>CM062809.1:1044649124-1045334993 GCA_031772625.1 Pinus tabuliformis
TATTTCAGTGTCTTTTCATTAGAACTTACAAACCTTTTGCATCATGAATTAGGAAAATGATAAAGAATTGTAATAGAACATGTGAGATTAATATGCAAGACGAAAACACTGATGATTGTCATTTCCTTATGCAGGAAGGAGGAAAAACGAGAAGATGTCGTTCCAAAGGAAAGGACAAGGACGGGTTAACCGCTGTCCCTTTGACGGGAGACCGTATGAAAACAAGGCAAAGCAAATCAAAGCGAATCAGCCCAATAAAGGAAGTGGAGATATCAGCTCAGCGCAGGAGAGAAAAGAAATCACTGAGGACTAACGATTCAGTAAATCCCTCAGGATCCTTGATCCTGAGGGATCGCTGTTTTATCTATTTCTGCACTTAGATGTCTCCATCGTCACCCTTATAAAAGGGGCAGCACTGTTAGCTCAGGAGAGAGTTAGATACTATTATGCTTTTATGTAATTTCTTTTAAGATCAAAACTTTGATCATCGAGTCTCGTTAAGAACTGGTTTATTGTAATTCTGCTCTATGCATTAATACAAACTTGGTTACTATTTCATCTCTAAGTCTGGAATAACTTCAAGCGGTGTACCCCTGGAGGCTAAGGGCTTGGCCCTGGAGGACACTTGCTCCTGCATTATTACGTTTAGTTTATGCGTGGTTTTCTTATCAACGTTATTTGGTAATCTATTGTGTTTTATAAGTTTACATCACATGCTCTGTTATGTTTAATTTATTAAGGTTTCTACAGACAAAACTATTGTATTGACTCTGCATCATATTACTGTTCTTTTAGGAGTTGATATAATACTGCTAGTCTTTACAGAATATTGTTACTATTCCATTACAGAGCCTTTGTGATGTGCACTTGGTCATTAACATTACGGAATTCATCTTGGAAGTTATGTTCCTTGTGATTGTTGGATTTATGAACAATGTTGTTCTATTTTGAAATGCAGTTGTATTCTTTCTAACTGAGATCGATACTTGGATCAGATTACTATTTAAGTGTGTTGTGTGCATATATGGTTATCAAGCATTGTTCCATAATTTATCAGTAATCAGTGTTGTTCCATTGGTGTGTGTTATTCAATCCACCCTTAAGAGTGAAGGATTGATGTTTGATTCCTGTAGATTACGGTTAATGCATTTGATCTGATAGACTAAGATGTTACTGCTTGTGAGACTTAGTTGCTGTTCTATTTCTTAGATGCTATTCCATTTCGGATTTGTTGTTCCATTTCAGATTTGCTGTTCAATTTCTTAATTGTTGTTCCATTTCTTATCTACCGTTCAATTTCTTGGTATTGGCGTGAAGAACGATCTCAGGCTGTAGTGAGCATTGACATCTATTGTCCGGCTCCCAGATCCATGATCTGTTCTCTGATTTCCTTTTCCATCAGTTTCCAAAGGGATGAGTTATTGCTACCAAACCCTTGACTGATAAGTTGCTTAGTATTTTGAATGTGTGATTTAATCTTTTGAAGTAGTTAAGTTGTAGACAAGCATCCGTTTACTCTTGCATTTCTGAACACTGTACTACCAGCATTACTCTGGAAAATGATAGCCTCAAACTGAGACACTCTTTGAAATAACAAAACGTTCCCGGATTGACATATTAATTTAAGGTAATTAGAGGTGAAAGAGACCCTTTTTATATCTCTACATTTTGGCATCGTTGCCAGGGAAAGAGTGTAGCCATTTGTTCTTTTTTTCAGAGTAGTGTATGAACCTGCTAGGGAAGAATTAGGTTTTAAAAACGGAAGGTAAGAACCTACGTGTGGAGCATGTAAAAGCCCTACTCCTCTGCCCGCTGCCCCACAGATTTGATGTTGTTTTGTTTGAGTAGAATTTAGTAGTTAATTTGAGTGCATGACTAAGCAGAAAAAGCCAGAAAAAATTCCAAACCTCTACCCAAGCCAGAAAAGGCTAAGGGGCTGGTGACCCTTGGCCGAGCAACCTTCATAGACGAAATCTACAAGAAAGCAGAATCTCAGCCCTCAGTAGGACCCAGGAAAGTTATTTCTAAACAGCCTACTAGTTCCCTTCAGGCCACAGGATCACCATCTGTAGCCTTTGCTGAGGTGCATAGTCAAACTGAAGAGTAGGAATTTCAAGAAATTGAAAATTCTACTCCAGAACTATTGCAGGAAGGGAATTTCAGTAATCTTTGTGAAGGAGGAGGAGAGACAGGGGAAACCGAGGAACCGAGGTCTCCTCTCGAGAAAACTCAGCCATTGAACAGCCCAGACAAGGGAAGTGCTACAAAATTCATCTTTGAAGAAACTCAATCTACTCAGACATTAGGCACTCTCATTATCCCAGATAGAGGAAGTGTTATTAAAACTATCCCTATTAAAGCCATTCCCTCTCAACCTAGGAATACCCTCCTAGATATCCTAGAAGGTTATTGGCATATATTCGACCCAATGGCTCAAAACCATCCAAACACTCAAACCTCTACATTACAATACCCCATAGTGGATTTTGCAGCAAATGCGTCTATGAAAGCAATCCCTCTTCAACATATCCTTACATTCCACGGTCTTACATCAGAAGACCCGGTTGCATTTTTATTTGAATTTGATGTACTGTGCAGGGGATATGATTACACCACCGACCCCCAGAAACTGAAACTATTTCCCTCTACACTAAAAGGGGCTGCTTGAAGATGGTTTATGGGATTAGGTGGCACAGTTATAAATAAATGGGACCAAATGAAAGAATCTTTTCTAAAAAAATATCAGGACTATTGCAGGTCTATAGAACTAAAGGACGAAATATTCCAGATGATAGCTAGACCAAACGAAACATTAGAGGAGTATGTGGAACGTTTCTAGTATAATCTACAAAGATCTCCTTATGCATCACTACCTTTACCTGATAATGTGTTAAAAACAACATTAATAAGGGGAATGAAGGAACAATGGATTGAAACATTAAACATTATGGGAAAAGGAGATATTTATCAATAAAGTTTTTCTAACATTATTGATTTATGTATCAGGAGTCGAGAGGCAGCACAAGATTGAAACCGGCAGAACATGATCGGTTTGTAAGAGATAATAAAATTTCGACAGAAGGAGTAACACGTGCAGAAATTGGAAATCTATTGGAAAATTTTAAAACTAATATACTAGGGACACTAACTACACAACTTGATATTATGCAGGCCAAACAGAAGGAAATAGAGGCAGAACAGAATTTGGCAATCTTCTGTCCCTGATGCAAGAAAAAGCATAGCCATAAGGAGTGTCCACTGGATATAGTCCAAAAATGTGCCATCTGCACAAAAGATCACTGTATGGAAAGTTGTCCCTCACTTCCTGGATTGAAAGCAAAGTATAAGGAAGCAGAAGAAGAGCCAGAATCGGTGTATTTGCTCAACCAGTGCCATCAGTGGCAGCCGAGACAATCTGGTATGTTTCCAGACCCAACTTCTTCTTTTTAGCCTCCGCAGTATAATGCTCAACAATATAATATATGGCAAAGTCAATCTCAATCCCCATTTCCAAACTGGTCACCGCAGTCGTTTCCTTCCTCAAACTCGTGGCTAAATTAGGCAAGCCAATATGGTTGGCCAAATATTCCTTATACTCCACCATATTGGCAAAGTAACTCATACCCACCATAATGGACTCCCCCTACTTCACAAAGTTTAGCCTGGTAGGAAAACTGGCAGAGACCGATGCATCAGCCAGTGGGAACCATTCTGCTCCCTCAACCTACACTGCCAGCCTTACAACAAAATCCCCAGTCTAATATGAGACCGCAACTCCTAGCCCAACCCAACCCCAATCCAAATAACAAACCATTCCAATCTGTCCAAATCATAGAAACACCAGAGATAGGAGCCGATCTGAGGGAGTGTAATGATCTTCAGTTAAGATTTGGGCGTATTATTGAAACCGAGGGAGATAAGACAGTTCAGGTTGAAAATCAGTTACCTAGAGAACATCTGTCACAAGAATAGGATGTGAATAAACAAAAAACTCATAATCAAGCAACCACATCCTCTCCCCCATTCCCAAAACAATTAATCATACCTCGACCTATACAATATCCTGATTTTGACATTCTGGGAGAATTACAAAATTTGTACATAAAAATTCCATTCCTCCAAGCCATTCAACACATCCCGATATATGCAAAACCTATCAAAGAATTGTGTGTAAAGAAACCAAGGAGGAATATAACAAATAATCCAAGAGTCCAAGTAGTCGGCACTCTATCTGACTTACTATCAGGAAAAGAAACACCCATTAAATACGAAGACCCAGGAAATCCAATTGTAACTGTCCAAATTTATGGTCAGACCCTGTCCAATGCCTTAGTTGATCTAGGAGCTGCAATCAATATCTTAACAACCACTACTTGCCAAAAGCTAGGCATTACATCTATAGAACCCACCTCTACCTTGCTAGAATTGGCCGACCGATCTGTGCTTAGGCCGGAGGGCACACTACATGATGTCATGGTCTCTGTTGATTCCTGGGAATATCCAACCAATTTTCTGATAATAAATCCAAAAACCCGACTTGATGGACATCCATTTGTTTTAGGTAGACCTTGGCTTGCCACTGCTGATGCTTATATTGGCTGCCGGCAAGGAAATATGACCATAACCAGAGGACCAAATATCAAGAACTTAGTTCTATATCCTCCAGCACAACCAAGTGTCACAATAATCAAAACTAATAGGCACCGTGTATCATACCTTATTGATAACATTAGATATCCATTAACTATACAAGAGGCACTTGATTTCAAAGACCAAATAGAAGACGACGCCATTAATAATTTTATTAGGCAAACTATACTCACATCCCTTACATAATGTCACATGATAAAGGCAGCATTTGATAACGAATTAGAAGAAGATCCTCTTAAAGATACACATGATCAAACAATACCTGTTACTTATGTTGCAAATAGTAAAATTGTGGAAATTGAACCGGGAAAAACCTTAAATATTAATGCC
This sequence comes from Pinus tabuliformis, assembly GCA_031772625.1. NCBI lineage: Eukaryota > Viridiplantae > Streptophyta > Pinopsida > Pinales > Pinaceae > Pinus > Pinus tabuliformis. The sequence goes on from CM062809.1 coordinate 1,044,654,105, forward strand.
AAACTCACACCCGAACAAGAAATGAAGCTCATCCATTTGTTAAGGAAATATAAATAAGCATTTGCATGGGACTACCCTGATATCAAAGGAATTGACCCCAATTATGTACATACCACATTTATACAGAAAAAGATGTGAGACCTATTCGTCAACCTCAAAGGAGACTTAATCCTCATCTAAAAGATGTGGTAAAATCTGAACTTCAAAAACTTTTAGATGTCAATTTCATCTATCCTATCTCTGATAGTAAATGGGTCTCTCCGCTTGTGGTGGTACCAAAAAAGAATGGGAAATGGAGAATCTGTGTGGACTACAGAGAGCTAAATAAAGCAACATAGAAAGACTACTTCCCTCTCCCATTCATCGACCAAGTATTAGACACTTTGGCAGGAAAGAAATTCTTTTCTTTCCTGGATGGCTTCAGTGGATACAATCAGATTCAAATTTCACCTGAAGACCAAGACAAAAACTACTTTTACTTGTCTTTGGGGAACATTTGCCTACCGAGTCCTACCTTTTGGCTTATGCAATGCTCCTGCCACATTCCAAAGGGCTATCCTTAGCATTTTTGCAGATTTAATAAATGAAGGACTTGAAGTGTACATGGATGACTTTACAACATATGGAGATGATTTCGATCCAGCATTGGATACCCTAGAAAAAGTCCTACAACGCTTCATTGCTACCAGGCTTTTTTTAAGCCACGAAAAATTCTATACGATGATGACTAAAGGACTTATCCTAGGAATATTTCAACAGCTGGCATTCAGGTAGACCCAGCGAAAATCCAAATAATTTTGCTTATTCCCATTCCTAGCACTCAAATGGAGGTACACAGTTTTCTTGGATTTTCTAGTTATTATAGGAGATTTATAGAACATTATTCGCACATTGCCGCACCTTTGTATGCACTAACTGGTAACGTTGATTTTCGTTGGATAGAAAAATGTGAACATGCTTTCCAAGATCTGAAGAAGCTTGTGTCCATAGCCCTAGTCCTTCGAGGACCAAATTGGGATTTCCATTTTAGATATCATCTAATGCCTCAGATACAGCCATTGGAGCAGTCCTTGGGCAAGAAGAGGATAAAAAACCATATGCAATTTATTATATTAGCAAAAATTTATCGCCTGCTGAATTAAATTACACTGTTACTGAGAAAGAATATTTAGTTGTAATACATGCTATCAATAAGTTTAGACATTACATTACTGGATATCCTGTTATCTTGTACACAGATCATTCTGCCATAAAACATCTAGCAAACAAGCCTATCACAAATGGCAGAATAACTAGATGGTTGATTTTATTGCAGGAATTTGATATTACAATCAAGGATCGACCTGGCAAAGAAAATCCTGTAGCCAATTTTCTCTCAAGAATGCCAAAGCCAATCGATACAGCAGCAATTGAAGACCAATTTCCGGACAAGCATCTGTTTTTTGTGGCTGTTCAAACACCCAGGTATGCGGATGTTGCCAATTACCTAGCAGTAGGTAAATTACCAAAGCATCTAACCCCTAATGAGCGGAAACAGATTGTTCAGTGGAGTGATTGATTTTCTTGGATTGGGGGCTATTTGTTCCACACAGGGGTAGACATGCATATCAGGAGATGCATTCAAGAACATGAAATCTTTGACATTTTAAAAGCCTGCCATGACAGACCATGTGGTGGACATTTCGCCGATCGCAAAACTGGACATAAAGTGCTGCAGACAGGGTATTATTGGCCCACGATTTTCAAAGATGCAAAGAAATTTTTCCAAGCTTGTGACAGTTGCCAGAGAGCAGGATGTTATGGTCAGTCTGATGAGATGCCTCTGAAACCACAGCTAGTCATCGAACCATTCGAGCGATGGGCTCTTGATTTCGTTGGACCAATTAACCCATCATCAAACCAAAAAACATATATTTTGGTGGCAATAGAATATGTCACCAAGTGGGTTGAAGCAGAGGCATTGCCAAGAGCTACAGAGGACTCTGTCATACAGTTCTTGTTCCATCTATTTGTACATTATGGCCTTCCAAGAGAAATAATTACAGACGGTGGACCACAGTTTGCTGGGAACAGAATAGCTGCAACACTCAACAACTATCATGTCCAGCATAAAATCACTACTCCATACCACCCACAGGCGAATGGCCAGGTAGAAAGAAACAATAAAATAATAGAATCAATCCTAACAAAAACAATCACATCACATAGACGTGATTGGGCTGCCAGACTACCTGAAGCACTGTGGGCTTACAGAACAACATGGAGAAGCACCATTGGTTACTCACCTTATCAATTAGTGTTTGGAAAACAACCCATTTTCCCCATAGAATTCGAAATCCAAACATTACGAACAACACAAGAAGTTGGCTTAGATCTAACCGAGGCACAGATTAATCGATTACAGCAGATCAATGAGCTAGACGAAATTAGGCTCTCTGCACTTCAAAACACTGCCCTGATCCAACAGCAGCGAGCTAAATGGCATGATGCTCTCATTAAAAATAAAGTCTTCCACGAAGGAGACTGGGCTCTTTTGTATGACTCCAGGTTTCAGGACTTCCCCGGGAAACTCCAGACTCGTTGGTTGGGACCATACAAAATCCAGAAGGTACATGACAATGGGACCCTTACTCTAATCACTATTGACGGTTCTGGATATGCCTTCAAGGCAAATGGCCACCGAGCTCATCTCTATCGCAAACCACTCACTCGGGAGTCCTTCTGCCAGCAGCTATGTCGAGACTCTGATATGGAGATTTTGGGGGAGGAAGAGAAGTCTTCCTCACCTGTAATTCATTAAGGAATTTATTTCTTTTTATAGTTTGTACATAATTTTCTTGAATCATTTTTGTACATATTTTTGAATCAACGTTTTGCCGTTATTATTTTTGTTGTTCCTTTTTTTTTCAAAAGAACAACATTTTCTTCTGGCTGTTCCTTTTTCAAAAGAGAAAACCCCTTTGGATCAGCCATCATTTTGTTGTAATTTGGTTCTTTTTCTTTATTTTTGTGTTCTGCTGTTCCTTTTCCAAAAGAACAACATTTTTTATTTCTGTTGTTCCTTTTCCAAAGGAACGGCATTTGTGTATTTTTTCTGTTCCTTTTCCAAAGGAATGGCATTTGTGTGTTTTTGCTGTTCCTTTTCCACAGGAACAACATTTTTTATCTCTGTTGTTCCTTTTCCAAAGGAACAGCATTTGTGTGTTTTTGTTGTTCCTTTTCCAAAGGAACAACATTTGTGTGTTTTTGCTGTTCCTTTTCCAAAGTAACAACGTTTTTTATTTCTGTTGTTCCTTTTCCAAAGGAACGACATTTTTGTGTGTTTTGTTGTTCCTTTTCCAAAGGAACAACATTTTCGATTTCTGTTGTTCCTTTTCCAAAGGAACGACATTTGCCTGTTTTGCTGTTCCTTTTCCAAAGGAATAGCGTTTTTGATTTCTGTTGTTCCTTTCCAAAGGAATAGCATTTTTTATTTCTGTTGTTCCTTTTCCAAAGGAACGACATTTCTGTGTGTTTTGTTGTTCCGTTTCCAAAGGAACAACATTTTCGATTTCCGCTGTTCCTTTTTCAAAGGAACGACATTGGTATGTTCTGTTGTTCCTTTTCCAAAGGAACAACGTTTTTTATTTCTATTGTTCCTTTTCCAAAGGAACGACATTTGTGTGCTCTGCTATTCCTTTTCCAAATGAATAGTGTTTTCCATCTTTGCTGTTCCTTTTTCAAAGGAACGACATTTGCGTTTTCTGCTGTTCCTTTTCCAAAGGAACAGCATTTGTGGTCTTTTGTTGTTCCTTTTTCCAAAAGGAACACCACTTACATGCTTTTTCTCTCCCTGTGAAACAGCTTGTTCCTTTTGTTGTTCTAAGTTGAGGATGCTTATTGCTCCTGTTCTTTCAAGTCTTTTAGAATAAAGCTATGCACTTATGCAATGGATACAAAATCACAACATACTGAAATCAGTCAATCATAAATCACTATCTTTATAAGAAATTGCTCTGAATTGGTAAGAGGATAGAAGGAAGGACACACTTATTTATCATCTTTTGCTGTCATTGTTCTACAAATTCTTCTCTGATTGGTTATCTTTATCATGTTGATCCCTTTTAATCCTCTTTGATTATTATTTAGGAATAAGAGCAAAGGGTTTATATCTTCCTATTGAGATGTTAAGACTTCTTCCACCATTCCTACTCTTAAGGAGTGTTGAACCACCCTTTGTGTATAAATAGGGAAAGTACTTTATGAAAAAAAAAGGAACAAATATGACTTATAAGTTTTCAAATGCAGGATAGGGGGTCTCATCAAGAGCTAGCCTACCATGATCATGAGGATGAAAGTGAAGTGGCATTCCCACTATGGCCACCACACCAGGGATATGGTCCAAAAGGTATATCAAATAAAGAACCCTTGGAACAAGAGGTCTCACCACGAGCCGAACTGCCCACCTTTCGCTCCTTCCTCATGAATGGCAGTATGGCTAACTGGTCACCAAGACAGCATAATGGCCTACGTTTTGACATCACACAACATTTCCTAAGCATACACAAAGGATCATGGTTCCATGGGTGAAATAAACAACTCTGCCAAGGTTATGGACACCTGTCGGTAGCTAGGCACTGTTAATGGTATTGAAGTCACATTATTTACACCAATAGGTAGCTATTAGCACCCTTCTGTTTCTTATACCTTAGTAATCAATCATATATTATTTCCCGAACCATATAATGCATGGACATCTATTATTACCAATCATGACAGAACAGTTGACAATGACCGCATGAGATTCCGTTTCCACGACAGATGTCCTATCCCCCAGCCTCACATCATATCACAACAGTTTCTTACGTATTAAGCGATCCAACTCTACGCCTCGATTTCGGTAATTCACTGCTTTTGTAAACATGGCATATTGCCATACGCTATTCCTTTATGACTCTGCTTCAGAGCGGGCGCTACTCCTTTATTTGATGGCTGGGACAGCCTATCACATTGCTGGGGGGGGAGGTTAACCTCATCATTCCCTGGATTATGTGTCAGCTCACTATTCGGGAAGTTGTGTACTGGGGTATAGCACGGCTCAATGGTATACTATTTTTTTATTTTTTCTGCATGACTTGTTGTTCATAAGCCATTTCTATTGTATACTTTGCAACATTAGATTTTGAAAAAGTCTTGCATCTGTCAGCCTCTTTGTGTTTCAACAGCATGAACAGCTGCCGTTACATTGAGAGTTTACAGCGAAACCATGGGAGGAAGATCGATTCGGAGAGAACTGCAGGCGTTAACAATCTCTGCTGCTGCCCGGGAAATCCTGGCAAGAGTAGGGTGGCTAACTTATCTCAACTGCTTGCAGGAGTCTAACGAGACTGTGGCAATTGAATTCTTGCAGAACTTGCAAGAAGATCACTCCACAGTGGGGGGGAGACACATAGCAGTCACCAACGACATAATCGCAGAAGTCTCAGGACTGCCAGCCACTGGACCTGTATGGATGTTTAAAAATGAGAGATTGCAGAAGATTATAGAAATCTTCCAGGATGAAGGCCAAAGCCTGGCAATTAGAGGAAAGGGGGTTCTACCAGCAGCATTAGGAGAGCCATGGGTGGAATTGGCAAAGACCATTCAAAGTTACATCACATATGAAGGCAGAAAAGACGTGGTAAGACCACGACATCTCAAACTATTAGTTGTACTAAAGCAAAAATGCTTTGTAAATTTACCTGCATTTTTGAATTCGTTACTTCATGACGTTGCACAGAGCATAAAAAAGGCACAACATGTAGAGTCAATTGTTAGTCATCATGGGTTGATTCAGTTAATAGTCATCCATAGCCTCAACTAGTAGTAGAGCAGCTGGGAAGAGCTAATTGCCATGATAAATGGGGAATTGACCGCACCATCCCCAAAACATTAACATGCCACTAGTACACCTGAGCGGCCAGAAAAACACAGGAAATCGGTCCGGCTAGCACGGCTACGAGGGAGGCTGGAGAAGCCCCAAGAAAACACTAGCCAGTCGGTAGAAATAGAAGATGAGCAACCCCCACGGCCAGAAGGGGAGGACGATGAGAAAGGAGTGCAAGAAGAAGAAGAAAAAGAAGAAGAGGCCGAGCAATCTGAAGAGGAAGAAGAAAACGAAGAAGAAGCCGAGAAATCTGAAGAAGAAGGAGAAAAAGAAACTGAAACCAAAGAAGATAAAGAAGAAGAAGCCAAGAAATCCAAGCAGGAGGAGGAAACGGAACAGCAGGAAGGTAGCCCATTGCAGGACCCAGTGGGAGAAGATGAATTGGCCGAATTTTTGGCCAATATGGGCGAATATGGCCAACCTTCCAGTCCATCAGACCTCCACGCTGAAAAGAAACCCCAGGAGGAAAATGCACCTGAAGAATCACATGCAAAGGAGGCAGAAGAAGAGAATCTGCCTGTTCATGATGAAAAGATGATAGGAGATGTTGAACAGGAACAATCCGTTCCTAACCAGAAGACACCAGAAGAAATTCCGGAGGAAACAGGGGCAGAAAGAGAGGTCGCCCAAGAAATAACATAACCAATTAGGGTTCTTGTCCCGGAACAGCCATAGCAGAACAGTGAAGAAACACCCCAGAGAGAAAATCCAGGAATTAGTCATAGTCCAGGCCACAGTGAACAGCCTGCTGTTCCTTCTAAGGAAATTGCGGAAATTAGGGAATTGCGAAAGGAACAGTAGAGCTTACTGAATATAATAGTCCAGCTCCACCAGTAGATTAGGATTCTAAAAGCAAGGCAGAGGGTAAAAATGACTTCGGGAAGGAAAAATGTGACCACTCCATCAAAACCCCTCAAGGCAAAGGGGCAGAGGACCAGAATCCATCCTGCTGTTCAAAACCCCGTCGAAAACCAAGCTGCTGTTCCAAATGATGCTGAGAAACAGACTGTTGTTCCAATTGAAAAGGAACAACAATGGACTGATATCCACGTTAAGATAGAAATGGATGAGATGTTGACCCGTGATAAGGAAATTCAGACGGAAGCACCACTTTCGGGAGTGATAAGGGTTACGAACTCAAAGCAATGCAATAGGAAAGTTCAGGTAAAACTCCTGGCCTCCACTGCCGCATGGAAAAGAGATCCAAAAAGGGTAACCCTATGAAAGGGTTTGAAGCAAGCTTAGAAAGAAGCAGAAAAGCTTAGAGAGAAAACGGTCCCTTGAGAAAAGTATGAAGAGCTACAGTAGCAGCTTAGGAACGTCAATCTATCCGAAAGCTAGGCCTTTGAAGGGTGGCGAAGGGAACAACAGAAAATCGCGAAGGTAACTCGTAGGTTAGATATAGTTATCAAGCAGATGGATACCTTATGTTCTTTATACAATGATGTCCTAGCATGTAGAGCCCTTGCTAAGAATTATGCCTTGTTTTTACTGGAACGATATTTGCAATTGAAAATAAAGGTTGTTAAAGCAGGTGCTCCTATACAAATTAACACCATCAATGATTTTATAGACTGCTATAAGCACTACAGGGTAAAATTCCAGAGACTACTGTGTGAGTTCTATTTACATAACCTTGTATTAGACCAGGAGACTGAGTTGAACCCTGGCCCTTTTGTTGGGGATATCCAATTGCAGGCATTTATTTCGTTTGGGGTTAATCAAATTAAATGGCTTAAATCCTATAATACTTTCCAAAAGCAAGAAAACAGATTAGATTTGTGGGTAAGGGCTGAGCCTAGGGACCCAGTACAGTTGTGGAGAGCACATAGAAACCTCTTGAAGACTCCAGGTGTAATTGAAGCATTAGGACCCATGCATGAGGCACTCATTCGATAGGGATTAGAATACTTTTTCTCTATCAAAGACCCTGCCATTGATGCAGCTAAATTTCAGTATCAAATCTCTAATCTGAATATCTAGCTCAGGGAACCATTTAAGTATGAGAATTTTAAATTAGCTACCAACCGCTTGCACCTTATGGAGAAATCGTTTTGAGGGCAAGGCCATCCTGGTTAGGATATAGGTTCCGGAGTCCAATTATTTTGCACCCTGCACCCAGATACCAAGCCCTGCATGAGATGGCTGAGGGTTAGACATGCCATTTCTTTGAATACCTAGTTATGCATCATGGCTGTAGGCCTCCACATGAGATTCCATCTCCAGCCTATTCTCTCACTGCCTTACATGTCAACTACAATGTTTTCATGAGGGCATGAAACAGGGTAAGCAGGGGGGTGTGTGGAGTACTAAAGAAGGTATGTTTTTGATGATTATTTCAGTGTCTTTTCATTAGAACATACAAACCTTTTGCATCATGAACTAGGAAAATGATAAAGAATTGTAATAGAACATGTGAGATTAATATGCAAGATGAAAACACTGACAATTGTCATTTCCTTATGCAGGAAGGAGGAAAAACGAGAAGATTTCGTTCCAAAGGAAAGGACAAGGACGAGTTAACCGTTGTCCCTTTGACGGGAGACCGTATGCAAACAAGGTAAAGAAAATCAAAGCGAATCAGCCCGGGAAAGGAAGTGGAGATATCAGCTCGACGCAGGAGAGAAAAGAAATGACTGAGGACTAACGGTTCGACGAATCCCTCAGGATCCTTGATCTTGAGGGATCACTGTTTATTTATTTCTGCATTTAGATGTCTCCACCGTCACCCTTATAAAAGGGGCAGCACTGTTAGCTCGAGAGAGAGTTAGATACTGTTATGCTTTTATGTAATTTCTTTTAAGATAAAAATTTGATCATCAAGTCTCGTTAAGAACTGGTTTATTGTAATTCTTCTCTATGCATTAATACAAACTTGGTTACTATTTCATCTCTGAGTCTGGAATAACTTCAAGCGGTGTACCCCTGGAGGCTAAGGGCTCGGCCCTGGAGGACACTTGCTCTTGTATTATTACGTTTGGTTTATGCGTGGTTTGCTTATCGACGTTATTTGGTAATCTGATGTGTTTTATAAGTTTACATCACATGCTTTGTTATGTTTAATTTATTAAGGTTTCTACAAATAGAACTATTGTATTGACTCTGCATTATATTACTATTCTTTTAGGAGTTGATATAATACTGCTAGTCTTTACAAAATACTGTTACTGTTACAGAGCCTTTGTGCTGTGCACTTGTTCATTAACATTACGGAATTCATCTTGGAAAGTATGTTCCTTGCGATTGTTGGATTTATGAACAATGCTGTTCTATTTTGAAATGCAGTCGTATTCTTTCTAACTGAGATCAATACTTGGATCAGATTACTATTTAAGTGTGTTGTGTGTGTATATGGTTTTAAAACGTTGTTCCATAATTTATCAGTAATCAGTGTTGTTCCATTGTTGTGTGTTATTCAATCCGCCCTTAAGAGTGAAGGATTGCCGTTTGATTCCTGTAGATTACGGTTAATGCATTTGATCTGATAGACTAAGATGTTACTGCTTGTGAGACTTAGTTGTTGTTCTATTTCTTAGCTGCTGTTCCATTTCAAATTTGTTGTTCCATTTCAAATTTGTTGTTCGATTTCTTAATTGTTGTTCCATTTCTTATCTGTTGTTCCATTTCTTGGTATTGGCGTGAAGAACGATCTTAGGCTGTAGTGAGCATTGACATCTACTGTCTGGCTCCCAAATCCATGATCTGTTCTCTAATTTCCTTTTCCATCAGTTTCCAAAGGGATGGATTATTGCCACCAAACCTTTGACTGATAAGTTGCTTAGTCTTTTGAATGTGTGATTTAATCTTTTGAAGTAGTTAAGTTGTAGACAAGCATCCATTTACTCTTGCATTTCTGAACATTGTACTACCAGCATTACTCTAGCAAATGATAGCCTCAGACTGAGACACTCTTTGAAATAAAAAAATGTTCCTGGATTGACATATTAATGTGAGGTAATTAGAGGTGAAAGAGACCCTTTTTATAGCTCTACATTTTGGCGCCATTGCCAGGGAAAGAGTGTAGCCATTTGTTTCTTTTTTCAGAGTAGTGTACGAACCTGCTAGGGAAGAATTGGGTTTTAGAAATGGAAGGTATGAACCTATGCGTGGAGCATGTAAAAGCCCTGCTCCTCTACCCACTTTCCTACAGATTTGATGTTGTTTTGTTTGAGTAGAATTTAGTAGTTAATTTGAGTGCATAACTAAGCAGAAAAAGCCAGAAAAAAATTTCAAACCTCTACCCAAGCCAGAAAAAGCTAAGGGGCCGGTGACCCTTGGCCGACCAACTTTCATAGACGAAATCTATAAGAAAGCAGAATCTCAGCCCTAAGTAGGACCCAGGAAAGTTATTTCTAAGTAGCCTACTAGTTCCCTTCAGGCCACAGGATCACCATCTGTAGCCTTTGCTGAGGTGCATAGTCAAACTGAAGAGCAAGAATTTCAAGAAATTGAAAATTCTACTCCATAACTATTGCAGGAAGGCAATTTCAGTAATCTTTGTGAAGGAGGAGGAGAGACAGGGGAAACTGAGGAACCGAGGTCTCGTCTCGAGACTACTCAGCCATTGAACAGTCGAAACAAGGGAAGTGCTGCAAAAGTCATCTTTGAAGAAACTCAATCTCCTTAGACATTAGGCACTCTCATTATCCCAGATAGAGGAAGTGCTATTAAAACTATCCCTATTAAAGCCATTCCCTCTCAACCTAGGAATACCCTCCTAGATATCCAGAAGGTTATTAGCATATATTCGACCTAATGGCTCAAAACCAACCAAACACTCAAACCTATACATTACAATACCCCATAGTGGATTCTGCAGCAAATGCACCTATGAAAGCAATCCCTATTCAACATATCCCTACATTCCACAGTCTTACATCAGAAGACCCGGATGCATTTTTATTTGAATTTGATGTACTGTGCAGGGGATATGATTACACCACCGACCCCTAGAAACTGAAACTATTTCCCTCTACACTAAAATGGGCTGCTTTAAGATGGTTTATGAGATTAGGCAGCGGGGTTATAAATAACTGGGATCAAATGAAAGAATCTTTTCTAAAAAAATATCAAGACTATTGCAAGTCTAGAGAACTGAAGGACGAAATATTCCAGATGATAGCTAGACCAAACGAAACATTAGAGGAGTATGTGGAACGTTTCCAGTATAATCTACAAAGATCTCCTTATGCATCACTACCTTTACCTGATAATGTGTTAAAAACAACATTAATAAGGGGCATGAAGGAACAATGGATTGAAACATTAAACATTATGGGAAAAGGAGATATTTATCAAGAAAGTTTTGCTAACATTATTGATTTATGTATCAGGAGCTCAAGAGGCAGCAAAAGATTGAAACCGGCAGAACATGATCAGTTTGTAAGAGATAACAAAATTTCGATAGAAGGAGTAATGCGTGTAGAAATTGGAAATCTATTGGAAAATTTTAAAACTGATATACTAGGGACATTAACTACACAACTTGATATTATGCAGGCCAAATAGAAGTAAATGGAGGCAGAACAGAATTTGGCAATCTTCTGTCCGCGATGCAGGAAAAAGCATAGCCATAAGGAGTTTCCACTGGATGTAGTCCAAACATGCACCATCTGCACAAAAGATCACCGTACGGAAAGTTGTCCCTCACTTCCTGGATTGAAAGTAGTATATAAGGAAGCAAAAGAAGAGCCAGAATCGGTGTATTTGCTCAACCAGCGCCGTCAGTGGCAGCTGAGACAATCTGGTATGTTTCCATACCCAACTTCTTCTTTTCAGCATCCGCTATATAATGCTCAACAATATAATATGTGGCAAAGTTAATCTCAATCCTTGTTTCCAAACTGGTCACCGCAGTTGTTTCCTTCCTCAAACTCATGGCTGAATTAGGCAAGCCAATCTGGTTGGCTGAATCTTCCTTATACTCCACCATATTGGCAAAGTAACTCATACCCACCACAATGGACTCCACCTACTTCACAAAGTTCAGCCTGGCAGGAAAACTGCCAGAGACTGATGCATCAGCCAGTGGGAACCATTCCACTCCCTCAACCTACACTACCAGCCTTACAACAAAATCCCCAGTCTAATCTAAGACCGCAACTCCCAGCCCAACCCAACCCCAATACAAATAACAGACCGGTCCAATCTATCCAAATCGTAGAAACACCAGAGATAGGAGCCAATCTGAGGGAGTGTAATGATTTTCAATTAAGATCTCGGCGTATTATTGAAGCCGAGGGAGATAAGACAATTCAGGTTGAGAATCAGTTACCCAGAGAACATCTGTCACAAGAAGAGGATGTGAATAAACAACAAACTCATAATCAAGCAACCACATCCTCTCCCCCATTCCCAGAATGATTAATCATACCTCGACCTATACAATATCCTGATTTTGACATTCTGGGAGAATTACAAAATTTGTACATAAAAATTTCATTCCTCCAAGCCGTTCAAGACATCCCAATATATGCAAAAAATATCAAAGAATTGTGTGTAAAGAAACCAAGGAGGAATATAACAAATAATCCAAGAGTCCAAGTAGTCGGCACTCTATCTGACTTACTATCAGGAAAAGAAAGACCCATTAAATACGAAGACCCAGGAAATCCAATTGTAACTGTCCAAATTCATGTTCAAACCCTGTCCAATGCCTTAGTTGATCTAGGGGCTGCAATCAATATCTTAACAACCACTACTTGCCAAAATATAGGCATTACATTTGTAGAACCCACCTCTACCTTGCTAGAATTGGCCGACCGATGTGTGGTTAGGCCGGAGGGAACACTACATGATGTCATGGTCTTTGTTGATTCCTGGGAATATCCAACCAATTTTCTGATAATAAATCCCAAAACCCTACTTGATGGACATCCATTAATTTTAGGTAGACCTTGGCTTGCCACTGCCGATGCTTATATTGGCTGCCAGCAAGGAAATATGACCATAACCAGAGGACCGAATATCAAGAACTTAGTTCTATATCCTCCAGCGCAGCCAAGTGTCACAATAATCAAAACTAATAGGCACCCTGTATCATACCTTACTGATAACATTAGATCTCCATTAACTATACAAGAGGCACTTGATTTCAAAGACCAAACAGAAGACGATGCCATTAATAATTTTATTAGTCAAACTGAACTCACATCCCATACACAATGTCACATGATAAAGGCAGCATTTGATAACGAATTAGAAGAAGATCCTCTTAAAGATACACATGATCAAACAATACCTGTTACTTCTGTTGCAAATAGTAAAATTGTGGAAATTGAACCGGGAAAAACCTTAAATATTAATGCCAACCTCACACCCGAACAAGAAATGAAGCTCATCCATTTGTTAAGGAAATATAAAAAAGCATTTGCATGGGATTACCCTGATATGAAAGGAATTGACCCCCACTTATGTACACACCACATTTATACAGAAAAAGATGCGAGACCTATTCGTCAACCTCAAAGGAGACTTAATCCTCATCTAAAAGATGTGGTAAAAGTTGAACTTCAAAAACTTTTAGATGTCAATTTCATCTATCCTATCTCTGATAGTAAATGGGTCTCTCCGCTTGTGGTGGTACCAAAAAAGAATGGGAAATGGAGAATCTGTATGGACTACAGAGAGCTAAATAAAGCAACACAGAAAGACCACTTCCCTCTCCCATTCATCGACCAAGTATTAGACACTTTAGCAGGAAAGAAATTCTTTTCTTTCCTAGATGGCTTCAGTGGATACAATCAGATTCAGATTGCCCCTGAAGACCAAGACAAAACTACTTTTACTTGTTCTTGGGGAACATTTGCCTACTGAGTCCTACCTTTTGGCTTATGCAATGCTTCTACCACATTCCAAAGGGCTATCCTTAGCATTTTTGTAGATTTAATAAATGAAGGACTCGCGACTTGCTCGACCTCGCGACCTGAGCGACTCCATGACCTTCGTGACCCCGTGGCTTAACCAACCTTGTGACCCACATGACTTGACTGATTCTATGACCTCATGACCTCACTCCTAGCTTTCCAAGTCACTAGGTCGCACCCTAATCCATGTGACCCACACGACCTCCTCACCCTCGCGACCTGCTAGAAGGCCTTCTCCCTGACTCTGAAAACTATAGTTTATACTTGGCACTAAGTTTTATTTTTATGTTGTCTCTCTCATCATGGGACTGTTTATTTGATATGACAGGTGATGTGGCATTCGATTGCATCTCCATATCCTCCTTCGAAGAAGAGATGGTACCTCTAGTTGAAAAATATGCCCATAAGGGCTTTGGAGGTAGTTCACAGGAAGTCCACCAGTACAAAGAACCCCCCATCTAGAGGGATACAATTTGCAATATTAACAAAAACACAAGGTTCTCTTGGTATGATATTTATGAGGAGTTTGCCAAATCAAATATTCCAGAGAACCAGGAGGATTTCCCAGTGTAAATAAATGTTAAGAGATCAAAGCTTCAGAAGGTGGCATCATATCCCCTAGTATTCTTGTGTCCCGATATGATTGATTGGATCATATAGAGCAAAAAAATAGATTCATGGTCAGTAAGGGATCATACTGGTGCTCCGCTTGCAACTATCACCTCCACAGATATTGCTGCATACTACAAATTTCTTGAGAAGGGGGAAACTTTCAACACCCAGTGGCTCACTGGTTTTGTGACTCCTACCAAGGATATTCTCAGATAATGGTGGCAAGACCTGTCCAGGTTCTGGGTTAGAACTGACCAAATTTATAGGACAGAGAGATTAAGAAAGGTCTATCGGTTGATTTCTACCATGATGAATCATTTGAATGGGAGAGTAGGTTGTGACGTGTTCCATGAGACATGTGTCCCCATCATGTACGTTTTCACTACTTGAGGAACAACCTTTAATTGGGCCAACATTCTTGTGTCGGCCTTGAGAAGGAATATAATTGTAGCTAAGCATTCATAGCCAGAATAGCCGCTAGAGTTCTATATGGCCTCATACCTACTAAGTGCAGTCTATGCAAGATGATAGTTCAACAGCTAGAGCTACAATTGAAACACACCTCCAGCTAACCCAGTACACCATTATTACAAGATATTTTGGGACATCGACTATAAGGGTATGATTGCTACTATTTATGAGTCATTTATTGCTCCACTATATCAGTAGGTATTCGGGGAAGAACCACATTGTATGTCAAAGGGGGCCATGGAAACCATTGTCAAGGTGGCACATTGGTTCCCGATCCAGGAGGGGACATTTATTAAATTTTTTGGTTCCTATAAAGCCCCGCATGTACTTCTTAGGTTCACCATAGATAAAGTGCTCTTGTGGGAAGTATGTTACTAGATGACACAGGGTTTCTCGAAAACACTGAGCAAAGGGAAGAAGAAACCATGGTCGTCTTTCCCTCTTGTCATCGAGGCCTATGTGGTAGAAAATTTCAAGGAAGTGGAGGTAGAGGCTGAGGCACTAAAAGGGTGTCATTTCGTGACCTTCAACCATTGTACGTATGATACCGAGAAGGTTGTAGCTACTCATTGCAAGAGAGATAAGTTTAATTGATCATACTCACATTCTAGACAAGATCATGAAGATGGAGTTAGGAATTGGTACAATGCCATGAGGGAGATCAGCCCTAGCGAGTAGCAAGTAAGAGATGAGTAGATCCTTGAACACTCCCAGGAGAATGTGAGCCTACATGAGAGATCATCCACTCGGAAGAGGAAGCAAGAGAAGTAGAATGCTATCGGGAAACTCAAGAAACGAAAGGAGAAAGGGGTAAAAGATGCCCCGAGTGACCCAGAAGTAGGAGAGAATAATGAAATGCTAGAGCAAAGGAATGTAGCCCTGGAAAAGAAAAAGCAAGAGATCAAGAGGAAAACCGAGGAAGAGCTCAAACAATTACAGGATTCGGGTGACAAGGACCAACTTGAGAAGAGGAAGCAGCGAGAAGAGCATGAGAAAATGAAACAACTAGAAGAAAGGTAGCTAAAGGAACAAGAAGAGAAGAGGGCCAATGAAGAAGAAGAGAGGAAGAAATGAGAGTAAGAGATGAAGGAATTGAAAGAAAGGCTTAGGCAGGCTAAGGAATTCAAGAGGAAGCAAGAGCAAGAGAAGAAACGATTAGAGGAAGAGAAGAGGAAGAAATAGGAGGAGGAAATGAGAAAGAAGGAGCATGGAGAAACCAGTAAGGAAAATAAACAAGACTTAGATCAAGTTGAACTGTCTATATTAGATGTTCCCCCTTCTAATCCCCTCACCGGAGCAGATTTTGGGCTAATTTAAGTGCAAGAACTCGAAGTGGACAAGAAAGAGGGATTCTAGGAGATTTGGTCTCCCTCCTTAACTCCTCAATCATTCAAAGATTCCTTCACCAGATCTCATCAACTTGGAGTTACATGCAGCCAATCCAGTGACAGTGAAGACAAGTCATTCTTAAGTTTGGGAGCCGAGTCTCCCTAATTTTTAGGAAGTTGTTGGTAACTTCAGTTTGTATAAATAATAAGGCCAAGGGCCTCATTAGGATTCAACTTTTTATTGTAGCCAAGAGGAAATTTCGAGCTAATATATTGTGACTATTATTCTTATGTTAGTTTTGACATTTTGATGATGATGAAAAGGTTTTCCTTAATCCAGCACTAAGTTGACTCAGAGGGCTAAAGATCTTGGGTTAGGGACCAACCCTAGTAGTAGAGGTTCCTCTTTTTGTACATGTATTCTTAGATTAGAATCATAGTTAGTTGCTGAAGTCATTTCTTCTTTGTTAATTTACAAGTATTTGAATTATTGTTTAGTTTTGCTTCCATTAATCGAAGGAGTAGATCAATGGTACAATAGTGAAAGAAAATAATTCATAAAATCTTGTGGCAGTGGCCTCTTCCTCATTTCCCTCATGGGATCATGGTTTGAGGGCCCCACTCTCAAAGCCCCAAAAACATATTTATCTTTTGATCATTGCATAGCTTAGGATTTCTTGTTGAGTAGATCACTATTCATAATTTATTAGAAGCACTTGCAATTGTCATTTTGGTTTCCTGAGTTTGATGTAGTCTAGAAGTCTTTCATTTCATAGATTTAGTCATTAGCCATCAATAAAACAATTTTTTCAAATTCAACTCATCTTTTCCATATTTACATAAAGTTGTTCAAGAATGAAGGAAATGGCTCCTTGCTCATTCCTGAAGGCACATCCATAGCTAGTCGGGCCCTGGTTTCCCTTAGAAGCTCCATCAAAATTCAGTTTAACAAAACAAAGTGGTGGTAGTGACCAATCAACATGACTTGTATTCCTTACCTGAGCTTGCTTGTTAGTTTTCCTTGTCTCTGAAGCCTTCAACCCAAGGTTGGATAATATGCATTTTTCAGACTCAGCACACTCCTAAATGTTGGAATCCAAGAGAGTAAGATAAATTGTTTCATTCGACATCTATAGATTTTGATCCCATAATACTCCTGGCCCTTCGAAGGAGTCCTTGAATATCTTGTAGTTCCTTTCTTTCCAAAGGGACGAAAGGATAAAAAATGGCATCAAAGCCCAGACCCTGTTTAAAATAGGATTGGAGAAAGAAGGCACTGGCCAATTGATAAGAAGCTCCTTAATTCCCACCCAACATTGAGGAGGAATGCCAAAGGCATGGTGTAGAAGCATCCAAATTTATTTTGTGTAATCATAGTCAAGAAATAGATGATAATAATTATCTTCTTTCAAGAAGCAGAGATGGAAAACCAAGGGTCCTATGAATCCTCACTTCTGCTACCTATCCCAGGTGGGAGTTTTCTGTTTGATAAGAAGCCAAAGGAATAGAAAAGTTTTTGGTCAATAATTGAATTTCCACAAGTGCTTCCACTGATAGCTAGCCAGTGGGAGAATATTTCTGATTAACAGTTGGCTTGCTTCCTTAATGATGAAGTTTCCTGAAGGTTGATATCCCCACCTGAGCACATCATTTCCATCATGCAACTCGATTTTGCAATTGGTTAAATGTTCTAAGATCAATTTATAAGCCTCTACGAGTTCTAGTGATAGGAGTGGGGTGAAATAACTCCATTTTATCCACCCAGTGGAAGGGTCCTACTCAGTCCAATAATCACACAGTGCTACAACTCTCCTGCTAGTGAGATTATCTTTTAGAGAGTTTATATGGGCAAGAGAAGAGAATTTTGGCCATTGGTTCCAGGAATCCTCCCAAAATAGTTGATTTTCCATTGCATGTCTCCCAGAAGCTGTGTTCCTCTACCAGAGTTCTATTTTTACATGTTGAGTTCTAGATGTGCGAGCTTGAAATTATATTGGAGAATCTAACTAATTGATTAAAAGTGATTCCAGGAGCATATTTGTTAGACCAATACTACCCCCATTGAGAAGCTGGGACTTTTATTTATCTCCACCAAACTTTGGTAGAGAGCGTCAGACTCATAATTTGTGGATCTCAAAGGCCCAATCCTCTGTAGTGTTTGGGAAAACATATCTTATCCCAAGCCACTTAGGCCCATTTTTTCCCCCTGCTGGGACCTCCTCAAAGGAATGAACATTGGATGCTTCAGATTTTGTTGAGAACTACCTTTGGAGAAGCCAAGGTGAAGAGAAAATAAGTGGGCATGGATTGCAAAACTGACTCCATAAGAGTTAACCTACCTACCAAATTGAGAGCCCTAAAGGTCCAAGATGAGAGTTTCAATTCAAATTTTAGGATAAGGTTTTCCTAGATAGAAAGTTTCAGGGGGTTGGAAGTTAAGGGAGCTCCCAGATAAGTGGAAGGCTTGACACTTATTTTGATGCCCATAAGGTGGGAAATATGGGTCTACATTGCCACTGGGGTATTGAAAAAGAAAATTTGGGATTTAGTTCCATTGATAGAGGTGCCAGAGGCTACAAATAAGAGATACAAAAGTTTTTTGAATTCTAGTGCTTCTTTAAGGGAGGGTTTTCCCATTAACATTGTGTCATCTACAATTTGCTGATGGGTGGAACGCACTGCATCAGAACCTAGAGGGAGACCTCAAGGTTTACTAGAGGCTAAGGCATGGTTAAGAGACCGACCTATCCCTTCTGCAACTAAAAGGAAGATATAAGGAGAGATATGATCCCCTTGCCGGATCCCTCTAGTGGGTGAGAAGATGGGGGAGGGAGCACCATTTATAAGGACATATAAGAAGACCTTGGTTATTAGAGACATGACCAAGTGGATCTAAAACTCATTAAATCCAAAAGAAGAGAGAATATGATAGATAAATTACCAACTAATTTTGTCGAATGCTTTCGACATGTCAATTTTAATTAACATACCTGGTGTTTTCATGGCCTTTAGAGTATGGTGATTCTCTTGAACCAAAATTAAGCTGCCTAAGATATGATGCCCCTCCACATATCCAGTCTTCTATGGGGAAATTATGGTAGGCAAGACCAACTTCAACCTTTTTGCAATAGTTTTAGAAATGATTTTATTTATAACATTACATAGAGAAATTAGTCTCTAATCTGCGGGAGAGGCTACTTTATGAGATTTAGGCATAAGAGAGATGAAGGTGGCATCGAATGCTGAGAGGAGAGAAGAGGTACAATGAGAGTTTTCAACAATTTTCCATGCATCATACCCCAAATTGTGCCAACAAGCTTGATAGAATTCAATTGTTAAGCCATAAGGGTTGGGTGCCTTGTTTTTTGGCATGATCATAACAATATATTCGACTTCCTTGAAGGAAAATTTGCAAGATAAGAGTGTGTTCAGCTCTTTCGACACCAATTTAGGGATATGCTGAATAATTTAATTAATTGCAACCCTTCTGTCATTAACCGGTTCCGTAAGTAGAGTTTGGAAGTGATTGTGCACCACTGCTAAGATTTCATCATGCTCTTCCAATATTTGTTGAGACTCATCTTTAATGAAATGGATCTTATTTTGCTGCCTATATTGTATCTAGATCTATGGAATAATTTTGTATTTTTTTCGCCTTCTTGTATTCTAGATTTTTGGTTATACAGAATTTCCTCCTATTGTAGCCTTTCCCCATGTTGCTTTGCTAATTCATTTTCCTTTTCTTTAAGCTCTTATTTACCTCTCTCTAATATCATTATTTGCTCCACCTGTTCCATGTCATTCTCAATATTCCTTTTTGCTTCTTGGATGTTCACAAAGTATGCAATGTTCCATGCTTACTTTCAATTTTTTCTTGATGACTTTTAGCCTTTGTTGAAACTGTAACATTATTCCTCCCTACCGGGTTGAAGATTCCAACCACCAATTTTCCATGTTTGAGGTAAATTATGGATGCCAAAGCCAGAATGCTTCAAACCTAAAAGGTTTTTTGGGGGCTGTGTTGGACCATTTTAGTATAAGTCTAATTGGCTAGTGGTAAGAACCATGGCTAGGCAGAATGATTGCTTATCCACCTAACTTTGTCAAATATAGGGACTCTGATTCCAAGAAGTGGTCCAATCTACAGGCCACTTGATTTTCCCCTCCCCTTCAATTATTCTAGGTATGGGAGCCATTTGGAGTAGGGATATCCACCAACTTGTGATCCTCTATGAAGGAATTCAATTGAGTGGCTTCTTCATCGAGTCTTTTGACACCTCCCTTTTCTTTCAGTTAGAGACCTGATCATGTTGAAGTCACCTCCCAAGATGCACTTTTCTTCTCCTATTAGTTGAGCCAAAGATTGCAAGTTGGTCAGTAGATTAAAGGGATTGAAACAATTGTGAATATGTTATTAAATATTGAGAAGCTTCAGGATGGTCGCATAGGTGACTTCCATAACATGTTCAATATTTATTTGAAGTATGTCCATAACATTGACATTAATCTAGGGGAAGTGAAAGGGGAACCAACGTGTCTAATGAATTTTAAGGCGAGAGGGGTAGGAGGCTCAGGCTCCTACAACAACAACTCAATGACGGTGGCTCTTATGGCAGCTCTTGTGTGCACTTCGTTTGGCGAGGACCCAGTTAAATGAGGTCCGAGAATACAAAAAGTCTATTCGTATGGTTTGTTTTCTTAGTAGAATACTTAGATATAAGTTTTTTTGTTTATCTTAGGTCTGTTAAAACTGATTATTATCTAGGAAGACTTAGTGGGGATTTTAGTAGTAATAATAAGCATTTTGGGTTGAACAAGAGACTGAAGAATTTATTGTCTTTATTAGACAATGGATGTATCAAAACAATCTATTTCTATAGCTGGCCTGGTTTCCAATATGGCAGACCAAATGCCATTTTGTATTGCGATTCTGTTGTAGTAATATAAATATTTACTGTTGACTTACAAAAAAAACTCTACCTTAGGATCCATCTCCCTCTTTTGTATCTATGTACTTAGGCTTCCAAGCCTCACTCTTTTTTTTGGAATTAATACAACATACATGTTCTTCTTAAAAAAACATCCATTGAGATCGATATGATCTATTTGACCTTAATAGAGTAAGA
Source organism: Pinus tabuliformis (assembly GCA_031772625.1). Lineage (NCBI taxonomy): Eukaryota > Viridiplantae > Streptophyta > Pinopsida > Pinales > Pinaceae > Pinus > Pinus tabuliformis. The sequence goes on from CM062809.1 coordinate 1,044,675,412, forward strand.
CATCATTCATAATTCTTTAACATTTTGTTTCTATACTCAAAAAGCATGAAGCTCCAAGATCATCATAGTTTTTCTAACTCAAAAGGTCAATAAGGTTGGTAGTGTGACAAATATTTTAAATCAAATGTGAGTATAAGAGGGAAAATCTAAGAGAAAATGTTTTTCATCTTCAACCCTCGTAGTGTTGCAAAGGTGACCGACTCTTTCATCCCATGGTGTTTTGGGAATTGACCAATGCCTAGTTTCACTATAAAGATAATTATAATTTGTTCTTATTTTAGCAATGTTAATTTTCCTCTTAACATTAGTCAATACATAGAGATATTTTTATTTTTGAGATTGGGGAAGATCACCTCCTTATAATATCTTAATTTCCTCTTTTCCTCTAACTCTTTGTCACCCCACAATTTCTCCTTGATTTTTAAATAATAATATTTTAATAATATCCTCATTTTGCAAAAGAATCTCCTCCTTTATCCCCCAGTGATTTAGTTAAAAAATTCCCCCCACTGGGAGTGAACATGAAAGGTAATAATCCGATTGAGTGGCGATGAACGACAATATGCAGATGGGAGACAACAACAACCCCCAACTAGCATCAACGTGATCAATAAGGTATGGTATTTAATAGTGCACAATGAAGTAAGCATACCTCAAGGTGGTGAAGCTAGATGGTGAGAGGTCAGATTTGGTTTGGTATTCAAAATAGACTCATGAGAGACACAAAAAACTTCATGGAATTTCATGGGAATAGTATGAGCAAAGAAGACATGATCAAGAGAAATTTTGCATGAAATATACTTAGATTATGGGTAATTGGTTCCATCTGTCTTTGCAATGGTAGATTGGTAGAATTTTGTGTTTCCAATTGTCTTTCGTTATGCCCATTTTTTGTGTTTAAAATGCCCCTCTGGTCTTATTATGCCAACTTTCCACTCAAGCATGAGTTTGAGTTTTCAATTGTTGTTAGCAATTAGTTCCTTTAGGTCATCATTATTACTTGGGTTTATTGGAGATGGGTTCATTCTCTAAGTGTGCTAGTGGGTTGTGTGTCAGTCTCGGCTGAGCTGAATTTGGTGGATAGTTATGGTACTCCCTTCTGTAGGTTTGTATTCACTCCTTTTTCTCTTTCAAAACAAAGTTTATCCTTACTTTTTCCTCAGGATAAGTGGAAATTTCTTAGTTAATTCGAAAGTTGTGCTTTTTTCATCTCTTCTTTTATGACTTCTTTTTTCTTGTTCTTTCATGTCTTCTCTCCTTTAGAGGCTATTCATTTTAACAAAGGTTCCTAGTTCTCTCTTTAGCTAGGTTTCTCTCCTAGTTATTTGATATTTTTGTCCCTCTATCCTAAGTGTTTGCTTTCTCATGGAATCTTGGTTTTGTTCTCCCTGCCTCTAGGATCTGTATCACTCTACCTTTTGCATAAAAAATCACCTCCCTCCCTTCTATTTCTCTTTGCTTCCTATCATCCCAACTTCAATTTGTACTATTTCACTATGCCTATATTCGGACATCATGGAGGTTGTGAGGGAAGATGAAGTAGCCCTCTCCACTCTAGTTCTAGATAATAGTTCTTTGTGAAGCATTTAACAACGATATATGTTCATTCTATCCTCCCTACTATGATCGAAAGATAAAAAAAATAGGCTAAAAAATGAAAGTTCTTGAAATCTCCCAAAACTGACACCAAATTTTAGTGTTTGTCATCATGATTCTAATGTTGTTGAATCACCTCAATCCAACATCATATTAGAGAGTTATGATGTTTTCAAGTTTTTGCCAAACAACTAAAAAGTCAAACAACATGGTTGACTGTGCAGACCATACATTTGACATCATGCTGATGTTAGCATGCTTACTGGGCATATGGAAGATAGGAGGACCAATCTGAGCTTGACACATGAGAGTAAGTGCATGTTGAGGTGGAAATGTTTGATTGGTTGGTTTTGTTTAAATTGGGCAAATGGTGAGGTGCCTCTTGGCCCAGTGAGAGGGTGCCTTGTGGCCCTTTGATTGGCCAATTTTTTTTATAAGGGTGGGTTGGCCTCAGTGGGGTTGACCTATTGCCATGCCACACTATTGTTTCTTAACCTATGGTGAAGTCTGATTATATTTGAACTAAATTTCAAGTGCATTTGGGGGAAGGGCTCAGGTGGTTAGCCCTAGCCCCTAGTCTTGTTTCCACCATATGACTCACAGGCAAAAGTGATGGGGCCGGTCGATTATCCCGAACCTCGATCCTATTGAGGCCAACGTGACCCTAACACAGGGTATGACGGAGGGGGTTGTTGGATAGGCCTTGACCACCACTTCCATGGCAAAACCACATGACCACATTGCAAACACGATGCGAGCCCAACTAATGGGGGCGGGTGGATAAGCCCTAGCCCTTGGTTCACGGAACAAGTTTGAGCACTGGAGAACAGGGAGGAACTTGGTTGGTGGGGGGAAATGGTTAGCACTGGTCCTTGACCATATTGTTAATGCTCAACTGGAGGGGGCGGGCACTAACCCTAGCCTTTGGTCTTATATGCCATGATATGACCAACACTCGAAGAGGAGGGAGCTAAATGCAAAGGGGCGGGTGCGTGGTCCAGTCCATGGCCACATGGTGCCCACATGCTTGAGAGTAGGGCTAAAAGCTCAGTGCTTAAGGCCTTATGGGCATGGTTAAAGAGGTGGCAAATCGCATTGGTTGTGGCAGAATTAGCACTCGTCCCAAGCGAAATTGTCACCTAGCGGTCTGTCAAAAGGGTGAATTCACATCACACAATTAGGATGCTTTTTAGGCAATTTGTAATACATATAACATAGCTTGGTTCCAAGAAGCATATATTGCTCAGTTTTTAACCTTTTTGAGCTCAAGAAGAGCCTAGATAGGGGTTTTTAAGTGTCCTGAACTCAATGGTAGCATCAAATTTCTGATTTGAGCACTGTATGATGGAATATTTGGAGAAATTCCTTTAATGTTATAGACATATACTTTTTTGAGTTCATATGGAGACTTTGTTGAGCATGGAAAGAGCCTAGCCAGGGGTTTTGAAACTTTCCAGATGCATCTACAACAACTATTACTTTAGTAGAGCAAGTATCTTCAGTATTTTCTTAGCGTGCTTATGGGAAAATCCCTTTTCAACACTTCATTGTGAAGTAGTTGTATGTTTATGATTTTTGATTTCAGGTGGAGTAGAAGGACCTATTGTGAGAGATTCCTTTTTCTGTTAACATAATCATGACTTGTTGTAGGGAGTCATATTTTTGAGTGATAATTATTTGTAGGAGAAACAATGCCACTCTAGAGTCAACAATATGTAATGTACTCGTTTGCTACTAAGATCATTAAAGCGGCCTAGCCATTGGAGCATGGCCCATAGATGTAGCCCAGGAGGGGTGAAATCCGTTATCCCTTACGGATTTCTTCTATACATGTTTATCATATCGAGTTGTATATGAATTTGTTTCACCTTTAATTTCATGTGAAAACTTAACCACTCATCTTTAAAGAGGTTTTTAAACTAATTGTACATTTAAAGACCTGAGTTTATTACACTTGCAAAGTTTCAGAGGATGATCAATGTTTTCATTTTTCAGATCATGTGGTATCAGAGCAGGTTCTGACCAGATTTCAAGGATGGGTAAGAAAATAAAGTGTGAAAGACTCAAAGAGTTGAAGGAGATTAATATACCTCTTTGAATGGAGAATGTCAAGCTAAGGAGATTACTCAAAGCTGCAGAGGAGGAGAAAAGGATAATGCACCTGTAGTTGCAACATATAGTGGAGGAGCAAATTGGTGAGTGTTCCATCCTGGAAGCAGCAAAGAGTCCCTCAAATGTGAAACCAATTTGTGGGCATGGTCAGTACACAAGATATGGATCATATGATGAGAATGGTGCTTACAATTTTTGTGAGCATATAAAATATTCTCCCCATGTTTTGGTTGGTAAAAGTGGTTGGCTAGAGATACCATCCACTTCTTCATCAACATCTGAAATGAAAAATATGGGTTGTTTGCCAAAGGAGGTAATTAGTATTTCTAGTTCTACTCCTTCAGTTAATGTTGATAACACATCTTTTGAAGCTTTTGAAAAGCATACTAAGGGTATTCTAGAGAAAACTCTGAGTCACAAGAAATCAGGGAAGAAAGAAACAACTCTCAAAACAAGCAAGGAGAAAGCCCGCCCCAAAAAATCAACAGTTATGAGGATTCGAATACCGCAGAAAATAAATCTCCATTTAACAGCAAAGCAGATCTCCTAAACCAAACTTCTTCTCCGACTATTTTCAAAAGAACGAACACAATAGATCGCGAAGCTAAGACACCAATGTCCCAAGAACCAGAAGAGATGAAGGAGATGCAAGATAAAGGAAGTTGGAAGACCGTAGAGAAAAAAAAGAAAGCTACAACACCAATCTCGCCAAGAAAGACGAGGAGCCAGACAAGTAAAAATTAAGAAAATTGTAGGTCCGATAGACCAATTTGGTCTTAGTGGACGTTAACCATCATCATCATCATCATCATCATTGGTATGAAGCTTTTAACTTAGACAGGTTATGATGGAAGGGGCCTCAGAGTCAATTTCCAAGGCATCATTAATCTTATCGAAGTAAAGGAATGACCACGGTATGAAGGATTGGGTTATGGCCATGAAGAAATTGGAGGGTGCTCCAAAATTGCCGAGGCAAAGAAATCGTGAGGTATGGAGTTCATGCCAAAGGGGTTCCTACGAAGTGATGGAACAAGACACCATGATGGTAGTGATAGTGAAAAATTGTCTTTGTAGAGATATGAACATTCCAAAGGAAATGCCAAGTCCAGTTTTCCTCGTCAAAGTCACAACCCAAAATACATATATAAGCATCATGGGGATTCCAGAAATGTTTGTGCTTATGGTCATTTATGGGAAATATTTCCTTGTACATTTTGTGATGCATCTAACCATTGTGTGGCTGAGTGTGAGAAATGTAAGGCAATGGTAAAAAAAATGGATCAAATAATTGGGACAAGACATGAGGAACCTCTCCTAGGAATGAAGACTTCCTTGTCGATGGGAAAGCACAAGCATTTTTTTACCCATTGTAGCATGAATGGGCACCAAATTGAAAAGTGTTGGAAACTCCATCCAAACTTCATCCCAAGAAGGAAAAAGAGGTCATGTGATCCCCTACAAGGGAAGTGACATGTGGCAAAGTGGAAACTGATGTAGTTATTAAAGCAACCTTTGAAGTAGAGTGGGTGCAGAAAGAGAACCCATAAGCCTAGTTAGGAAAAGAGTGGGTATACTATTTTTTACAATTAGATTGCTTTGTAAAATTGTAATTACTTGTTGTATATTCCCATTTGGGTAATTTGTAAAGTGATGTCATGTATAAATCACTTATATGCAAAAATGTCTTTGACATGTTATGTTATTTTTTATTTTTGTTAAGTCAATTTGTATGGAACTTTGGGATGAGAATTTTCATTTCATCCAACATGTCTACAATTGTGTCAAGCACTCATCTATACAAGTATTTTCGTGTGAATCTGGTTTGTGCTATTTGCCAAAGATTTTTTGGATTTTATCTCTGATAAATTTTTTGGAGAAGATAGACATAGTGATGTGCATCAATGAGTACAAGTGCAACTTAAGAAAATCAAGGCCATGTACAAAGCAAGGCATATCAAGCATAAGTTTGATCATGATTTCCATGTGGAAGATCAAGTTTGATTGTGTATCAACAAGGATAAATTTCAAGATGAAGATCGTATGAGCTGCCAAGGAAAGATGATTATGAAGAGAATGTTTAGATTCCATCCATTGAAGATTATCCTAATGTTTAGAAGAAATGCGACAAGCCACAATCCTTGATAAGAGGATAAGGAATTCACATAGAGACAATGTGGAGTTCCTTGAACGAGGCTCAAAGGCACCAATTCAAACAGAATAGGAAGGATTGAGATCAGGAAAATGAAGGAGTTGTATCCTCACTTATTTGCTGAGTGTAGACAGAATTTTGGAGGTCCAAAAGTTCCTAGTGGGGAGGTGTGATCCAAAGATAAAAAACTAGGCTAAAAAATGAAAGTGCTCACAATCTCCCAAAACCAATGCGATATCATATGGTTTGTCGTCCTTATTCTAATTCCACTTGAATCACCTCAATACGACATCATATGAGATAGTTATATGTTATGAAGTTTTGGCTAAACAACTAAAAAGTCAAACAATAGGGTTGACTGAGTTGTTGATTGGGAAGATCGTACAACTCACATCAACATGCTTACTAGCCGTACGGTAGACATGAGGACCAATACATGTTTAACATGTGGTAGTGTCATACAAGTTGAGGTGGTGACGTTTGATTGGTTGGTTTGGCTTGAACTAAGCCAATGGTGAGGTGCCACATGGCCCAATGAGAGGGCGCCATGTGGCCCTCTATGTTTGGAATTTTTTTTTATATGGGCTGAATGACCTCGATGGGGTTCGACCCTTAGACCACCTGCATAACAACACCACAACCTATTTCAACACCACACCATTGTTCTTAAACTATGGTGAATTCCGATTATATTTGAACTGATGTTCGAACTCAATTGGGGGAAGTGGTCGGGCGATTAGCCCTGGCCCCTCGTCTTGTTGCCACCATATGACCTGTAGGTAGAAGTGACCGAGTCGGGCAATTAGCCTTGGATCCCGGTCCTATTGAGGCCAACGTGACCATAACATAGGGCATGGTGGAGGGGGTGGACGGATAGGCCTTGGCCCTTGCTTCCATGGAAAAACCACATTACCTCAATGCAAACATGTTGGGAGCTCAACCAATAGGGGCAAGGATGTAAGACCTAGCCCTCTATTCTCGGAACATGTGTGACCACCGATGAATAGGGAGGAGCTTAGCCGATGGGGGTGGGAAGTTAGCCCCAGTCCTTGATCATATTGTTAATGACGTGACCATGACCGTTACGGCTCAACTAGCAGGGGTGGGTAGTTAGCCCTGATCCCTGGCCTTATATGCCACGATATGACCATCACCAGAAGAGGAGGGAGCTAAAGCCGGAGGAGAGGGCACATGGCCTAGCCCTTGGCCACGTGGCACCCACATGCCCAAGGGAGGGGATAAAATCTTTGTGCTTAAGGCCTTATGGGTGCGGTTAAAGAGGTGGAAAATTGCACTGATTGGGGCATAATCATCACCAGTCTCAGATGAAATTGTCACCTAGCGCTTTGTCAAAAGGGTGAATTCATTGCACAATTAGGAAGTTTTTTTGCCATTTTGCAGGACAAATAATGGAGCTTGGTTCCAAGAAGCATATATTGCTCATTTTTAAACCTTTTTGAGCTGAAGAAGAGCCTAGGTGGGGTTTTTGACTGTCCTGAACTCAATGGTAGCATCAAACTCTTGTTTTAAGCACTGTATGATGGAATTTTTGCATAGTTAGGTCCTTTAGTGTTATAGACAAAGATTGTTTTTAGTGCATATGGAGACTTTGTTGAGCATGGAAAGAGCCTTGCCAGGGGTTTTGAAACTTTCCAGATGCATCTACGACAATTGTTGCATCAATAGATGAACTATATTCAATCTTTTTTTAGTGTGGTTATGGGAAAAGCCCTTTTCAACACTTCATCGTGAAGTAGTTGTATGTTTATTCTTTTTGATTTCAGGAGGATTACAAGAACATATTGTGAGAGAGTCCTTTTTTCTATTGACATAATCATGACTTACTGTAGGAAGCCATGTTTTTGAGTGAGAATTCTTATAGAAGAATGTTTCTTTGTAACATAAACAATGCCACTCTAGAGTCAACAATTTCCAATGTGCTCATTTTTTGTTGAGATCAATAAAGCGACCTAGCCATTGGAGCAGGGCCTAGGGATGTAGCCCAAGAAGGGTGAACTCAATTATCACTTGTTGCTTTCTCCTCTACATGATTATCATATTGAGTTGCATATGAATTTTTTTCACTTTTAAGTTTATGTGAAAACTTAACCCCTCATCTTTGAAAAGGTTGTAAAACTAATTTTACTTTTAAAGACCCAAGTTTATCAGGCTTGCAAAGTGTCAGAGGATGATCAGATTTTTCATTTTTCAGATCATACTATCAAGGCTTAAATTCAAGAAGCTAAAATGGAGGCAAGACACAATAGGAAATTCTATTATGTATAGATGAGCTTCAAAGGAAAGCAAAGAACAATGGTAGAATATCAAATATGACAAAAAATCTAGTTGAGTTGGAGTTATCAACTTCAGATGAATAGAAAGCTCATCCTGATATAATACAGGTTGACTCATGATCCAAGTAAATGGTCTCTTAGTTAATTTTTGTGTTTCTTTATATCAATAGCAAGACTGCAAGTTTAGCTATGAACACTAGTCCCTCTATTAGCATCAAGGCATATAAATTAAAGTTATATTATATTGTCAATTTTATTTTCAAGTTCAAACAATTTATCATATCAAAAACTTTCTTATTATTTTATTAATCTGGTTTTCCTTGTAGTAAACCAATAAAATTAACCATTTTTTTATATATTATGCCATATCTTAATAATATAAATTCTACTTATTAACAAAAAAAAAGAAAAAATCAAAATTTCACATCCTTCACTTAGCGAACAAACACATACACAAATATAATTTTAATACATTAAAATTTAAAAAATAAATTTATATAAAAGTGAAATCAACAACGTATCCTTTTTAAACCATTTGTATTTTAATATATATATATATATAATTGTTTTTTTTCAAAATACATTATTAATGTATGAAATTTAATCCAATTTCAAATAAATATAATTAAAAATTATATTAAAATTAATATATGTTATTGATATTATGCATATAATAAGTTATAAAAACATAAATATAAATTATGTTATTGGTAAATTTAAAAAATATATGTTATTGGTAAATTTATTTATTTATTTATTTTGTTTGTAATATTTGATTTTATATTATTGATGCAAAATGATATATAAAGTATGTGTTGTTTAGATAAAAAACTGACTTAATAACACAAGCTTAGTTGTTTTAGATTACATAGCTTTTTCTTTACAAGCATGTTGATCAAAACAAAAGTATGCTTAGTGTTTAGGTTATTGTGACAGCTGTGACAAAAATGTTCACTTTGTTTATCAGAGCCAACTACACGAAAACAAAAATGAAAAGCAAAGTCCATAGATAAGCAAAGACATTGAATGACTTGGAATTGACAACAAACCAACTTCCAGAGAGGGGACACCAACCCTGAACCTGCGTCTGTTAACTTTACAATATTTATTAAAATTAGTTTTTTATTTATTTTATTTTTTAGATTTATAGAGTTTGAACCAACACTCTTAATACATACTGGTTTTACATTATAATATATCAGCAAATGTTCTACATTCTACAAGTTTCATAAAAAAGGAAGACGTGTAGCAGACTTTGATCTACTTATTTATGCATAAGTCAAGAGATCATTAATATATATATTTTTTTGTGGGCAAGTTGCAACCACACATTCAATCATTATTTCAAGATGTCCCATGGCTTATATAGTAAGTGACCCTCATAAGAATTGAACCTTCCACTATTATAATGGCTTGACATTATAATATATCACCAAATGTTCTACATTATACGAGTTTCATAAAAAAGGAAGAGGCGTAACCAGTTTTGATCTACTTATTTGTGTATAAGTCAAGAGATCGCGTTTCCCTTTGAAAACAACTTGCCTGAATGTCAATGTGTTACTCTCTGCACCATCAGATCAAATGTTAAATGATTGAAATATTTTAGGCCATTAAATCCATAATCTCTTTTATTTAGACAACTAACTGCCTAATAACTAATAACTATACAAAATATGCCTAATAACTAATAACTAACTTACTAAACTAATCTCTCTTGCACCAAGCTATGATATACAAGGTCGATTTGCAGGTCTCTGTTGCGACCCTGAGCCAAATGCTTGATATACAAGGTCGATTTGCAGGTCTCTGTTGCGACCCTGAGCCAAATGCTTGATATACAAGGTCGATTTGCAGGTTTCTGTTGCGAGCCTGAGCAAACGTTGAATGTGATCCTCCTTGGTATCGGTTTGATTCCAATAAAACGGTTACCCTCGGGACATGGTCTGTCATCGGCAACCTTACAGTGTGAGCGTGAGCATGCTTGATATACAAGGTCGATTTGCAGGTCTCTGTTGCGACCCTGAGCCAAACGTTGAATGTGATCCTCCTTGGTATTGGTTTGATTCCGATAAAACGGTTACCCTCGGGACATGGTCTGTCATCGGCAACCTTACAGCGTGAGCGTGAGCCTGAGCCTGAAAAAGGAGCCTGAAACTGCGTGTGTAATGGAGGAGGGCAGGGCGATTTTCTGAGTATGCTTCTGAGTATTTTTTTAACACTAGCATAATTTTAGTCTACTTACACTCTGCCAATATTTGATTCTTGTGGGTTATACTTTATATATTATAGTTTGCAGAATTGGTATTATGTATTTGATTTTCTCCTTGCATATGAGAGAGAATCTTTTTTGAAATTTATTTTCTTATTTAGTATACCGTCTTTGTAAATTTTTCGCAGGAGGTCGTTGAATGCAATGCATTTCTTTTTTTCTTGTTAAATTTCATTTTCTTGGTGGTTCTGTTTTAATGAACTTGTTTTGGTGGCGCACGTGTTTCTTGGAAAAATATTTAGCATCTTTTGATTGTTTTCGGTAAAGAAAATACAATTAAGCCAATAAGCAGCATAGTTACCAAATTCGGTGAAATTGGAAGAAAAAATTCGAAAATACCGCGGTTCGATTCTGTTCCTGAATTAATTCGCCAATTCTAGGTTCGGTAAGGCATATTTAGTTGGCATATTTAGTTTACAGGAGAGCATATTTAGTTGGCATATTTAGTTTACAGGAGAGCTCAGCGGTTTTCCACGTGCCCATCCGCTCTTCATAAACCCTTTCACGTCCATGAAATTGCATATAACTTTCCATTAGATTTAGATTTAGCATATTTCGTTTAGAGCCACAGCGGAGCCGGTTAGATTTAGCATATTCCGTTTAGAGGCACAGCGGAGCCGGTTTCCAATCAAAGTTACAGATTTATCGTACCATCGGCTCTTCAAAATTCCTTTTGGATCGATGAGATGGCAGCTTACCTCTTAATGAATGGTAAAGCTGGTTGGGTAACGTCAAGTTGATTTTTTATAAAATGGATTTTTGCAAGGTAAAATAAAATCAGTAAAGACTTATAGTTTAGGATTTGCAAAGTGAATTTCTCAAGAAAGTTGTTAATAAAATCTTATAGAATAGATGATAGTTTGCAAAACAAAGATATATATGTGATAGATTTATTAAATAAAAATAAAAATATTTGATAAAAAATTTGATAAAAATAATTATTGATAATTTAAAAAATTATTATATTATAATGTTTAAAATAGATTATATGTTTATAATAATTAAATTTAAATAAAAATATATTAGAGAAAAAAAGTGATAAAAAAATTTAGTGAAAATTTGGTTAATATTATATCGTAGATTTAAAAATTTTAAAAAATTAAAAAATATCGGTAAGATATGTGATAGATTTATTAAATAAAAATAAAAATATTTGATAGAAAAAATTGATAAAAGCAAATATTGATAATTTAAAAAATTATTATATTATAATGTTTAAAATAGATTATGTGTTTACATTCATTAAATTTAAATAAAAATATATCGAAAAAAAAAAGTGATAAAAAAAATTAGTGAAAATTTGGTTCAATATTATATTGTAGATTTAATAATTTTAAAATTTTGGTAAAACAATTTATTTAAGTATCTGTAAGATGTCTACTTTTGAATTTTTACAATATTGAATTTTAAGTATTTGGATTTAATTCGAACTTGGTAATAATGATAAGGAGATAGCTAATTGAACTTGAAATTATGGTAAGGAGATAGCTAATTGAACTTGACTTCAAGTTTTATTTGCTGGTTGCTACCACTATAATTGTAACACATCAAAATACAGAAAACTCTATTAATAAAAAAAATTGTTGTCAGGATGGTTTCTGTCATAACATTCGATGTCATAACAGTCTTCTATAAAAAAAAATGTATTTTTATATTTTTAAAGTTTCCTTACTAAAATCCTGAAATAGAATGCACAATCATAACAGTCTTCTATAAAAAAAAATGTATTTTTATATTTTTAAAGTTTTTATATTTTTAAAGTTTCCTTAATAAAATCCTGAAATAGAATGCACAATCATAACATTCGATGTCATAACAGTCTTCTATAAAAAAAAATGTATTTTTATATTTTTAAAGTTTCCTTACTAAAATCCTGAAATAGAATGCACAATCATAACAGTCTTCTATAAAAAAAAATGTATTTTTATATTTTTAAAGTTTTTATATTTTTAAAGTTTCCTTAATAAAATCCTGAAATAGAATGCACAATCAGTCAAACGATATATCTTTATAACTTTATATATCTTTATAACTTTATATATCTTTATAACTTTATATATCTTTATAACTTTATGTGCATTTGACGTCATAACAGTCTTCTATAAAAAAAATTTGTATTTTTATATTTTTAAAGTTTCTTTACTAAAATCCTGAAATAGAATGCACAACCTTGCCTTGAATAAAGCATAACACACCAAGATACAGAAAACTCTAATAAAAAACAAATAGAAAACTCTATAATAAAAAACAAATAGAAAACTCTATAATAAAAAACAAATAGTCAAACGATATATCTTTATAACTTTAAAAACAAATAGAAAACTCTATAATAAAAAACAAATAGAAAACTCTATAATAAAAAACAAATAGGCAAACGATATATCTTTATAACTTTATGTGCATTTGAATGTATCTTTATAACTTTATGTGCATTCGGATGTATCTTTATAACTTTATAACGTTCGATGTCATAATAGTCTTCTATTAAAAAAAATGTATTTTTATATTTTTTAAGTTTCTTTACTAAAATCCTGAAATAGAATGCACAACCTTCCCTTGAATAAAGCATAACACACCAAAATACAGAAAACTCTATAATAAAAAACAAATAAATAAAAAACTGTCATGATGGTTGCCATCAATGAAAAGCACACATTGTCAAAAATGTATTTTCATTTTTACCGGATGGTTGCCATCAATGAAAAGCACAAATTGCTACACTGTTCTGTCAGCCATCAATGAAAAGTACAAATTGCTACACTGTTCTGTCAAACGATGTATTCGATGTCATAACAATCTTCTATAAAAAAAAAATTGTATTTTTATATTTTTAAAGTTTCCTTCCTAAAATCCTGAAATGCGCAGAATGCAAAACCTTGCCTTGAATAAAGCTTAAGACACCAAAATACAGAAAACTCTGTGATAAAAAAATAAATAAGAAAAATTGTCATGATGGTTGCCATCAATGAAAAGAACAGATTGTTACTTTGTCGAACGATGTATGTCGAACGATGTATCTTTATAACTTGACGATGTATACGATGTATCTTTATAACTTGACGATGTATCTTTATAACTTGATGTGCATTCGGCATTCGATGTCATAACAATTTTCTATCAAAAGAATGTATTTTCATTTTTACGTGAAAAACACATATGGTTACACAATCTTCTGTATCTTTATAACTTTATGTGCATTCGATGTCATAACAATCTTCTATCAAAAAAAATGTATTTTTATATTTTTAATTGCACTATAATTGTAACACACCAAAATATAGAAAACTCTAATAAAAAATAAAAACTTGTCATAATGGTTGCCATCAATGAAGAGCACAACTTTTACACATCTTCTGTCAAATGATGTATCTTTATAACTTTATGTGCATTCGATGTCATAACAATCTTCTATCAAAAAATGTATTTTCATTTTTATCTATTCCTAGACATTTATTCTGATTCTCTTCCATTAAAATGATATTCACATTTATTCTAATTCTCTTCCATTAAAGTGATATTTAGAGTTAAGACCAGTAAAATCTCAATTAAATGGATCATCAATACCAATAGGCATCTTAACACTTAAATATTTCACATTTTTTAAGACTAAAAACACTAAATAAAAATAGCTAAATTATAACTTTATTTTATATCAATTTAATTTAGTCTTTTGTCATCTATATTATGAAAAGTAAAAACTTAAGAAAATAAAATTTTAGCTGTTATATTATAACCATTAGATTTGACTAAATAAATAATATTTTAATATTAAGAAATAATTGTTAGAATATAATTGTTAATATTGTAGTAAGGAAAATAATTAATCAAAAGGAAAATTTTACTGAAATAAATATCTAAAAAAAATTATGTCAAACCTATATAATCAAAACAATAAAACAATTAATAAAATCAATATAATAAAATAATCAAAACAATTAATTCTAAAAAATTAAAAATAAATAAAAATAATAAATGGTAACACTAAAATAAAAATAATATTTAGATCAAAATTACAAAATAATAATAATAATGATGATCACTACATAAATAAATCAATAATGAAAAAGTAATTAATCATTTATTACTAGTCAACATAAAAATTCAAATAAATAATAAAAATTAAGAAATTATATATATGTGTGTGTGTAAAACCATTAGATTTGACTAAATAAATAATATTTTAGTATTAAGAAATAATTTTTAGAATATAATTGTTAATATTGTATTAAGGAAAATAATTAATCAAAAGTAAAATTTCACTGAAATGAATATCTAAAAATAAAAATAATATTTATGTCAAACCTATATAATTAAAACAATAAAACAATTAATAAAATAATCAAAACAATTAATTCTAAAAAATAAAAAATAAATAAAAATAATAAATGATAAAACTTAAATAAAAATATTTGGTTCATACCTAGATAACTATAACACTAAAATAAAAATAATATTTAGATCAAGATTACAAAATAATAATAATAATAATAATAATAATAAATCAATAATGAAAAAATAATTAATCATTTATTACTAGTCAAGATAAAAATTCAAATAAGTAATAAAAATTAAGAAATTATATTTATATATATATATAGAGAGAGAGAGAGAGAGATATAGATATAGATATAGATATAACCATTAGATTTGACTAAATAAATAATATTATTAATATATAATATTTTAATATAAAGAAAAGTTTTAGATTTGACTAAATAAATAATATTTTAGTATTAAGAAATAATTGTTAGAATATAATTGTTAATATTGTGTTAAGGAAAATAATTAATCAAAAGTAAAATTTCACTGAAATGAATATCTAAAAATAAAAATAATATTTATGTCAAACCTATATAATTAAAACAATAAAACAATTAATAAAATAATAGAAACAATTAATTCTAAAAAATTAAAAATAAATAAAAATAATAAATGATAAAACTTAAATAAAAATATTTGGTTCAAACCTGGATAACTATAACAGTAAAATAAAAATAATATTTAGATCAATATTACAAAATAAAAATAATAATAATAATAATAATGAAGAAAAAATAATTAATCATTTATTACTACTCAAGATAAAAATTCAAATAATCAAAGAGATATAGAACAGTCGATGAAGGAGTGCACTGTTAGGCGCTCCATAAGCAAAGGTGTGATCCCCTGGTGACTTTGACGGCTTAGATGCCCCTAAGTCATGGCCTCTCAGCCACAGGGTAAGCATGATAAACAAAGGTCATGGGTTCTAGTCTCTCCGATACCAAAAAATCCAGCATGGTTTCAGCTAGTGCGGTCAGGCTAGGTGCGATCCCCGGGTGACTTTGACGGTTTAGATGCCCTCTCAACCAGAGGGTAAGCATGATTTTCAGGATTCACCCACTTATCAACCAAAAAAAAAGGATAATAATTCAAATAAATAATAAAAATTAAGAAATTATATATATATATATATATATATAAACTTAAGAAATAACACGGATACAATTATTATTATTATTATTATTATTATTATTATTATTATTTAAACACATATATAAAACATGTAACAATACTCTTAACTATGGAGTTTCAATTCCATTTTATATTTACTCTCAATTTACTATATAGATACTTATAAAATAAATAAAAACTTAAGAAGATAAATACTTAAACTATGGAGTTTCAACTCCATTTTACATTTACTCTCAATTTACTATATAGATACTTAATTTTTAAATAGGTTTTTCTACAATACAATGTGCCAATACTATGGCTTATTGATACCACATGCCCAAAAAAACATAACTCATATTCCTATGACACTTGTTCATATATGACATTTTGTAATTAATTTATTTAATTAAAAGGGTAAAATAGAATAATTATTTTTGAGATAAATCTCATGTTATTACTATTAAAACTACTACTGAGAATATTCTAGAATATTTCATAGAGATTAATTAATTTAAAAAATTAATATATAACGTAAACATATATATAAAACATGTAACAATACTCTTAACTATGGAGTTTCAACTCCATCTTACATTTACTCTCAATTTACTATATAGATACTTAATTTCTAAATAGGTTTTTCTACAATACAATGTGCCAATACTATGGCTTATTGATACCAAATACCCAAAAAGACATAACTCATATTCCTATGACACTTGTTCGTATATGACATTTTTTAATTAATTTATTTAATTAAAAGGGTAAAAGAGAATAATTATGTTTGAGATAAATCTCATATTATTACTATTAAAACTACTATTGAGAATACTATAGAATATTTCATAGAGATTAAATCCCTACCATCCATTTAATAGTTATTGGTAAATAAATGAAAATTATGGAAGTCTAACGCTCCTACTTATTTAAATGGCTCATAAGAGAGGCAAAACAATTACCACATACCTCTTGATATGGCATTGCAACTCATTTTCATATGAAACATGTTCATGTAATTTTTTTTTAATTAATCAATTTAATTAAAATAGAAAAAAAAATATTGGTAAATAAATGAAAATTATGGAAGTCTAAGGCTCCTACTTAATTAAATAGCTCATAAGAGAGGCAAAACACTTACCACATACCTCTTGATATGCCATTGCAACTCATATTCATATGAAACATGTTCATATAACTCTTTTAATTTATCAATTTAATTAAAATAGGCAAAAAGTGCATAATCGCTTTTGAAATAAATCATAACCTTTAATATTTCACTACTACCAAGAATTTTTTAGAATATTGTGTGGAGATTAAATATAATTATTAGTAATTAAATCAAAATTTTGAAACCCCTATTCCAAAATATTCATGTCTCATATATACATGGCTATAAATGTAATAAGGATGTATCATGGTTTACATACATTAATTAGCTAGCACATCCATATGTCTATAGACATCAATATTGTTGCAATCCATGATGCAAAGGGGGGAGGCACTAACCTAAATATGTTTCCCAAATGCTTTCCCACAAGATGCTTTGATATTGGAATAGGAGAACACATGGTAACATATATATAAAACATGTAACAATACTCTTAACTATGGAGTTTCAACTCCATCTTACATTTACTCTCAATTTACTATATAGATACTTAATTTCTAAATAGGTTTTTCTACAATACAATGTGCCAATACTATGGCTTATTGATACCAAATACCCAAAAAGACATAACTCATATTCCTATGACACTTTAATTAATTTATTTAATTAAAAGGGTAAAAGAGAATAATTATGTTTGAGATAAATCTCATGTTATTACTATTAAAACTACTATTGAGAATATTATAGAATATTTCATAGAGATTAAATCCCTACCATCCATTTAATAGTTATTGGTAAATAAATGAAAATTATGGAAGTCTAACGCTCCTACTTAATTAAATGGCTCATAAGAGAGGCAAAACAATTACCACATACCTCTTGATATGGCATTGCAACTCATTTTCATATGAAACATGTTCATGTAATTTTTTTTTAATTAATCAATTTAATTAAAATAGAAAAAAAAATATTGGTAAATAAATGAAAATTATGGAAGTCTAAGGCTCCTACTTAATTAAATGGCTCATAAGAGAGGCAAAACACTTACCACATACCTCTTGATATGACATTGCAACTCATATTCATATGAAACATGTTCATATAACTTTTTTAATTAATCAATTTAATTAAAATAGGAAAAAAGTGCATAATCGCTTTTGAAATAAATCATAACCTTTAATATTTGACTACTACTAAGAATTTTTTAGAATATTGTGTGGAGATTAAATATAATGATTAGTAATTAAATCAAAATTTTGAAACCCCTATTCCAAAATATTCATGTCTCATATATACATGCCTATAAACGTAATAAGCATGTATCATGGTTTACATACGTTAATTAGCTAGCACATCCATATGTCGATAGACATCAATATTGTTGCAATCCATGGTGCAAAGGGGGGAGGCACTAACCTAAATATGTTTCCCAAATGCTTTCCACAAGATGCTTTGATATTGGAATAGGAGAACACATGGTGAGTGAATTTTGCGAGAGGGGCCTCTTTAATTATCAAAAAGGAAAGGCACAGTAGGTTAACTATTTTTATATAGGTACTTATTTTATAAGTGGTATTACCTTTTGGTTAAAAAATGCCACATGTTTTTACAGGAGCAGTGATGGATGATGTTGCAGCTAATGCAATCCATTCAAATCCAAAGTATGGAAATAATCAAATAACAAAACCCACTAGAACTTTCTCAACATCTCGGATAAAGAGCATATGATGTTGCGGCTAATGCAATCCATTCAAATCCAAAGCATGGAAATAATCAAATAATAAAACCCACCAGAGCTTTCTCAACACCTCGGATAAAAAAAATCTCTATGAAAATATAACCCTTGAGAAGTATCCAAAGTCTTCAAATTCCTCAACCAAAAGAAAACTATGAAATTGAATATATTGATATGAATTATGCACATTGTCTTGGGTCTCAAGAGACCTTCTCATAATGAAGTTCTTCAGATACAATACTTCAAGACGCTCTCCTTTCTTTAACTGTACTTAAAGAGTAAAATCATAGTTAAGGGTTTATGTTTAATAATTGTTTAAAGAATTTCATGGATAAATCTAGATTCATAGACATTTTTTGAAAGAAATTATTGTCATTTTCATACAGCTTAGGATTTTTTATTTTTTAATTGATATGGGCAGTGAAGATCCTTCTTCGTCACCAGGCCCTGAACACATGGGCAGTGAATTTGGCAAGAGGGACCTCTTTACTTCTGCAAAAGGAAAGAAGGAAAGAAATTGTAGGTTAACTATTTTAATATAGGTTTTTATTTTATAAGTGGTCTTACATTTGGTTTAAAATATGCCACATGTTTTTACATGAATAGTGATGGATTATGATGTGACTAATATGATCCATTCAAATCCAAAGCATAGAACTTGCAAGACCTTTGTCAACACCTCGGATAAAGAAATTCTCTCTGAAAGCATAACCCTTCAAAAGTATAAAAGATGCCACATGTTTTTACATGAATAGTGATGGATTATGATGTGACTAATATGATCCATTCAAATCCAAAGCATAGAAATAATCAAATAACAAAACTCACTAGACCTTTCTCAACACCTCGGATAAAGAAATGTTCTTTGAAAGCATAACCCTTCAAAAGTATCCAGAGTCTTCAAATTCCTCAACCAAAAGCAAACAATGAAACTAAATATGTTGATATGAATTATGCACATTGTCTTGGATTTCAAGAGACCTACTCGAAACTTGAATCTTTTAAACTCAAGGATGTTGAACAACAAGGGTCTACCTATCATATGGTCCTCGTACAAATTCGTATTTGCATTCAACGACTGGTATGAAACTCAAGATCATTTTCATTAAATTGTTTTGGAATGACTTTTCTCAATTTTAGAATTTTCGCGTTAACATATTAAAATTGCTTCCATGACTTTGATTGTAAGTCTATTATTTGTATTTTCATCTTATTTTCGAAAGAAATGTGAAATCGAGCTTTGATATCCCTTATTCATGTACTATAGAAGTTCCATTTGTGTGGGGTTTTAAGATGCATTCCATGAAATTCCAGATCTCATCAAATTTGATCCTACATGCTCAAACTAGATTGTTACATTAGAAAAAATCTATGTTTTTGTTTTTGGGAATAGTGGTCTTTCATCATGTCAATGGAATTTGAGATATTTAAAGTCATTTCAGAAATTTTCTGACTTTATTTAGGACAATTGATTTTGGCTTTTATTGTCAAAATCTATCAAATGTAATAAGTTGGGATAGAAGGAACTGAATTTGATAATGATGCCTCTCCTCTCAATTGAGGATGGAAAAAGAAATCCTGCAAAACAATGAGATTCCAACTGTAGGATGACATGGTGGAGTCATTGTTGGCAAGTATGCATTATGGTTTCAATTTACTAATTTTTTTTTATTTTTCCCTTTTATTTTGTATTTGACTTATACAAGAGAAACAAAGCTCTCAGTAGTTTGTATGCTTTCATAATGTTTCAAATTGTTGAACTTGTTTTGAGTGTTAACCACATCTATGATTTTTTCTCCAAATGTTGCAATTGCCACTTTCAGTGTTAATGCTACTCTTTCCTAGTCTTTTGTATGCTTTAAAAATGTTTCAAATTTTTGAATTGGATTTGAGCACTAACCACATCCATGATTTTTTCTCTAGATGTTGTAGTTGTCACTTTCATTGTTAATGCTACTCTTGTCTACGCTATTGCCTTACGGCGTTTCCATTGCAACATTTGGTGCAATTGCTAGTGTGTATATATATATATATATATATATATATATATATATTATATATATATATATATATATTGTGCAAGTTGCAACCACACATTCAACCACTAATTCAAGATGTCCCATGACTTACATAGAAAGAGACCCTCATGAGAATTGAACCTTGACCAATGGTGAAAAACTCCTCACATATTAAAAGTAGGAATTAAATGAATCTCACACAGTGAGATTATATTAAATGATCTTGTGATCTATGCACACATAAGTGGATTAAGCTCATCCCTGTTTCCTTCTGTTATAAATACCCCCTTAGGGAGTTTACTTGGAGTAAATGCGAGTACAAGGTCCCATGTTCAAATCCCTCGGTTGTCTAGCCCATGGTCGCTTGCTAAGGACATGCTGGACCCACCTAGAGATTCTAGTGGTAGTGGTCGGAACCAACTCCCTGTCATGAGAGTACAAAATCTACCCAAATATCGATTCCTCTAATACACACACATATCAAAATTAGTATAAATTAATATCAAATGTTCCTGTCTAACAAGACCACAATTTTGCCTAGACAATAACTTTTTCACTGGAAATCAAATATTTTTCATTTTGTAAAATTTTGATTTAGAAGTGTTCCAATCCAAATTTTGAAAGTAGAAATAGATTCAACACTCTCAACAACCCCATGCACCTAAAATTCTAAACTTTGACAACTTAACCTAGATTTCCAAAAAAAACAACCAATTTTTTGCAAAACACTTTAAAAAATCTATATTTTCAAAGTAAAATTATCTCTGGATCAAACTACTCAAATCAAATATAAAAAATTATTAAATAATATAATCTTTTAATCATTTAAAATCAATCTCAGTCCACTAATATCTCTACTCAATCAAATTAATATAAAAAATTATTAAATAATATAATCATTTAAAATAAATCTAAATTCATTATAATCTCACTGCAGTGATATCTTTATTCAATATTCAATATGTTGTCCAGATTCAATGCATTTTTATTAATATATGGTCTAAATTCAATGCATTCTTTCCAAATCTGATCTTGCAACAATACAAATAGTAAAAATTAACTCATCTAAGTCCGTCTTTGTTAGATATGTTGTCTTGATTCAATGTATCTTTGCAAAATATATTGACTTGATCTTTACCTCAAAAGATGCTTATCATGTGCATCGTAAAGAACAAGTAAATTTGTTGGATGCTGCCCACGTTCTTGATTGTTGACCACTAGAGGATGGGTTTGAGTAGGATGATAATATAAAATATTTCCTTTTATAAAATATCATATTATGTTTGGATAGAATTGGTTCTTAAAGTTTTGTTCTCGAGTTAGCTTCCAAAGAATTAAAGTTAGTTTGTCTTTTTAAATATGAATATGTGGTTTTGATAAAATAATTAAAATGACTATAAGTGTGATTTTGGTTAATTAATTAATTGTGAATTTTTTTCAAATATTAATATTAAGAATTAAATGAATTTTATGGTAAGATTATATTAAATGATTTTGTGTTCTATGTGGATTAATTTTATCTGAATGTTTTTTAATTATATTTTTTTTGAAAACTTATTTATGTAGAGTAAATATGAGTACAAAGTCTTATGTTCAAAAACCTGGTTGTCTTGCTAGGCCCACCTAGGGATTCTAGTGGTGGTGGTCAGAATTGACTCTGTGTCATGAGAGTACAAACTCAATGCAGTTCCTCTAACACACATATCAAAATTAATATAAATTATTATCAAATGGCTTTCTCTAACAAGACAACAATTTCGCCTCGACGATAACTTTTTCACCAGAAATCATATATTCTTATTTTGCAAAATCATGATTTAGAAGTGTTTCAATCCAGATTTTGAAGGTAGAAATAGATTCAACATGCTCAGAAACCATGGGGCACCTAAAATTATATAGTTTGAGAGCTATAATCTAGATTTCCAAAAATTTCAACCAATTCTTTTTTCTAAAAATGTGCTAGAAAAATCTATATTTTTAGGGTGAAATTATCGCCTAATTAAACTTCTCGATCAAATTAAGATAAATTATTATTAAATACTAAAACTTAGTAAATAATATATCTTTTTAATCATTTAAAATAAATCTCAATCAATATCTTTATTCAATACATTGTCTAGATTCAATGTATTAGTTCATATTACAATAATTTTTTGTTATATTTATGAAGCTTTCTATTATATCAACCACATTAATATTTTTAATATAATTATACTAATTTAATATATTTTAAATTCAATAATTTAATAAAATTTAATTAAAATTAAAAGATAAATACTATTTCCAAACTAAAAATTATCTCATCTATATATTGTCTTGATTCAATGCATCTTTACAAAATATGTTGTCTTGATTCCATGCATCTTTACAAAATATATTGACTTGATCTTTACCTTACATGATGTTTACCAAGTGCACTATAAAGAACAAATTTGTTGGATGTTGCCCAGGTTGTTGAGCATTTATTTTTATAAATACTTCAATTTCTCTCTCTTATCCCTTTCTTTCTCTTTGGTTTTTATTATTAACCTTTTTATTTATTTACCATTTCAATTTTATTTCTTTAATCTTGAAATTTCATATATATATATATATATATCCTTCCTTATTATTATGATATTTTATTTTTATATAGTTATATACACATGACTATAATGTTTAATTATGAAGTAATAATTATATTTGGTTATTTTTATTTAGGTTTATTTTTCCATCGAGAGAGAGGCACGGTCCTTGGTTAAAATTAAATAAACATAAAAGTAACTCTATGTTAAATAAAAATAACTCCAAACTAAAATAATAAAAGGAAAATTTCTTCGTTATTATTAGTATTTTTATTATTTTTTGTTGGGTAGTTAAGTTAAACTTGATTACTAGCGGATTTTGAGTTCTAGGTTTATGAGAACCCATGGTATTGGCTCAAGATATCCATGTGGAATATAGCCTATTTAAAGGGGGGAAACCAATCTAGATCCATATTAACTCCACCCTATGTTAAATTAAAAATAACTCCAAACTAAAATAATAAAAGAAAATTTCTACGTTATTATTAGTATTTTTATTATTTTTTGTTGGGTAGTTAAGTTAAACTTGATTACTAGTGGATTTTGAGCTTTAGGTTTATGAGAACCCATGGTATTGACCCAATATATTCATGTGGAATATAGCCTATTTAAAGGGGGAAAACCAATCTAGATTCATATTAACTCCACCCTATGTTAAAATAAAAATAACTCCAAACTAAAATAATAAAAAGAAAATTTCTACGTTATTATTATTTATTTTTTTGTGCCTTTTACTCATGTTAAAAACTTTTTTATTGATTGTGTGTGTATATATATATATATATATATATATATATATATATATATATATATATATATATATATATATATATATATATATATATCGAGAGAGATATTTTAAAATATGTAAATTCAAATACATTTTAATTATATGTAAATCGTGTAGTCTAATTAATAGACAAAATAACTCTTTTCCAAACAGTTTTTCTAGTCAATTTTGTCCAAAATTTGATAATAAAAAAATTGACAAAAAAAAAATTCATAGTTCACTCAGACAACATATTATCATATGGTCAAAATCCAACTTACCATAAATTTATTTATGATCATATTACACACATGACCAATCATTAACATACTGGTGCTTTCCCATTAATTTACTTCCGTAAATAAAACTCCAACTTAATTCTCTACCAAGATTTCAAGCCGCTCCATGTACATTACAATTTCAATCTTAAGATCAAGTATATTCTCATTCAGATAAGTCACAACGAAGAACACTTCATTAACAAATTTTTGAAGCCTCATAAAATTTACTATCTTATGGACATATTCATATGCCTATTTTTACAGGGTTCATTTACTCATCAAAGCCTTGTTTTAATTCTCACCTTAATTTGTTCCCACTTTGTTTATACAAATATTTCTCTGGTCTTGCAAACAAATACACTAGCACAAAACATTTTCCTCTCACTTAATTCCATATTATACACAGATGCTGGAATTCTTCATTCACAAATACATAGAGACAATCATAAGCATAAGGATGCTTTCAATCACTTTCATTCAACAAATCCTATACCCGCGAATACTAAAAAATATTGTTTTCTCTCTATTCACTCTTTATGGCTTGATTTCAAATTCATTTGGCCATTAGTTTTCACTATAAGCTTATAATGATTAAATACAAATTTACAAGAAAAGTAATTTTTTCTACATCCATAAATCACTCCCTGATTTATTCCATAAAGCTATCATGATTTATTCCATGGAGCTCTCATGATTTATTCCCTAAACCTCTCATGCTTTTCAAGGTAAATTAGCTTTTGCATTAAGGAAAAAATATGTATTATCCATAACTTTTCTAAAACTACTCTATAATAATTAAAGAAACTAAGAATATTTACAAACAAAGAATTTGAATTCTTTTTAAATGTTGAAGCTCCTTTTGGAGCTTTATCTTTAAAAGATTTGATTTTTCGAAAATGACTTGGAAATTTAGATGCTCCTACATCAGGCCCCCAAGGTAGAAAATTTATGACCTCTTGCTGTTTCTGTATGCTCCTATTCAATTAATAATGTTGTTGTTACCTTCGTATGCTCCTATTCAATTAATAATGTTGTTGTTACCTTCTAATTCCCAGGCTTCCAAACTTTGTTTTGCAAATTTCCGTTAACCTTATTGATGCACTCTTGTATATTCATTTAGCACCTACTTCTAACTTCGTTTCTTACATTAGTGTGCACTTGTTCTAGCACTTTCATCATAATTTTCTGCAACCTCTCTATTTCAACATCCAATCTGGATTTTAGTAGAAATTAATTGTTGTCCTCTCTCAACTTTTGCATAAGAATTTCAGAATTATTATCTTGTTCCTCCTCCTTAGCATACATCTTTCCACATATGTTTAAGATAATTGAACGTATTCATCCTTGTTGTCTTACAATAGAAATATTGTTGTCTTCTCGCTAAAATGTGTTGTTGCTGTTGTTGCTCACCAACTATTGCATTTTATTTACAAGCATGCCACTATTATATGGCACTCTATGTTGTTCCTCAAAATCAGAGTTTGCAAACTCTATGAAACCTCATTACTTATATCTCTTACCAACCATTTCTCTAAAAATCCCATCTCTTCCTCAAAATCTCTAAACATTTACTCTAAATGTTGTATTTGAGGCTCAATTTAACCTTCTAGAAATAGTTCAGGTTCTATTTCTTTAACCACATTTTCATGTTCATCAACACTTCCTACAACCCCATAATCAATTTTAAATAAATAAATAAATAATATTTTAGTATTAAGAAATAATTGTTAATATTGTATTAAGGAAAATAATTAATCAAAAGTAAAATTTCACTGAAATGAATATCTAAAAATAAAAATAATATTTATGTCAAACCTATATAATTAAAACAATAAAACAATTAATAAAATAATCGAAACAATTAATTCTAAAAAATTAAAAATAAATAAAAATAATAAATGATAAAACTTAAATAAAAATATTTGGTTCAAACCTAGATAACTATAACACTAAAATAAAAATAATATTTAGATCAATATTACAACATCATAATAATAATAATAATAATAATAATAATATTTAGATCAATATTACAACATAATAATAATAATAATAAAAAGAGTCAAGGGATCTCTACTTGAATGGTTCATGAGGCACAATACTTGCTAAGGTTTTGCAAATGGGGTAGCAAGCTAAGTGGGCTTGATTGTGGGAAAAACTCCACAGTTAAGCGCGCTTGAGCCAGAGGAGTTCTGGGATGGGTGACCTCCTGGGAAGTCCTGGTTACGGGTGCAAGCCCCGGAAGTGATGATTGATGCTATGTGATTCGTTCTCCACATTTCACTAGTTTCAATCCCACTTCTTCACCCCTGTGAGCATCACCCGATGCAATGAGTGCTAAGTGAACTATTCAAAAATCATGAGAAATTAGTCACTTTACGACTACCTCTCATGGAAATGGTCATACGTTTGAATGACTTACTTAACGCAGTTGAATCCCAAAAATGATATCTAATATAATGCACTGCGTAAATCCCCCATACTTAAATTCAAAAAGAGTCAAGGGATCTCTACTTGAATGGTTCATGAGGCACAATACTTGCTAAGGTTTTGCAAATGGGGTAGCAAGCTAAGTGGGCTTGATTGTGGGAAAAACTCCACAGTTAAGCGCGCTTGAGCCAAAGGAGTTCTGGGATGGGTGACCTCCTGGGAAGTCCTGGTTACCGGGTGCAAGCCCGGAAGTGATGATTGATGCTATGTGATTCGTTCTCCACATTTCACTAGTTTCAATCCCACTTCTTCACCCCTGTGAGCATCACCCGATGCAATGAGTGCTAAGTGAACTATTCAAAAATCATGAGAAATTAGTCACTTTACGACTACCTCTCATGGAAATGGTCATACGTTTGAATGACTTACTTAACGCACTTGAATCCCAAAAATGATATCTAATATAATGCACTGCGTAAATCCCCCATACTTAAATAATAAAATCAATAATGAAAAAATAATTAATCATTTATTACTAGTCAAGATAAAAATTCAAATAATCAAAGAGATATAGAACAGTCGGTGAAGGAGGGCGCTGTTAAGGCGCTCCATAAGCAAAGGTCACGGGCTCTAGTCTGGCCGATACCAAAATATCCAGCATGGTTTCCACTGGTGC
The DNA here is from genome assembly GCA_031772625.1 of Pinus tabuliformis. Classification (NCBI taxonomy): domain Eukaryota; kingdom Viridiplantae; phylum Streptophyta; class Pinopsida; order Pinales; family Pinaceae; genus Pinus; species Pinus tabuliformis. The sequence continues at coordinate 1,044,702,852 of CM062809.1, forward strand.
GGCTCAGGCCAGGTGTGATCCCCGGGTGACTTTGACGGCTTAGATGCCCCTGAGTCATGGCCTCTCAGCCACAGGGTAAGCATGACAAGCAAAGGTCATGGGTTCTAGTCTCGCCGATACCAAAAAATCTAGCATGGTTTCCGCTGGTGCGGCTCAGGCCAGGTGCGATCCCCACCATGCTGGTGCGGCTCAGGCCAGGCGCGATCCCCGGTGACTTTGACGGTTTAGATGCCCTCTCAACCACAGGGTAAGCATGATTTTTAGGATTCACCCACTTATCAACCAAAAAAAGATAAAAATTCAAATAAATAATAAAAATTAAGAAATTATATATATATATATATATATATATATATATATATATATATATATATATAAACTTAAGAAATAGCACGATCCAATTATTATTATTAATTAATTAATATATATATATATATATATATATATATATATATATATATATATATAAGTCAAACATATATATAAAACATGTAACAATACTCTTAACTATGGAGTTTCAATTCCATTTTATATTTACTCTCAATTTACTATATAGATACTTATAAAATAAGTAAAAACTTAAGAAGATAAATACTTAAACTATGGAGTTTCAACTCCATTTTACATTTACTCTCAATTTACTATATAGATACTTAATTTTTAAATAGGTTTTTCTACAATACAATGTGCCAATACTATGGCTTATTGATACCACATGCCCAAAAAAACATAACTCATATTCCTATGACACTTGTTCATATATGAAATTTTTTAATTAATTAATTTAATTAAAAGGGTAAAATAGAGTAATTATGTTTGAGATAAATCTCATGTTATTACTATTAAAACTACTATTGAGAATATTCTAGAATATTTCATAGAGATTAATTAATTTAAAAAATTAATATATAAGGTAAACATATATATAAAACATGTAACAATACTCTTAACTATGGAGTTTCAACTCCATTTTACATTTACTCTCAATTTACTATATAGATACTTAATTTTTAAATAGGTTTTTCTACAATACAATGTGCCAATACTATGGCTTATTGATACCAAATGCCCAAAAAGACATAACTCATATTCCTATGACACTTGTTCGTATATGACATTTTTTAATTAATTTATTTAATTAAAAGGGTAAAAGAGAATAATTATGTTTGAGATAAATCTCATGTTATTACTATTAAAACTACTATTGAGAATACTCTAGAATATTTCATAGAGATTAAATCCCTACCATCCATTTAATAATTATTGGTAAATAAATGAAAATTATGGAAGTCTAAGGCTCCTACTTAATTAAATGGCTCATAAGAGAGGCAAAACAAACAATTACCACATACGTCTTGATATGGCATTGCAACTCATTTTCATATGAAACATGTTCATATATTTTTTTTTAATTAATCAATTTAATTAAAATAGAAAACAAAATATTGGTAAATAAATGAAAATTATGGAAGTCTAAGGCTCCTACTTAATTAAATAGCTCATAAGAGAGGCAAAACACTTACCACATACCTCTTGATATGACATTGCAACTCATATTCATATGAAACATGTTCATATAACTTTTTTAATTAATCAATTTAATTAAAATAGGTAAAAAGTGCATAATCGCTTTTGAAATAAATCATAACCTTTAATATTTCACTACTACCAAGAATTTTTTCGAATATTGTGTGAAGATTAAATATAATTATTAGTAATTAAATCAAAATTTTGAAATCCCTATTCCAAAATATTCATGTCTCATATATACATGCCTATAAATGTAATAAGGATATATTCATGTCTCATATATACATGCCTATAAATGTAATAAGGATATATCATGGTTTACATACGTTAATTAGCTAGCACATCCATATGTCTATAGACATCAATATGGTTGCAATCCATGATGCAAAGCGGAGAGGCACTAACCTAAATATGTTTCCCAAATGCTTTCCCACAAGATGCTTTGATATTGGAATAGGAGAACACATGGTGAGTGCATTTTGCGAGAGGGGCCTCTTTAATTATCAAAAAGGAAAGGCACAATACGTTAACTATTTTTATATAGGTACTTATTTTATAAGTGGTATTACCTTTTGGTTAAAAAATTCCACATGTTTTTACAAGAGCAGTGATGGTTAACTATTTTTATATAGGTACTTATTTTATAAGTGGTATTACCTTTTGGTTAAAAAATTCCACATGTTTTTACAAGAGCAGTGGTGGATGATGTTGTAGTTAATGCAATCCATTCAAATACAAAGTATGGAAATAATCAAATAACAAAACCCACTAGAACTTTCTCAACATCTCGGATAAAGAGCATATGATGTTGCGGCTAATGCAATCCATTCAAATCCAAAGCATGGAAATAATCAAATAATAAAACCTACGAGAGCTTTCTCAACACCACAGATAAAAAAAATATTTGTGAAAATATAACCCTCGAGAAGTATCCAAAGTCTTCAAATTCCTCAACCAAAAGAAAACTATGAAATTGAATATATTGATATGAATTATGCACATTGTCTTGGGTCTCAAGAGACCTTCTCATAATGAAGTTCTTCAGATACAATACTTCAAGACGCCCTCCTTTGTTTAACTGTACTTAAAGAGTACAATCATAGTTAAGGGTTTATGTTTAATAATTGTTTAAAGAATTTCATGGATAAATCTAGACTCATATACATTTTTTAAAAGAAATTATTGTCATTTTCATACAGTTTAGGATTTTTAATTTTTTAATTGATATGGGCAGTGAAGATCCTTCTTCATCACCAGGCCCTGAACACATGGGCAGTGAATTTGGCAAGAGGGACCTCTTTACTTCTGCAAAAGGAAAGAAGGAAAGAAATTGTAGGTTAACTATTTTAATATAGGTTTTTATTTTATAAGTGGTCTTACATTTGGTTTAAAATATGCCACATGTTTTTACATGAATAGTGATGGATTATGATGTGACTAATATGATCCATTCAAATCCAAAGCATAGAACTTGCAAGACCTTCCTCAACACCTCGGATAAAGAAATTCTCTCTGAAAGCATAACCCTTCAAAAGTATAAAAGATGCCACATGTTTTTACATGAATTGTGATAGATTATGATGTGACTAATATGATCCATTCAAATCCAAACCCTAGAAATAATCAAATAATAAAACTCACTAGGCCTTTCTCAACACCTCGGATAAAGAAATGTTCTTTGAAAGCATAACCCTTCAAAACTATCCAGAGTCTTCAAATTCCTCAACCAAAAGCAAATAATGAAACTAAATATGTTGATATGAATTATGCACATTGTCTTGGATTTCAATAGACCTACTCGAAACTTGAATCTTTTAAACTCAAGGATGTTGAACAATAAGGGTCTACCTATCATATGGTGCTTGTACAAATTCATATTTGCATTCAACGACTGGTATGAAGCTCAAGATAATTTTCATTAAATTGTTTTGGAATGACTTTTCTCAATTTTATTATTTTCGCGTTAACATATTAAAATTGCTTCCATGACTTTGATTGTAAGTCTATTATTTGTATTTTCATCTTATTTTGAAAAGGAAATGTGAAATCTAGCTTTGATATCCCTTATTCATGTACTATAGAAGTTCCATTTGTGTGGGGTTTTAAGATGCATTCCATGAAATTCTAGATCTCATCAAATTTGATCCTACATGCTCAAATTAGATTGTTACATTAGAAAAAATCTATGTTTTTGGTTTTGGGAATAGTGGTCTCTCATCATGTCAATGGAATTTGAGATATTGAAAGTCATTTCAGAAATTTTCTGACTTTATTTAGGACAATTGATTTTGGCTTTTATTGTCAAAATCTATCAAATGTAATAAGTTGGGATAGAAGGAACTGAATTTGATAATGATGCCTCTCCTCTCAATTGAGGATGGAAAAAGAAATCCTGCAAAACAATGAGATTCCAACTGTAGGATGACATGGTGGAGTCATTGTTGGCGAGTATGCATTATGGTTTCAATTTACTAATTTTTTTTTATTTTTCCCTTTTATTTTGTATTTGACTTATACAAGAGAAACAAAGCTCTCAGTAGTTTGTATGCTTTCATAATGTTTCAAATTGTTGAACTTGTTTTGAGTGTTAACCACATCTATGATTTTTTCTCCAAATGTTGCAGTTGCCACTTTCAGTGTTAATGCTACTCTTTCCTACTCTTTTGTATGCTTTAAAAATGTTTCAAATTTTTGAATTGGATTTGAGCATTAACCACATCCATGATTTTTTCTCCAGATGTTGTAGTTGTCACTTTCACTGTTAATGCTACTCTTGTCTATGCTATTGCCTTACGGCATTTCCATTGCAACATTTGGTGCAATTGCTAGTAGATATATATATATATATATATATATATATAATGCAAGTTGCAACCACTAATTCAAGATGTCCCATGACTTACATAGAAAGAGACCCTCATGAGAATTGAACCTTGACCAATGGTGAAAAACTCCTCACATATTAAAAGTAAGAATTAAATGAATCTCACCCAGTGAGATTATATTAAATGATCTTGTGATCTACGCACACATAAGTGGATTAAGCTCATCCCTATTTCCTTCTGTTATAAATACCCCTTTAGGGAGTTTACTTGGAGTAAATGCGAGTACAAGGTCCCATGTTCAAATCCCTCGGTTGTCTAGCGCATGGTCGCTTGCTAAGGACATGCTGGACCCAACCAGAGATTCTAGTGGTAGTGGTCGGAACCAACTCCCTGTCATGAGAGTACAAAATCAACCCAAATATCGATTCCTCTAATACACACACATATCAAAATTAGTATAAATTAATATCAATTGACCTTGTCTAACAAGACCACAATTTTGCCTAGACAATAACTTTTTCACCAGAAATCAAATATTTTTCATTTTGTAAAATTTTGATTTAAAAGTGTTCCAATCCAAATTTTGAAAGTAGAAATAGATTCAACACTCTCAACAACCTCATGCACCTAAAATTCTAAACTTTGACAACTCAACCTAGATTTCCAAAAAAAACAACTCAAATCAAATATAAAAAATTATTAAATAATATAATCTTTTAATCATTTAAAATCAATCTCAATCCACTAATATCTCTACTCAATCAAATTAATATAAAAAATTATTAAATAATATAATCATTTAAAATAAATCTCAATTCATTATAATTTCACTGCACTGATATCTTTATTCAATATTCAATATGTTGTCCAGATTCAATGCATTTTTATTCCATATATGATCTAAATTCAATGCATTCTTTCCAAATCCGATCTTGCCTCACTACAAATATTAAAAATAGACACCTTAGCATGTACTTCAAAAGTAAAAATTAACTCATCTAAGTCCGTCTTTGTTAGATATGTTGTCTTGATTCAATGTATCTTTGCAAAATATATTGACTTGATCTTTACCTCTATTGGTGCTTATCATGTCCATCGTAAAGAACAAGTAAATTTGTTGGATGCTGCCCACGTTCTTGATTGTTGACCACTAGAGGATGGGTTTGAGTAGGATGATAATATAAAATATTTCTTTTTATAAAATATCATATTATGTTTGGATAGAATTGGTTCTTAAAGTTTTGTTCTCGAGTTAGCTTCCAAAGAATTAAAGTTAATTTGTCCTTTTAAATATGAATATGTGGTTTTGATAAAATAATTAAAATGACTATAAGTGTGATTTTGGTTAATTAATTAATTGTGAATTTTTTTTCAAATATTAATATTAAGAATTAAATGAATTTTATGATGAGATTATATTAAATGATTTTGTGATCTATGTGGATTAATTTTATCTGAATGTTTTTTAATTATATATTTTTTTTGGAGAACTTATATATGTAGAGTAAATATGAGTACAAAGTCTTATGTTCAAATCCCTGGTTGTCTTACGCATGGTCGCCTGCCAAGGATGTGCTAGGCCCACGTAGGGATTCTAGTGGTGGTGGTTTGACTGTGTCATGAGAGTACAAACTCAATGCAGTTCCTCTAACACACATATCAAAATTAATATAAATTATTATCAAATGGCTTTGCCTAACAAGACGACAATTTCACCTCGACGATAACTTTTTCACCAGAAATCATATATTCTCAGTTTGCAAAATCTTGATTTAGAAGTGTTTGAATCCAGATTTTGAAGGTAGAAACTGATTCAACATGCTCAAAAACCATGGGGCACCTAAAATTCTATAGTTTGAGAGCTATAATCTAGATTTCCAAAAATTTCAACCAATTATTTTTTCTAAAAATGTGCTAGAAAAATCTATATTTTTAGGGTGAAATTATCGCCTAATTAAACTTCTCGATCAAATTAAGATAAAATATTATTAAATACTAAAACTTATTAAATAATATATCTTTTTAATCATTTAAAATAAATCTCAATCAATATCTTTATTCAATACATTGTCTAGATTCAATGTATTAGTTCATATTACAATATTTTTTTTATGTTTATGAAGCTTTCTATTATATCAACTACATTAATATTTTTAATATAATTATACTAATTTAATATATTTTAAATTCAATAATTTAACAAAATTTAATTAAAATTAAAAGATAGATACTATTTCCAAACTAAAAATTAACTCATCTATATATTGTCTTGATTCAATGCATCTTTACAAAATATGTTGTCTTGATTCCATGCATCTTTACAAAATATATTGACTTGATCTTTACCTTACATGATGTTTATCAAGTGCACTATAAAGAACAAATTTGTTGGATGTTGCCCATGTTGTTGAGCGTTTATTTTTTTGAATACTTCAATTTTTCTCTCTCTTATCCCTTTCTTTCTCTTTGGTTTTTATTATTAACCTTTTTATTTATTTACCATTTCAATTTTATTTCTTTAATCTTGAAATTTCATATATATATATATATATATTTCTTATTATTATGCTATAACTCCAAACTAAAATAATAAAAAGAAAATTTCTTCGTTATTATCAGTATTTTTATTATTTTTTGTTGGGTAGTTAAGTTAAACTTGATTACTAGCGGATTTTGAGTTCTAGGTTTATGAGAACCCATGGTATTGGCTCAAGATATTCATGTGGAATATAGCCTATTTAAAGGGGGAAAACCAATCTAGATCCATATTAACTCCACTCTATGTTAAAATAAAAATAACTCCAAACTAAAATAATAGAAGAAAATTTCTACGTTATTATTAGTATTTTTATTATTTTTTGTTGGGTAGTTAAGTTAAACTTGATTACTAGTGGATTTTGAGGTTTAGGTTTATGAGAACCCATGGTATTGATCCAATATATTCATATGGAATATAGCCTATTTAAAGGGAGGAAACCAATCTAGATCGATATTAACTCCACCCTATGTTAAAATAAAAATAACTCCGAACTAAAATAATAAAAAGAAAATTTCTACGTTATTATTATTTTTTTTGTGCCTTTTACTCATGTTAAAAACTTTTTTATTGATTGTGTGTGTATATATATATATATATATATATATATATATATATATATATATATATATATATAGATATAGATATATCGAGAGAGAGATATTTTAAAATATGTAAATTCAAATACATTTTAATTATATGTAAATCGTGTAGTCTAATTAATAGACAAAATAACTCTTTTCCAAACACTTTTTTCTAGTCAATTTTGTCCAAAAAAAAAAAAATCATAAAAAAAAAATTCATAATTCACTCACACAACATATTATCATATGGTCAAAGTCCAACTGACCATAAATTTATTTATGATCCTATTACACACATGACCAATCGTTAACATACTGGTTCTTTCCCATTAATTTACTTCCGTAAATAAAACTCCAACTTAATTCTCTACCAAGATTTCAAGCCGCTCCATGTACATTACAATTTCAATCTTGAGATCAAGTATATTCTCATTCAGATAAGTCAAAACGATGAACACTTCATTAACAAATTTGTGAAGCCTCATAAAATTTACTATCTTATGGACATATTCATATGCCTACTTTTACAGGGTTCATTTACTCATCAGAGCCTTCTTCTAATTCTGACTTTAATTTGTTCCCACTTTGTTTATACAAATATTTCTCTTGTCTTGCAAAACAAAACAAATACACTAGCACAAAACATTTTCCTCTCACTTAATTCCATATTATACACAGATGAATTCTTCATTCACAAATACATAGAGACAATTATAAGCATAAGGATGCTTTCAATCACTTTCATTCAACAAATCCTATATACGCGAATACTAAAAAACATTGTTTTCTCTCTATTCACTCTCTATGGCTTGATTTCAAATTCATTTGGCCATTAGTTTTCACTGTAGGCTTATAATGATTAAATACAAATTTACAAGAAAAGTAATTTTTTCTACATCCATAAATCACTCCCTGATTTATTCCTAAAGCTATCATGATTTATTCCATGGAGCTCTCATGATTTATTCCCTAAACCTCTCATGCTTTTCAAGGTAAATTAGCTTTTGCATTAAGGAAAAAATATGTATTACCCATAACTTTTCTAAAACTATTCTATAATAATTAAAGAAAATAAGAATATTTACAAACAAAGAATTTGAATTCTTTTTAAATGTTGAAGCTCCTTTTGGAGCTTTATCTTTAAAATCTTTTTTGAAAATGACTTGGAAATTTAGATGCTCCTACATCAGACCCCAAGGTAGAAAATTTATGACCTCCTGTTGATAAGCCTTTAATATAACCAACGCAAAATTTTGTACTATAGTTGATCTTCTATTTCTATATGCTCCTATTCAATTAATAATGTTGTTGTTACCTTCTAATTCCCAGGCTTCCAAACTTTGTTTTGCAACTTTCCGTTAACCTTATTGATGCACTCTTGTGTATTCATTTAGCACCTACTTCTAAATTCGTTTCTTACATTAGTGTGCACTTGTTCTGGCACTTTCATCATAATTTTCTGCAACCTCTCTATTTCAACATCCAATCTGGATTTTAGTGGAAATTCATTGTTGTCGTCTCTCAACTTTTGCATAAGAATTTCAGAATTATTATCTTGTTCCTCCTCCCTAGCATACATCTTTCCACATATGTTTAAGACAATTGAACGTATTCATCCTTGTTGTCTTACAATAGAAATATTGTTGTCTTCTCGCTAAAATGTGTTGTTTTTGTTGTTGCTCACCAACTATTGCATTTTATTTACATGCATGCCACTATTATATGTCACTCTATGTTATTCCTCAAAATCAGAGTTTGCAAACTCTATGAAACCCTCATTACTTGTATCTCTTACCAACCATTTCTCTAAAAATCCCATCTCTTCCCCAAAATCTCTAAACATTTACTTTAAATGTTGTATTTGAGGCTCAATTTAACCTTCTAGAAATAGTTCAGGTTCTATTTCTTTAACCACATTTTCATGTTCATCAACACTTCCTACAACCTCATAATCAATTTTAAACTTAAAATTTACCTTTGGTTCTTTAGATGTTGTAAGCATCCTTTCATTTCTAGGCACTTGTGAACATGTTTCATCTCTGGTTGTAATATCTTCTCTTGGATTAGGTCCTCTGAATAAATTTTCCAACAACTCTAATTCTTTTTCTTGTCTCTGAAGCATTGCATCTTAATGATTTTTCTTCTCTCTCCTTTGACTATCTTCACTTGTCAAATTTTCCCTGTTACCTGCACCAATAGGTCGTTGCATTGCTTATCAACAATTTCATTTATGAATTGTACATGATATTCAATCTAATTGTCTTTAATAGAAGATTTTGCTTCATATCCTCTAGAATTAAAATTATGATTATGTTCTTCAGTTATTCTTTTGCAAATAATATTTCTAACACCCTCATTAATCTTCATGACAAATTAAGATGACTATCTTTCTCCCCTATCTTTTCAACCTACAAACATACACAAATCATTAGCTTTAAAATCATAAGGATTTTTGGCCTTATTTGATGCCTTAGACATCAACTTCTCATGTTGATATGAACTTCCCAAATAGTTCATGATACTTGCAGCAAGTCTCTCATTCTCTTCATCCTCCTCTCCAAGGATGTCTCCTTGTTTTGGTGTAAGAATTTCATCCACAATTCCATTAATTGGAATTTATTCAATATTTCCTTCATGAAGAAACTCTCCATCATCCACAACTAGATTACTTGCATTCATAAACATTTCATTAGTTTTAAAATCATGAGATCCTTGGATCTCGTTAGCTCCTTCATCCTTGTCTTCACCAAGGATAGGTCCTTATTTAGGTAAGCAATAGTGAACTTTCATCTTTGCTGCCCTGAGTTATCTCTTCAACCAAGCACACAACTTGTGCTTCAGTTTCGCATACAACTTGTGCCACTTTAATTTCTTCCACATAATCCATCTGCATATTTGGTCTTCCTCACCTTCTTGTAGCAGTTCCATTAGTACATTCAATTGTACTTTTATCTCAACAACTTCTCAATAAAATTTCTCTTGACTTATTCTTCTCTTTATGCCATTTTTTTTGGAATCTTTCTTTCTTCTATTGTGGCTTCTCTCTGAACCCATGACATGGCTATCAATAGTCATATTCCTTCTTCCTTTCTTAACTTTACCTTGTCCACTAATAGACTGCACCCCAACCTATACAATAACAAGTTACTCCTTAATCTGTTACAATAACTCAAAAATCTATCTATGAGCCTAGCCTCTTTATATACTTGGTTGTCTCCTCTAGAATCTCTTGACCCTCTCCTCTCTTTTTTGGCTTATGCAAATCTTCACTTCGTCTGAGAACATCCAACTATCCTTCTTTGTCCTTCTCCATCCAGCCTCAGCTGGAAATTGTAAAGGTTCTTTGCCACAATTCTTTAAGAACTTCCTCCATTCTTGGTTAGAGCGCTCCTGCTATAATCATCCTCATCACTACGATATGTAATCAACAATATACCTCACAAATTCGTTGAAAATATAAGACCACTTTACCTGTTTATTCGAGCTCATTCGAACATGCATGCTACTCTTGCAATATTCAATCCTTATGTTTTCTCATTTGTTGCAGTCCTTCACTGTTCTTCGTCATCCAAAGAACATTCTTCTCCATATTTCTTTCAAATTCAAATCCATTCTACTTTTATCGAAGTATATTTCCTTCCAAATAACTTCAGTGTTCTTTCTGCACAAAACTTTGATTCATATAGTCATCAATATAAATTGTAAACAAAACAATTTACCTCAATTAGATTTTTCAAACCTTTGATGTTGCATTGAATTTATTCTCCAAAGAGCTAAACTTGCAAATATTCCCCCTGCTCAAATTAATTAAAACATTAAAGCTTCACCTATCAGATTTCACCAAATCTCATCCTCTGTAAGTTTTGCAAGCTATGCCATTCTCTAATCCTCCCACCAAGAGTTTTCTAGCTCTGATACCACTTGATAGCAGGAAAATCTAACTTTTCATGCATAGTTCACTCACACAACATATTATATAATAAACATATGTTCAAAACCCAACTAACCGTAAATTTATTTATGATCATATTACACACATGACCAATCATTAACGAACTAGTGCTTCACATTAATTTACTTATGTCAATAAAAATCCAGGTTAATTCTATACCAAGATTTCAAGCCACTCCACGTAGAATACAATTTCAATCTTCGGATCATGTATATTCTCATTCATATAAGTCACAACGGAGAATGCTTCATTAATAAATTTGTGAAGCCTCATAACATTTACTATCTTATGGACATATTCATATGTCTATTCTGATAAGGCATCTTCTCCTTGTCCTATAGGGTTCTTTTACTCATAAGAGCCTTCCTTGAATCATTTTACTTGAGTTCATTCCCACTCTTCTTATAAAAATATTTCTCCCATCTATCCTGCAAAACAAATACACATGCAAAAAAAAAATTCCTCTCCCTTAATTCCAGATTATACACAGATGATGGAGTTCTTCATTCACAAACACACAAAGATAATCATGAACATAAGGATTCTTTTGATCCACTTCATTCAACAAATCTTGTACATGTGAATACTCAAAAACATAGTTTCTCTCTATTCACTCTCTATGGCATGATTTCACATTCATTTGGCCATTAGATTTGTCCATACGCTTAAATGATTAAATACAAAGTTCCAAGAAAAATAGATTTTTCTACGTCCATAAATCACTCCATGATTTATTCCCTAAATCTCTCATGATTTATTCCACAAAGCTCTCATGATTTATTCATGAAATCTCTCAGTAAATTAACTTTTTCCTTATGGGAAATCTCTCTCCTATCCATATCTTTTCTAAAACCATTCTATAATAATTAAATAAAATAAGAATATTTACAAGTGAAGAATTATAATTATTTTTAAATGTTGAAGCCCCTTTTGGAGCTTTATCTCCAAAAAGCCTTGATTTTTCAAAAATGACTTAGAAGTTCAAATGCCCCTCCATCATTTTTAAAAATCACAGGTTTAAGTTTTTTAATTTGTGAAGTTTGAATGGCTCAAGGATCTTTTAGGGTGTTAAATCCATTTATGCATTTCAAATAACAAGAAACCATAATCTTGCTTGAAATTATATTGTTGGATTTTGGCCAAAATAATTATTTCATCTATTAGTTAAACTAGGCCACATATAAATTACATATGAAGTGTTATAAAATTATTTACTTTGATGGACTTGTTAAAAATTTAATTTAAAGGGGTGGCAAGAGGGGGAGGGGTTATCTTAAATGTTGATCGAACTTTAGCACTTAAGTGCTCCTCGGGCTAGGCAAGAGGACGAACAACCAAGTGGAAATATATGGTCTTTTGATAGGGCTAAATATAGAAAAATAAATGGATATTACTAAACTTCTAATTCTAGGAGACTCTCTTCTAACCATCCAATACCTTCTGAAAGGTTCTTATTCCAAGGACAATCAATTAAAGTTGCCACTTCATAGAATTTTGGGAGCCCTTGGCGACTTCCAACTCAATTCCTTCTTCCATATCTTAATAAGTCAAAATAAGTAAGTAGATTCCTGGGAAAACCATGCTTGTCTTTTGAATTAAGTTCAAACTAACATCAACAAATTTTTAGGATGGAGACACATCCCTTCTCATCGCTTGCCAATCATAATTTAGAACCTCATAGTCATTCCTATGGAGATTATATTAGGACCAAAGAATTCCCTTTTAATACCCCCCCTCTCCCTCACATGGATCTCTTCCATATAGCTCACGACCCATTTTATGTACCAATTATCAAAGGTGAAGTGGCAGATGCGTTGCAAGCGTGCTATGTGGTGACTTGTCCCTCTTTGAATTCAAATGTGTATGGTGTTTTTGATGGTGTTGGACCCACCAACATGTTAGGAGATCTCCCGTGTAAGAAGTCCCAACTAGACCTCAGACCACTTGGTGTAGGAGTTCCAGCAGTGGGTAGTATGGTATCACCTTGATCACGGTTGCGCGCAGAGGTGAGTAAGATGTCCTTGTTGGTAAAAAGGGTGTGACATGTGCAGCAAGTCAAGAAAGGCACATGAATGGCTCTAACACACGGGCGGGGAAATGAGTGCGCCCCTTAGAAACCTGTGATGACACGCAGCTTGAAATGGAACACACGAGAAGAGATACATCACAAGCTAGAAAGCAGGTTAGCCAACGATCCAAAGTGATGGTTAAACAAATAACACATCCTGCTAAGATTCATACAAACATATAGAGAAAATTCCATACAGACATACATAAACAACAACTACATATATCATTAGAGTGACCAAGATAGATGAAATACAATAACAACATATGCATGAAATGTGTTGACTCTGTTATATTAAGAAAGTGAAAGATCCAATCAGACATACAGCTATGACCAACCACTAGTCCTGACAATGGAACGTTAGAGTCACTACCGCGTACTCCTCCAAAGAGATATACTAGCTCTACACTCTGGAGAAGCCAAGGCTCATTACAATACACTCCAAGCTTTCTCTAAGATACACCTATAAGAATCTTGGCTCCCAAAAGCATGTACAATGAGTTATGAGGTTCTATAAATAGAAAAGGGTGGGGTGACCCTTGAAATTCCCCTTTGTGACTCTTCACCTATCCTCATGACTCTTCAACTACTACATGACTGTTACACTCTACTATCGACACTTGGTCTTTCACTTTTACAAGATGTTACATGACAATCTGCACATGTACCCATGTGAGACAAAATAGACTTGAGCAAGCCATGCAAGATATCACTAAGACTTGGACCACTGTGGGAAGACCAACTCTTCTACATCCTCACAATGAACGATGGTGGTGAACTGATTCCAAACTTGGTAGTCTGTTATGGTGTTCGCGTGCTCAATGGTGACATCCGACGGAAAGCACACTCTTGCCTCCATTGCATTCGGGTACACTGATTTGGCACCTATGCCCAACTCATCTGATAACACGCACATCATAGTCTTGAGTGTAGTTGGACCAGCAACATACTGATGCATAGTGTTTGCGCTGATCTCCAAGTCTGTGCTGGTGGTTAGTGCATCAACTCATCAAAGTACATGTCTAGCTCCAATCGAACTTGGTTCTTTGACTTCACCTTGGTGAGTGTGCCAATGGATGGGATTGCGTGTGTGCGCACAATAACATCCATGCTTCTAAACACCCGTGCATGTGAAGCCTGCAAACTAGTGATGAGCTGTGGGAGTTCCTCATAGTTCCGGATATGACTCCAGATGCATGCCTTCAACTCTACCGCCTTTGGCTTCATCATCTTTGGCAAATGCAATGGGGCTCCTTTGTACCTCATTGTCCATGTTTTCATGCGATCGACAACAGTGTGCAGATTTGACAAGATGAATTCTCTCCTAGCATAGCACTGCTGCCAACCATTAAGATGGACAATTGACTTATGCATGGTGACAAATATAGAATACAACATCTGCATGACTGCTTCGAGAGACAATAATTCATCTAGTATCGCTCTCCTCAACTCTGCTCTGGCGGATGTTGTAACCTGTTCTCCTCCCTGCTTGGCTGCTTGTAACTCCTTAGCCATGCGCTCATTCTCTGCTATTAAGAATCAAACACTCGAGCTGGTGGCTTTGGTATATGCTCTGGTAGCATCGACCAATGTTGTTGAATGCTTGCGCACATCGGATACGATCACTCATTCTTCAAATTATGCAGGAGATATGTGGACATCCATATTAGGCACATTGCGCAAGTACACAACTCTATGTTGTGAATCATTGAAAGATATGTTGTGCATCGCCACCTTTGGATTGCCTTCAAGGATCTTTGTGTCTCCTTGATCACTTGGGACTTGCTCTACTTCCAGATCTGGTGAAGCCAGTGGGGTGACCTCTTGGTTCTGAGGCATGAGGTCAATATCCTAATCTGACTCTAGCTAAACCATATCCGTATCCAACTTCTCTATCATCTTTTCAATCTCTTGAGATAAGTCTTGCTCCTGCGACTGCTCACCCTGTCTTCTCTCTTCCAGCTGCTCGAATGAGTCTATAACACGTATGGGTGCAGTTTAGTCAATCTGTGCATGCCACACCTCCTGCTATACTTGTTCCTGTTGTACTTCATTCTCTCTTCTGTGCAGCTCCTGTTTTTCCCGGAGTTGTCGCTTCAACTCCTGCAACTCCTTTTTTGTTTCTTCTATCCTCTGTTTCTCTCTTAGTCTTTACGCGATCCTCTTGTCACAATGTCGCCTCTTAGCCTCAATCTCCCAAGCTGCTTTCATCACAAGTGGATCATCTTTAAAATTATAACTTTTCTCTTCCTCTGCACTGCCAACAACCTTTCTCTTGCCTTTGTCATGCGTAGGTCTGCTACCCTCCACTACTGCTGATGATGCTACTCTCTGAGATAATGCTTCCCTATGATTTGCTAACCACTCTACAACTATGCCGACTGGTTCATTGCGCCTGGAGAAGTGATAGTAGTATCTCCATGGGTCTTTCTCATGCTAATGACATGCCCCGTGGATCCAATGAAATTTCACTCTCGCACAATGGTCCTTGACCAAGCAATGCAAGTCATACGGATTGAAGCTTCTGGTGCCAAAGGTGAATCTCTTGAAATCCTCCTTCTCGACCTCAGCATGATTGAGATTCTAAATCTCATACAACCTGATCCATAAAGGAAGAGTGGGTCAAGGTGCCTTCTTCTTCCTATGCAGTCTCACTGAGCACCCTGTCGAGATGCGATATGACACCTCTTGCATGACGAGCTTGTCAATGCAAAACTTCGGTAAAACATGCGAAGCCTTCTCCACGTTGTACATATGTATGAAGGTACCAAGGGGTGTGGCATACTAATATGCTATGTTGATCAATGCCTCCATCGTTGCTTGCGACATGTAAGGTGAATCCTGCTCAAATATCATTTTCTACACGGGGGTTACAAAGTGGTCTGACAACTATATGATAACTCCACGAAAGCCACATTCTGAGAACAATATGAAATATGTGTGCACAGAGGTTTCCGAAGGTGCCCATGCCCAACCTAAGCCTGGGAACTACTAACAGGCATAGACTGCATCCAGTATGTAAGCGAACATGTATATTTTCGCTTGCTGACCCTTGGGTGGATTTCGAGCTTCTGTCACTTATTCCTTGAACCTGAGAGCCAACATGTCAGACCAGTTGCAAGGACCTCCTTTGTTGGGCAGTTGGTCCAACACGATCACCCAACTCTGTGGGAAGGTCTTTGTGCTCTCTTGGTCATCTTTGCAATATGCCTTCTGCAGTATCTTTGTCTTGTAATCCTAGCTAGGTGTTGTACTAAAATTGGATGGCTCATTTTCCCATCTCTTCAAGATATCTCTTTAGTTTTCACTAATACTAGGTCTGCTGAAGGGTTTCTCCATCGTGATCACCGACTATGGCAAGTGATACATCTCCTGAAAGTCCTTCGCCCTAAAGGGTAGCAAGCTATGGTCCACTGGCACTATTCAACACCATTGTTTCGGGATTAATATGCGAGACAATCCAGTGGATCATGTCCATGCATGGAAACGCAGGATACCTGCATGCAATCCGTTACAAGCCAATCTTGTGAATGTTGACATAGACCTTGTGGTATTCCAGATTTTCCTCAAGTGTGCCTGAGAATGTATCATTGATTTCCTGCCATTTCATCTTGATATCTTTGTCTATGAACAACTTGGTGTCTTCATTGATAGGCAATCTCATAGACACTTGTTCAACTGCATCTCCAGTTGCACTTTCCACGATGTCCTTTGACCCTGCTCTCTTAGAGGCCATTGAACCTATACTGCTAAGAGACGGACACACACCTGTGATACTTGGAGACATAGCAACACTCGTGGCAAGCAATCTATCAATTAAAAACCAAAACAAATTTGAGGACTATCATTCAACATACCTAGGCGACTGACTGGGAAGATTGCACAATTTTCACCCGGAGGCTGGGAGACTGACTGCCAAAACCATGAAAGGCACAGTCTGGGCTGTCAGGAGGCTGAATGACTACTGAAACTGCGCAATGCACAGTCTAGGCTGGCCTGCGGAGGACTAAAACTACACAATACGTAGTTTCAGTCAGCAATGACATGCAAACCCAACAACTGCATTGCGCAATTTCTGGGGCCAGAAAGGCACTGCCTCCTAGAATTGCGCAAAGTAATCCTGGAGGACAGTGATGAACCATATTTGCATAGTTTCTGGAGGGAAGGCAGATCCTCCATGCTCAGAAGTGCGCATTGCTAGCCGGGCAAAGCAAGGTTTGGGCCAAGGCATCCTAGACCTACCGATGGGCGATTGAAAACATGAAAAGTTATGAATGCATGGCGAAGCTGAGTGTAAACAAGAGTGAATGATCATGCATGAAAATAGTGAGTTTAGGATTCAGAAAATGGGAGAACAAGCATGTGTGTGAAGCGAGTCGCTGCAATGACGACCGCTAGTGCACAAACAATGTCATGTATGCGACAACAGTGAGATGCAATAAAAAACTGAAACAATGCTTCTACAAGCTAGCATGCATCAAAATGACAACAGGTGTTCAAAAAAACCAAGCAAACAACATTCATACAAACAGAAATAAGAGACAGAAAAGAAGTAAAAGACATGAAAAGTAGACTTACCCAGAAAAAGCTGAGCTGAATGTGCTGAAAACTCCTAGATGCGATGTGGGATGTTAGAGCTCCAAGTTCGATGTGAGGAATGAACTCTACAATGTCGAATACATAAGTTTTGATAAGGATGAGGCTTATGATGCGCATGCCACAAATATAGGAAAAAGCGACACTTGGTGAGAAGTTTCTAAAACGATCTTTACATGTAACCTCTAGCTGCTAAAAATAGATCCCTAAAATATAGGGATGATTTTTTCTTTTTTCTTTTCGAGAAAAGAAACCCATGTATGCAAATAAATATTGCTCAGTCCTGAGGGAAACTAGTCAACCTGAAAGCACATGCAACAACCTGCAAGCCTGGGAAAGATAATTGCGCAGTTTCTGGGTTGAGCAAGACTGGTTGTCCCTCTTGCATTGTGAAATTTCTAGACTGAAGCCCTGGCTATCAATCAGAATTGTGCATTTTCTGAGCTAAAGACCGGTGTTGGATTGAATTGCACATTTTCCAGAGGGAAGGTTGCCTGGCTAGATTGCACATTTTTGGAGCTAGCAGGTAGCCCAGTTGGATTGCGCAATTACTAGAGGGAAGGCTAGTTCCCCTCCAGAATTGCGCAATTTTCTAGGTGAGCACCTCATCCATAAAATGGTTAAGCCTAGAATGTCAGCCTGTGGGTGGGAGGCAAACAAGTTAACCAACATAGGCTGATAAGCCATTGAAACACAGTTGAAGCCTATGTACTTTGATAGTGTAAGACATGCTGCTAAGGATGGTTGGTAAGGAGGCTCCAAAACAAAGCTAAGTCAAAATTTTGGAGGGTTGTTGTAGCCACTACAATAGATGTTTTCGATAGTCAATTTCATAACCAAATCTCATATCCTGCACCTGAACCTTTAATGGCTTCGAGGTGGTGGTTTGTGGTGAAATTTAATGGTGAGATGATTTTTGTAGTGTGTGGGAGCTTCTGTAGTGGGGTTAAATTGATGGAAAAAGATAAGATATCGTGGCTATGGCCTCTATGGCGCTTGCACATGTTATGGCATGGTTGGATTAATGGCCCGAGTTGGGAAAATAACTCTGATAGGAAAATATTCATTAGCTTCGACTAGGGTACTACTTGGGGTATTTATTTGCACCAATACTCTGAAGAGAGAAAGGCGTATCAATTCTAGTTTCCAGGTGGAGGTTCAAGATGTTTAGGAAATTCTTAGGTGTTGAGGTTCTCTTTGCTAGAACATTAGGTCAAATTCTCTCTCAATTATGCCCTTCTACCCATATTTGTTTGACGAGGTGCATAGTGGGTCGTTTTAGGCCTATGGAAAGATCTAAAATTCCTATTCTATGGTCAGGAATTCCGCCTCAACTCAGGCTTCCATAAGAGGTCCCTTGGTCTTGTTGAATTTATTCTTACACTCAGGCACTCTCCTACTTAGTATCCTTTGCCCATCCGGTCCCCCAAGGGGCTTCTCAGTTGTCCCATATTGCCCCCTTGGCCTTTTTACCAATTTCTAACCCTCCTAACATCCATTATGTTGAGCTCGAGACCCTCCAACAATAGGCCCACCCTGACCACTGGCTCTATTCTGGTGTAATTTGCATGATGAAACTTTGGTAGGACCCCTCTAGCATGATTGGTGATAACGACAAAGGCAATAAACAACCACAACAAGTTGAGTACCTCCCCACTGAGATCTTGAACCTACATTGGATTGTTCATCATCAATTAAACACAATTATGTTCCTCATAGAAGAAATTCAATCTCTCTGCTCCAAATTCAACCATCAGGAAGACAAAGTGGACACTTTGTAGACAATTAAATGAGCTTCAATTGCAGTTTGAAACAGATGAAAATCAGAGCTCCACAACCAATTCTCCCATCCAACTTCCAAGACATTTGTTAATCAATTCTATTAGACCCCCGACAAATGAACACTCTCCCTTCAGTTTATGAATTCCCAATGTAAATATGTTTTGTTGTTAGGCCAGTTTGACAGACTTTATTCTGCCAATGTTATGGTGTAGGTCAATATTTTGTAGTAGCAATCTTCTAATATGAAATTTTGGTATTTTTCTCTAGTTCTTCCTTGAAGAAATAAATGTATGAAAAAACCATGTAATCATCTCCTACGTATTTTGCTGCAACAAGGTGTGAACTTAATAACAAAACTACTCATTTTTGTTAACAAATAAAAATTGATTTAATAATCAATAATTATTAGGTGGATGGTAGGGATTTAACCTTCACGAAATATTTTAGAATATTATTGGTAGTAATCACAAATAAAAGGATGAGATTGCTCTCAAAAGTAGTTATGCCTTTTCTATCCTTTTAATTAAATTGATTAAGAAAAAACAACTCATATGTGATATGAATATGAGTTATGGTTGTTTGGGTACGTAGTATTACTAAGGCATGTTATTGTAACAAAGTCTATTTACAAGTTAAAACTCTCCATGATAAAGTGGAGTGAGTCTCCATCGTCGAATCTTGCTAAACATAGATGACATTCAGAAAATCAGCAAGAACTAGATTCCCACCCTTACTTCAAGATTTGCTTCCTCCTGAAGATTCTCTTGATACTTATTCTCTATAATTAATCCTTTCTTTTCATTTGGCTTATATTTACAATTCTTTGTTGATCTTATTTGTTATCTATTTTTTAATTTCGGATGAACTTTTTTTTTATGATTACTTTGCATTACTTTCCTTTTAGGTTTTATTTGTTTGATCCTAAATTATAATTATATATATGTTTGTTTGATCCTAAACTTTATATATATATATATATGTTTTATTATGAAGTAATAATTATTTTTGGTTATTTTTTTAAAATCGAGTAGTCTAACTAATTAGATGAAATGATATATTTTTGAATATTTTTTGTAGCCAATTTTATTCAAAATCCAGTACAAATTTTTAAAAACCATAAGTTTGTTTAATTTGCAAATATTGAGTGTCTCAAGGGTTTTTCAAGGTGTTGAATCCATTTGTGCAGTCAAAAGTGTATTTTAAACAATAAGAAATCACAATCTCACTAGAAATTGTATTGCGCGATTTCGACCAAAAAACGTTTTCATCTATTAGTTAGACTACGCCTATATCTAATTTGTCTCCTCTATGATTAACCTTCATTTTATATATATTTTTAAGTTATTACGGGTTATATTCATTGTTTTTAGGGTTTATATTAATAACTTTTTGGAATTTACTTTTTGAATGTTTATTTGACTTAACATTCATTGATTTTGTATCCATTTTTTTGCTTTTTGTTAGGTTTCTTCCTTATTATCTCTCATGTATTTATTCAATTAGGCATGGTCAGATTTATGAAGATAAGTCATACTTGTTGGCTTGAAACGTTGACTTAAATAACACATTGTGATGGATCTATAAGAATTAAATCAAAGTTATTCACATCACAAATGCCTTAATTCAGTATGTAACTTAGATAATATGTGCTTTCATGCATGTGATTAAGGTTAAATCATATATATATATATATATATATATAGAGAGAGAGAGAGAGAGAGGTTAAATGTTATTAAAAATAGATATAATTCTATTAGAAATAGTTTTAATGATGATTAAAAGTGTATTGGTTGTCTTGTAAACACTATTTAGGTTTAAATTACTATTTTTCAATGAAATAAGTGTTAAAATTACTTTTAATTGGCTAAGAACTTGTTTTCTTTACACATAACAAAATAAGTAATGGTTTGAAACCAAAAAACATCTACCTTTTAAAAACGATTAATAAATTATTTTAAATATCATTATTTTTTTGAATAATAATAATGAATTAATATGCATTTACAAATAAAAATATTAATAAATATTTTAACATGAAGATTTTCATAGCTGTTAACTTGATGTTGATATAAGCTTTTGGTAAACTCTGTGTGGTGTTCATTATTGTGCCTGACGTTTCAAGTGAACATTTCACCCATCTACAAAGACATAAAATGTTCACTCCAAACATCGACACAACAAATACCACACAAATTTTACCAAAATCTTATATCAACATTAATACATATTATTATTTATAAATAAATAAACAATAATATATTTTATTATTTTAAATAAACAAAACATATCATTTTTATTAAATTAAATTAAATAATAATCATAATATTAAAAAATATTAAAAAACATGGAAGAGTTGCATGAACTTGTAGTTTAAATTAAACAAAATAACCATAATAATATCAATGAAATAATGGAATATGGATAGTGATAGAAAGAGTATTCCATGTTGGTTTGTTTTTTTTAAATGAAAGGAGAGATTATCAATAAAAAAAATGACTTGCAATTTGAATTAAGCATGATGATAGAGATAATAATCATGATGTTGGTGGAATATTGAATTATCAATGGACATTAAGGAGTATTGCATGGGCAACTCTTTTTAACATAAAAGTGAGAGATAATGAATTACATTCTCCATATTTTAAGATGACACAAGTCCTTTCATGACCCTCGATGGGAACCTTTATAAAATTATCACGATGTACTATTGGGAACATTCTAAAAAGAATACTCTCTTCCATTAATCATTATTATCTAGGCCTCGGAGACAATAGAATACTCTCTTCCATTTTTCAAAGTGATTATGATTTCGTTTGAACATTCACTTATTGAAAAGCAATATCAATGATGTCAAATTCCAAATATATTAGATACATGTTTAATTATGAATTACATTAAGAATATATTCCATACATTAATAGATGGTTATTAACCTATCATCTATTCAAGTTATATCATATGGGTTTCTTTGATGGTCATGTATACAAACTAAGATTGCACCTCAGCTAACCTAGGGTATGTTTACATCAAATTTTAAAATTATATTGAGTGGTGGTAATTTAATTTTGTATGGGTTCATTTTTCTTAAGTCAAATTCTTCTATAAAATTGCCACTAGCTTTTGAATAATTATAACTTAAAAATGGAAGATGTGCATAACAACTATATAGCATGTGACTTGTTAAATCAAAAGGCTTAGGGTTAATGTTATAAAAATATTATTATATCTTTAAAATATATATATAAGAGATAGTTTAAAAAAATTATATGGTTTATAATTTAATAATGTCAACATCATTGAACGAATAGTATTAGTAGTTTTAGAAATTCATTGTGTCAATAAGGTTAAATGTGGTACTTTAAAATTGTGTGGTTAAAGTTAAATCTGGTATTTTAAAATTTAAGGTGTGGATGGGTAGGTTATGAATATATATTTTTTATTAGATAGAGTGTGATGAATATGTAATTAGCAAAGTTAAATTTAATCAAAGTTGACTCCATCAATAAGTCACTATTCTAAAAAATATAGTGGAGAAAGAGTTAAGTCAAGAAGGAAAAGTCTTAAAATTGGTCTCACTACATGTAATGATTCATTATAATAGAATCATTTTTCCCCATTTTTCTTGCTCTCATATTTTTATGGTGTATCTTATTTGTGTATTAATGTGCGTTATCTTTAATGGTTTTCGTCAATGTTCCATATACCTATAAAGCTAGTTCCTTGATGAAATTCTTATTGGAGTGTCAGTTTAAGTTCATCCTATCTGAACATTCAAACCTCTCTAGATACCATCCCCAAGATTTGGATCAATGATATTAGAGCAGTCTTCTCTCTACTCCTTTTCTTTGCATATCCCTAATGATTATAAGGTACAAATAGAACTTGTAATATGCTTGACCTATAGAAAATATCAGAAGAGAGAATATGTCAGCGATACCATATAAATATAACACAATGAGATGAGAAAAACATAAATATTTTATTAAGATTTGGAGAAATACTATTCACTTGCCTCTTCGAGGGGCAAAGTCCAGTAGAGCAGAGCTCAATTACATAACACAAGACAAGCCTTTCCTTACTATCTTCAACATTATGTAGTTTCTTGAGACCCAAAACCCTAACTACTCGTGGTCCCTTACCTATTGCGGGCTAACCACTTTATTTATTAACTATGGCATGTTATAACTAATTGTAGTCCTTCTTTTATAATGCAGGTCGACCACTTACAATGCTTACGAGCTTTATTTATTAAACTAACTAATCATGACTCTTACAATGCCTCTTGGGCTTATCACATTAATAAAGGGGTTAAGGTCAGACCCTAACATGCACCCCCCCCCCCCCGCTTCAAAAATAGACTTGTCATCATGACTGAAGTTGTGAAAATTTCTGAAGAATAGTTGTTGATTCCCATATCACATCTTATGGTAATGTGTCTTTCCACTGGATGAGGACTTCCTTGATAGTATGGTCATGGATATGTCGTTCCTTGGAATTGAGGACTTATTCGGGTTGGAGCCAAATAGATCCTTCCTCATCCAATTCAGGAAGGGTGGTTTGAACCTTACAATTATGCCCCATGACTTTCTTGAGACAGGAGACATGGAAGATGGGGTGGATTTTGGAAGTGGTTGGAATTGCTAGTTTGTAGGTGATGGAGCCAATTTGCTGAACCACCTGATAAGGCCCATAAAATTTTGGAGCTAACTTTTGGAAGCCCTTTTCTTTGAGTGACATCTTCTAATAAGGCTGGAGTCAAAGGAACGTTTGGTCACCCACTTGAAAAGATCTTTCTAAGTGATTTTGGTTAGTTTATTTGTTCATTTGGTTTTGTTCTTTGTTGAGATTATCCTTCAAAAGAATGAGAGTAGTAGCTTGGTTATGAAGCAACTTATCCATTTCCTGGAATTTGGAAGGTCTTGGAAGATAAGAAGTTGGAAAAGGTTGGAGTTGTCCATACACCACCTCATATGATGTGATCTTGGTCACTTCATGATAATTAGTATTATACCACAATTCCGCTAAAGGTAACCATTACACCCATTGATGTTCTTTGTCCAAAGAAAAACACCACAAGTAGGTTTGCAAACATTTGTTTATTGCTTCAGTTTGACCATCTCTCTACGGGTGATAAGATGTACTCATTTGGATTTATGTGCCATGTAGCTTGAAAACATCCTGTTGGAAATTGCTGATGAATGCAGTATCTTGGTTAAACACAATAGAGGTAGGTATGCCAAGCAGTTTGAAAATTTGATCCATGAAGATCTGAGCCACCAGAGCTAGAGTGAACGGGTGCACTAAGGCAAAAAAATGGGCATATTTGGAGAGTCGATCACTACCACCATGACGATCGACTTGTTTCTTGATTTAGGGAGACCAATAATGAAGGCCATGGAGACATCCATCCATATAGAAGCAAGTAGCGATATTGTTTTTAAGGTTCCTAGTGTCTTCACTATGTCCCCTTTGTTGCATTGACATACATCACATTCAACCACAAATGTAAGAATGGCTTGTTTCATCCCTTCCCCCAAAAAAGAGCAGTGGGCATGAGCATAAGTATTTTGAAAGCCTGAATGTCCTACAGTGGGAGAGGAGTGCAACTCCACTAGGATGTGTGGTTTGAGAGTGGACTAAGGGAAGAGAACCACACAATGTTTATATCGAAGAATATTTTCCTCACAAGTGTAACCCGCCAGAGGGTTAGGATCCCCTTGTAACCTTTGGATTAGATGGGAAAGAGATGGATGGGAAAACCATTCACGACGGGCCTCCTCAATCCTAGATGGGATGGGGAAATATAGGCATAAGAGGGAACCTTATTCCTCTTATTTTTCAAATAAATCATCTTCCACAACATTGTCATGACCTTTCTTATAGACTATCTGATATTCAAGGCCCAACATTTTGGTAAGCCATTTGTTTTGTTGTGGCGAGGATAAACGCCAGTCCAAGAAATAATTCAGACTATGGTGGACAATTCTTATCTGGAAACGAAGTCTAGGTAAGTATGGTCTCCAAGTTTCTACTGGATGTAATACGGCCATCATTTATTTCTCATAAGTGGATTGACCCAAATTATCACCACCTAATTTTTGGTTGGTGGAGGAGATTGGTCGACCTTCTTGCGTTAAGACTGCTCCAATACCTGTCCTTAAGGAATCACATTCAATCACAAAGGGTTTTTTAAAATCTGGAAGAACCAAAACTGAGGTGGAAGACATGGCTTGCTTGAGATCGAAGAAGGACTATTGAGCTATGTCTGTCCAAGTGAATGCATTTTTATTGAGAAGACTCATTAGGGGTACGATAGTGCATCCAAAATTTTTGACAAATTTACGATAGTATCCTATGAGACCCAAAAATCCCTGTAGACTTTTCAAGGTCCGAGGTTGTGGCCAATCTTGCATTTCCTGAATATTTTTGGGGCCCACTCATACTCTTGCGCAACTAAAAATGTGTCCCAAGTATTCCACCTCTTCCATTCCAAAAGAATACTTGGACAATTTGAGAAATAATTTATTCTCCTATAGAAGTATACAAGACTTGGTCAACATGTTGAAGATGTATTTCCCATGTTTTTCTGTAGAGAGTATATCATCAAAAAATACCAAGACAAAATTTTTGAGATAGGGCTTGAGAAGGTGATTTATGTGA
Source organism: Pinus tabuliformis (assembly GCA_031772625.1). Classification (NCBI taxonomy): domain Eukaryota; kingdom Viridiplantae; phylum Streptophyta; class Pinopsida; order Pinales; family Pinaceae; genus Pinus; species Pinus tabuliformis. The sequence goes on from CM062809.1 coordinate 1,044,729,385, forward strand.
CTTTAAAAGGTGGAAGGTGAAATAAAAAAGCCAAAGGGCATAACTAAAACTTCATAGTGACCTTCATGGGTTCTGAAAGATATCTTAGGGATGTTTGGTAATTTCATTATGATTTGGTGATAGTTCGAATGAAGATCCAACTTGGTAAATAATTCGGTGCTAGAGAGTTCATCTAGGAGATCATCGACGACTAGAATAGGAAATTTTTCCTTGATGGTGAGCTTATTAAGGGCCCTGAAATCGGGACACATGCACCATTCCCCATCCTTCTTTAGGGCCATGACCAAAGTGAGGAATAAGGGCTAGTGCTAGGATGAATCATACCTACTTCTAGTAGCTCCTTAATAATATTTTCAATTTCATTATTTTGTGCAAATGGGTACCTATAGGGTTGTACATTAGGAAAATAGCTACCCAAAATAAAAGGGATGCTATAATCATGCTCACCTCAAGAGGGGGGTTGTTCCTTGGGTTTTTCAAACACTTGTTGATGGTGACTCAACACAATTTTCATGTCTAGATGAATATCGACGGGGATGGATTTAATAGCTTGAATTGCATTGAATTGAGAAACTACCCCATGGTGCCCCCCTTTTAGAAGCTTCTCCATTCTATGTGAGCTAATGATAGTGGGAGCACCTACCTGGAGCCCATGAAGCGTATGAGTGTTCCATTGTGTTTGAAGCTCATATATAGTTCTTGGAAGTCCATGGTAATAGGGCCTAGTGTGTGCATCCTTTCAGCTCTGAGGATGATGTCACATCCTCCTATTTTAATGGAAAACATGTGTGTTTTAAGGTGATAGTCCCCCATATGGAGCTTTATGTTCTCACAATGACCTTCACAATTCATGGTCCTCCCATATGTTATAAGGACTTGAAGATTGGACACTACCCTCACAAAATAATGCATTGCCTCAACAACCCTTTTATGGAAAAAATTATGCGTGCTTCCACTGTCAATTAATACCATCACTATTCGATGCTTAATAAAGCCTCTAATTTTAAGCATTTGTGGAGAATAAATGCCTACTAATGCAATTAGAGATATAGTTTGTTCCTCAAGGGGTGTTACAATATCTGTTATAGTATCTTGGGGTTCCACTACTTCCTCCTCAGATATGTCACTGGGTTGGGTTAGAACCATCAAATTTGTGCATGTCAATCTTGGGTGTCTTATTGAAAGAATATTGGTGACCCCCGTGGAAATTATGATATATCTCATAGTGATGGTGGCTAGATTCTCCTTCCAGGTGGGAATCAACCTTGTCCCCCTTTCTGATGGGTGTTTTCACCTTGAGTTATGGTATGAAGTTATCTAGGACCTGTGTAATTGAATCTTGGATTTTAGTGGTGAGGTTTGCTTCGATGTCATCCACTTTTTTTTGGAGGCTTTCCATAACCCTTGAAGTTATCATACACTATCCCATGTCAAAATTTTGGTTTACTTCAAATTAGTATGGCTATAATGGGAATGATGCAAGGATTCTTTTGATGTCTTACAAGAAATTCAAAAAAGTTTGGGACTGTAGGGAAAAAACAAAATGCTTACTAGTAGATGGTATCATTGCGATTAACTCGTCGTCATGAGTCACATGGTCTAGGTCTCTTCCTGAACTGGGTGGATATTGGTGGCCACCCACCTATCCCACTTAGACCTCCATTTAGTTTCATTTTCATCCTTGTTTATTTCAGCATTTACTATTTTTAGCAGTTTTTCGGGTCTTGAACTTCCAGAGCAGTTTTGACCCCCTAATGACACTTTTTTAAGGTCCTCTTCAGGTCAATAGCCAAAGGCATGGGCCTGCATAAAATCTTGTATTACTCAGAGAGTCCTTTCCAATAAGGTATTGTGCATTTCAAACTTAGATAATATGCCCAAGTTATTCTCCTGGGAAGTTGGTTGCCCAACTAACCCAAACGAGGCCCACCAACTCTTGGTGTTACATCTCTTGTGGTTAGGGTTTTGGTTGTTTAGGGTTTTTTCATGTTTTTCAATAATAAATAGGCCTTTGAGCCTCATTGTAACATAGTTCAGAGGAATGTAGCCACCACATCTCTTCTTAGAGATAAGCTGCCATCGCCCGAGCTTGTCTTATTTCCATTTTGTTTGTAAGCATAATTCAGTATTTGATATTAATGAGATGAAGTGTTATTTCTGTTGCATATTTGTATTTATGGTTATATCTCTAATTTTTTGCGTTCCTATTTAATTTCATATCAGTGATATCAGATTGATTTTCTCTTTCTCTATTTTTCTTTGCATGTCCCCAGCGAGGTTGGGATATAAGGAGTTAGGGCTTGAATTGGTCGAACCTTTGCAAGACCGGCCTTGTAAATCCTAACAGACTCCCATGGGGTATGAAAAGAAATATGAGGGGGTAGGAGATCCTCTCAAATATTTCTCAAAGAAGCTCTCGAGTGACAAAGGTATGCGATGATGGACAACTTTTCCCAGATCCTTTAGTGGCTACCCAAGGGTGATGTATCTACTTCCAATAGCTACTTTGGAAGCACCACACCCTTTAAGGTACAAATTAACTTTGACATTCCCATAATTGAGGGTCAGATAGATGTAGATGCCGTAGATAAATGTTTAAATCTGCTAGAAGGATATTTTTCTGTTCATGATTTTTCCAGCCGAGAAAATATTACTTTTTCTCTTCTCAAAACCGCCCCCCACGTGAAGGACTGGTGGGAAATTTACTGTGAGGAGAAGGATGAAAGTATGCCCTTAGTATTTTCGGTCGTACACACTTTGGATTCATTCTAGGATGCCATCAAGGAGAAATACTACCCTGTTAAGAGCTATGAGGATAAATACATAAAGTGGACCACGCTGTGACAGGAAAGGGGCCAAGACGTGCCAAAGTTTACTAATGTTTTTCATACCCTTCGCATGAGGTTGGCTATCAAGGATTTTGAGAAAAATTTGGTACTCAAGTATCGCGACTGCCTACACAAGTACATACAAGATGGGATGGAGTTCCTAGACATCTCCTCACTTAGCACGACATACCAACACACTGTCAAGATTGAGTAGAAGATTAAATAGAAAAAACAAGAATTTGGATCTGTGAATCCTAAGTAGGAGAAAGGCGCCCCCAAACTGTAGAGCAAAGGGAAAAGCCAAGGTAGGGAGACCCAGGACAACCCACAAAAGACACAAGTAAAGAACAACACCACGAAGACAAAGAAGGATAGGGGAAATTGGTGTGAGTTCCATAAGAGCTCCACTCACAACAAAATTGAGTTTCGGGCCGAGCAGTCATTAGTCGCTGAGATGAAGGCTTTTGAGTCCGATGCATGTTCTGACTCTTAGTCAGAACCCAACAATGGGAATGATGAAGGGAAGCAGATCATTGATGTGAAGCCGAGTGCCACTATGGCCACCATTAAGATCCAGAAGATTGAGCTTGAAGATTCAAAAGAGGGGGAGCACCTATTCCACTCATAGATGTGGGTGAATGGTTCTCTACTGCAGTTCATTGTCGATAATGGGAGCCAAAAGAACCTCATTTCAGCAGAGGTTGTGAAGCGGCTGGGCCTACCGACTACAACACATCCTCATCCACACACCATCGAGTGGCTCCACCAAGGACGAGATCTCCACGTCAGCCAACAGTGTCGCCTTCCCTACAACATCAAACCCTTCACGGATGAGGTACTATGTGATGTTGCTCCTCTTGAAGTTTGTGATGTATTATTAGGAAAACCATACTTATGGAAGCAACATGTTGTATATGAGTCTAGACCTTGCTTTGTTATTATTTCTTTGGGTACTAAGTTATACAGGATACCGGAGGTAGCCCCACCTACTACCATCTCTTTGATCTCTACTAAGCAATGCAGTAAGGTCATCTCCCAGACTAGGAAAATTGCTTTCTTTCTGATTCACTCTCAAAGTAAGGGGAAGGTCATAGCCACATCCATGGCCCCTAGGAAGGGTTCCTCCAAGCAGCAGAAGCAGGTGGATATGATCGTGGAAGAATACAGGGACATCTTCTCCTCACCCACAGGGGTACCCTTGCATTGTCAGGTCAAGCATTCATTTGATATGACTCCCGAGGCATGAAGCATGAAAACTGAAAGCTTGTTGACTTGAATGTAAAAATACACAAGAGGTATTTATAATAATAATTTATTAATATATATAAAAATGTACAAGTGATGAATGTTACAATGAGGACCAACATATATATACCTAATGATGCAGGTTAAACCTGCATAACCCAGAATCTTTCCCATTCTCATACATATAAAAATGCATCTCAATAACTGCGCAAATAAAAACTCCAATTCCGAGCAATTACATACATTATCATTTGCGGAAGCTTCATCTCACAATCATTCCACTATGATTATAAAACCATTACATAAATAGAGAAATTCTCTTTCAAATATTCTCTTATGGTTATGGGACCATACACACCCAATGAAAATCTTTCCCAAAAATCCTAGGAAAAGACTAAAAACCCCAATGGTTTTTCATTCACATATCAACCATAACATATATCCGCACTCCAAATCTGTTGTGAATATTTAATAAGCTTTTAAAACTCACCATTCAATCCATGACCAAACCCAATACCTCTAATTCCTCAACTTCCATTTAAATCCCAACATTCACATATGACTGGATTTTAAAATCAAAATTCAATAAAAAGAATGCGCCCATGCTTTAAAAGCTCAACCTGGCAAATTCATACCACTGCACATCGATTTCAGGCACCACAATATAAATGAGATTCGAACTTGTTTGAATTAATGCCAGTGAGATCGTTTAAAAAGAATGCCAGCGCTCCCAATTTATATTCAACCAGAATTCAAAAACCAACATAACAACAATCTTCATTATGGTACTCATCCTGTACCAATTTTCCCCAACGCTGAATTGTGACTTACCATTCGATCCTACATGTAGAGAATTGCCATCGATTTCCACCAACGAACTTGCCATCGATCCTTCAGCAACAAATTTGCCATCGCTAATTAATAAATTCTGACTAGTGTTAGATCCGAAAGTCCACTTCCAACGCATTTACTGAATTCAACAATCCGGATCAGCGTATATAAAGACTGGTAACTGATGCTGGACCCCTGCATCCTTCAGTTCAACCACAGCATTATATATATAAATATGATTTAAACAACCAATTACTTACATACCGGTTTCACTTCCTTCACTTGACTCTGGAACCCAACAATTAAAATCGTTTTAATTGAATTCCAAATAAATAAACAGTGTTTAAAAACAACACCTTACGCCTTCTCTCACGTCTGTCCATAAACGCAATTGACATCAATTTCAGTTCCCACATGGATTTAAACATTGCGTTATCACATTATGACTTGTCAACTTGTTTGATCGAACACCTCATTCGATGGCACATCCAGCTACACCTTCGATTAAGCCAGCACTGCTCCATTACCCTGTTCTACGTGTCAATGATTCAATCTCAAGCCAGAACTTAACTTATCAAACCAGATTTAAAACGTTGTTTAACCTTTAACAAAGTTAACACATTCCACATCAATTTTCCATCATTCGATTTCCAGATCTACATTCAACTTAATAACGCGGTCAACAACCAACCAAATTCAATCTAACAGAAACAGAGTTCTGCCAGTTCACCACGAAATCAGAATTATCTTTGGTTCTTCTTCACACAGTTCTTTAACTCATAAATTCAGTCTTAAAATGTTTCTAACAAATGCATTAGGCAATTCGATTTCCCAGTTACAGAAATTTAAACACCCAATTTCTAAATCCACCAATAAAGCTCTAAAACACACTTATCATATTAATAATGAAAATACTTACAAACTTTTCTTCCTGCCCAGATATTCAACATTCATGGGCCTTACAATTTGCCCAGAGGCTTACAGCCTTGGCTATTCAAACCTGCTCTCAATCACTCTAATTTCACCTCTCCAACTTCTGATCTATTTACCTTTGAGGCATATCAATTTATACAAATTCCAAAATGATCTAATTTGAGTTCAATCCCTTTAATATCTCAACAAATCCCCAAATATCTCAACACCCCTAAAAGATAGATTTTTATCCCTAAAACCTTGCAACTAATTCTAACTTAGGCTCCATCATTAATTCTAAATTATCTCAAGGCTAATTTCTCTCATGTTTCCAGTTGTTTGGAAACATTTACAATTCTCACATATAATTAAAAACATAATTAATCACTCAAAAATAATATTAATATTTACATGAAATTAATAAATTCTCAAAAATATGAGACCCTTAGGTTTAATAAAAATACAAGGTATTTTCCCCGAGCTAATGCTCCTGCATCACCTAAGTAGGTGTCCTTTCATGATTAGGCATGTCTTTTAGACATGCCCTTTCACGTAACTTAATGACTATTTAACATAATCAATATTTGATTATTTAATATTTACATTTATTTTATTTCTTTACTTGTTATGAATTATATTCATAACAAAGCACCTCTACCTAATGGGCCGATATATTGCCGCTCCATTCTAGAAAATGAAGAGATCAAGCGGCAAATCCAGGAGTTGCTACAAAAAGGGCACATCCAACTAAGTTCCTCACCTCGTGGGATCCCAATTGTACTTGTACATAAGAAGGATTGGACCTAGAGGCTCTGCATTGATTATCGGGCACTAACTGTCAGGAACAGGTTTCCAATCCCATGGATTGGTTGGCCAAGCATTTTAGTAAGATTGATCTGAATTTTGGTTATCACCAGGTTCCAATAGAGCCCACAGATGTATCGAAGTCTGCCTTTAAATCCAAGGAAGGCCTTTTTGAATGGTTGGTTATGCCCTTTGGGTTGACAAATTCCCCTGCTACTTTTATGAGGATAATGGATGACATCTTGCAGCCCTTCACTAACTCGTTCATCGTGGTTTATTTGGACAACATCCTCATCTTTAGCAAGAGTTTGGAAGAACACTTGCAACACATTCGACAGGTCCTTCAAACCCTTTGGCAACACAAATTGTGCCAAATTGGAGAAATACATGTTTAGCATGAGCTAAGTCCAATACTTAGGTTACATCATAGATGAGCGTGGCATGCATGTGGACCTGACCAAGATCCAAGTCATTTCGGATTGGCCAGCCCCGACCACTCTAACAGAGCTTCGCAGTTTTTTGGGCCTTGCAATTTTCTATCGAAGGTTCGTATTTTGATTCTCCCATATCACTTGGCCTTTGAGTCATATTATGATCTGGATTTAAACAGGAATGCAACAAATTACAAATATAACCATAAATACAAGGATACAAAAAAAATAATACTTCATTTCATTAATGTAAAATAATGAAATATGCTTACAAACAGAAATGGAAATAAACTAGCTCGGGCGATGGTAGCTTATCTCTGAGGAGAGATGTGGCGGCTACATGCCTCTGAACTATCTTACAATGAGGATCAAGGGCCTATTTATTGTTGAGAAAAAATGGAAAACCTTAAACATCCAAAACTCTAACCCTAGGAGATGAAGTGCCAAACTATGGGCCCTGTTTTTGGTAAATTGGTACATCAACTTCCCGGGGTCGTAACTTTGGCATACGATCTCCGTTTGATGCGCACAATACCTCGCTAGAAAGATCTATTAGAGGAATACAAATTTGTGATGAGTGATTTGTGTTGCTCCCAGCATTCCCAAAAAACGTCGTTTAGGGCCTCAAAACAGCTCTGAAAGTTCAGGACCCGAAAAACTGCCAAAAATAGTAAATTGTGCTACAAATAAGGAAATTGAAAAACTGATAGAAACAATGGTGGGGGTCCAAGTAGAATTGGTGGGTGGTCACCAATCTCCACCTGGATCAGATTACTAAGGGTGGGGTGAAAGAAAAGTTTTCCTGGTTCCCAACATAAGGCGTTTGTTGAGTTGAAGCACCACCTCTGCTCTACACTAGTACTCACACTGTCAGACCTGTAGTAGCCATTTAAAATCAAGATAGACGCCTTAGAATATGCTATTGGTGCAGCCCTCACTCAGCATGGGCATCTAGTGGCCTATCATGATGAGAGACTTTCCATTACAATTCAGAAGTACCCCACGTATGATAAATAAATGTATTCCATCGTGCAGGCTTGCTGATAATGGAAGCACTACATTCTGGGGAAGGAGATGTCATCCACAACGATCACCTACCTCTTCATTTTATATAGACACAGGGAAAGTTTCAAAACAATTGCCATCAGAAGTGGTCTACATATCTGCAACAATTCCACTTGAACATTAAATACAAAAAGGGCAGCACCAATCATGTTGAAGACTGCCTCAGCCGGCCCCTAGTTGCAACACTGACTATTGCTCTCAACTCTTGTGGCCACAGGACCTCTAGATGGCTTCAACTATACAAAAATGATCTAGGGTTTGCCTCAACATACCAGATGCTAGTAGCTACCAAGAAAGTTCCCAATTTCCACCTCCAGTACACATTATTATGCTACCTGGGCCACCTTTGTGTTCCTTCAAGTGAGCAGGACACTTTGGTGTGGAGAAAACTGTGGCTATACTACAAAAGTACATTTATTGGCCCAAAATCCAACTAGATGTTGGGAAATATATCAGATCCTTCACTGCCTGCACCATCGCCAATCCAACCATCAAGAAGCAAGCCTTGTACACTCCTCTTCCTACTCCCAACCAGCCATGGGAATCCATATCCATGGACTATATGTCTATCATCCCTTCTACCAAGCGTGGTAATGACTATGTATTTATGGTTGTGGATAGATTTTCTAAGATGGATAAGTTTGCAGCCTACAAGAAGAGTATCACAGCAGAGGACACTACCAAACTCTTCTTTGAAAGAGTATGGGTACATTTTGCAATCCCGCAAACAATTATATTAGATTGGGATAGCCGGGTCTTAAGCACATTCTGGTCAAGCCTTTGGACACTATTGGACACCAAGATCACCAAATCGTTTGCCTTCCAACCCTAGACTAATGGCTAGATAGAGGTTTTCAATAGGATGATAGTGCGCATACTCTGCATGTACAACTCCAAGAATCCACGAACCTGGGATGAGAGTGAGAGTCTTCCATATGTGCAACACAATTATAATAGAGCTCTTCGTAGCTCAACTAGTCGTAGTCCCTTTCAAGTGGGTCTACGATTTCAACCATTGTGTCTGATTGGTGTTTCCATGCCTCATGTGATTATGCAGACATAATCCACACATGTAATATCTAAAGCTGATAAAGTGACCAGATTAAACACATCCAACACATTTGCCAGTAGGTTCACGACATCCTGGAGAAGTCAAATGCCAAGTACAAGCAATGACATGATCAACATTAGGTGCCACACAAGTTTCAGGTGGGTGATAAAGTCTGGTTTCATTTGTAGAAAGAATGCCTTATCAGAGCTCATCAGAAGCTCAAACCACTCCGATATGGTCCTTACACCGTTACCAAGGCTGTGGGAGACAATGTTTTTTGAGCTCAACATTCCCCCATTTCTTGGCCTACACCTAGTGTTCAATGTGGAACACCTTTGACCATACTTCCCACCATTGTTGGACACATCAGCCATTGCATAACAACTCATACCAACAAAGTTAAATCTAGACCACATGGAACAGACCACAACTGATCGGATTATGGACACATAGGTCAAGAACACTCAGCAACAAAACATCCAACTATATCGGGTTATTAAAGCTGGCTAACTCCTGCACTAAGGCAAGTGGCTCACCAGGGACCAAGTTCAATAGAAGTTTCCTCACCTCATGGAGGCTCTGCACATAATGGGGATAATTTCTTCCTAAGGGGGAGGAGTGATCCAGGTGGATATTGGTGGCCACCCACCTATCCCACATATACCTCCATTAAATTTCATTTGTTTCCTTGTTTATTTCAACAATTACTATTTTTAGTAGTTTTTCAAGTCTTTAACTTCCAGAGCAGTTTTGACCCCCTAAACGACGTTTTTTTGAGGTCCGCTGCAAGCCCATAGTTGAAGGTAGGGGCCTGTGGTAAAACTTGTAGTACTCAGAGAGACCTTTCCAACAAGGTATGATAGGCACCAAACAGAGATAATATGACCAAGTAATGACCTTGGGAAGTTGGCTACCCAACTAACTCCAATGTGGCTCACAAACGCTTGGCGTTACATCTCATGAAGTTAGGGTTTTGGTTGTTTCGGGTTTTCTCATGTTTTTCAATAATAAATAGGCCCTTTAGCCTCATTGTAACATAGTTTAGAGGCATGTAGCCACCACATCTCTTCTCAGAGATAAACTACCATTGCCTGAGCTAGTATTATTTCCATTCTGTTTGTAAGCATACTTCAATATTTGATATTAATGAAATGAAGTGTTATTTCTGCTGCATCTTTGTATTTATGGTTATATATGTAATTTTTTGCATTCCTGTTTAAATTCAGATCACTTCCAAGCAAAATTTTGGGACCACTAGACTCTATTTTTTTTACTTCGATAGGAGTTTTACTCCCAGCTGATCAATATTGCTGTGACTGAAATCCAAAAATCTTGATCCTAAAAAATGTGTAGGAATTTGGTGGTCCTACTAGTCTGTACTACGATGACGGAAACACCAACGTCTAGATACTGAAAAAATTTCAATGATAGAAACACCAACTGCTAGATATGACAATATCTGATCTATACTGTGGCAACAAAAACCCCAATGATAGGATACAACAAGATCTGATTTGTATTGCTGCGGCATAAACCCCAACCTTTGGATATTGCAAGATGTGATGACCAATCAACAAAAGAGAGGGAACTAGGGCAATAAAGGAGTGTCAGGTGCTATAGATTGCGATATATGCCAGGGGCCTAACAATAGTACTCGACCCAAGATTTCATGGCGCTAACTAAGGAGGATAGATCGTGCCCTTAGTTGTACTACTCGAATACCCTAGGTATGTGCAAGTAATCTCACCGAGTGCTATTCTTAGTGTACTATAGCAGCAAGATGACCGACGACTTAACTAGGGTTTTGTTTCAGGGTAACTTTGGGGGCTTATGATATACCATAGGTACGTGGAAGTGTAGTTGTGCACATGTGTTGTCTAATGCGCTACTACTTGAAGGGGTACCAACAGGGGTTACAAGGGAGTGAAACAAACGTGATCACCTCTTGTAGTTCCTACATGTATGCCTCCCCAACTGCATGTTAATGCACATAAATAAAAATCTCTGTAGTTTAAAGATGCCAAAAAATGTCTTTAGCCTAATTTTTTTTTGCTAAAATTGGTGGTGATGTTGGCCTGATAAAATGCTATAATACCACTTATAATATGCTTGACCTGCATAAAATATTAGAAGAGTGAATATACCAGTGATACCATATAAAAATAACACAATGAGATGAGAACAACAAAAATATTTTAGTAAGATCTGCAAAAATATTGTTCACTTTCCTCTTCGAGGGGGCAACCTCTGGTAGAGCAGAGCTCAATTACACAACATAAGACAAGCCTTTCCTTACTATATTCAACATTATATAGTTTGTTGATACTCAAAACCCTAACTACTCGTGGTCCCTTACATATTTCCATTTAAACGCTTTATTTATTAACTATGGCCCGTTATAACTAATTGTGGTCCCTTTTTATACAACGGGTCAACCACTTACAATGCTTATGAGATTTGTTTATTAGACTAAATAATCATGACTCTTATGATGCCTCTTGGGCTTATTAAATTAATAAAGGGGTTAGGGTCAGACCCTAACATAAATGCCTTGAACTAAATAATTTTTTTGGAGACACCCCTTACTGACCCCAACAACCTCCCATGATGGATGAAGTACACAATAATGATAGATCCATAGATCCAATCATGATGTTGATTTGAGAATCTTATAAAGGTATAATTTAATTTTGACATACATTTATTTGAAGGAAAGATAGATGCCTAAGCTTTCAAGATATAATTAAATCTAATAGAGGATTATTTCTCTATTCACAACTTTTCTAATAGTGAGAAGATTATTTTTCACTCCTAAAGGCCCTTCCCATGTCGAATATTGGTGTGACACTCACTAAGTGCATCATGTCTAAGATTATGAAATGTATGCGATATATCTTACTTAGGGAAATTTGTTGATTCCCTCAAGGATAAGTGTTTTCCTATTAGAAACTATGGACACTAGTATATAAGATGGGTGATCTTGCACTAAAGTAGAGAATAAATGGTGTCATAGTACACTCATTGCAAGAAACATGGGCATGAAAAGGAGGACTGTTAGAAGCTACATCCATAATTAAATCCTAAGAAGTAATTTGGTGGAAAATGGAAGTAGACGATGGTTTCTATAACACAACAAGACCTAGGTTCCGATTCTAGTGACGATATTCAAATCATAGTCATTTGTGTACAAGTTTAAGGTTCCTTCATGTTAGTTCAAGTTTTCAAAGTAAAGCTCATATGACGAAAGAAAAAGAAGCGAATTGTTTCATATAAGATTTGTATTTAAGCACACAAAAATAGCTACACTGTTTGATCCAGTTTCTCAAGTTAATTTGATCTCAGAATCAATTGTTAAGAAGTTGGGTTTAGAAATGAGACCCCATCCAAAACCCTATCCTCTTGGCTGGGTATTCGATAATGCAAAACTCAGTGTCACAAAGTAGTGTGGGCTCAAATTTTCTATTGCTTCAAAGTTGATAGATGAGACCGACTTTGATATTGTCCCACTTGAAATTTGTGGCATTATCTTGGGAAGCCCATACTTATATGATAGGAAGGTAGTAGTTTTAGGCATTAGAACAAGTACCATCTCACCAAATATGGGGTGGAATATATTGCTAGAGCTCACCATATGAAATTCATTTCAACTCTCGTTAATGCAAGATAGATGAACAGGCTCATCAGCTCCAACAAGAAGTGTATGCTCATGGTTCTGAGGACAAAAGATGATGATGCATTTGATGCTGACGCATATGATTCTTTCAAAGGTTGTAATCCTTCTCATAGGAAATAAATGTTGATATTGTTATTAAATATAATGAGATTTGCAGGAACTAGGTGGATTGCCTCCCAAGAGGGAAATTCAACATGGTATTTATCATCAACAAGATTTCCCTCTTCCAAATGTGGACATGTACAAGATGTCAGCTATGGAAATGAAGGGAATCAAGAAGCAGGTGCAAGACTTGTTGGACCAAGGAGTCATCAAACCTAGCTCATCCTATGTGGTTCACTAATTGCGTTGGTGCCGAAGAAAGATAGAACATGGAGAATGTGCATGGATTATCTAGTTATCAACAAGATCATGGTGAAAAACTGATATCCTCTCCCTTATCTATATGATTTTCTTGATTAGTTGAAGAATGTTGTCTATTTCACTAAGTTGAATTTACACAATGGTTACCATTAGATCAAGATTACAAAAAATGATGTATGGAAAACAACTTTCAAAACCAATCAAAAATCGTTTGAGTGGTTGGTAATGCCATTTGGGCTTTGCAATGCCCCAATAACATTCATGTGTGTAGTTAATGATATATTTCGACCATTATTAGATGAGTTTATGCTTGTATATTTAGATGACATTCTTCTCTTTAGCAAAACATGGGATGATCATGTAAGACATGTCAAGTAAGTAATGGATACGTTGCAAAAGGAGAAATTACATGTAATGTTGTCCAAATGTGAATTTGGCAAAAATTCATTGGTGTATTTAGGTCATATTTTTGGAGGAGGTCAATTGAAGACTTATCCTTCTAGAGTTGATGCAATTGTACAATGGCCTAAACCTACAAATGTGACAAAAGTGAGAAGCTTCTTGGGAGTAATTGAATACTGGAGAAGATTCATTGCTAAATTCTTAGTGATTGCATCTCCTTTGCATACCCTGACGAGTGTAAATAAAGTATTTCATTGGGAGGATAGCAACAAAAGTCTTCCGACACATTGAAGGAAAGAGCAACACAATGCCTATATTAGTCTTGCACAAACTACAATATCCATTTGAGATCGAGATGGATGCTAGTGGATATGCCATGGGTGCAATATTGATACAACATCGTAAGCCTATGTTTTACCACCCTAATATTTTCTCTCAAGTTGTTGTTAACTATCCCACATATGACAAAGAGTTACATGTAGAAATATGCTAATAGAATTGCATATGCTCAAGAAATTTAATCTAAATCAAGAGACACAATTCTACTCTACTACTCTACAGAAATTAATTCAAAATTTAGAACAACATTCACAAACATGCATCAATCACAGACACAAGTACACATATTTATCTATGGGAAACCAACTAGACAAAACCCCTTAAGTATTCTTGGATTAATAAGATGAACAGAGAATGTATTGCAATTTATTTCTCACTCTAAGCTCAACCTGCAAGTGAAGAACCTTTCTCTTTGCTCAGTGAGAATTTATGACCCAAACTTAGTCAATTTATGCCTCATCTTGAGCCCCTATTTCCTTTCAGAAATCCTAAGGAATTAGGCCCCTATTTTTTAGGAATTTTCCTCCAATTTATTGAGAAATTCCTAAGGTTGGATATCTGACTACATGCAACACCTGTACACTCAAGACTAGTCTACAATTGATGTTACACTACCTTGGAATCTCCACATCAACTGGGGAAATCGAATTATCTACATGCACTAGCTATTTTTGGTTGATTGGTCAGTTAACTGTATGATCATTGAGTTAGATTGTTGTCCCACTACACAACTGACCTCCAACTAGTTCTATCAACAATTAGAACTAGTTTAATTGAGTACAACATGAAATAACTGAACTGGATTGTTAAAAATTATCAATCGCACATGCATAACTAAAATCCAAGCCCTATAACTCAAATTTACTAAGCTAACTGAGTGACAAGAGCCATGTCACCTCATTTAACTACCTCCAAGTTGTTTGCTGATGTGGAAATTCGAATTTTCTCAATTTGACCAAGGTAAAGTCAAATTGAGACTTTCTTGCTACACTTCTCAACACTCCCTCTTAGCAAGAAAGGGATTTTAAACCACCCCTATCCTTCACCTTTGGAATTAAAACTTCCCTCTTGACAAAGCCTTTGTCAAGATGTCAACATCTTATTCTTTTGTCGGAATGTAGTGCAACAACATTATCCTCCTCCACACACAATCTCGTAAATGATGATACCAAATAACTATGTGCTTGGATCGATCATGAAATACCTGATTCTTAGAGAGCTTAATGAAACTCTGATTATCACAATATATCACGATTGGATCTTTCTCCTGACCAAAGAGTTCCACAAGTATCTTTCTCATCCAGATCACTTCACATGCTACTTGAATTGCAACCATGTATTCAACTCCTATCGAGCTGAGTGCCATCGATCTCTCCTTCCTGCTGTACCAGGAAATTGCTGTGGATCCAACATTAAAAATTCCACCTGATGTACTCTTTCAGTTAGATGGACTCCCTGCCCAATTTGCATCTGTGAAGCCACTAAATTTCACTCCCTTTGTCTGTTTGTATGATTATCCATACTTGGTAGTGCCTTTGAGGTACCGTAAAACATGCTTAGCTTCCTTCCAATACGATTTGGTCAGCCTAACCATAGCTTGGATCAACTGGTTCACTACATAGCACATATATGGTTGTGTCTTCACAAGATACTGTTAGAAAATTATATATTATGGAGCAATGGAACACATAAAATATTGCAGAAATATAAAACAGAAAACACATAAAACAAGAGAGACACAGATATATGTGGCTCACCTAGTTTGGACTACGTCCATGGAGAAACAACCAGTCCTTCCTTTTATATTATCCAACAAACTGAAGAGATACAACCTAAAGTGGCATTCTCCTTCCTCTAGTTGGTCGCTAGAGGTGTCTCCATGGGCTTACAAATCTCCATGCAAAATCTCTGCAGTATCTTGGTGGAATACTTGCCTTGAGACACAAACGATTCCCCATCACCTTGACATACTTCTAGCTCGAGGAAGCAGTGCATGAGACCCATGTCTTTCATCTCAAATTCCCTTGCAAGCTCCTCCTTACAAGAGCTGATCAATTGCTCATCACCTATCAATATTAAATCATCAACATATAAAAAAATGATAAAAAAAATTACCTTCTACCAAAATATGATAGAGGTTTGCATCCCCTTCACTTTTGGTGAAGCCCAATCTAGTGAGATACTATCAATCCGAGTGTACCAAGCTCGGGGTGCCTGTTTGAGACTGTACACTGCTCGCTTGACTCTACACACATGAGACTTCTAATCAAATGTCTCAAAACCTTTTGGTTTCTCTATGTACACTTCCTCCTCAATAACACCATTTATAAATGCTATTTTTACATCCCTCTAGTGGATTTTCCACCCCATCTATGCAACCAATGTAAGAATTGATCTAATGGATGAATACCTTACTACGAGAGCAAATGTTTCCTCATAGTCAATTCCCTCAACTTGAGAGAATCCCTTGGCCACAAATATGAACTTATACTTCTCTATACTTCCATATATTTCATGCTTAACCTTGAAGATCCATATTGAACCCACAACTGATTTATCTACCAGTCTTGGGACCACATCCCAAACACTATTCTTCATCATGGATTCATATTCCTCCACCATTTCATCAACCCAAGTTGGTTTCCCAACTACTTCCTCAAAAGAGGATGGCTCAATCTCTACAATCTCAGTCATTAGAGCCATGTAGCTAGTGTACCTTTTAGGTGACCTCCTTTTCCTGTGAAAATTTGAAGGAGCTCCCACATTATCCCTTGCATCCTGCACCAATCTACCAGTTTCCCTGGTTCTTTTTCTACCTTCTCAGGATGGTTATGCTTGAGTGGATGTCTACAATCCGCCTCCTCTCTGATCCTCCACTTGTGGCTACTCCACAACTTCCTAAGGCTCCTCCTAAGGAGATAAAAGCTCCTCTTCTGGTTGTATTTGAAGCTCCCTCTCAAGAGAGCATATAATTTCTTTCTCCTCACCAAAATTTACATCCCTTCACAAAATTGTCATTATGAGGGAAGGTAAGTACACCTGGTAATTATGTGGAGTTTCAGTGTAACCCACAAAATCTCCCAACTCTATTGCTAGCTCAAGTTTATTCCTTGAATCTTTGGAGACATGGCAATAAACAAAGGCTCCAAAAATTCTAAAGTGAGACACATCTGGATTTCTCCCCGAGAAATCCTCCTCCAGTGTAATCATACCAAGAATATGATGAGGACTCCAGTTCTGCAAGTAGATTGTTGTGTTACATGACTCTTCCCGCAAATGTAGTGGTAGGGCCTGGTCATGTAGCATAACTCTCACAGCTACCACAATGCTCCTGTTCTTTCTCTCATCTACCCCATTCAATTGTGGGTTGTGGGGTGTTGTGATCACTCTTTGAATACCTTCTTTTGCACAAAAAAAAAGAATTCTTTTGAAACATACTCACCTCAATTGTCACTCATGAGATCCTTCACCTTCTTGCTGGTCTCTTTTTCAACTAGTTCATTGAATTCTACAAATTTTGAGAACGTCTCATCCTTCTTCCACATGAAGAAGATTCAACACTTCCTTGAGTCTGAAATCATCAATACAAATAACATAGTACTTATGTTTGTCAGTGGAGGCTATCAAGAAGGGTCCAAAAAAAATAGAGTGGACTCTCTGCAATATTGCATGTAATTTATTATCTTGATCATGGGATGTGGAGGCTAGTGGTTATTTGTTGCATAATTTTAAGTGATCCAAGGGGAAAATGACCAAGTCTTCCATGTCAAAGTTAAATAACATCTTGACTCTGCACTTTTTCTGCCTTACTACTTAATGCAGCATAATATTCCACATCAAGTTTATACAAGTTCTTCATACAAAGCCTGATTTGCTTCACCTTCCCAATATGTATGTGCCTCATAAAGGATTTACCTTTACTTAAGATTACATCATAGCCACAGTCTTCCAAAACTTCTACAAAGATGAGGTTCTTCTTTAGGATGGAACAAACATGACATATTTGAGGTGAAGAGGGGATCTCGAATCCCTCTTAAAGGTTGATGTACCAATATTGGTAGCACTATACCTTCCCTTGTCCCCAAGCTCAGTATGCATCTAGATATCTTTCTCCTCTAGGTCATTGAAAAACTCTCAACACCCTGTCATGTGGAACGAGGCACCTAAGTCCAAGTACCACACACTCCCCATCATAGTGCTAGCCATGCATGTGATAAGGGTGAAGTATAGCTTGAACTATGAAGCCAATGCTTCACTTGTTTCTCCTCCTGAGTTGTTCTTGCTAGACTTTTTGTGTGGACATTTTGTGGCATAGTGCCCGAATTCAAGACAGTTGAAGCATTTTATTTTGGACAAGTCTTTCTTCTTTCCCCCTTAGCTGGAATTTGGTTTGGATTGAGATTTCTTCTCTTTTCCCTTCTTGCCCTTTCCAACCAAGGCAGAATTTTATTCATCCTGTCCCTTGGATGAAGTGCCATCTTTGGTATTTTTCCCAATTTCTTCTTATACCAAATCAGACCATAAGTGTTCCCAATTTGGTAATTTCTCCCTCCCATTCACCAATTCCTAGTAGCTATGCTAGCTTTCGGGAAGGCATAGAAGAGTTAGGTTCACCAATTCATCTTCTGCAACATTCACACCAAGCCCTCATGGCTCACATCGAACTTGTGTAAAACAGGTGAGACACTGCAGAATAGTACCATTCTTTTGCATCTTGATGTTTCAATGTTTGTCATTTAGGGCCAATTTTCTATGGTGATTTATATTCTTGAATAGCTCTATCAATTCCTTCTACATTACGAAAGGAGTTTCTTTCCCATGGATATTTGAGACTATGTGGTCTCTCACTCCCTCTAGAATTATTCTCCTCACCTTGGCTACATATTTCTTCCATTAGGCTAGGTTCTATGCATCAGATTCCACTATTTTTGCAACATATTTCTTGATGTATTCTTACAAGAGATTGTCGTCAAGTAATTCCTCCATTTGGTCCTTCCAGGCAATTAAATTTTATATGCCTTCCAAGTCATATTCCAATCTTATACCATTGAACGAAATTTTCCCAATCTTGAATAAATCCCGCTACACTGAAGTTGTAAATTCAAACCTCCTGAGGAACAGCTTCAAAATTCTTGTTCTAGTGCTAATAATGCTCTGATACCATGTAGAAATATGTTGATATAATTTCATCTACTCAAGAAATTTAATCTAAATCAGGAGACACAATTCTACTCTACAACTATCTGAAAATTAATTCACAATTTAGAACAACATTCATAAACTTGCATCATTCACATTCACAAGTGAATAGATTTATCTAGGGGAAACAAACTGGTAAAAGCCACTTAATCCCATTTGCATTAATTAGATGAATAAATAATGTATTACAATTGCTTTCTTGCTCTGAGCTCAACCTTCAAGTGAATAACCTTTCTCTACGAAAAATAAGAAGCGTTGGCCTATACTTTGTAATTTCTTCCTCAAATTGAGCCCCTATTTCTTTGCTAAACTCTCAAGGAATTAGGCCCCTATATTTTAGGAATTTTCATCCAATTGATTACGCAATTCCAAAGGTTTGGTCTATGGCTTCATGCAACACCTGTACACTCAAGACTAGTCTACAACTGATGTTACACTGCATTGGAATCTACACCACAACTACGGAACTCAAATTCTCTGCATGCACTAGAAATTTTTGGTTGATTGATCAGTTAAATGGATGATAATTGAGTTAGACTACTGTCTCACTACACCACTGACCTCCAACTAGTTCTATCTACAGTTAAAACTATTTTAACTGAATACAACTGGAAACAACTAAATTGGATTGCTATAAATTAGAAATCACACATGCATAACTGCACTCCAAGCCCTCTAACTCGAATTTACTGAGCTAACTAAGTGGCTAGATCCATGTCACCTTAATTAACTGCCTCCAAGTTGTATGATGATGTGTAAATTCAATTTTTCTCAATTTGACCAAGGCAAAGTCAAATTTAGACTTTCTTGCTACACTTCTCAACATTGTATTCTTTGGTTAAAAGTGTCAAGAAATAGAAGCATTACTTGATAGGGAAGGATACTATCATACATATAGACCATCAACCCTTACATAATCTCCAGTCACAAACCAAGTTGTAACAATATTTTCACTTCAAGTGGATGGGGTTCCTTCAGAAATTCCATTTTGTCATCAAAGACAAGAAGGGTATAAGTAAGAAAGTGGCATATATGCTATCTAGACCTCATGTTTTTGCATCTATTGTTTTGAAGAATGCTTCTTTATCTCATGATAGTTATGTTGAACAAAATGTTGTCAATGAATATTTTCAAGATGTTTATGAGAGGCTAACCCATGGATCACAAGTGGAGAACTATCATTTGCTCGACAAGTTACTCTACCATCTTGGCAAGTTATGTAGTTATGTATTCCTACAAGTGAAAGAGTCCATGTAATTTGAGAAGCTCACACTTCTCTTGTGTCTGGGAATTTTGGGGCAGGAAAAACTTTGGCTAATTTGAAAAGGTTTTGTTATTGGCCTTGAATGAAAGAAATTGTAACCATGTATGTAAAGGGGTGTGTGATGTGCTCTACTTATAAGTCCACCAATATAAAATTAGGGTTGTACAGACGACTCCATGTTCCTTCTCATTCTTGGGAGAATATCTCCATGGATTTTGTAGGGAGTTTCTTTTGTCAAAACGGGGTCATAACTACATGTATGTAGTGGTTTAGAAAGATGTGTGCCATGATGCCATGTAAAAATAGATTTCTATTGAGAAAATTGCTCATCTTTTCTTTCAACATGTATGGATCCATTTTGGACTACCCACATCCATTGTATTGGACAATTTTGTGGAGAATGATGGACACCAAGCTAAAGAGGAGTACAAATTTCCATCTATAGACCGATGAAAAAACAAAGGTCATCAATATAAAAATGGTTCATTTGCTTCGAGGGTATTGTAACAAGCATCCTAAGTTGTGGGATAAATAGATACATTATGTTCAACATGCATACAATAGGGATTTGCATTCTTCTACTCAAAGTTAACCATTTGAGACATGCTTTGGGTACCTTCCATATTCACCCTTAGATTTAGTGTTTAGGAAAGATGAGGATTTCAATGTATGAAGTGATGAAGACAGAGCTCACAAGTTCACTCAGAGGATGCAAATGATACATCAATCAATGCAGGAACATTTGGAGAAAATTTAGGCATAATATAAAGCCCGACTTGACAAGCACAAAGTTGATCATCAGTTCGAGGTTGGAGACTGAGTATGGATTCACATCAACAAGGATAGGTTGAAGGGAGAAGGAAAAAAGTTGAAACCAATAAGATATGGTCCATTCACCATCTTAGAAAATATTGGGACAAATTATTATCACCTTGATTTGCAAACTTATTTGTAAATGTATTCCATAATCAATGTAGAGAACTTGAAACTTTATGAACCTCCCATAATCATGGATCTAAAGGAGAGTGGTCAAGTTCCATTAGTGGATGATTTTTTACCAGAGTTCTTGGAAAATTTTCTTGAAGACATCATATTAGATAAAAGGACTAGGAATTCATGATGGGGATATGTAGAGTACCTTTGAGCAGGTTTCAAAGGAATGTATCCCAACAAGGCACAATGGATTGAAAAGGTTAAAATGAGGGAGAAATTTCATCACCTACCTATCAATTGATAATTCTTTTGGATGCCCAAAATATTCTCAGTGGAGTAGATTGATCCACGAGGATCTAAAAGGATACAAATTTGAATTCCTCAAATCTTAGAAAAACTGACACCAAGTGGTAGATCTCGCTGAGATGATCCCAACGACGTGAATGGAACCTCAAACTAAGTATGTACGACAAATTTATGCGCATTTGGAGTTTTGTGTAAACAAGTAAAAAGAAGATAATGGCATGCCATGTGACACACCAAGGAGGCGACATGTGACATGATGTGGTATCCTACTATGCAAATAAAGTGGTAAGACAGGGTGATTGGGCACATATGTAGGGCAATATGAAGATGTTGCATGGCATGACATGGCATCCTGATGGGAAAATGATGCGGCAAGATTTGGTGAATGGGAACAAACATGGGCCAATATGAGGGTGCCACATGGCTCAATCGATTAGTGCCACATGGTGCTCGACCCACACCCAATAGGGCCCAACCAACCTAAGGGTGCATGTCACATCAAGGAAACTTGGGTTGTCGGTGAACATGGCTAGTTAGAGGTTCATGGTTGGTTATAACATTTGTAACCATATATATATATCTATATCTATCTATCTGTCTATCTATCTATCTATCTATCTATCTATATATATCTATATATATATATATATATATATATATATATATATATAGATAGATAGATATTGACATGGGTGGTTAAACAGACAAACAAAGCATTTTAAACTTAAAATTTTGTTTTAACGAAATGCCATAGTGGGAGCCCACAAGTTTGACTCCGGGCCACCCATTTAACACTTATGACCACTTGCCAATGAACCAACCAATTGGGGCTTTGTAATATTTGCCCGACGCAACTTATTTAATCAATGAATTTGCATTCATAGGGGGAGCCCCACGATGGGAACAAAGGTTAGAACCATGACTCAACACATATGAAGAGAGGGGACCAACACCCAGTTAGGCATAAAATTTGATGCAAATTCTGGAGAATATTCTACAACATATTCTAGGGAGTATTCCAAGCATATTCTAAAGTGTTATAGAACTAAATTTGAGGAGAGGGTGACAGTTCCAGAACCTGGTAAAGTTTATACTCATTTTTCTCAAAATTTCACAAGGAATCGACTAGTGCAGTTAGATTTGAGATCCAAACAATGAATTTTTGGGTCATTCCTAGATGTCAGGTATTGCCATGTATTTATCCATTATTTTGCTGAGATAATAAAGAGGCCTCTCCACTTTGAAGCTAGGCTCAGAGACATAGCTCACGCATTGTGAGTGACCTCCATTAACAAATCTTGGTGCATTGTCTATGTTGCCTTCTTTTTATGCCACTTCTTCATGGATATTGAATTTATGGTATTTTCATACTCTTTAAGCAATTTTGTTTAACTTCACCGAAATAAAGATCCTAGATCATGTTCAAAATGATGACAACATAACCCTTCATATTTCTATTGGCCACAACCCTTTTGAAGTGTGCTTAGGGTTCCAATCACTGGCTCTCATTAATATAACTCTACCCATTACATCAACATAAAAAGAATCATACCATGCATATAGCCATGTAAACAAAGTAACAAATTAATTGAATGGATCCAACACACCTAATAACAAGCTTGTGATACTTTATATAACTTAAATTATAGGTACAAGCAATGACGTGATTAACATTGAGTTCCACACTAGTTTTAGGCTGGTGACAAGGTATGGTTTCCTTTGGAGAAAGAGTGACTCATAGGTCCTCACGAGAAGCTCAAAACACTTTTATATGGTCCTTTCACTATCACCAAAGTTTTGGGTTAAAATACTTTTAAATCATACCTTCAACCCTTTCTAGACTTATTAAACTATGTATAATGTGGAGCTACTTTAACCATACTTTCCACCTATGTTAGACATTGTAGATGTCACAAAGAATTTAGCCACGACATAGCTCAACCTAGGAAGAAATGAGTAAGTTATGGTGGATTACATCATGGCCACCAAGATGAATCATACCCTTGTTAGTATGACATATAAAATAATTAGGCTTTCAAAGCATCATTTCTTCTTCAATAGAGAAAGTGGCTTACCAAGAACTAGATCCAACAAAAGTTCCACCATAATTTAGTAACACAAAATAAAGTAATAGGGAATATTTATACTTAAGGGGAGGCATTGATCCAATTTTCCATCCACATTGTCCATATCAAAAGTGGTCATGATATTGGTAAGTTTATGATCATGATTTTTTTTTTTGCATTTTTCAAAGCCCTCCCATGCAATTGTGGGATAATTATGCATAAATAAAGATGTGTAGATTCCATCTATTAATTTTCTTTCTAGGGAGATAAATAAGATTCAAAAGAATGCATAGTGAAAATTTATGATAATGTAAAGGCTCACTTTTTTTCAAACATCGACATTCTAACCCATCGCTAAGCATGTCATGGCCATGGTTTTTGCTTCTTAGGTTTTGTTGGCATCATTTAAAAATGTAGTTTATTCTCTTGTTATGTTTTTTTTTAAATGAGAATACTTCTCAAATCTCTTTTGAGATATAGTCTACCACCATTATAGCCTTCATGCCCTACATTTTCTAATTCAGGATCAAGAGCAAGTTTCTTATCACCAACCTAGTTAGGGGTCTTCCATAAACCCACAAATGTAGGCTATACACATAAAACCAGGGAAAATTTTGAGGATGGAAATCTATCTGAAAGATAAGCTACCTTGGTGAATATTATTAGTCCTTAATGCAAATTGTAAAATATTTGTTGATATTTTAATTAAAAAATTCAATTTTCTGAGGATTTTATATAGTTTATATAAAATTCTTGTTATTTTTAAGGTAAAATTATTTTATCCTGTAGAAATATGGAGAATCATTTTTGGAAAAAATGGAAATTGGTGGATCATTTTTAGGGAAAAAGAATAGAAAATTATCCCATGGGTGAAATTTAACTTTTAAACTTTTAACCTTTCTCTTCATTTGCAACCATTCAATGTAATTTTAATATAAACATTATAGAGTCTAAGGGCTTAGTTCAATTAGTTGTTTCCTATGTTTCTGTATGTTTGGTTAGTTGCATGCTAATATAGGATCAATTTATTATTCCCTAGATGAGGAACACTAATTCATGTTGAAGAGCTTACTAAGGACATCATACACAAATGTGGGGAAGCGTCTCTTGGGTTTTCCCTTGAGGGATTCCTGGAAAAAGAAATAGTGCATGTATCAACAGTCTTCTTTATTGATCTTCAATACGGTATTACAGACTAAAAACTTCCCTATGCACTTAGCTATAAGGGTCCGTGCACTCAGTTGCGAACACTACTCTAGGCCTCTGCACACTTAACTGCGAAGCCTTTTTCCCTTCTATCTACACGCTGCTTACTTGGCCTTTTTTCCTCTCTCAGACATAGAAATGCCTTAGAATCTCAAAGACACACCTATTTATAGTTTTTTACATACAATCTCATGGTCTATGGACCATGGGTGGATCTTAAAACTGAATTGACTTTACATAGACAAGGGGCTAAAACCCCTTTTGACTCCTAATTATCTACTCACTCCGCATCCATAAATTGTGGCGACTTTACATCTTTTACCAAAATTTACATCAATACTGACATAGGGGACCCCATCCCAACAGGCCCCCAAAACTGACATAGGGGACCCCATCCCAACAGGCCCCCAACACAAAGGTCGTGACTCACCCTCGAGTTACTCGGCTGGTGTGACGATCTTGTTGTGAAGATCCCCTAGCTCCACCTACACAACTGCAACCTCAGCAATGCTCTGCGTAGCTTCCTGCTTGACCTCTTCTATGAGCTACTATGTAGCTATTCCTTCCACGGCCAACCTCATCATTTGATGTGTTTGTTGCAAGCTTGTCAGCTTCTCCTGAATGTTGGTTGTTACTTAGTAAGCCTCTTCTAACCAAGGTCCCAAATTGGCCTTGAGAATGATCTCCTTCTTCTGAGCTGCTTCTACCTATGCGAGGAGTTGTTTCCTCTCCCGCAAGTTGGTGAGGCATTGCACTAGAGCAATTGAGTGCTTTGTTTCCCTGACCTCATCATACTACTTTTGGAGCTCACAAACCTCTATATTTAGACTCTGCAGGTTTGGATCTTCTTGCAGAGTCGTTACCAACTCCATCACCTGTTCAAATAAGGCCGATCAGTCAGTGACTGCGACATCCAAAGTGGCCATCCCTTCGTTGACAGCGGCTTCGCTTTGCTCCCTGACCTCAGGTGGAGTCGTAGGCTGTAATTTGAGCTGCAGCTCCATTATTTTTATATTTAGTTTGAATTGAACTCGTCCAACTTCCTCCTTTGCCTCGCGTACACGTGTAGCTAATTTACATCACAACATATATTGCAACATAGATAGTAGAAGTAAATAGATAAACTCAAAGATTCTTAACAATCTTCTTTATTGATCTTCAATATGGTATTACAGACTCAAAACTACAACATAACCATTTGTTTGCTTAGTGGGTCCTAACCCAAGTTCAGAGTTCATTGCGCCAAACAAAACCCTACACTACTAGCCCTTTATGAATTAACCCACGTAGCATAGGTTGAAATCTCACCTGAAGCAGTTTGAGGGGATGATGGAACCAAGTTTAGGCATCTAGATATTAGTGTGATGTCTTTTATTGCCCTAGATCTACTTTTGCGCAGATCTATAAGCCCCTAGGGCTTGATACTGCAACTTCCTCTAAACAACCTCTAGACCTTCACGAAGTTCTACGATAGGTCTTTACGGACCCTTAAGAAATGAATCATCCACTTATACATATCAGAAAATAACCCTAGATTTGAGCTCGTGTGGATCTACTTAATTATTTAATAAACATAACAAAATGTATTATAATCTTCGCGAAAGTACTTAACATGAATTGCGTACAGTTAATAAGACTTATCCCATAGAGTCGTGCATCAATAGATTAATATTTCATAAAGACATTATTTCATCACAACATATATCGCAACATAAATAACAAAAGTAAACAGAAAAACACAGAGATTCTTCGATACTCTTCTTTATTGATATTCAATATGGTATTGCAGGATCAAAACTGCCCTGCACACTCAACTGCAGGGGTCTGCGCACTCAGCTGCGAACACTACTCTAGGCCTCTGCGCACTCATCTGTGAAGCCTTTTCCCTTTCTATCTACCTGATGCTTACTTGACCTTTTTTCCTCTCTCAGACATAGACATGCCTTAGATTCTTTAGGACACACCTATTTATAGATTTTTATATACAATCCCGTGGTTCATGGACAATGGGTGGATCTCAAAACTGATTTGACTTTACATAGAGAAGGGGTTAAAACTCCTTTTGACTCCTAACTATCTATGCACTCCACATCCAAAAATTGTGGATAATTTACATCTTTTACCAAAATTTACACCAGTACTTGGGTTTAGGGGACCCCATCCCAACACAGTGCAACCCCTGCGACCCCCACACGTGTGATCAAATTTATAAATACCGAAATCAACTGGTCATTTTCACAACTCTCCTTGTTTGCATGAAGAACGGGGAAGCTTGAGGACTGGACAAGGCGCGCGACCCTCACAGGTAGGTGATATTTCCTTTTCCTGGTAATAATTTATTTTCGCCATGTGTCTTCCTCTTCCATCCTGACTCTACGAATTCCTAACTAGGAGGGTTTTTATCCATGATTTGGCCTCATTTCAACTACAAACCCTTACTGAGTTATTGTTTAACTTCTTGAGCCTCCCTGAGTGTTTATCATGCCCATTTTTGTACCAGGCTAACCTACTATCCCTGAAGACCAAGCCATCTACCCCTGGAAATCCCCAAGGACCTCTCCTAAGCCATGTTCATCCCTTCAAAATCACCTAAAGACTCAGGTCACATGAACTAAGATCGCGATAGGAAAAAAGGCGCAACCTAGCTACTTGCTCGACCTCGCGACGTGAGTGACTCCAAAACCTTCGTGACCCCGTGACTTAACCAACTTTGTGACCCACGCAACTTGACTAATTTTGTGACCTCGTGACCTCACTCCTAGCTTTCCAAGTTGCTAGATCACACCCTAATCCACGTGACCCACACGACCTACTCACCCTCGCAACCTGCTAGAAGGCCTTCTCCCCGACTCTGAAAACTATAGTTTATACTTGTCACTAAGTTTTATTTTCATGTCGTCTCTCTCATCGTGGGATTGTTTATTTGATATGCGAGGTGACATGGAATTCGATTGCATATCCATATCCTCCTTTGAAGACGAGATGGCACCTCTGGTAGCAAAATATGTCTGTAAGGGCTTTGGAAGTAGTTCACAGGAAGTCCACCAATACGAAGAACCCCCCATCTACGAGGATATGACTTACAATATTAACAAAAACACAAGGCTCTATTGGTATGATATTTATGAGGAGTTCGCCAAATCAAATATTCCAGAGAACTAGGAGGATTTCCCGGTGTAAATAGATGTTAAGAGATCAAAGCTTCACAAGGTGGCATCACATCCTCTAGTCTTCTCTTGTCCCAAGATGATTGACTGGATCATACAGAGCACAAACATAGATTCATGGTCAGTAAGGGATCATACTGGCACACCGCTTGCAACTATCACCTCCACAGAGATTACTACATACTACAAATTTCTTGAGAAGGAGGAAACTTTCAACACCTAGTGGCTCACTGGTTTTGTGACTCCTACCAAGGATATTCTCAGAGAATGGTGGCAAGATTTGTCCAAGTTCTGGGTCAGAGCTGACCAAATTTACAGGACAGAGAGATTAGGAAAGGTCTATTGGTTGATTGCCGCCATGATGAATCATTTGAATGGGAGAGTAGGTTGTGATGTGTTCCATGGGACATGTGTCCCCATCATGTACGTTGTCACCACCTAAGGAATAACCTTTAATTGGGCTAGCATTCTTGTGTCGGCCTTGAGAACGAATATAATTGTAGTTAAACATTCAGAGCCAGAATAGCCACTAGAGTTATATATGGCCTCATACCTACTAAGTGCAGTCTGTGCAAGATGACAGTTCCATAACTAGAGCTACAATTGAAACACGTCTCCAGGTAACCCAGTACACCATTATTACAAGATCTTTTGGGACATCGACTATAAGGGTATGATTGATACTATTTCTGAGTCATTTATTGCTCCACTATATTAGTGGTTGTTCAGGGAAGAACCACATTGTATTTCAAAGAGGGCCATGGAAACCATCGTCAAGGTGGCACATTGGTTCTTGATCTAGGAGGGGACATTTATTAGAGTTTTTGGTTCCTATAAAGCCTCGCATGTACTTCTTATGTTCGCCACATATTAAGTGCTCTTGTGGGAAGTATGTTACCATATGACAGGGTTTCTCGAAAACACTGAGCAAAGGGAAGAAGAAACCATGGCCATCTTTCCCTCTTGTCATCGAGGCCTATGTGGTAGAAAATTTCAAGGAAGTGGAGGCAGAGGCTGAGGCATTAAAAGGGTTTCATTTCGTGACCTTGAACCATCGTATGTATGATATCGAGAAGGTTGTAGCTGCTCATTGCAAGAGAGAGAATTTTAATTGGTCATACTCACATTCCAGGCAGGATCATGAAGATGGAGTTAGGAATTAGTACAATGCCACGAGGGATATCAGCCCCAACGAGTAGCAAGTAAGAGATGAGGATATCCTTGAACACTCCCAGGAGAATGTGAGCCTATAGGAGAGATCATCCACCTGGAAGAGGAAGCAAGAGAAGTAGAATGCGATCGGGAAACTCAAGAAATAGAAGGAGAAAGGGGTAGAAGATGCCCAGAGTGACCCAGAAGTAGGAGAGAATAATGAAATGCTAGAGCAAAGGAATGTAGCCCTAAAAAAGAAGAAGCAAGAGGTCAAGAAGAAAACAGAGGAAGAGCTCAAACAATCACAGGATTCGGGTGACCAGGACCAACTTGAGAAGAGGAAGCAGCGAGAAGAGCATGAGAGAAAGAAGAAACTAGAAGAAAAGTAGCTAAAGGAACAGGAAGAGCAGAGGGCCAAGGAAGAAGAAGAGAGGAAGAAACGAGAGCAAGAGATGAAGGAATGGAAATAAAGGCTTAGGCAGGCCAAGGAATTTAAGAGGAAGCAAGAACAAGAGAAGAAACAATTAGAGGAAGAGCAGAGGAAGAAATAGGAAGAGGAAAGGAAAAAGAAGGAGCATAGAGAAACCAGTAAGGCAACTCAACAAGAATTAGATCAAGTTGAACTATCTCTATTAGATGTTCCCCCTTCTAATCCCCTCGCCAGAGCAGATTTTGGGCTAATTTAAGTGCAAAATTTGGAGTAGTTTTTGGGCTAGTTTAAGTGCAAGAACTCGAAGTGGACAAGAAAGAGGGATTCTAGGAGATTTGGTCTCCCTCTTTAACTCCTCAATCATTCAAAGATTCCTTCATCAGATCTCATCAACTCGGAGTTACAAGCGGCCAATCTAGTGACAGTGAAGACAAGTCATTCTCGAGTTTGGGAGCCCAGTCTCCCTAATTTTTAGAAAGCTATTGGTAGCTTCAGTTTGTATAAATAATAAGGCCAAGGGCCTCATTAGGATTCAACTTTTTATTGTAGCCAAGAAGCAATTTCGAGCTAAGATATTGTGACTATTATTCTTATGTTAGTTTTGACATTTTGATGATGATGAAAAGGTCTTCCTTGATCCAGCACTAAGTTGACTCGGAGGGCTAAAGATCTTGGGTTAGGGACCAACCCTAGTAGCAGGGGTTCCTCTTTTTGTACATGTATTCTTAGATTAGTATCATAGTTAGCTGCTGAAGTCATTTCTTCTTTGTTAATTTACAAGTCTTTGAATGATTGTTTAGTTTTGCTTCCATTAATTCAAGGAGTAGATCAATGGTACAATAGTGAAAGAAAATACTTCATAAAATATTGTGGCAGTGGCCTCTTCCTCATTTCCCTCATGGGATAATGGTTTGAGTGCTCCACTCTCAAAGCCCCAAAAACAGATTTATCTTTTGATCATTGCATAGCTTAGGATTTCTTGTTGAGTAGATCATTATTCATAATTTATTATAAGCACATGCAATTTTCATTTTGGTTTCCTGAGTTTGATGGAGTCTACAAGTCTTTCATTTCATAGATTTAGTCATTAGCCATCAATAATACAATTTTTTCAAATTCAACTCATCTTTTCCATATTTACATAAAGTTATTCAATAATGAAGAAAATGGCTCCTTGCTCATTCCTGAAGGCACATCCATAGCTAGTCGGGCCCCGGTTGCCCTTAGAAGCTCCATCGAAATTCAGTTTAACAAAACAAAGTGGCGGTAGGGACCAATCAACATGAGTTGTCTTCCTTACGTGAGCTTGTTTGTTAGTTTTCCTTGTCTCTGAAGCCTTCAAACCAAGGTTGGATAAGATACATTTTCTAGACTCAGCACACTCCTAATCCTTGGAATCCCATACGGTAAGATAAATCGTTTCATTCAACATCTGTAGATTTTGATCCCATAATACTCCTGGCCCTTTGGAGGAGTCCTTGAATATCCTGTAGTTCCTTTCCTTCCAAAGGGACGAAAGGATAAAACTCGGCATCAAAGCCCAGACACTGTTTAAAATAGGACTGGAGAAAGAAGGCACTGGCCAATTGAAGAGAAGCTCCTTAATTCCCACACAACCTTGAGGAGGAATGCCAAAGGCATGGTGTGGAAGCATCCAAATTTATTTTGCATAATCATAGTCAAGAAATAGATGATAATAATTCTCCTCTTTCAAGAAGCAAAGATGGAAAACCGAGGGTCCTATGAATCCTCGCTTTTGTAACCTATCCCAGGTGAGCGTTTTCTGTTTGATAAGAAGCCAAAGGAATAGAGAAATTTTTGGTCAATATTTGAGTTTCCACAAGTGCTCCTGCTAATAGCTAGCCAGTCGGAGAAGATTTATGATTAACAGTTGGCTTGCTTCCTTAATGATGAAGTTTCCTGATATCCACACCTGAGCACATCATTTCCCTCATGCAACTCGATGTTGCAATTGGTTAAATGTTCTGAGATCAATTTATAAGCCTCTGTGAGGTTTGATGATAGGAGTGGGGTGAAATAACTCCATTTTATCCACCCACTGGAAGGGTCCTACTCAGTCCAATAATCACACAGTTCTACAGCTCCCCTACTGGTGAGATTATCTTTTAGAGAGTTTATATGGCAAGAGAAGAGAATGTTGGCCACTAGTTCCAGGAATCCTCCCAAAATAGTTGATTTTCCATTGTATGTCTCCCAGAAGTTGTGTTCCTCTACCAGAGTTTTGTTGTTACATGCTGAATTCTAGATGTGCGAGCTTGAAATTATACTGTAGAATCTAACTAATTGATTAAAAGTGATTCCAGGAGCATACTTGTTAGACCAATACTACCCCCATTGAGAAGATGGGACTTTTATTTATCTCCACCAAACTTTGGTAGAGAGCGCCGGAATCACAATTTGTGGATCTCTAAGGCCCAATCCTCTGTAGTGTTTGGGAAAACATATCTTATCCCAAGCCACTTAGGCCCATTTTTCCCCCTGCTGGGACCTCCCCAAAGAGTGAACGTTGGATGCTTTAGAGTTTGTTGAGAACTACCTTTGAAGAAGCCAAGGTGAAGAGAAAATAAGTGGGCATGGATTGCAAAACTGACTCCATAAGAGTCAACTTGCCTACCAAATTGAGAGCCCTAAACGTCTAAGATGAGAGTTTTGATTCAAATTTTAGGATAATGTTTTTCCAGATAGAAAGTTTCAGGGGGTTGGTAGTTAAGGGAGCTCCCAGATAAGTAGAAGGCATGGCACCTATTTTGAAGCCCATACTTTGGGAAATATGGGTCTGCACCGCCACTGGGGTATTGAAAAAGAAAATTTGGGATTTGGTTCCATTGATAGAGGTGCTAGAGGCTACAAATAAGAGATACAAAAGTTTTTTGAATTCTAGTGCTTCTTTAAGGGAGGGTTTTCCCATTAACATTGTGTCATCTACAATTTGTTGATGGGTGGAACGCACCGCATTAGAACCCAGAGGGAGACCTAAAATTTTACTAGAGGCTAAGGCATGGTTGAGAGGCCGACTTATCCCTTCTACAACTAAAAGGAAGATATAAGGAGAGATATGATCCCCTTGCCAGATCCCTCTAGTGGGTGAGAAGGTGGGGGAGGGAGCACCATTTATAAGAACATATAAGAAGACCTTGGTTATTAGCGACATGACCAAGTGGATCTAAAACTCATTAAATCCAAAAGAAGAGAGAATATGATAGATAAATTTCCAACTGATTTTGTCGAATGCTTTTGACATGTCAATTTTAATTAACATACCTGGTGTTTTCATGGCCTTTAGAGTATGGAGATTCTCTTGAACCAAAATTAAGCTGCCTAAGATATGATGCCCCTCCACATATCCAATCTTCTATGGGGAAATTATGGTAGGCAAGACCAACTTCAACCTATTTGCAATGGTTTTAGAAATGATTTTATATATTACATTACATAGAGAAATTGGTCTATAATCTGCTGGAGAGGCTGCTTTATGAGATTTAGGCATAAGAGAGATGAAGGTGGCATCAAATGCCGAGAGGATAGAAGAGGCCGAATGAGAGTTTTCCACAATTTGCCATACATCATACTCCAAAATGTGCCAACAAGCTTGATAGAATTCAATTGTTAAGCCATCAGGGTCGGTTGCCCTCTTTTTTGGCATGATCATAACAATATATTCTACTTCCTTGACGGAAACTTCGCGAGATAAGAGTGTGTTATGCTCTTCCGACACCAATTTAGGGATATGCTGAATAATTTAATTAATTCCAGCCCTTCTGTCATTAATCGGCTCCGTAAGTAGAGTTTGGAAGTGATTGTGCATCACTACTAAGATTTCATCCTGCACTTCCAATATTTGTTGAGACTCATCTTGAATGAAATGGATCTTATTTTGCTGCCTATATTGTATCATAGATCTATGGAAGAATCTTGTATTTTTTTCACCTTCTTGCAACCATTTTATTCTAGATTTTTTCTTATACATAACTTCCTCCTGCTGTAGCCTTTCCCCATGTTGCTCTGCTAATTCCTTTTCCTTTTCTTTAAGCTCTTCTATACCTCTCTCTAATATCATTATTTTCTCCACCTGTTGCATGTCATTCTCAATATTCCTTTTTGCTTCTTGCATGTTCACAAAGTATGTAATGTTCCATGCTTGCTTTCAATTTTTTCTTGATGAATTTTAGCATTTGTTGAAAGTGGAACATTATTCCTCCCTACAGGGCTGAAGATTCCAACCACGAATTTTCCATGTTTGAAGTAAATTCTGGATGCCGAAGCCAGAATGCTTCAAACCTAAAAGGTTTGTTGGAGGGTGTTCTGGACCATTTTAGTATAAGTCTAATTGGCCAGTGGTCAAAGCCATGGCTAGGAAGAATGATTGCTTATGCACCTAAATTTGTCAAATATAGGGATTTTGATGCCAAGAAGTGGTCCAATCTACAGGCCACTTGAGTTTCCACTCCCCTTCGATTGTTCTAGGTATGGGAGGAATTTGGGGTAGGGATATCCACCAACTTGTGATCCTCTATGAAGGAGTTGAATTGAGTGGCTTCTTCATCGAGTCTTCTGACACCTCCCTTTTCTTTCAGTTAGAGACTTGAACATGTTGGAGTCACCTCCTAAGATGCACTTTTCTTCTCCTATTAGCCAGGCTAAAGATTGCAAGTTGGTCAGTAGATTGAAGGGATCGAAACAATTGTGAATATGCTAGTAAATTTTGAGAAGCTTCAGGATGGTCGCATAGGTGACCTTCATAACATGTTCAATATTTATTTGAAGTATGTCCATAACATTGACATTAATATAGGGGAAGTGAAAGGGGAACCAACATGTCTAAGGAATTTTAAGGAAAGAGGGGTAGGAGGCTCAAGCTCCTATAACAACAACTCAACGACGGTGGCTCATATGGCAGCTCCTATGGGCACTTCACTTGGCGAGCACCCAGTTAAATGAGGTTCGAAAATGCAACAAGTCTATTCGTAGGGTTTGATTTCTTAGTAGAATACTTAGATATAAGTTTTAGTACGAAGACAATCATTTTTTTTTGTTTATCTTAGGTCTAGTAAAACTGATTATTATCTAGGCAAACCTGGTGGGGATTTTAGCAGTAATAGTAAGCATTTTGGTTTGAACAAGAGACTGAAGAACTTACTGTCTTTATTAGACAATAGATGTATCAAAACAATCTATTTCTACAGCTGGCTTGGTTTCCAATATCGCAGACCAACTGCCATTTTGTATTGCGATTCTGTTGAAGTAATATAAATATTCATTGTTGACTTACAACAACAACAAAAAAAACTCTATCTTAGGATCCATCTCCCTCTTTTGTATCTATGTACTCAGGCTTCCAACCCTCACTCTTTTTCTGGAATTAATACAACATACATGTTCTTCTTAAAAAAACATCCATTGAGATCGATATGATCTATTTGACCTTAATAAAGTAAGACATTATTCATAATTCTTTAACATTTTGTTTCTATACTCAAAAAGCATGAAGTTCCAAGATCATCATAGTTTTTCTAACTCAAAAGGTCAATAAGGTTGGTAGTGTGACAAATATTTTAGATCGAATGTGACTATAAGAGGGAAAGTCTAAGAGAAAATGTTTTTCATCTTCGACCCTCTTGGTGTTGCAAAGGTGACTGACTCTTTGATCCCATGGTGTTTTGGGAATTGAGCAATGCCTAGTTTCACTATAAAGATAATTAGAATTTTTTCTTATTTTAACAATCTTAATTTTCCTCTTAACATTAGTCAAGACATAGAGATATTTTTATTTTTGAGATTGGGGCAGATCACCTCCTTATAATATCTTAATTTCCTCTTTTCCTCTAAGTCTTTATCACCCCACAATTTCTCCTTGATTTTGAAATAATAATATTTTAATAATATCCTCATTTTGAAAAATTATCTCCTCCTTTATCCCCTAGTGATTTCGTTAAAAAATTTCCCCCACTAGGAGTGAACATGAAAGGTAATAATTCGAGCGAGTGGAAATGAAAGACAATGTGCAACTAGGAGACAACAAAAACCCCCATCTAGCATCAATGTGATCAATAAGGTATGGTATTTAATAGTGCACAATGATGTAAGCATAACTCAAGGTGGTGAAGCTAGATGGTGGGAGGTCATATTTGGTTTGGTATTCAAAATAGATTCATGAGAGACACAAAAACCTTCATGGAATTTCATGGGAATAGTATGAGCAAAGAAGACATGATCAGGATAAATTTTGCATGAAATATTCTTAGGTTATGGATAATTGGTTCCATGTGTCTTCGCAATGGTAGATTGGTAGAATTTTGTGTTTCCGATTTTCTTTTGTTATGCCCATTTTTGGGTTTAAAATTCCCCTCTGGTCTTATTATGCTAACTTTCCACTCAAGCACGAGTTTGAGTTTTCAATTGTTGTTAGCAATTGGTTCCTCTAGGTCATCATTATTACTTGGGTTTATTGGTGATGGTTCATTCTCTAAGTGTGCTAGTGGGCCGTGAGTCAGTCTCGACTGAGGCGGATTTGGTGGATAGTTATGGTACTCCCTTTTGTAGGTTTGTATTCACTCCTTTTTCTCTTTCACAACAAAGTTTATCCTTGCTTTTTCCTCAGGATAAGTGGAAATTTCTTAGTTAATTCGAAAGTTGGGCTTTTTTCATCTCTTCTTTTATGTCTTCTTTTTTCTTGTTCTTTCATGTCTTCTCTCCTTTAGAGGTTATTCATTTTAACAAAGGTTCCTAGTTCTCTCTTTGGCTAGGTTTCTCTCCTAGTTATTTGATATTTTTGTCCCTTTGTCCTAAGTGTTTGTTTTCTCATGAAAACTTGGTTTTGTTCTCCCTGCCTCTACGCTCCGTATCACTCTACCTTGTGCATAAAAAATCACCTACCTCCCTTCTATTTCTATTTGCTTCCTATCATCCCAACTTCAATTTATACTATTTCACTATGCCTAGATTCAGGCATCATGGAGGTTGTGAGGGAAGATGAAATAGCCCTCTCGACTCTAGTTCTAGAGAATAGTGCTTTGTGAAGCATTTAACAATGATATATGTTCATTCTATTCCCCCTACTATGATCAAGAGATAAAAATAAAGGCTAAAAAATGAAAGTTCTTGAAATGTCCCAAAACTGACACCAAATTGTAGTGTTTGTCATCATGATTCCAATGCTGATTGAATCACCTCAATCCAACATCATATTAGAGAGTTATGATGTTCTCAAGTTTTGGCCAAACAACTAAAAATTCAAACAACATGGTTGACTGGGTAGGCCATACATTTGACATCATGTTGATGTTAGCATGCTTACTGGGCATATGGAAGACAGGAGGACCAATCTAAGCTTGACACATGACAGTAGCGTACATGTTGAGGTGGCAACATTTGATTGGTTGGTTTTTTTAAATTGGACCAATGGTGAGGTGCCTCTTGGCCCAATGAGAGGGTGCCTTGTGGCCCTCTCTGATTGGCCAATTTTTTTTATAAGAGCTGGTTGGCCACGGTGGGGTTCATCCCTTAGACCACCTGCAAGACAACACCACGACCTATTGCCACGCCACACTATTGTTTCTTAACCTATGGTGAAGTCTGATTATATTTGAACTGAAGTTCAGGCACATTTGGGGGAAGGGGTCGGGCGATTAGCCCTAGCCCTTGGTCTTGTTTCCACCGTATGACTCGCAGGCGAAAGTGATGGGGCCAGTCGATTATCCCCAGACCTTGGTCCTATTGAGGCCAACGTGACCATAACACAGGGTATGATGGAGGGGGCAATTGGATAGGCCTTGACCCCCACTTCCATGGCAAAACCACATGACCACATTGCAAACACGACGAGAGCCCAACCGATGGGGGTGGGTGGATAAGCCCTAGCCCTCAGTTCATGGAACAAGTTTGAGCACTGGAGAACAGGGAGGAACTTGGCTGGTGGGGGAAAACGGTTAGCCCTGGTCCTTGACCATATTGTTAACGACGTGACCACAACCTTCGTAGCAGGAGCTCAACCAGAGGGGGTGGGTGTTAACCTCGGCCTCTGGTCTTATATGCCACGATATGACCAACACTCGAAGAGGAGGGAGCTAAATCCAAAGGGGCGGGTGCGTGGTCTAGTCCATGGCGACATGGTTCCCACAAGCCCAAGAGCCGGGCTAAAAATTTAGTGCTTAAGGCCTTATGGGCGCAGTTAAAGAGGTGGTAAATTGCATTGATTGTGGCAGAATTAGCACTGGTCTCAAGCGAAATTGTCTCCTGGTGGTCTGTCAAAAGGGAAAATTCACATCGCACAATTAGGATGTTTTTTTGCCAATTTGTAATACATATAACAGAGCTTCATTCCAAGAAGCATATCTTGCTTAGTTTTTAACCTTTTTGAGCTCAAGAAGAGCCTAGATATGGGTTTTTGAGTGTCCTAAAATCAATGGTAGCATCAAATTTCTGATTTGAGCACTGTATGATGGATTTCTTGGAGAAAGTCCTTTAAGGTTATAGACATATATTTTTTTGAGTCCATATGGAGACTTTGTTGAGCATGGAAAGAGCCTAGCCAGGGGTTTTGAAACTTTCCAGATGCGTTTACTACAACTATTACTTTAGTAGAGTAAGTATCTTCAGTATTTTCTTAGCGTGCTTATGGGAAAATCCCTTTTCAACACTTCATTGTGAAGTAGTTGTATGTTTATGATTTTTGATTTCAGGTGGAGTAGAAGGACCTATTGTGAGAGATTCCTTTTTCTGCTGACATAATCATGACTTGTTGTAGGGAGTCATATATTTTAGTTATAATTATTTGTAGGAGAAACAATGCCACTCTAGAGTCAACAATTTGTAATGTGCTCATTCACTATTAAGATCAATAAAGTGGCCTAGCCATTGCAGCGTGGCCCATAGACATAGCCCAGGAGGGGTGAAATCCATTATCCCTTACTGATTTCCTCTATACATGTTTATCATATCGAGCTGTATATGAATTTGTTTCACCTTTAAGTTCATGTGAAAACTTAACCACTCATCCTTAAAGAGGTTGTAAAACTAATTTT
Source organism: Pinus tabuliformis (assembly GCA_031772625.1). NCBI lineage: Eukaryota > Viridiplantae > Streptophyta > Pinopsida > Pinales > Pinaceae > Pinus > Pinus tabuliformis. Next base: position 1,044,768,093 of record CM062809.1, read on the forward strand.
ACATTTAAAGACCTGAGTTTATTAGACTTGAAAAGTTTCATAGGACGATTAATGTTTTCATTTTTCAGATCATGTGGTATCAGAGTAGGTTCTGACCAGATTTCAAGTATGGGTAAGAAAATAAAGTGTGAAAGACTCAAAGAGTTGAACGAGATTAATATATTTCTTTGAATGGAGAATGTCAAGCTAAGGAGATTACTCGAAGCTGTAGAGGAGGAGAAAAGGAAAATGCACCTGTAGTTGTAACATATAGTGGAGGAAAAAAGTTTTGTGTTCCATCCCGGAACCAACAAAGAGTCCCTCAAATGTGAAACCAATTTGTGGGCATGGTCAGTACACAAGATATGGATCATATGATGAGAATGGTGCTTAAGATTTTTGTGAGCATCTGAAATATTCTCCCCATGTTCTAGTTGGTAAAAGTGGTTGGCTAGAGATATCATCCACTTCTTCGTCAACATCTGAAATGAAAAATATGGGTTGTTTGCCAAAGGAGGTAATTAGTATTTCCAATTCTACTCCTTCAATTAATGTTGATAACACATCTTTTGCAGCTTTTGAAAAGCATACTAAGGGTATTGGTATGAAGCTTTTAGCTCAGATGGGTTATGATGGAAGGGGCCTCAGAGTCAATGGCCAAGGCATCATTAATCTTATCGAAGTAAAGGAATGACCACGGTATGAAGGATTGGGTTATGGCCATGAAGAAATTGGATGGTGCTCCAAAATTGCCAAGGCAAAGAAATCGTTAGGCATGGAGTTCATGTGAAAAGGGCTCCTACGAAGTGATGGAACAACACACCATCATGGTAGTGATAGTGAAAAATTGTCTTTGTAGAGAGATGAACATTCCAAAGGAAATGCCAAGTCCAGTTCTCCTTGTCAAAGTCACAACCCAAAATACATATATAAGCATCATGGGGATTCCAGAAATGTTTGTGCTTATGGTCATTTATGGGAAATATTTCCTTGTACATTTTGTGATGCATCTAACCATTGTGTGGTTGAGTTTGAGAAACGTAAGGCAATGGTAAAAAAAATGGATCAAATAATTGGGACAAGACATGAGGAACCTCTCTTAGGAATGAAGACTTCCTTGTCAATGGGAAAGCACAAACATTTCTGTACCCATTGTAGCATGAATGGGCACCAGATTGAAAAGTGTTGGAAACTCCATCTGAACTTCATCCCAAGAAGGAAAAAGAGGTCATATGATCCCCTACAAGGGAAGTGACATGTGGCAAAGTGGAAACTGATGTAGTTATCAAAGCAACCTTTGAAGTAGAGTGGGTGCAGAAAGAGAACCCATAAGCCTAGTTAGGAAAAGAGTGGCTATACTATTTTGTACAATTAGATTGCTTTGTAAAATTGTAATTACTTGTTGATATTCCCATTTGGGTAATTTGTAAAGTGATGTCATGTATAAATCACTTATATGCAAAAATGTCTTTAACATGTTATGCTATTTTCTATTTTTGTTAAGTCAATTTGTATGGAACTTTGGGATGAGCATTTTCATTTCATCCAACGTGTCTACAATTGTGTCATGCACTCATCTATACAAGTATTTTCGTGTGAAGCTGGTTTGTGCTATTTTCCAAATACTTTTTGGATTTTATCTCTGGTAAATATTTTGGAGAAGTTGGACATAGTGATGTGCATCAAAGAGTACAAGTGTAACTTAAGAAAAGCAAGGCCATGTATAAAGCAAGGCATATCAAGCATAAGTTTGATCATGATTTCCATGTGGAAGATCAAGTTTGATTGTGTATCAACAAGGATAATTTCAAGATGAAGATCATATGGGCTACCAAGGAAAGATGATTATGAAGAGAATTTTTAGATTCCATCCGTTGAAGATTATGCTAATGTTTAGAAGAATTGCGACAAGCCACAATCCTTGACAAGAGGATAAGGAATTCACGTAGAGACAATGTGGAGTACCTTGAATGAGGCTCAAAGGAACCAATTCAAACATAATAGGAAAGGTTGAGATCAAGAAAATGAAGGAGCTGTATCCTCACTTATTTGCTAAGTGTAGACAAAATTTTGGAGGTCCAAAAGTTCCTAGTGGGGAGGTGTGATCCAAAGATAAAAAAAATAGGCTAAAAAATGAAAGTGCTCGCAATCTCCCAAAACCAATGCCATATCATATTGTTTGTCTTCCTGATTCCAATTCCACTTGAATCACCTCAATACGACATCATATGAGAGAGTTATAATGTTATGAAGTTTTGGCTAAACAACTAAAAAGTCAAACAATAGGGTTGACTGAGTTGCTGATTGGGAAGATCATACAACTCACATCAACATGCTTACTGGGCATACGGTAGACATGAGGACCAATACATGTTTAACATGTGTTAGTGTCGCACAAGTTGAGGTGGTGACATTTGATTGGTTGGTTTGGCTTGAACTGAGCCAATGGTGAGGTGCTACATGGCCTAATGAGAGGGCGCCATGTGGCCTCTATGTTTGGAATTTTTTTTTTTATAAGGACCGAATGACCTCGGTGGGGTTCGACCTTTAGACCACCTGCATAACAACACCACAACCTATTGCCACACTGCACCATTGTTTCTTAAACTATGGTTAATTTCGATTATATTTGAATTAATGTTCGAGCTCGATTGGGGGAAGGGGTCGGGCGATTTGCCCTGGCCCCTCGTCTTGCTTCCACCATACGACCTGTAGGCGGAAGTGACGGGTCGAGCAGTTAGCCTTCGATCCCGGTCCTATTGAGGCCAACTTGAACATAACATAGGGCATGGTGGAGGGGGTGGACGGATAGGCCTTGGCCCCCAGTTCCATGGAAAAACCACATTAACTCAACGCAAACATGACGGGAGCTCAACTAACAGGGGCGACAGATAAGACCTAGCCCTCCATTCTCGGAACATGTTTGACCACCGATGAATAGGGAGGAGCTTAGCTGATGGGGGTGGGCAATTAGCCACAGTCCTTGATCATATTGTTAATGATGTGACCACGACCTCTAGAGTGAGGGCTCAACTAGCAGGGGTGGGTAGTTAGCCCTGATCCCCGGTCTTATATGCCACGATATGACCATCACCAGAAGAGGAGGTACCTAATCCGGAGGGGAGGGCACATGGCCTAGTCCTTGGCCATGTGGCGCCCACATGCCCAAGAGTGAGGCTAAAAACTTAGTGCTTAAGGCCTTATGGGCACGGTTAAAGAGGTGGAAAATTGCACTAATTGGGGCATAATCATTTTCAGTCTCAGACGAAATTGTTGCCTGGCGATTTGTAAAAAGGGTGAATTCATTGCACGATTAGGAATTTTTTTTGCCAATTTGCAGGAAAAATAATAGATCTTGGTTCCAAGAAGCATATCTTGCTCATTTTTTAACCTTTTTGAGCTGAATAAGAGCCTAGATGGGGGTTTTTGAGTGTCCTGAACTCAATGGTAGCATCAAACTTTTGATTTAAGCATTGTATGATGGAATTTTTGCACAGTTAGGTCCTTTAGTGTTATATATAAAGATTTTTTTAGTGCATATGGAGACTTTGTTGAGCACAGAAAGAGCCTAACCAGGGGTTTCGAAAGTTTCCAGATGCATCTACGATAATTGTTGCATCAATAGATGAACTATATTCAATCTTTTCTTAGTGTGGCTATGGGAAAAGCCCTTTTCAACACTTCATTGTGAAGTAGTTGTATGTTTATTCTTTTTGATTTCAGGAGGAGTACAAGGACATATTATGAGAGAGTCATTTTTTCTATTGACATAATCATGACATGTTTTAGGGAGCCATTTTTTTGAGTGAGAATTCTTATAGAAGAATGTTTTTTTTGTAGGAGAAACAATGCACTCCAGAGTCAACAATTTTAAATGTGCTCATTTGTTGTTGAGATCAATAAAGCAACCTAGCCATTGGAGCAGGGCCTGGAGACGCAGCCCAAGAGGGGTGAACTTAGTTATCATATGCTGCTTTCTCCTCTACATGATTATCATATTGAGTTGCATATGAATTTTTTCACTTTTAAGTTTATGTGAAACCCTCATCTTTGAAAAGTTTGTAAAACTAATTTTACTTTTAAAAACCCAAGTTTATCAGGCTTGCAAAGTGTCAGAGGACGATCAAAGTTTTCATTTTTCAGATCATACTATCAAGGCTTAAATTCAAGAAGCTAAAATGGAGGCAAGACACAATAAGAAATTCTATTATGTATAGATGAGCTTCAAAGGAAAACAAAGAATCTCGATGGTAGAATATCAAATATGACAAAAAATCTAGTTGAGTTGGAGTTATCAACTTCAGATGAATAGAAGTCTCATCCTGATACAATAGAAAGACTACAAGTTTAGCGATGAACACTAGTACCTCTATTAGCATCAAGGCATATAGATTAAAGTTATATTATATTGTCTTTTTTATTTTCAAGTTCAAACAATTTATCATATCAAAAATTCTCTTATTATTTTATTAATCAGGTTTCCCTTATGGTAAACCAATAAAACTAACCATTTTTTTATATTATACAATATCTTAATAATATAAATTCTACTTATTAACAGGAAAAAAAAAAAAAAAAAACAAAACAAAACAAAACAAAATTTCACATCCTTCACTCAGCGAACAAACACATACACATATATTTTTAATACATTAAAATTAAAAAAAAAAAATTATATAAAAGTGAAATCAACACACGTATCATTTTTAAACCCCATATATATATATATATATATATATATATATATATATATATATATTCTTTTTTCAAAATACGTTAATAAGCATTAATGTATGAAATTTAATCCAATTTTAAATAAATATAATTACAAATTAATATAATTTAATATATTAAATTAAATTAATATAATTTAATATTAAAATTGTTTGAGTGTAAGCAAATAATATATTTTATTGATATTATGCATATAACATATTACAAAAACATAAATATAAAAGTGAACTCGACAACCCCTCAAGCATCAACAATTATGAGGATTCGAATACTGCACAAAATAAATCTTCATTTAACAGCAAAGCAGATCTCCTAGACCAAACTTCTTCTTGGACTATCTTCAAAAGGCCGAACACAACAGATCGCGAAGCTAAGACACCAATGTCCCAAGAACCTGAAGAGATGAAGGAGATGCAAGATAAAGGAATTTGGAAGACCATAGAGAAAAAAAAGGAAAGCTACAACACCAATCTCGCCAAGAAAGACGAGAAGCCAAACAATTAAGAACTAAGAAAATTATAGGTACGATAGACCAATTTGGTCTGAGTGGACTTTAACCACCATCACCACCACCACCACCACCCAGAAACATAAATATATATATATCACCCAGAAACATAATAAAAGATTTTACTTTTAAAATTTAAAATATGTTATTAATAAATTTAAAAAATATATGTTATTGGTAAATTTAAATTTTTTTTTTTTGGGTGTAATATTCGATTTTATATTACTGATGTAAAACGATATATAAAATATGGCTTTGTGTCATGTGTTGTCTACATGATAAACTAGCTTAATAACACAAGCTTAGTTGTTTTAGATTACATAGGTTTTTCTTTACAAGCATGTTCATCAAAACAAAAGTATGCTTAGTGTTTAGGCTATTGTGACAACTGTGACAAAAATGTTGATTTTGTTTATCAGAGCCAACTACAGTAGAACAAAAATGAAAAGCAAAGTCCATAGATAAGAAAAGACATCTAATGACCTGGAATTGACAACAAAGCAACTTCCAGAGAGGGGACACCAACCTTGAACCTGCGTGGACTTGCTTCGTTAACTTTACAATATTTATTAAAATTAGTTTTCTTATTTTATTTTTCTTTTTAGATTTATAGAGTTTGAACCAACACCCTTAATACATACTGGCTTCACATTATAATATATCAACAAATGTTCTATATTCTACGAGTTTCATAAAAAAGGAAGACATGCACCATAATTTGATCTACTTATTTGTGCATAAGTCAAGAGATCATTAATATATATTTTTTGTGTGCAAGTTGCAACCACACATTCAACCACTATTTCAATATGTCTCATGGTTTATATAGTAAGTGACCCTCATGAGAATTCAACCTTCCACTATTATAATGGCTTGACATTATAATATATCACCAAATGTTCTACATTATACGAGTTTCATAAAAAAAGAATACGTGTAACAGGTTGTGATCTTCTTATTTGTGCATAAGTCAAGAGATCATTAATTTTTTTTTTTTTTTTTTTTTTTTTTTCAAGTTGCAACCACACATTCAACCACTATTCAAGATGTCCCATGACTTATATAGGAAGAGACCCTCATGAGAATTGAACCTTGACCAATGGTGAAAAACTCCTCACATATTAAAATAAAGAATTAAATGAATCTCACCTAGTAAAATTATATTAAATGATCTCGTGATCTATACACATATATTGTCTAAATTCAATGCATTTTTATATATTGTCTAAATTCAATGCATTCTTTGCAAATCTGATCTTGCCTCAATACAAATATTAAAAATAGACACCTTAACATGTATTTCAAAAGTAAAAATTAACTCATCTAAGTCCGTCTTTGTTAGATATGTTCTCTTGATTCAATGTATCTTTGCAAAATATATTGACTTGATCTTTACCTCAAATGATGCTTATCATGTGCACTGTAAAGAACAAGTAAATTTGTTGGATGCTGCCCACGTTCTTGATGGTTGACCACTAGAGGATGGGTTTGAGTAGGATGATAATATAAAATATATATTATTTTTACAAGATATCATATTATGTTGGGATAGAATTGGTTCTTAAAGGTTTGTTCTCGAGTTAGCTGCAAAGAAATAAAGTTAGTTTGTCTTTTTAAATATGAATATGTAGTTGTGATAAAATGATTAAAATTATTATAAGGGCGGTTAATTAATTAATTGTGAATTTTTTTTCAAATATTAATATTAAGAATTAAATGAATTTTGTGGTAAGACTATATTAAATGATTTTGTAATCTATGTGGATTAAGTTTATCTAAATATTTTTCAATTATAAAAGGTTTTTTTGAGAACTCTTTTGGATAACACGTGAAAATGTAGAGTAAATGTGAGTACAAGGTTTCATGTTCAAATCCCCTGGTTGTGTAATGCATGGTCGCTTGCCAAGGATGGGCTAAACCCACCTAGGGATTCTAGTGGTGGCAGTGAGAATTGACTCCATGTCATGAGAGTACAAACTCAACTCAATTCCTCTAACACACATATTGATGGCCCAGCCCTGGCGTTTGCTGACGTATGTAAGTCTTATGTGGAGGATAGCCACCCCGCCGTCTGTCACAGGTCCTCTCGACCCTTCTGCAATTAATATGGCCTAACTTCGGTCCCGTCCGGGCGTACCTCTGTATCAACTTCTGATCTGGAAATTTAATGCCGTCCCTTTCCACCGGTTGAAAGTGTCACTGCCGGTGCCCTCGGTCCAACGTTCCCGCCTTTCCTAAACCCTAAGTCTCCGGTTTAATAGCACTCTGCCATTTCATTGTGCCGGTTTACTTTGTTATGTTTCGCTCTGCTGGAGCGTTACCTTCTGGATAGGTCTATATGCAGTGATGAGCTCTCTCTTTCGTATCTCAATCAAACTGACCAATTCCGCGTCAGTAGGATTAGATTCGCGAAGACTTTGATCGTGCAGCCACGTTCTATAAGCAGATTCCATTCTGTCAGCTGAGTCCTGCACATCTTCCGCGGCTGCAAGGAAGGGATCAACCTCCCATCGACATAAATCGGAAGCCATCCCAATTTCCAGATATAAACAAGCTCCAAAGAGGCACTCCAAAAAATTTGCAACGGGCAATACTATGAAATTTCCGTGCAATATCACAATCAGCAGAGTATAATATAGACCCGCGAATTGACAATTTCCAGAAAAGAACTCAATTGTAACGCTGCATACTAACATGCCTACTCTGTGGCATTCATACTTCCATTTTCAGCAGAAAAGAAAACCAAAAAAAACACACGAAGACACAAATTCATAGAGATGAATTTTCATTATTTTACAAACTCATTTTACAGTTTTAAGGCATTTCAGCCTTAATCCAGATTTCCCCATCAACTACATTTCGCCTTCTCTCTTACACACACAGGGTTTTTCTAATCTCGCCTTCTTTTCTTCTTCCTGATTTACTCAAGAATCCTTCAGTCCTTATTACACCTACATTCAGTTTTAACTGTTTTTTTAACTAAAATTAGTTTCTTGAACAAAATTCAGTTGTGGTTGGCCACCTGTCCTCTTTCTCCAATTTTCTTTCATTGACGTGTCCGGATGCTCCTGCATCACATATCAAAATTAATATAAATTATTATCAAATGGCTTTGTCTAACAAGACGACAATTTCGCTTAGATGATAACTTTTTCACCAGAACTCATATATTCTTATTTTGCAAAATCTTGATTTAGAAGTGTTTCAATCCGGATTTTGAAAGTAGAAACAGATTCAACATGCTCAAAAACCATGGGGCACCTAAAATTTGGGCACCTAAAATTCTATAGTTTGAGAGCTATAACCTAGATTTCCAAAAATTTCAACCAATTTATTTTTCTAAAAATGTGCTAGAAAAATCTATATTTTTAGGGCGAAATTATCGCCTAATTAAACTATTGGATCAAATTAAGATAAATTATTATTAAATACTAAAAGTTATTAAATAATATCTATTTTTAATCATTTAAAATAAATCTCAATCAATATCTTTGTTCAATACATTGCCTAGATTCAATGTATTAGTTCATGTTACAATAATTTTTTGTTATATTTGAGAAGCTTTCCATTATATTAATCACATTAATATTTTTAATATAATTACACTAACTTAATATATTTTAAATTCAATAATTTAACAAAATTTAATTAAAATTAAAAAATAAATACTATTTCCCAACAAAAATTAACTCATCTATATGTTGTCTTGATTCAATGCATCTTTACAAAATATATTACTTGATCTTTACTTTACATGATGTTTATCAAGTGCACTATAAAGAACAAATTTGTTAGATGTTGCCCACGTTCTTGATGGGTGACCTCTAGGGCATGGGTTCATTGAGTAGGATGATAATATGGAATATTTTTATTTGATATCATATATTATGTTTTCATAGCATTGGTTCCGAAAGGTTTGCTTTCGTCGTGAGTTGGCTCGAGTGTTTCCAAAGAAAATAATTTTCAGAAAATAATTGAAATGAGTAAAAAGCAAATCAATAATGCTTAATTGGATTTAATCGAAATGAATAAAACGAATGATTATTACTCATTTTATTTAAATAATTTGTCTTTTTACATATGAATAATGTTTTCATAGCATTGGTTCCGAAAGGTTTGCTTTCGTCGTGAGTTGGCTCGAGTGTTTCCAAAGAAAATAATTTTCAGAAAATAATTGAAATGAGTAAAAAGCAAAGCAATAATGCTTAATTGGATTTAATCGAAATGAATAAAACGAATGATTATTACTCATTTTATTTAAATAATTTGTCTTTTTACATATGAATACGTAGTTTTCAGAAAATAATTGAAATGAATAAAACGAATGATTATTATTCATTTTATTTAAATTTATTTTGCCTAACCTATTGATATGGTTTTGAATTTTAGAGAATCATATTTATTAGTGTGAAGAGACTTTTTGATATGTATATTTTTAAAAATTTGCCAATGGACTGTTAAGGTTATTCTTAAAATAAAGGGACATGTTTAATGGTTTTACAATAGGTAATTAATATTATTTTTTTGTTTGATTTTAAATTTTATGAAAAATATTTTTGGCCATTGTGACAAGACTTAAAGAGTAGGATTTCTTACTCTCGTGGAGTCTCGACTCTTGCTAAGCCATATATCTTACGAGTTATTTGACATACTTTTGGTGTTATAGTGACAACAACCAAGTTTGATCTTGGGCATTGTCCAAATTACTCCAACAAGTTACTGATTCACCATGACATTAAATAACAATAAAAAACTAGCAATTAGGAATAGATATCATCCTTGCAAGGAGGGAAAATGATTAGAGCTTTTCAAGGTATATAATAAAAAAATGTGTCAATCAACTATAATTTAAATAGTTGTGAGTAATATTGTTACCCTCTTCATTCAAATTCAAATTCTACAATATATTTGTCCTTAATGAATTGATAATTGATAAAATATGTATAATCTATTTATAAATTATTAACCTAACCTTATATTTGAAAAATAAAAAATTATTTAAATATTATTTTTTTAAAATAAATAAGTGTTTTAACACTTTTCAACATCTAACTCGTAAAAATATAAAACAATGCAAATGCCAAAACTCTATTAAGAAAAAAAAAAAAAAAAAAAAAAAATATATATATATATATATATATATATATATATGATAAAATTTAATAATAATATATGGCTAAAGCTCATGTTTCCCTTTCCCTTTACATAGTACTCAAACCAAACAACAATCCACAAAATAAACCATACAAAAAGCCCACCACTTAGCTCCACTCAGCTTCAGAGTGAGGCTGCAAGAGCACAACCCCCACCACCAAACATAATTCAATTGTCTCCACACTTGAGGGGAGGTGATCTAACTTAACAAGACATTGATTTCACCATGTATTACCTCACCTTCAACAGTCACCTAGAACTTCACAAAGAACCACCTACAACTCTTCCACCCAAAGCCTTGTTGACCCATTTGTCATAGAGGTTAGAATCTCTGCAATTGGAATTGGATATGATTACCGTTAATTTGAAACGTAATGAACATATGGCGACAACCTCTTATGTGATGGATAAAATTTGGAAAATCAAGGATAAAAAAGGTAGGCAAGATGATCAAGTGGAAGCCCTTCAAAAATAGCTAAAGGAGTTGAAGGTGTAAGTCAACAAATTGACAAATAATGTGTATGGCACAATCAACTGAAGCATTCTTATTGTTGTCAAATGTCTGGATCTAAATGAGCCTACTCAAGATATGAACATGTCCATTGTCATCAAATATTTATAGCTAATTAGTAAATTATGATGTGTAAATTTTACCTTTTGGGGGCGTAGTTTTGTAAGGTTTATACCTACAACACCCTAACTTTTGTCTTAAAATATATACTTTCTATGGAAGATCTTGAAACTCTAACAGTTAAGAGGGCTCCAGAAGAAATATGGAAGACACGTCTTTGTAGTTATTGATGTATTTGTTGCAATCTAGGTATAGACTTGTAGATTAATACAAAATTCTCATTTCTATTAAAATAATAATAATAATATAAAATTTTAAGAGAATTAATAATATAAAATAATGTAAATACCGAAACTTTATTTAAAAATAAATATATAATTTATGGAGTTTAATAATAAGTTAGAACTATATTCATCATTATATTAATGTATGGAGTTTATCTTTTGTCTCCATTTGCAATTGCAAGCAATTTAGTTTCCTATGTAATGCATAGAGTTCATCATCCTAATGAGTTAATTTATTTTTGAGTGACTGAATTTCATCCATGAGAAAGATAAATGTGTTCATTTCCACTTCAAGTTTATGTTTGCGAGATGCATGGCTTCTAATTGTTGAGAACATTCTTGACAAATTCTATTGCCTCCTATGACTTCTAAATTTTCGTTTTAATAAAAGGGTTAAAATTATAAGGCAATAAATTGAAATAAAAAAATAAGGAAAAAAACCGAGTATAATGGGGAAATCCCTTTCAATTAATTTTTTTCTCCTTCAATTTGCCATTCATTTCTTTTACTTTCAAGATAAATGATTCAAATTTTTTTTACAAAGTTTTATAAGTAAACATTGTGTTTCTTATTTTAGTCATATTTTGACTAAGAATATGCATTTGTATTTAATAATATTAAGTTTCACTATTCACTGTGTATTTCCTAACTTCTTCTAAGGGGATTATGTTGCACTTGTTTATATTAATAATAATAATAATAATAATATTCATAGCTGTGCAACCATATTATTTATATAACTAGTAAACATTAATAGGCATCAAAACACTTAACTCATGATATATCTCACACCATTAAACTTATAAAAAACCATAAAAACTAAATAATAATAATAATAATAATAAGAGTTGATATATGAGTTAAACATATATAAATTAAAAAAAACATGTAATGATTAAGCTGAGAATTCAAGAACAAGTGGATGACATCAAATATAGTCGTCCCTTTCTTTAGCTCTAGCAGACCACTCTAAGAAAACTAAACACCACATCTGCATTGAAAACTCCAAGGTCCTTGGCAAAATTAGTCACTACCATCATAAGAAATCCAGATAAGTCATTGAGATTCACAAGGAACGAGCAATCTAAATAGAGATGACGGTTGGAAAATCAACAATAACTGAATTCTTAGCCTTACATCTCTCTCATTGGTCCTTTCATTTATCTTTACAACTCTTTGTTGATTTGATATGTTATCCATTTTTTAATTTCGGTTGAGCGTTTATTTTTATGAATACTTCAATTTCTCTCTCTCTTATCCCTTCCTTTCTCTTTGGTTTTTATTATTAATCTTTTTATTTATTTACCATTTCAATTTTATTTCTTTAATCTTGAAATGTCATATATATATGTATATATATATTCCTTCCTTATTATTATGATATTTTATTTTTATATAGTTATATACACATGACTATAATGTTTAATTATGAAGTAATAATTATATTTGGTTAATTTTTATTTAGGTTTCTTGTTCGATCGAGAGAGAAGCACTGTCCAACCCAATATGGTAGAAATCTTGTAATGTCTTGTAAATACCAACATGGTAGAAATGTTGTAATGTCTCGGACATATTTTGTCTTGGTCAAAATTAAATAAACATAAAAATAACCCTATATTAAAATAAAAATAACTCCAAACTAAAATAATAAAAATAAAATCTACATTATTATTAGTATTTTTATTATTTTTTGTTGGGTAGTTAAGTTAAACTTTATTACTAGTGGATTTTGAGCTCTAGGTTTATGAGAACCCATGGTATTGACCCAAGATATTCATGTGGAATATAGCATATTTAAAGGGGGAAAACCAGTCTAGATCCATATTAACTCCACCCTATGTTAAAATAAAAATAACTCCAAACTAAAATAATAAAAAGAAAATTTCTACGTTATTATTAGTACTTTTATTATTTTTTGTTGGGTAATTAAGTTAAACTTGATTACTAGTGGATTTTGAGCTCTAGGTTTATGAGAACCCATGGTATTGACCCAACACATTCATGTGGAATATAGCCTATTCAAAAGGGGAAAACCAATCTAGATCCATATTAACTCCACCCTATGTTAAAATAAAAATAACTCCAAACTAAAGTAATAAAATGAAAATTTCTCCGTTATTATTATTATTTTTTTGTGCCTTTTACTCATGTTAAAAACTTTTTTATTGATTGTGTGTGTGTGTATATATATATATAGAGAGACTCAAATACATTTCAAATACATTTTCTAGTCAATTTTGTCCAAAATTTGGTAAAGATTTTTTTGATAGCAAAAAAGATTCATAGTTCACTCACACAACATATTATCATATGGTCAAAATCCAACTGACCATAAATTTATTTATGATCGTATTACACACGACCAATCATTAACATACTAGTGCTTTCCCATTAATTTACTTACGTAAATAAAACTCCAAATTAATTCTATACCAAGATTTCAAGCCACTCCATGTACATTACGATTTCAATCTTCAGATCAAGTATATTCTCATTCAGATAAGTCACAACGAAGAACACTTCATTAACAAATTTGTGAAGCCTCATAAAATTTACTATCTTATGGACATATTCATATGCCTATTTTGATAAGGCATCTTCGTACAGGGTTCATTTACTCATCAGAGCCTTCTTCTAATTCTTTGACTTTAATTTGTTCCCACTTTGTTTATACAAATATTTCTCTTGTCTTGCAAAACTAATACACTGGCACAAAACATTTTCCTCTCATTTAATTCCACAGTACACACAGATGTTGGAATTCTTCACTCACAAATACATAGAGACAATCATAAGCATAAGGATGCTTTCAATCACTTTCATTCAACAAATCCTATACATACAAATACTAAAAAACATTGTTTCTCTCTATTCACTCTCTATGGCCTGATTTCACATTCATTTTGCCATTAGTTTTTCCTATAGGCTTATAATGATTAAATACAAATTTACAAGAAAAGTAGTTTTTTCTACATCCATAAATCACTCCTTGATTTATTCCATAAATCTATCATGATTTATTCCATAAATCTATCATGATTTATTCCATAAATCTATCATGATTTATTCCATGAAGCTCTCATGATTTATTCTCTAAATCTGTCATGCTTTTCAAGGTAAATTAGCTTTTGTGTTATGGAAAAAATATGTATTATCCATAACTTTTCTAAAACTATTCTATAATAATTAAAGAAACTAAGAATATTTACAAACAAAGAATTACAATTCTTTTCAAATGTTGAAGCCCCTTTTGGAGCTTTATCTTTAAAAGCTTTGATTTTTCGAAAATGACTTGAAAGTTTAGATGCTCCTACATCAGACCCCCAAGGTAGAAAATTTATGACCTCCTGCTCATAAGCCTTTAATATAACCGACCCAAAATTTTGTACTATAGTTGATCTTCTATTTCTGTATGCTACTATTCAATTAATAATGTTGTTGTTACCTTCTAATTCCCAAGATTCCAAACTTTGTTTTGCAACTTTTCGTTAACCTTATTGATGCACTCTTGTATATTCATTTAGCACCTACTTCTAACTTTGTTTCTTACATCAGTGTGCACTTGTTCTAGCACATTCATCATAAGTTTATGCAACTTCTCTATTTCAACATCCAATCTGGATTTTAGTGGAAATTCATTGTTGTCCTCTCTCAACTTTTGCATAAGAATTTCATAATTATTATCTTGCTCCTCCTCCCTAGCATACATCTTTCCACATATGTTTAAGACAATTGATCATATTCATCCTTGTTGTCTTACAATATAAATATTGTTGTCTTCTCACTGAAATGTGTTGTTGCTATTGTTGCTCACCAACTGTTGCATTTTATTTACATGCATGGCACTATTATATGGCACTCTATGTTGTTCCTCAAAATCAGAGTTTGCAAACTCTATGCAACCCTCATTACTTGTATCTCTTACCAACCATTTCTCTAAAAATCTCATCTCTTCCTCAAAATCTCTAAACATTTACTTTAAATGTTGTATTTGAAGCTCAATTTAACCTTCTAGAAATAGTTCAAGTTCTATTTCTTTAACCACATTTTCATGTTCATCAACACTTCCTACAACCTCATAATCAATTTTAAAATTAAAATTTACCTTTGGTTCTTTAGATGTTGTAAGCATCCTTTCATTGCTAGGCACTTGTGAACATGTTTCATCTCTAGCTGTAATATCTTCTCTTGGATCAGGTCCTCTTAACAAATTTTCCAACAACTCTAATTCTTTTTCATGTCTCTCAAGCATTGCATCTTAATGATTTTTCTTCTCTCTATTTGACTATCTTCACTAGTCAAATTTTCGCTATTACTTGCATTGATAGGTCCTTTCAATTGCTTATCAACAATTTCATTTATGAATTGTACATGATATTCACTCTAATTGTCTTTAATACAAGATTCTGCTTCATATCCTCTGGTAATAAAATTATGATTATGTTCTTCAGTTATGCTTTTGCAAAGAATATTTCTATCATCCACTCATTAATCTTCATGACAACTTACGATGACTATCTTTCTTCCCTATATTTTCAACCTACAAACATACACAAATCATTAGCTTTAAAATCATAAGGATTTTTGGCCTTATTTGATGCCTTAGACATCAACTTCTCATGTTTATTTGAACTTCCGAAATAGTTCATGATACTTGCAGTAAGTCTCTCATTCTCTTCATCCCCCTCTCCAAGGATGTCTCTTTGTTTTGGTGTAAGAATTTCATCCACAATTCCATTAATTGGAATTTATTCAATATTTCCTTCATGAGGAAACTCTCCATCATCTACAACTAGATGACTTGCATTCCTAAATATTTCATTAGTCTTAAAATCATGAGATCCTTGGATCTCATTAGCTCCTTCATCCTTGTCTTCACCAAGGATAGGTCCTTATTCAGGGAAACAATAGTGAACTTTCATATTTGCTGCCCTGAGTTATCTCTTCAACCAAGCACACAACTTGTGCCACTTTAATTTCTTCCACATAATCCATCTGCATCTTTGGTCTTCCTCACCTTCTTGTAACAGTTCCATTAGTACACTGAATTGTACTTTTATCTCAACAATTTCTCAATCAACTTTCTCTTGACTCATTCTTCTCTTTATGCCATTTGTTCTGGAATCTTTCTTTATTCTATTGTGGCTTCTCTCTGAACCCATTACATTTCTATCAATAGTCATCTTCCTTCTTCCCTTGATAACTTTACCTTTTCCACTTATAGATTGCACCCCAACCTATACAATAACAAGTTACTCCTTAATCTGTTACAATAACTCAAAAACATATCTCTGAGCCTAGCCTCTTTGTATACTTGGTTCTCTCCTCTAGAATCTCTTGAGCCTCTTCGCTCTTTTTTAGCTTATGCAAATATTCACTTCGTCTGAGAACATCCAACTATCCTTCTTTGTCCTTCTCCTTCCAACCTCAGCTGGAAATTGTAAAGGTTCTTTGCCACAATTCTTTAAGAAATTCCTCCATTCTTGGTTAGAGTCCTCTTGCTGTAATCATCCTCATCACTGTGATATTTAATCAACAATATACCTCACAAATTCATTGAAAATATAAGACCACTTTACCCATTTATTCGAGCTCATTCGAACATGCATGCTAATCTTGCAATATTCAATCCTTATGTTGGCTCATTTGTTGCAGTCCTTCACTGTTCTTCCTCATCCAAAGAACATTCTTCTCCATATTTCTTTCAAATTCAAATCCATTCTACTTTTATCCAAGTAGATTTCCTTCCAAATAACTTCAGTGTTCTTTCTGCACAAAACTTTGATTCATACAATCATCAATATAAATTGTAAACAAAACAATTTACCTCAATTAGTTTTTTCAAACCTTTGATCCTGCAATCTTTGAATTTATCCTCCAAAGAGCTCAACCTGCAAATATTCCCCCCTGCTCAAATTTATTAAAACACTAAAGATTCACCTGTTAGATTTCACCAAATCTGATCCTTTGTAAGTTTTTCAAGCTATGTCATTCTCTAATCCTCCCACCAAGAGTTTTCTAGCTTTGGTACCACTCGACAGCAGGAAAATCCAACTTTTCATGCATAGTTCACTCACACAACATATTATATAATAAACATATGGTCAAAACCCAACTAACCATAAATTTATTTATGATCATATTACACACATGACCAATCATTAACGAACTAGTGCTTCACATTAATTTACTTATGTCAGCAAAAGTCCAGGTTAATTCTATACTAAGATTTCAAGCCACTCCATGTACAATACAATTTCAATCTTGGGATCATGTATATTCTCATTCATATAAGTCACAATGGAGAATGCTTCATTAATAAATTTGTGAAGCCTCATAAAATTTACTATCTTATGGACATATTCATAAGCCTATTCTGATAAGGTATCTTCTCCTTGTCCTATAGGGTTCTTTTACTCATAAGAGCCTTCCTCGAATAATTTGACTTGAGTTCATTCCCACTCTTCTTATACAAATATTTCTCCCATCTGTCTAGCAAAAAAAATACACATGCACAAAACATTTTCCTCTCCCTTAATTCCAGATTATACACAGATGATGGAATTCTTCATTCACAAACACACAAAGATAATCATGAATATAAGGATGCTTTCGATCCACTTCATTCAACAAATCCAGTACATGTGAATACTCAAAAACATAGTTTCTCTCTATTCATTCTCTATGGCCTGAATTCACATTCATTTGGCAATTAGATTTGCCCGTAGGCTTAAATGATTAAATACAAAGTTCCAAGAAAAGTAGATTTTTCTACATCCATAAATCACTCCATGATTTATTCTCTAAATCTCTCATGATTTATTCCACAAAGCTCTCATGATTTATTCCAGAAATCTCTTAGTAAATTAACTTTTTCCTTATGGAAAATCTCTCTCCTATCCATATATTTTCTAAAACCATTCTAAAATAATTAAATAAACTAAGAATATTTACAAGAAAAGAATTATAATTATTTTTAAATGTTGAAGCCCCTTTTGGAGATTTATCTCCAAAAAGCCTTGATTTTTCAAAAATGGCTTGGAAGTCTAGATGCTCCTGCATCATTTTAAAAATCACAAGTTTAAGTTTTTTAATTTGCGAAGTTTGGGTGGCTCAGGGGTCTTCTAGGGTGTTAAATCCATTTACGCATTTCAAATAACAAGAAACCATAATCTTGCTTGAAATTATATTGTTGGATTCTGGCCAAAATAACTATTTCATCTATTAGTTAAAGTAGGCCACATATAAATTACATATGAACTGTTATAACATTATTTACTTTGATAGACTTGTTAAAAATTTAATTTAAAGGGGTGGCAGGAGGGGGAGGGGTTATCTTAAATGCTGATCGAACTTTAGCACTTAAGTACTCCTCGGGCTCGGCAAGAGGACAAACAACCAAGTGAAAATATATGGTCTTATGATAGGGCTAAATATAGAAAAATAAATGGATATTACTAAGCTTTTAATTCTAGGAGACTCCCTTCTAACCATCCAATACCTTGTCAAAGGTTCTTATCCCAAGGACAATCAATTAAAGTTGCCACTTCATAGAATTTTGGGAGCCCTTGGCGACTTCCAACTCAATTCATTCTTCCATATCTTAAGAAGTCAAAATAAGTAGATGCCTGGGAAAACCATGCTTGTCTTTTGAATTAAGTTCAAACTAACATCAACAAATTATTAGGATGGAGACACATCCCTCAATATATCCCTTCTCATCGCTCGCCAATCATAATTTAGAACCTCATAGTCATTCCTATGGAGATTATATTAAGACCAAAGAATTCACTTTTAATACCCCCCCTCTCCCTCACATGGATATCTCCCATATAGCTCACGACCCATTTTATGTACCAATTATCAAAGGTGAAGTGGCAGATGTGTTGCAAGCATGCCATGTGGTGACTTGTCCCTCTTTGAATTCACATGTGTATGGTGTTGTTGACGGTGTTGGACCTACCAACAAGTTAGGAGATCTCCCTGGTAAGAAGTCCCAACTAGACCTCAAACCGTTTGGTGTAGGAGTCCCAGTAGTGGGTAGTACGGTATCACCTTGATCGTTGTTGTGCACAGAGGTGAGTAAGATTTCCTTGTTGGTAGAAAGGGTGTGACATGTGCAGCAAGTCAAGAAAGTTGCATGAATGTCTCTAACACATAGACGGGGGAATGAGTGCGCCCCTTAGAAACCTGTGATAACACGCAACTTGAAATGGAACACATGAGAAGAGATACATCACAAGCTGGAAAGAAAGTTAGCCAACGATCCAAAGTGATGGTTAAACAAATAACACATCCTGCTAAGATTCATACAAACATATAGAGAAAAGTCCATACAGACATACATAAACAACAACTACATATATCATTAGAGTGACCAAGATAGATGAAATACAATAACAACATATGCATGAAATGTGTTGACTCTGTTATATTAAGAAAGTGAAAGATCCAATCAGACATACAGCTATGACCAACCACTAGTCCTGACAATGGAACGTTAGAGTCACTACCGCCTACTCCTCCAAAGAGATATACTAGCTCTACACTGTGGAGAAGCCAAGGCTCATTACAATACACTCCAAGCTTTCTCTAAGATACACCTATAAGAATCTTGGCTCCCAAAAGCATGTACAATGAGTTATGAGGTTCTATAAATAGAAAAGGGTGGGGTGACCCTTGAAATTCCCCTTTGTGACTCTTCACCTATCCTCATGACTCTTCAACTACTACATGACTGTTACACTCTACTATCGACACTTGGTCTTTCACTTTTACAAGATGTTACATTACAATCTGCACATGTACCCATGTGAGACAAAATAGACTTGAGCAAGCCATGCAAGATATCACTAAGACTTGGATAGCTGTGGGAAGACCAACTCTTCTACATCCTCGCAATGATCGACGATGGCGAACTGATGCCAAGCTTGGTAGTCTGTTATGGTGTCCGCATGCTCAATGGTGACATCCAACTGAAAGCGCACTCTTGCTTCCATTGCATCTGGGTACACTGATTTGGCACCTATGCCCAACTCATCTGATAACACACACATCATAGTCTTGAGTGTAGCCGGACCAGAAACATACTGATGCATAGTGTTTGCGCTGATCTCCAAGTCTGCGCTAGTGGTTAGTGCATCAACTCATCAAAGTACATGTCTAGCTCCATTCGAACTTGGTTCTTTGACTTTGCCTCGGTAAGTGTGCCAATGGATGGGATCGCGTGCGTGTGCACAATAACATCCATGCTTCTAAACACCCGTGCATGTGAAGCCTACAAACTAGTGATGAGCTGTGGGAGTTCCTCATAGTTCCGGATATGACTCCGAATGCGTGCTTCAACTCTACCGCCTTTGGCTTCATCATCTTTTTCCAATGCAATGAGGCTCCTTTGTACCTCATTGTCCATGTTTTCATGCGATCGACAAAAGTGTGTAGATTTGACAAGATGCATTCTCTCCTAGCACAGAGTTGCTGCCAACCATTGAGATGGACAACTGACTTATGCATGGTCACAAATATAGAATACAACGTCCCCATGACTACTTCGAGAGACAATAATTCATCTAGTATCGCTCTTCTCAACTCTGCTCTGGCATGTGTTGTAACTTGTTCTCCTCCCTGCTTGGCCGCTTGTAACTTCTTAGCCATGCACTCGTTCTCTACTATTAAGAATCGAACACTCGAGTTGGTGGCTTTGGTATATGCTCTGGTGGCATCAACCAATGTTGTTGGACGCTTGTGTACATCGTATACAATCACTCATTATTCAAATTATGCAGGAGATATGTGGACATCCGAAGTAGGCACTCTGTGTAACTGCATAACTCTATGTTGTGAAACATCAAAAGATATGTTGTGCATTGCCGCCTCTAGATTACCTTCAAGGATCTTTGTGTCTCCTTGACTGCTTGGGACTTGCTCTACTTCCAGATCTGGTGAAGCCAATGGGGTGACCTCTTGGTTCTGAGGCATGAGGTCAATATCCTGATCTGACTTTGGCTAAACCATATCTGTATCCATCTTCTCTATCATCTGTTCAATCTCTTGAGACAAGTCCTGCTCCTGTGACTGCTCACCCTATCTTCTCTCTGCTAGCTGCTCGGATGATTCTATAACCCATATGGGTGCAGTTTAATCAATTTGTGCATGCTGCACCTCCTGCTGTACTTGTTCCTGTTGTGCTTCCTTCTCTCTTCTGCGCAGCTCCTGTTTTTCCTGGAGTTGCCGCTTTAACTCCTACAACTCTTTTTTTGTTTCTTTTATCCTCTGTTTCTCTCTTAGTCTTTACACGATCCTCTTGTCACGTTGTCGCCTCTTAGCCTCAATATCCAAAGCTGCTTTCATCACAAGTGGGTCTTCTTTGAACTTACAACTTTTCTCTGCCTCTGCACTGCCAACAACCTTTCTCTTACCTTTGTCACGTGTAGGTCTGCTACCCTCCACTACTGCTAATGATGCTAATCTCTGAGATAATGCTTCCCTCTGCTTTGCTAACCACTCTACAACTATGCCGACTGGTTCATTGAGCCTGGAGAAGTGATAGTAGTATCTCCATGGGTCTTCTTGAGGCCAATGACATGCCCCATGGATCCAATGAAATTTCACTCTCGCACAATGGTCCTTCACCAAGCAATGCAAGTCATACGGATTGAAGCTTCTAGTGCCAAAGGTGAATCTCTTTAAATCCTCCTTCTCGACCTCAGCATGAGTGAGATTCTGAAACTCATACAACCTGATCTACAAAGGAAGAGTAGGTCAAGGTGCCTTCTTCTTCCTATGCAGTCTCACTGACAACCCTATCGAGATGTGATATGACACCTCTTACATGGTGACCTTGTCAATGGAAAACTTTGGTAAAACATGCGAAGTCTTCTCCACACTGTACATACGTATGGAGGTACCAAGGGGTGTGGCATACTAATATGCTGTGTCGATCAATGCCTCCATCATTGCTTGTGACATGCAAGGTGAATATTGCTCAAATATCATTTTCTACACCGGGGTTACAAAGTGGTCTGATAATTGTATGATAACTCCATTGAAGCTGCATTCAGAGAACAATATGAAATAAGTGGGCACAGAGGTTTCCGAAGGTGTCCATGCCCAACCCAAGCCTGGGAACTACTCACAGGCATAGACTGCATCCAGTATGTAAGCGAACATGTATATATTCGCTTGCTAACCATTGGGCGGATGTCGGACTTCTGTCACTTATTCCTTCAACCTGAGAGCCAACATGTAAGACTAGTTGCAAGAAATTCCTTCACTGGCCAGTTGGTCCAACGCAATCACCCAACTCTGTGGGAAGGTCTCTGTTCTCTCTTGGACATATAAGCGACATGCAAAGATGACTAGGTACTGATATGCCTTCCGCAGTATCTTTTTCTTGTAAACCTAGCTGGGTGTTGTACTGAACTTGGATGGTTCTTTCGCCCAACTCTTTAATATATCTCTTGAGTTTTCACTGCTGCTAGGTCTGCTGAAGGGTTTCTCCATCATGATCACCGAATATGGCAAGTGAAACATCTCCTGAAAGTCCTTTGCCCTAAAGGTAGCAAGTTGTGGTCCACTGGCACTATTCAACACCACTGTTTCGGGATCAATATGTGAGACAATCTACTGGATCATGCATGTGCATGGAAACGCAGGATACTTACATGCAATCCGTTACAAGCCAATCTTGTGAATGTTGATGTAGACCTTGCGGTCTTCCAGATTTTCCTCAAATGTGCCTAAGAATGTATCATTGATGTCCTGCCATTTCATCTTGATATCTTTGTCTATGAACAACTTGGTGTCTTCATTGATAGGCAAGCTCATAGACACTTGTTCAACTACATCTCTAGTTGCACTTTCCACGGTGTCCTTTAACCCTACTCTCTTGGAGGCCATTGAACCCGTACTGTTGAGAGATGGACACACACCTGTGATACTTGGAGACATAGCAACACTCATGGCAAGCAATCTGTCAATTAAAAACCAAAACAAATTTGAGGACTGTCATGCAACATACCTAGGTGACTGACTGGGAAGATTGCGCAATTTTCACCGGGAGGCTGGGAGACTGACTGCCAAAACTATGCAAGGCATAGTCTGGGCTATCAGGAGGTTGACTTACTACTGAAACTACGCAATGCACAGTCTAGGCTGGCCTACTGAGGATTGAAACTGTGCAATGCGTAGTTTCAGTCAGCAATGACATGCAAACCCAGCAACTGCAATGTGCATTTTCTGGGGCCAGCAAGTCACTGCCTCCCAGAATTGTGAAAAGTAAGCCTGGAGGCCAGTGATGAGCTAGATTTACGTATTTTCTGGAGGGAAGGCAGATCCTCCACGCTCTGAAGTGCGCATTGCTAGCGTGGCAAGGCAAGGTCCGGGCCAAGGCATCCTAGACCTGCCGATGGGCGACTGAAAACATGAAAAGTTTTGAATGCATGGAAAAGCTGAGTGAAAACAAGAGTGAATGATCATGCATGCAAATAGTGAGTGTAGGATTCAAAAAATGGGAGAAAAAGCATGTGTGTGAAGCGAGCCACTGCAACGATGACCGTTAGTGCAGAAACAATGTCATGCATGCGACAACAATGTGATGCAATGAAAAACTGAAACAATGCTTCTACAAGCTAACATGCATCAAAATGACAACAGGTGTTCAAAAAAACCAAGAAAACAACATTCATACAAAGAGAAATACAAAAAGAGACAAAAAATAAGTAAAAGACATGAAAAGTAGACTTACCTGGAAAGAGCTGAGTTGAATGCGCCGAAGACTCCTAGATGTGATGTGGGATGTCAGAGCTCCAAGATCGATGTGAGGAATGAACTCTACAACGTCAAATACATAAGTTTGATAAGGATGAGGCTTATGATGCGCATGCCACAAATCTAGGAAAAAGCGACACTTGGCGGGAAGTTTCTAAAACAATCTTTGCATGTAACCTCTAGCTGCTAAAAATAGATCCCCAAAATATAGGGATGAATTTTGCTTTTTGCTTTTCAAGAAAAGTAGCCCATGTATGCAAATCAAGATTGCTCAGTCCTAGGGGGAACTGGTCAACCTGAAAGCACATGCAACAACCTGCAAGCCTGGGAAAGACAATTGTGCAGTTTCTAGGCTGAGCAAGACTGTCTGTCCCTCTTGCATTGTGCAATTTCTGGACTGAAGCCCTCGCTATCAGTCAGAATTACGCATTTTCTGAGCTGATGCCCAGTGTTAGATTGAATTTCACATTTTCCAGAGGGAAGGCTACCTGGCTAGATTGCACATTTCTCGAGCCAGTGGGTAGACCAGTTGGATTGTGAAATTACTAGAGGGAAGGCTGGTTCCCCTACAGAATTGCACAATTTTCTAGGTGAGAACCTCATCCATAAAATAGTTAAGTCTGGAATGTCAGCCTATGGATGGGAGGCAAACAAGTTAAGCAACACAAGCTGGTAAGCCATTGAAACTTAACTAAAGCCTATGTACTTGGATAGTGCAAGACATGTTTCTAAGGATGGTTGGTAAGGAGGCTCCAAAACGAAGCTAAGTCATAATTTTGGATGGTTGTTGTAGTTGCTACAATAGATGTTTTCGATAGTCAATGTCATAACCAAATTTCATATCCTGCACCTGAACCTTTAATGGCTTCGAGGTGGTGGTTTGTGGTGAAATTTAATGGTGAGATGATTTTTGCAGTGTGTGGGAGCTTCAGTAGTGGGGTTAAATTGATGGAGAAAGATAAGATATCTTGGCTATGGCCTCCATGGCACTTGCACATGTTATGGCATGGTTGGATTAATGGCCTGAGTTGGTAAAACAACTCTGATAGGAAAATATTCATTAGCTTCGACTAGGGTACTACTCGGGGTATTTATTTGCACCAATACTCTGAAGAGAGAAAGGCATATCAATTCTAGTCGCCAGGTGGAGGTTCAAGATGTTTAGGAAATTCTTAGGTGTCGAGGTTCTCTTTGCTAGAACATGAGGTCAAATTCTCTCTCAATTATGCCCTTCTACCCATATTTGTTTGACGAGGTGCATAGTGGGTCGTTTTAGGCCTATGAGAAGATCTAAAATTCCTACTCTATGGTCGGGAATTCAGCCTCAACTTGGGCTTCCATAAGAGGTCCCTTGGTCTTGTTGAATTTATTCTTGCACTCAGGCACTCTCCTACTTAGTCTCCTGTGCCCCTCTGGTCCCCCAAGGGGCTTCTTGGTTGTCCCAAATTGCCCCCTTGGCCTTTTTACCAATTTCTATCTCTCCTAACATCCATTATGTTGAGCTCGAGACCCTCCAACAATAGGCCCACCCTGACCACTAGCTCTATTTTGGTGTAATTTGCATGATGAAACTTTGGCAGGACCCCTCTAGCATCGTTGTTGATAACAACAAAGGCAATAAACAACCACAACAAGTTGAGTAACTCCCCACTAAGATCCTAAACCTGCATTGGATTGTTCATCATCAATTAAACACAATTATGTTCCTGATAGAAGAAATTCAATCTCTCTGCTCCAAATTCAACCGTTAGGAAGACAAAGTGGACACTTTGCGTAAACAATTAAATGAGCTTCAACTGCAGTTTGAAACAGATGAAAATCAAAGCTCCACAACCAATGCTCCCATCCAACTTCTAGGACATTTGTTAATCAATTTTAATAGACCCCCGACAAATGAACACTCTCCCTTTAGTTTATGAATTCCCCATGTAAATATTTTTTGTTGTTAGGTCAGTTTGACAGACTCTATGTCTGCCAATGTTATGGTGTAGGTCAATATTTTGTAGTAGCAATCTTCCAAAGTGAAATTTTGGTATTTTCCTCTAGTTCTTCCTTGAAGAAATAAATGTATGAAAAAACCATGTAATCATCTCCTGAGTATTTTGCTACAACGAGGTGTAGACTTAATAACAAAACTACTCATTTTTGTTAACAAATAAAAATTAATTTAATAATCAATAATTATTAGGTGGATGGTAGGGATTTAACCTTCAAAAATATTTTAGAATATTATTGGTAGTAATCACAAATAAAAGTATGAGATTCCTCTCAAAAGTAGTTATGCCTTTTCTATCCTTTTCATTAAATTGATTAAGAAAAAACAACTCATATGTCATATGAATATGAGTTATGGTTGTTTGGGTATGTAGTATTACTAATCCATGTTATTGTAACAAAGCCTATTTACAAGTTAAAAATCTCCATGATAAAGTGGAGTGAGTCTCCATCGTTAAGAATCGTGTTAAACATAGATGACATTCGGAAAATCAGCAAGAACTAGATTCCCACCCTTACTTCGAGATTTGCTTCCTCCTGAAGATTCTCTTGATACTTATTCTCTATAATTAATCCTTTCTTTTCATTTCGCTTATATTTACAATTATTTGTTGATCTTATTTGTTATCTATTTTTTAATTTCGGTTGAACATTTTTTTTTTATGATTACTTCTGCATTACTTTCCTTTTAGGTTTTATTTGTTTGATCCTTAAATGTTTGTTATATATATTTATATATATATATATGTTTTATTATGAAGTAATAATTATTTTTGTTTATTTTTTTAAAATCGAGTAGTCTAACTAATTAGATGAAATGATCTATTTTTGAATATTTTTTTGTAGTCAATTTTATTCAAAATCCTATACAAATTTTTAAAAACCATAAGTTTGTTTAATTTGCAAATATTGAGTGTCTCAAGGGTTTTTCAAGGTGCTGAATCCATTTGTGTAGTCAAAAGTGTATTTTAAACAATAAGAAATCACAATCTCACTGGAAATTGTATTGCGAGAATTCGACCAAAAAACCTTTTCATCTATTAGTTAGACTACGCCTATATCTAATTTGTCTCCTCTAGGATTAACCTTCATTTTATATATTTTTAAGTTATTAGAGGTTATATTCATTGTTTTTAGGGTTTATATTAATAATTTTTTGGAATTTACTTTTTGAATGTTTATTTGACCTAACGTTCATTGATTTTGTATCCATTTTTTTTACTTTTTGTTATGTTTCTTCCTTAGTATCTCTCATGTATTTATTCAATTAGGCCAGATCAGATTTATGAATATAAGCCATACTTGTTGGCTTGAAACGTCGACTTAAATAACACATTGTGATGGATCTATAAGAATTGAATCAAAGTTATTTACATCACAAATGCCTTAACTCAGTATTAAAATTGTAACTCAGATAGTATGTGCTTTCATGCATGTGATTAAGGTTATATATATATATATATATATATATATATATATATATATGGGTTAAATGTTATTAAAAATATATATAATTTTATTAGAAATAGTTTTAATGATGATTAAAAGGGTATTGGTTGTCTTGTAAACACTATTTAGGTTTAAATTACTATTTTTCAATGAAATAAGTGTTAAAATTACTTTTAATTGGCTAAGAACTTGTTTTCTTTACACATAACAAAATAAGTAATGGTTTGAAACCAAAAAACATCTACATTTAAAACGATTAACAAATTATTTTAAATATCATTATTTATTTGAATAATAATAATGAATTAATATGCATTTACAAATAAAAATATTAATAAATATTTTAGCATGAAGATTTTCGTAGCCGTTAACTTGATGTTGATGTAAGCTTTTGGTAAACTTTGTGTGGTGTTCATTATTGTGCTTGACGTTTCAGGTGAACATTTCACCCATCTACAGAGACATAAAATGTTCACTCGAAACATCAGACACAACAACGAATACCACACACATTTTACCAAAATCTTATATCAACATTAATACATATTATTATTTATATATAAATAAATAATAACATATTTTATTATTTTAAATAAACAAAACCTATCATTTTTTATTAAATTAAACTAAATAATAATATTAATATTAATAAATATTAAAAAACATGGAAGAGTTGCATGAAATAGTAGTTTAAATTAAACAAAATAACTAGAATAATATAAATGTAACAATAGAATATGGATAGTGATAAAAATAGTATTCCATGTTTGTTTGTTTGTGTTTTTTTAAATGAAAGTGAGAGATTATCAATAAAAAAATGACTTTCAATTTGAAGTAAGCATGATAATAGAGATAATAATTATGATGTTGGTGCAATATTGAACTATCGATGGACATTAAGGAGAATTGCATGGGCAACTCTTCTTAACATAAAAGTGAGAGCTTATGAATTACATTCTCCATATTTTAAGATGACAAAAGTCCATATTCTCCTGGTAAGAATGATGGAAGTCCTTTCATGACCCTCGATGGGAACCTTTATAAAAAGAATACTCTCTTCCATTAATCATTATTGTCTAGGCTTCTATGGAGACAATAGAATACTCTCTTCCGTTTTTCAAAGTGGTTATGATTTCGTTTGAAAATTCACTTATTGAAAATCAATATCAATAATGTCAAATTCCAAATATATTCCACACATTAATAACCCATTATATATTCCAAATATATTCCAAATGGTTATTAACCCATCATCTATTCAAGTTATATCATATGGATTTCTTTGATTGTCATGTATACAAACTAAGATTCCACCTTAGCTAACCTAGGGCGTGTTTACATCAATTTTTAAAAGTATATTGAGTGGTGGTAATTTAATTTTGTCTAGGTTTAATTGTTTTAAGTCAAATTCTTCTATAAAATCGCCACTAACATTATATAGCTTTTGAATAATTATAACTTAAAAATGGAAGAGGTGCATAACAACCACATAGCGTGTGACTTGTTAAATCACAAGGCTTAGGGTTAATGTTATAAAAAGATTATTATATCTTTAAAAATATATACATAAAATATAATTTAAAAAAATTATATGGTTTATAATTTAATAGTGTCAACATCATTGGATGAAGAGTATTAGTAGTTTTAGAAATTCATTGTGTAATTAAATGTGGTATTTGTAAAATGTGTGGTTAAAGTTAAATGTTGTAATTTAAAATTTAATGTCTGCATGGGTAGGTTATTAAGACATATTTTTTATTAGATAGAGTGGGATGAGTATGTAATTAGCAAAGTTAAATTTAATTAAAGTTGAGTCTTTCATCAATAAGTTATTATTTTTTATGTTATATATATATAAAAGAGATAATTTAAAAAAATTAAATGGTTTATAATTTAATAGTGTCAACATCATTGGATGAAGAGAATTAGTAGTTTTAGAAATTCATTGTGTGATTAAGGTTAAATGTGGTACTTTAAAACTTAATGTTTGCATGGGTAGGTTATAAAGGCATATTTTTTTATTAGATAGAGTGTGATGAACATGTAATTAGCAAAGTTAAATTTAATCAAAGTTGATTCCTTTATCAATAAGTTGCTATTCTAAAAAATATAGTGGAGAGAGAGTTAATTCAAGAAGGAAAGGTCTTAAAATTGGTCTCACTACATGTAATGATTCATCATAATAGAATCCTTCTTCCCCATCTTTCTTGCTCTCATATTTTTATGGTATATTTTATTTGTGCATTATTGGGCGTTATCTTTAATGGTTTTCGTCAATGTTCCATACACCTATAAAGCAAGTTCCTTGATGAAATTCCTCTTGGAGTGTTAGGTTAAGTTCATCCTATCTCAACATTCAAACCTCTCCAAATACCATCCCCAAGATTTGGATCAATGGTATTAGAGCAGTCTTCTCTCTACTCCTTTTCTTTGTATATCCCTAATAACGATAAGCTACAAATAGAGCTTTTAATATGCTTGACCTGCAGAAAATATCAGAAGAGCAAATATTCCAGCGATACCATATAAAAATAACACAATGAGATGTGAACAATAGAAATATTTTATTAAGATATGCACAAATATTGTTGACTTTCCTCTTCAAGGGGCAACCTCGAGTAGAGTAGAGCTCAATTACACAACACAAGACACGCCTTTCCTTACTATCTTCGAAATTATATAGTTTCTTGAGACCCAAAACCCTAACTACTCGTGGTCCCTTACCTATTACGGGTTAACCACTGTATTTATTAGCTATGGCTCGTTGTAACTAATTGTGGTCCCTTTTTTATAATGTAGGTCAACCACTTACAATTCTTACAGATTTATTTATTAGACTAACTAATCATGACACTTACAGTGCCTCTTGGGCTTATTACATTAATAAAGGGGTTAGGGTCAGACCCTAACATGCCCTCCCCCTTTAGAAACAAACTTGTCATCATGGCTGAAGTTGCAGAAATTTTTGAAGAATAGTTGTTGATTCCTATGTCGCATCTGCTAGTAAAGTGTCTTTCCACTGGATGAGGACTTCCTTGATAGTGCGGTCGTGGATATGTCGATCCTTGGAATTGAGGACTTGTTTTGGCTGGAGCCAAATAGATCCTTCCTCATCCAATTCAGGGAGGGTAGTCTAAACCTTACAATTATGCCCCACGACTTTCTTGAGACATGAGACATGGAAGACAGGGTGGATTTTGGAAGCAGTTGGAAATTATATTTTGTAGGCGATGGAGCTAATTCGAGGAACCACCTGATAAGGCCCATAAAATTTTGGAGTTAACTTTTGGAAGCCCATTTCTTTAAGCGACATCTTCTTATAAGGTTGGAGTCGAAGGAACACTTGGTCACCCACTTGAAAAGATCTTTCTAAGTGATGTTGGTTGGCTTGTTGCTTCATCTAGTTTTGTGCTTAGTTGAGATTATCCTTTAAAAGAATGAGAGTAACAGCTTGGTCCTGAAGCAACTTATCCATTGCCTGGAATTTGGAAGATCCTGGAAGATAAGAAGTTGGAAAAGTCGAGAGTTGTCCATACACCACCTCATATGGTGTCATCTCAGTCACTTCTTAATAATGATTATTATACCACCATTGCACTAAAGGTAACCATTGCACCCATTGATGTTTCTTGTCCAAAGAAAAAAACCACATGTAGGTTTCCAAACATTTGTTTACCACTTCAATTTGACCATCTGTTTGTGGGTGATAAGCTATACCCATTTGGAGTTGTGTGCCATGTAGGTTGAAAAGCTCCACGGAAATTGCTAATGAATGTGGGATCTCAATTGGACACAATAGAGGTAGGCATGCCAAGCAGTTTGAAAATTTGATCCATGAAGACCTCAGCCACCAGATCTAGAGTAAACAAGTGCATTAAGGCACAAAAGTGGGCATATTTGGAGAGTTGACCAACTACCACCATGATGACTAAATTGTTGCCTGATTTAGGAACACCAGTAATGAATTCCATGGAGACATCAATCCATATAGAAGCAGGTAGTGATAATGGTTGTAAGGTTCCTAGTGTCTTCAATGTTTCCCCTTTGTTGCACTGACACACATCACATTCAACCACAAATGTAAGAATGACTTGTTTCATCCCTTCCGAAAAAAAGAGTAGCGGACACAAGCATAAGACTTTTGAAATCCTGAATGTCCTATAATGGGAGAGGAGTGCAACTCCACTAGGATGTGTGGTTTGAGAGTGGAGTTAGGGGAGAGAACCACATGATCTTTATATCGAAGAATATTTTCACAACAAGTGTAACCTACGTGAGGGTTAGGATCCCCTTGTAACCTTTGGATTAGATGGGAAAGATATGGATGGGAAAACCATTCACGAAGGGCCTCCTCAATCCAAAATGGTATCTGCAAAGATAGGGATAAGTGGGTACCGCCTTCTTCATATTTTGAGATAAAGCATCTTCCACAATATTGTCATGACCTTTCTTATATACTATCTCATATTCATAGCCCAAAATTTTGGTGAGCCATTTGTTTTGTTGTGGTGACGATAAGTGCTAATCCAAGAAATACTTCAGACTATGGTGGTCAATGCTTATCTGGAAATGACGTCCAAGCAAGTATGGTCTCCAAGTGTCTACTGCATGTAATATGGTAATAATTTCTTTCTGATAAGTGGATTGACCCAAATTCTTGCCACTTAATTATTGGTTGGTGGAGCAGATTGGACGACCTTCTTGCATTAAGACTGCTTCAATACCTGTCCCTGAGGAATCACAATCGATCAAAAATGGTTTTGTAAAAGCTAGAAGAGCCAAAACCAGGGTGGAACAAATGGCTTGTTTGAGATCCAAGAAGGCTTGTTGAGTTGTGTCTATCTAGGTGAATGCATTTTTGTTAAAAAGACTCATTAGGGGTCTGATAGTGCATCCAATTTTTTTGACAAATTTGCGATAGTATCCTGTGCGACCCAAAAATACCCGTAAACTTTTCAAGGTGCAAGGTTGTGGCCAATATTGCATTACCTAAATATTTTTGGGGTCCACTCATACTCCCGCACGACCGACAATGTGTGCCAAGTATTCCACCTCTTCCATTCCAAAAGAACACTTGGAAAAGTTGAGAAACAATTTATTCTCCTATAGAAGTTATAAGACTCGATCAACATGTTGAAGATGCATTTCCCATGTTTTGATGTAGAGAGTATATCATAAAAAAATACTAGGAAAAACTTTTTGAGGTAGGGCTTGAGAAGGTGATTCATGAGACTTTGAAAGGTGGATGGTGCAATACAAATACCAAAGGGCATAACCAAAAATTCATAGTGACCTTCATGGGTTCTAAAAGTTGTCTTGGGGATGTTTGATACTTTCATTCTGATTTGGTGATAGCTTGAACGAAGATCCAACTTGGTAAATAATTAGGTGCCAGAGAGTTCATCTAGGATATCATCAACGACTATAATAAGAAACTTGTCCTTGATGGTGAGCTTATTAAGGGCTCTAAAATCGAGACACGTGCAGCATTACCCATCCTTCTTTAGGACCATGACCACTGGCAATGGATAAGGGATAGTGGTGGGGTGAATCATGTTTGCTTCTTGTAGCTCGTTAATAATCTTTTCAATTTCATGTTTTGTGCAAATGGGTACCTATAGGGTTGTACATTGGGAAACTGGCTACCCAAAATCAAAGGGATTCTACGATCATGCTCACCTCGAGAGGGGGGTAGTTACTTGGGTTTTTCAAACACTTGTTAATGGTGACTCAACACATTTTGCATATCTAGATGAATATTGTCAGGGCTAGATTCAATGGCTTGAATTTCATTGAATTGAGCAACTAACCCATGGTGTCCGTTTTTAGAAGCTTCTCCATTCTATGTGAGCTAATGATAGTGGGAGTGCCTGCCTGGAGCCCACGGAGTGTATGAGTGTGCCCATTCTGTTTAAAGCTCATATATAGTTCTTGGAAGTCCATGGTAATAGGTCCTAGTGTGCGCATCCATTCATCTCTGAGGACGATGCCACATCCTCCCATTTTAATGGAAAACATGAGTTTTAAGGTAGTAGTCCCCCATATGGAGCTTTATGTTCCCACAATGGCCTTCACATTTCATGGTTCCCCCATCTGCTATAAGGACCTGAAAATTGGACACTACCCTCACAAAATAATGCACTACCTCAATAACCCTTTATGGACGAAATTATGTGTGCTTCCACTGTCAACTAATACCACCACTAGGTGGTGCTTAATAAATCCTGTAATTTTAAGCGTTTGTGGAGAAGAAATGCCTACTAATGCATGTAGAGATATAGTTGGTTCCTTAGGGGATGTTGTAGCATTTGCAGTACTATCTTCGGGTTCCATCACTTCATCCCCAGATATGTCACTGGGTTGTGCCTCATCATCTGACCCATTTTTAGTTGCGTCATTTTGAAAGAACTTTGGTTCCTTGCATTTGTGGCCTGGAGAGTATTTGTCATCACAATAGTAACATAATCCTTGTATTCGTCTTTTGTCCATTTCCGTAGACGACACCTTTTGCACCATAAGGGTTTAGGTGGGGCCACTACCAGGGGTGGAATGTGCCTTTAATATAAATTAAGGGTGAGTGGTTTGGGTAGTAATAGCTACTTTTGCATCTTAAGCTTTATGGCAAGCTTCCAACCACGTAGCTGGTTGATGCATTCTAACATGTGCCTGGATGGCTTCCTTAAGGCCATTGATGAAAAATTCCATATATAAGGTGTTCGCAAGGCCTTCTATCTGGATGACCAGCTGTTTAAATGTTGTGATGTAAACTGAGATGAAACCAGTTTGTTTGAGCTTTGTGAGGTAACCAAGAAGTGATAAGCCTTGTCAAAACAGGCACAAATGGATTTAGAGAACACATTCCAAGTGGGCTTTCTTGCATAACATTTCTAATGCCATTTCCACCACTGCTAATGTTCTTGGTCCAAATAAAGAGCTCCCACATGTATTTTTGTGTCAT
The DNA here is from genome assembly GCA_031772625.1 of Pinus tabuliformis. Classification (NCBI taxonomy): domain Eukaryota; kingdom Viridiplantae; phylum Streptophyta; class Pinopsida; order Pinales; family Pinaceae; genus Pinus; species Pinus tabuliformis. The sequence goes on from CM062809.1 coordinate 1,044,802,493, forward strand.
CATCCCATATACCATTAAGTTGAAAATATTGTTCCATTTGTGCCACCCACATTGCCAGGTTAGAACCATCAAATTTGTGCATCTCAATCTTGGGTGTCTTACTGAAAGAATATTGGTGACCCCCATGGAAATGATGATACCCCTCATAGCGATGATGACTAGATTCTCCTTCCAGGTGGGAATAGACCTTGTCCCTCTTCCTCATGGGTACTTTCTCCTTAAGTTATGGTATGAAGTTAGCTAAGACCTGTGTAATTGCATATTGGATTTTAGTGGTGAGGTTTGCTTCAACATCATCACTTTTTATGGAGGCTTTGCATAGCCCTCGATGTTACCATACACTAGCCCATGTCAAAATTTTAGGTTACTTCAAATTAGTATGGCTACAATATGTGTGATGTAAGGATTCTTTTGATGTCTTGCAAGCACTTCTAAAAAATTTGGGACCGGAGGGAAAAAAACACTTACTAGTAGGTGGTATCACTGCGATCAGCTCACCGTCATGAATCTCATGGGTTAGGTCTCTTGCAAGTAGAATTTTGGGACCACCAAACTTTTTTTTTTACTTTGATAGGAGTTTTACTCCCAACTGATCAATACTGCTACAACTGAAATCCCAAAATATTGATACTGTAAAATGTGTAGGAAATTGGCGGTCCCACTAGTCTGTACTACAATGACGGAAACCCCAATGTTTGGATACTACAAAAATTACAACAATAGAAGCACCAACTACTAGATATGACAAGATCTGATCTGTATTGTGGCAGTAGAAACCCCAACGATAGGATACAATAACATCTAATCTATATTGTTGTGGCCAAAACCCCAACTTTTGGATACTACGAGATGTGACAACCAATCAGGAGAAGAGAGGAAACTAGGGTAGTAAAGGAGTGTCAGGTGTTACAGATTGTGATATATGCTAGGGATCTAACAATAGTACTCAACCCAATATTTCAAGGCACTAACTAAGGAGGATAGATTGTGCCCTTAGTCATACTACCTGACTAACCTAGGTACATGCAAGGAATCTCACCGAGTCCTATTCTCAGTGTACTATAGTAGTAAGACAACTGATGACTTATATAGGGTTTAGTTTCAGGGTAACCTTAGGGGTGATGAGCCTTGGTATTGCAACAAGAATGTTGCAACTCCCAAGGCTACCTACTTTAATTATCAACCCGGGGTTCATACAAACTTAAGAGGTATCAACACTATATGTGCAGTACATAATGTGTCCTTCACTTTTTTTCATGATGTAATGCAGTGTATATACTGAAGTCAAATCCTAAACTAATTGTAGAAAATGAAATGTTCAAAATGGAACCTTAACCTATTGAAAGAAAGAAAGTACAAGGAAAGAGACTGAATCAAATTCTAAAACACACCATTTTCTAACTAACTGCTAAGAGGCTATGCTTCAAAAGAATGTTAAGTTAACATGTATGCAATCCTACTGTCCTAAGTATGCAGATTGAAACCATCAAACCTTCTACTACTATGCATGTAAATGAATAAAATAAATTTGTTTTTCTTTGTCTTTTTTTCATGTGAGAGTGTGAAAGATAATCTCTTTTGGTGATGTGGCAAGTGGCTTGGAGATGACACCGAATGGTTAGAAGGCTTGGGATACAATTAGGGACCCTTTGCTAGCTTCCTAGATGCTTTTTTCTCAATTTGGACTCAAAATAGGCCACTACAGGAAAACCTACAAGATGTACATATTTACTATAATTCATCGAATGACCAAGCAAATCAAATCCAAATTGGATGGGAAAATTTTTGTTATAAACTAGGATGTCTTAGGTCCCCATTCCAAGTGGAATCACTCAAAAATACATTTTTTAACCCATGCTAAAAAAATATAAGAACATTACTAGTCGAAAATCTAGAAATTCAAGAAATAGTGAGCTAGTAAATCTAAAAAATACCTAACCAAATCAAGTGCAAATGCAATGGGGTAATTTTTTTTATGAAATAGAATTTTTTTTTGATATAATGCAAGTGGAATCAGCTCAATTGAAGCTCATTAGCATGCTCTAAAAAATATCAGAAATTTACCGTTCTTTTCTAAAAAGGAGGTCCAACAATCTAGATTTTGGAATAAGAAGACTAATCCAAGTAGCTCAATGATTACTATGAACTTCCAAATATTTTCCAATGATGAAATAATGCTTGTGATCCTACAAAAGAACTTACATCAACCATTTAACTCAATCCTACAATAAGAAATCATTAATACTAAATGCATAAATAGAAAGATATAAAAACTAGAGATGCATGTGAATAAGTAGTGAAAAGAAGGAAATAAAATGATACAAAAGGGGTTCGAGGTTCCTAGGATGACCAAGCCCAAGGAAACTCAAAGACCTATGGAGGAGAACAAGATTTAGAAGCTGAACATGAAACCGATCTTCATTATTCATCAACACGATTACATCCCTACAAGAAAATACAATGGAGTTGCAAAAATACAAGTTCTCTCCACAAGAACACTAATGAAAATATATATCTAGAGGAAAATTCAACTTAGTACTTATACAAAATGATTAGGAATCATTCCCCGTGAATGGAGGAAGTTTCCCCACCAAAATCCCTTGATTAGTGGATCTGGTCCCTTGATTAGTGGAACACATTCCTAGATTTTCTCAATCATTGGAGTTCCACAATTTGTGCCATAATTCCATAATATCTTGTTAATTTATTATTTATTATTGATCCTCTTGTAGTAGGGAAGAAGTCCCTAAATTATCTCCTCCTCCAAATCTTCATAATCTGCCCAATATTCTCATAATATTCAACAAAAATAAATAACATTAGACACAAATATCCAATTATTCATAAACCTTCCTAATGAATATATTAAAGTTAAAAATAAATTATCTAATGTAGAAAGAGAGGTTTAATGTGCTGAAGGATGGTCATAGGCCTTAATTTATGTTTTAGTTCTAATTTAGAGGCTGTTATAGACATTTTTGGGCACTGCAACCCCAATCATAAATGTCCATAAACCAAGGGCTCCTAAGTCCCTAAAGGTGTTGTTCCGACCCCTAAAAGAACAAGGTCAACTGATTACAGTATCTCCCAGAAGTTCTCCATGAAAAACTACTCAGAACTGGTCAAAACTGGACCATTTCACCTGCTCCATAGGCAAAGTGCGTTGCATCCCACCTGAATACACACAGTAGGTGTGATGCATGTTGAAAAGCCCTTCTATGGGGTGCGATGGGCGAGAGTGGACAAATGGCAAGGTCAATCCATAAGGTGGAGGAGCATGGAATCTTCCAGAAACTTCTCCTGTGACATTTGCCTCTCTGCATTCGACCAGGGATGAGTAAGAGATCATCAATCTCCAAGTGGAATCAAGAACTACCAGAGGGAGGACACTAATCAAATCTCAAAAGCTGACTCACTCCCCTTGCAAACATCTATATATGGATCCCTCATCCCAGAGATCCAGAGGCTGGAATTTTTCATCTTGTAAGGAAGTGTTGTTGGTTTCTTGGTGCAATATCATAGTGTTGGGTGATCTAAGCTTTTCATGAGGTGAAGAAGGGCTTCTTGCTGAGAGGATGATGCTGGGTCAGAACAATTGGTTGTAATTCTCTTGGCTCTTTCTTGATTATCAATAAATCTATTCAAGTTTTCCTCCATACTCTTGTATGATTTATGTTTTATGCATTTGTATGGTCAATTTACATATGATCCTATATTGTTTATGATAATAGATCTATGTTCTTGGATAGTATTATGTTGCTTTGATTCTACAGGTGCCCTGTGAAGCTGGGTAGACAAGGAAGCGAGTAGCAAAATATCTATCAGAAGGGAGAGGGATTGAGCAAGGGACCAAGCGCAAGACAGAGGTTGGTCTCCTTTATTCTTCTCTCATCTATTTTTCATAAAGGAAAACGAAAGTAGTTTTAGCTTGTTTGCTTCTAAGGTAGCTACCAGCCTTAGTGGGATTAGCATCTCTGCATAGACACTATTCCCGGTAACAAAATGGCGACTCTGCTGGGGAGTGAATAGATTGATTGTTTATCTACATTTGTTTACTTTATAAACTTACAGACGGAGCCTGAAGTCAAGCCAGCTAGCCTTCGAACTACATTTGCTATGCAAGTGCAAAGTAGATCAATGCTGCTTCAATCAATCTCCGGGTTTTGTTTATGAATTAAACGATTGATTTACAAGCTCTCTAATTGCCCTTGTGGTGGCTCTAGTAACCTCTTTCGATCTACCCCTATGATTGATTTACTGATTACCACTTGCTCAGCATAAATCCCTGAACTGAACTGCAAACTGTGACCCGGAACCCAGTCAAAGTCTCGTCCCTGGTCCATCACACTGTCTCTTCTTTGGATCCTGAATGCATCGCACTTCCCGAGTGTGATAAGTGCGTTGCATTTCATTTTCCCAGTGCTGCAGGTGCGCTGATCAGACCTCTTCTGCTCTTAGATTTTGACTTCTGTGTTTGCTCCTTTCAGTTCTATTCAGGATTTTTGCTGTTAGTAGCCAGTACACCTCTGTTGAAACCCCCTTCCTTGCCATTATTCCGCCTCCATTGTGCAAAGAACTGTAAATGTTTTTATGTATTTTGAGTCATTATCAGTTCTCTTTTGCAAAGAAGTAGCGTAATTGAACTGTCGTTTCTTGATTTGAAAGTGTCGCAAGTGTCGTTTTCAGTCATAGAAGAGAATATGATTGTTCTTGATAGTCGATTACACGATTACTCTTGTATTTGATCTGAATTAGTAGTTTTTCTAGTGTCGAAAGCAATTTTTCAGTTCCAAATCGCAAATTGTCGTCATTGTCTGCATTTTGTTTTGAAAAGAAACTTGTTAGTAATTGTCGCTTTGAAAAATAATTCAGATTTGCGCATTAGCTTTCTTTTTATCATTCACACATTAAGAACGCTGAAAAAAATACATGCATGTGCATTTGCATTTAGACTATTTGCTAGTTTGATTTAGGACAGTGCATATAATGTGTGCTCTATTCTCTATGCTGAAAGAATGCTATCTCTCTTTCCTTAGTAGCTAGGATTTTCATTGTACAAAGAAGATAAAATGATTGTTTGTCATCTTAGATTGCATTTTAGGAATTGTACATCTACATCACGCGGTGAACCTGAAAGGCAAATTTCTTAAGCAAGATCAACTGTAAAATAAATTTAATGAATCTAAAAACGCTTTGGAACCTAACGCACAACATCTAGAAGTCTAGGCTAGAGACGTATTCCGGCGTCGTAAAGCCTGGTAACTATTGTTTTCACTGTTGGTTGGGTGATTCCTCCACTTTGAGATGACATGTGCCAGTATGGACTTGTGCTCCCATGTAGCGTCGAGTATATTTTGGGAGACCACAATAGGCTTTATCCTTTATCCATAGGAAGCTGTGTCTGCCGCCCTATCGATCGCAATGCACTGAACACAACATTCGGGAAGATTGACTGTCGTACCATAAAAAGTATTCTGCAGTTTTGCGATTGGTTTGGTAATCCCTCTGTCTAGATTTCCAGAGTAGTCTCTTTCATTCCTTTTCAGACTCCTTAAAGGAAAAGGTCCATCTGAGCACTTGTCACTTCAAGCTCATTAAAAATCAAAGGCGACTAGAGTCATCTTTTGTTTTTTCTCGACTCTTAAAAATTGAAAAAACAAGTTATGTCAAAGCGTCTAAAATTTATTTTAATCAGAATAACGTCACTGTTCCCTCGTTGGTCTTAGAATTTAGTCTCTCTTCATCGCAAGTTCTTGTAGAATCACTAGGAAATATTTTGGATAGACTAGATATGTCTGAACAACCGTCGACATCTAGGACTGTGTCATCTAACGCAGCAGCAGCAAAACCTCCTGTTGCTACTCCAACAATGTTCACTGGTGTACCATCTGTCCCGGCAAGTTATCAACAACAAGCCGGAGTCCAATTAGGGACTGTTTCGACAACATGGTCAGTTCCTATTTCTTCATCCGGATTATCATCTGGTATTTTTCTTATCTTGAAACTCAACAAATTGATCCAATGTGTCTTCAAAGGCCAATCTACCCTTTAAGTACTGGATTGCCACCATATGGAGAGCAGTATGCCTTTTCATTGTTCCCTCCTAGAGAACAACCATATGGGAGTTTACAACAAAGTTCAGGTCAAACTGGAATTACATCCAGCGGTTGGGTACCAATACTGCCTCAGCAACCAAGGGTTGTATATTCAATGCAACCAGTCCACCCTATGTCGAATATTCCCACTATACCTGCTATGGTGACTGTGTCGCAAGTACAAGCGCTACCTATTATATGTCAACCCCAAGTTTCTCAGGTTGCAATACAACAACCTCTCGTCTCAGCGATTCAATCACAACCTCAGGTTAGTGCCTCCTTATCTGGAGCGACTCAGGCTCAAACAAGTACTATGACTCCTCATCTTGGTCAATCATCCAGTATTGGACAGAAGCAAATGTTCCAACAACCATGGCTGGTTCAATCTCAACAACCGCAATTCCAGCAATCATATCAAGGACCTGAGCAACAAGTCTTTGTAAGTAATGGGCAACCGCATTCCCAAAGCGGTTATCAACAACCATACTATAATGGTTGTGCCCATCAACCTTATCAAAGTTACCAGCATCAAATACATTATGTTGGTATGCAAAGACCCACTGCTCAAGCGATTCCATCTTATCCTAGGTATGCTTCACCTAACCTGAATCAACAGTTGCCCTTTGTAGCAACTCTAGAATTACCGGATCTAAACCGGCTGACGAATGATCCAATTGCTTACACCCCTTGGTGGCCGGCGATTTCGCATAATTTTCCGTCAAATATTCCTAAATTTAATGGAAATCTGGGTGAAGACCCGTTGAATCATGTGATGACCTTTCATCTGTGGTGTTCATCTAACACTCTAAACGATGATTCGATTAGGCTTCGCCTTTTTTAGCGAACGTTAACTGGTCCGGTAGCAAAATGGTATATCGAATTGCCTAGAGCTTCATTCGATAACTTCAACACCCTAGCCACAACCTTCTTAACCCATTTTCAGTTACCGATAAGGTACAAAATGGGAACGGAACTTCTTACCAATTTCAAGCAAAAAATGGCCACTCACATATCCGATCATATTCATGAGTGGCGACGTCATCGTAGAATGGTAAAAACGTATCTTCCTGATCAGCTTTTAGCTGAATGGTTTATTAAGTCATTATTACCTTCCATTACAGAAGATGTGGCAAAGGGAGGAGTCGTCACTGAAGAGAAAGTCATTGCTCGTGTGCAATATTTAGACTTGATTTACACTCAGCCTGTCATGCTCTACGATAAAATCCCTGATGCTCCTAGACCGGAATTCTCCGTTCCGCCTCCTCCTAAATCAAACAAAGACTCTCATGTCGGCGATGGCATGATAGGTACGACAAGCACGAAATCGACAAAGGCTACATCTAAGAAAGCTCGTAAGATTTCTGATCAAAATGCAAATGAAGAACTTCTCGCCTCGGAGATAAATTCTGTGTCGACCAACAAGGGCAAACAACTGAAGCAACCAGGGGGCAAGAAGAAAAAGAAAGGGAAGAAGAAGAAACAGAAGGAGTCGTCTCCTAAAAAATCTTCTGTAAACCCTTCTGGAAATAGGAAACCAAATCATCCATGCTTTATATGCGATGAGGATCATTGGACATCAGATTCTCCATATAAAGCTGAGCTTAGAAAATTCTTCAAGAATACAAAAACCTCGACAGTATTAACTGATCCGTTTCCAAATCCAGGAACAAATATGGTTGCTAGTGACAATGCTTCCTAATCCCAAGTGCTTATGTTGTCTATCTCAAAGTAGAAAAATGACGCTTTGACAAGGAATAAAGATTACGGGAATCCACAGCTGTCGAATAACAAGGCTAATGAACAACCTAGTAGTTCGACAACAACTTTGACCAAAGTTGCACCACCCATCATTCCTGAACCAATGATAAAGCCGCCAAAGGGAGTAGTACACAAATCGACATTTAATCCTCGTGCCAAAGTAGCACAGAATTATAATATAGTAGAGGACCTGGCCCAATCGCTGTCCGTTATGTCGACACTTGAGGTACCGCAAAATTGCGTCTCCCAAAAGCAGGATCTATTATCAGTAATAGGTGGGATTGACCCGACAGATTCCAATCTTGTATCCTTTAATCACAAAGGATATGACCCTCAGTTACCAGCTCAACTAGCTTTCCTTATTCAAGTGAAAGCCCTCAACAAAATTGTTCATCGAACAATTATTGATGAGGGGGCATCTACATGTATTATGTCAATGAGTTGCTGGAAAAATTTAGGCTCACCACCCTTGTCATGATCGTCAACAATGTTAAAAGCATTTGATGGATGATCATACACTCCATACGGGATTTTAAGTAACTTGCAAGTTGAAGTGGGGGGAAAAACAGTGGAAATTGATGTTGAAGTAATCGACGGAAACCTCAATTACAACATCCTACTGGGAAGGCCCTGGATATATGCCATGGCTGCAGCTGTGTCAACCTACTTCAGGAAGATTGCATTTCCCTTTCAAGGAGGAATTACAATCGTCGACCAACAAACATTTCTCCCAAACAGTTCACAAGTTATGGGAAGCATTCCAATGATCCATGGAAGCAATCATTCGCTTCAAAATATCAGGGTAGGTCTCCTAAAAGACCCTACCTTAATGGGTACTTTTGCCCTACCGCCTCCGAGTAATCTAGCGGAAGTGGCCACAGTGGAAACCTACAATATGAAATCTTCTATATCTAATGGATTCAGAAGATTCCTAAACATTTTGTCAGCATGGATCATTGCCATTTTAGAAATATTGTAGCAATCAATTTTCTTGGCCTGGGGGGCAAACCCAAATCAACGCTCATCGAGTGCTTGGATAGATAGGTCTAAGGAATATGGCACCTCTTTAGATCCTTGGTCACATGTACATTCTACATATGAAGGAATCATTCAATCAATGATGATCGGAGAGGCACCATTGGAAGATTACCACCATCGCTCCCATCTTCCGGATTACCACGAAGATTATTCCAGCAACCTTAATCATCCTTCAGTTTTTTATATTCTATAAAATACTGTAAATACGGTGGATTCCGAGGACGGTTCTTATCTCGTGTCGACCTCGTTAAAAATGACAAGGAGTCATGAGGATAGTTCTTTTATTGTGTCAACCTCATTAAAAAATGAAACGACTCCCTTTCCAAAGTTGAGTCTTTCGAAGATCTCGAAGGTAAACCTTCATTCCAACCACCGAGATGAATGCAATGAAGCTTGAGGGGCATGCACCTCGATTTGCATTATTATGCTGGGGGCATGCAAACTTATCGAGCAGTTTTAACGTGGACTTCAAGCTCGTTAAAAAATAAACATAAGCAATGAGCAAATGTTCCTCCAAAGTTTAAGCTCATTTTAAAATAAACAATGAACCAATTCCCGGTAAATAACCATCCTGAATTTATTACTTCAGCCTTTGAAGCCTTGGTCGTGTTCTCATCATCACCTCCACTTTGTATTGGCCGATCATTCACCTACACTTGATTGTTTACCCCTTTTTGAGGAACAGCTGCGAAGAGTGATCCTGTTAGCCATCCTTATGACACTGCCGTGACTGGAAAATTCCAAACGTCACCTGGAATTAGCTGCTACCCAAATTTATCACTCGTTCCTCAAAAGATTAGTCTCCTTTAAGCTCTTTTCAACTGACTCGTAAAATATGAAAAGATTTCCGAGCGATTGGCCTCTCCAGCTCATTAAAGTGACCGGAAGTGCTATCCCTCCTCTAGATTTTAATCTTTTTGGATCTGAGGGATTATTACACAAAAATATCAAGCACTTGCTTTGTTCGGCTCGTTAAAATTACCGCAAATTCATCCCTTTTGTATTATTTTATACTTTTTCGGACTTAAGGGATTAGATGACGAAAAGGGATTTTTGGAGTTTCCTTTACGTCCCTTTTTCAGACTCTCTAAAATTGAAAAGGACCGAGTTATCTTTGTCATTAAACTCGTTAAAACTGAATAGCGACAAACTTGTCCATAACAGACAAGAACGAGTTTCACTATCGCTAGGCTCGTTAAAACATAGCGATGGGTTTGCCCGAAGGGCAGATTATAGAACAAGCATATGTTATCCTCCTCAAGCTTGACAAAAATAAAGAGGTACTGGTCAGCAATGACTGGGGAAAAATTGGGAAGAAAACTTGAAGAAACTTCATTGGTAGCAAGTTGCTCTTGAACATGACACTTTCACTCCACGTCCGAGTCGGGATGGGTTGTTCCATTCACTGGTCACATCACCATGGTTCCGTCACACCATCCATATTTGGGGTTAATGCTACCAATCCATCATGTTAGTGTCACTGGTATGTTCAAGAGAAGTCGCTCAGAGAATTCACCTGTGTTTCACCCACTGCAATACATTCACGCTCCATCCTTTCATGACTGCAACCCTGAACCTGATGTCATCAGATTGTTTTCACCTCCATTAAAATCATTTGCTCCATTCTGTGTCATTGATGTGGGATTCACTAAGGCGCTCCTATGACGGATCGCTTCTTGTCGACATCAGCTCATTATCCAAGAAGTTGATCTAGGAACACCCCTTTTAGTACTTTGAAGCTTGCATGCCTCAATGGAAAGTTTCTCACTTCCGCCGACAGGTTTACATCAATGGACTTCGACCGAAAGATTTTGCGTGGTGTTCGACGGCAAGTCCCTTATTCACACCACGTGAATTGTACTATAGTACCTTGAGGGTCATCATCATTATCGGTGATTCCTCTCACGCCTGTTAACAACTTACATCATTGGTTGGTAATCAGGTGATGTCTTTCCATGTTCGACTCCAGAACATTTCTCACATGGATCGACTTGTACTTTGAGTGAAGATCGAACGAGATTGAAGACCCCGGATCTAGTTTCATCCATCCAGGCTGCGAAATATATTCAGGAAAATAAAGACATTAAATGTACATCATTGCCGCACAGATAATCATCCAACCTAAGGGATGATGGCTCTACTGGAATCATCTGTCTACACTTAGACGATTGTCTGTCCTATGTACATGAAAATGAATTTATAAAGCTGAGCATGGGAAATGCCTGCCTCAGCTAGATCATGAAAATATTATGAAGATAATGTATTGTATTGTATCTTATTACAGGTCACCTTCCAGCTTGAAAAACTTCGGATCCTCATGATAAAGCATTTCACCCGACATCAAAAATTAACGACCTCATGCTTTAGGGGGCAACTGTTATAGAAATTTTTGGGCACTGCAACCCCAATCATAAATGTCCATAAACCAAGGGCTCCTAAGTCCCTAAAGGTGTTGTTCTGACCCCTAAAAGAACAAGGTCAACTGATTACAGCATCTCCCAGAAGTTCTCCATGAAAAACTACTAAGAACTGGTCAAAACTGGACCATTTCACCTGCTCCATAGGCAAAGTGCATTGCATCCCACTTGAATACACACAGTAGGTGCGATGCATGTTGAAAAGCCCTTCTATGGGGTGCGATGGGCGAGAGTGGACGAATGGCAGTGTCAATCCATAAGGTGGAGGAGCATGGAATCTTCCAGAAACTTCTCCTATGACACTTGCCTCTCTTCATTCGACCAGGGATGAGTAAGAGATCATCAATCTCCAAGTGGAATCAAGAACTACCAGAGGGAGGACACTAATCAAATCTCAAAAGCTGACTCACACCCCTTGCAAACATCTATATATGGATCCCTCATCCAAGAGATCCAGAGGCTGGAATTTTGCATCTTGTAAGGAAGTGCTGTTGGTTTCTTGGTGCAATATCATAGTGTTGGGTGATCTAAGCTTTTCATGAGGTGAAGACGGGCTTCTTGTCGAGAGGATGATGTTGGGTCAGAACAATTGGTTGTAATTCTCTTGGCTCTTTCTTGATTATCAATAAATCTATTCAAGTTTTCCTCCATACTCTTGTATGATTTATGTTTTATGCATTTGTATGGTCAAGTTATATCTAATCCTATATTGTTTATGATAATAGATCTATGTTCTTGGATAGTATTATTCTGCTTTGATTCTACAGTTGCCCTGTGAAGCTGGGTAGACAAGGAAGCAAGTAGCAAAAGATCTATCAAAAGGAAGAGGGATTGAGCAAGGGACCAAGCACAAGACAGAGGTTGGTCTCCTTTATTCTTCTCTCATCTTTTTTTTATAAAGGAAAACAAAAGTAGTTTTAGTTTGTTTGTTTATAAGGTAGCTACTAGCCGTAGTGGGATTAGCAGCTCTGCATAGACACTATTCCTGGTAACAGAGGCCCATCATACCCCCTGCTGAAAGTGTTGCTCATCCCCTAAGCAACTTAGTGACCTCATTGTGCTTTAAGAATATTGGCTGCAATTTCTGCAAGGACAAGCCCAAAAACATATTTGTGCAAAGAAAAATCAATGTTTCTTGAGACCATTAGCTTGCCTTCTTCGCCTTATTCAAGATGGGTTCTTGAATATTTTCCAATTTGGCAAGATCTTCCACACCCTTATCAACGTTCTGCTACCTTGTTCCGCCATTTGGACACCTCTAACACCTTCAAAATGCATTTGGATGAGAACTAGGACATCATGTAGTAATTCTTGTCAAAGCTATAGGAAACCTATAGGAAACCCTATTAAAACTACAAGAAACCAGTTTTTAGCATAAATGATAGTTTGAGGTCAGGTCAGGCCCTCAACTTGACTCCCATGCCTTTTTCCCATTTTTAGGCCTTGGACAAAAGCTAAAAAGAGATTGGAGTCCTCTTGGATTGAAAATGGAGAGGATGCTCTGTTTGTTTTTTTTTCAAGAATGAAATGGGATGGATGAATGATGAATAGGTAGTGAATATGAAGTGGATGGAGGGCTTGGAGTGCTGTGGTGACTTGGCCTTTGCAAAAATTTCTAATTCTAACTGCTGTCCTCATTCCTTGAAATCATCACCCTTAATAATTTGACTTTTCAACCTTGCATGAGTGAAGGAGTGAGCTGGAATTAACTAGTTGAAGGAAACAGAGACTGCTGACCCATCCTTAGCTTATAAAACCTCATTTCTCATGCATTGAAAACAAATTTCTAACTATAATATGCTCAAGAGAAGAGGTCAAGAATATTGCATACCTGTACCTACCTAATGGTTGTTGAAGAGACCTGCATGCTGTTGCTGAGTTGATGTTGATGTGCAAGTGTTGGATGGTGATGCTGATGATCCTGATGTTGCTGCTATGCTCTGGAGGAGCTTCTTTGTCCTCTAGATCTCCATGCTCAAGCTGGCTGCAAATCTGGCTACTTCATCATCATATCCCCTCAATTTTTCAAAGAAACCTATCCAATTGTGCCTTGTGAGTATCTCTTCGTATAGGAGGGTGCTGATGAATCCGTACTGTGTTGATGGGTTCCCCCCTATCATTTTTCTCTGATGGATGGAGGTTTGTATAGGTATGATACCAAATTTAAAAATTATGTGTATACAATTCCCTTATGTTGCAATAACTTTCAACAAACTAGAAGGGTTTTTTATGTTCCTTTCACTTGGAAAAATGTGGTGAAATGTAAGCCTACCTCCTTAACACTGCTTGATGAAGCCAACCTCTATTTTTCCCTTTTAAAACTACTCACTGCCAATCCTATAGGTGTTATTCTGTATCCTGTAGGATCTGAAGGAATCCTGTAGGTTTTCAGGACAACGACTTGTTTTGTCCATATCTCCCAAACGGTAGAATGGATTGACCTGAAACTTTCTGAGCATGTTTCCATCATCATTATGAACCTCTCCATAAAAAAAATTTGGTCAATGGATGCACAGATATCAAGAAAGACTAAAAATGGCTGAAGGTACTAGAGGCCAATTTCTTGGAAACCGTGCACTGGAATTTGCTGAAATTTCTTGGGAGTGTTACCAACATCCATGTGCATCTCCCTATTAGGGCCTAAATCTACCTCAGGCTGAGAAAGGCAAGTCTAGGGTAACATAAAACCACACTTAACCTGGTAGCTAGCCCTACCAGGTTGGGAGAGGGCTCTCACCTTGTCAATCTCAGGAAAATATAGCAAATGAGCCTTGAGATGACTGACGTAAAGACTAATTTTAGGCTAGGTATATGCTCAGAGGATTTTGATTGAGTTTAATGTTGGTTTGCTGGATCAAAAGTGAAAGGTAGTTTTGGGTCCAGGGAATAGACTCAGTCTTGCAGAGGTTTCTGTGGGGCGAGGTAGGTAAATGCTTTAGTATCTTGAATTAAGTGAAATAGAGAGATTTAAGATCGTTGAGGAGCTGAAGAGGGCATGAAAGTTTCAGGGATCCTCTTTAAACAGTAGAAAACATATAAAACTAAACAAACCCTAAGGTAGAGCACTACAATATCAATGAATTCCACCTTTATACTTGATTCATTTAGTTAAGCTGAAAAGAGAGAGATAATGGCACACATAAACACATGATAACTTGAATAACAGAAGGGAAAACAATACTAAATCACCTTGCCACAAGAATCCCACAAAATGCTACAAACCCTAGTCTATTCCTTTGCCAAACTACAGAGATGAATGTACAATAATGCTCAGATTATTAACAGGAGTCCAACCTTTACAAATGACTGAAAAACTACTAGATATACGCAGTGGAACAACTTGCCTCTAAAACCTAGGAAACTGATTCATTTAGTTCAAAACTACCTTTTCATGATGTATCTACCTCCATGAGTGAATTTTCAACATTTTTACATCAAATTCCATCAAGTTACATCAATTTACATCATTAGTTTGACCATGAGAGAGAAAAAAGTCAAACTGAGAAAAAACTAGGCGAAAAACAAAGTTTTTTGGCAAAAATGGCAATTTTCCATCCTGTGCGTTGCGCCACTTTCCCTGTGCATAGTGCCTTTTTGAAGATAATTTTGGAGGCCTTCCTGTGAACCAAATTTTCTCCAAGTGGGCTTGTTGGAAAGGTATGTCTATCTACTTTCCCGAACAAGTTGAATTTCTAAATTTGGTGTCCATTTGCCCCTCCAAAAGTGAGTTCTCCCAACACTACTTCCTGTGTGGCCAAAAAGGGGCAGAAAGGGCATTTTTGAGGTGTTTTTGACCCTTTTGGAAGCTCAAAACTTGACAAAAATTTCTAACCATTTCTGGGAATTCATAATTTTTCATTAGGAATCCAAAATTGTAGAGTTTTCCTCCAGAGGAGGACCCTAGCAAAAGCGAGCGCCGGGTGGCGCTACGCACCAGGTAGAAAAATCTGTGTTTTGCTTCAAAAATTCAAAATTGACAAAAAGTGTGCCAAATTTCTTGAAATTTGGGGTGCGCAACCTGCATCAAGTGCTATGTTGGGCTAAGGAAGCCTCAGCCAAAATCTTGAGCTTGTATTGCTCTTTCTTCCTCCTCAAAGTTTTCCTCAACTTGGCCTTCAAGTTTCTTATTCTTGCTTTGCAAACTTTGTTTCTTGCCAAATAGTGATAGGCCATATGCCTCAACATCTTTTTCTCTTTGTTAGCCTTGTCTAGTAGCCTCTCCAAGTGCATGTTCATCTTCTCCAACCAAGACTCCTTGTCATTCTCTATCTCTTGTTCAATGGAAGTCAAAGTGACATGGTCCTCTTTGTCATTTTGCTTCTTCAGTTTCAACATTTCTAGCTCCATTAGGCTTTGCTTATCCTCCAACTATTTGTTCTCTTTCTTGTTTGTCATCTATATCATCCTCGTGCATCTTCTCTTTGCCTTTGCTTTGCTGCTTATGTTTCTCCATAGAACTATCACTGAGTGTCTCTTCCTCATAGTCATATTCACTGTCTCTTTCCATAATGCTTGTCTTAGGAAAATGATGAGATGAAGGTATGGTGGAAAAAATGATGATGAAAGAGGGATGGAAGAGGACAATGGTGAAGAGTATGAAGAGATTTTACTTTTGGGAAATGAAATTAGGGAAAGAAGGGAATAGTTTTAGGAGATTAGGGTTTAGTGAGGGATTTAGGGTTTTATGAGGGAATTACTTACTTTAGGGGAGTGGGATACAGGAAAATAGGATAAATGGAGTGTATAGGGTAATAAAAGAGTGAAAAAGGGTTTTGATTATGGCTTCAGGGTTTATAGGGAATGATAGGGTTTGGGGATGCCAATTAGGGTTTGGGAATAGTGGGAATTTGATAGGGTTTTAGGGTTTTGGGGATAGGGGGTAGGATGAGTGCAAATGAGATATGGAAAGGGAAATGAAATGATGGAAATTTAGTGAAGGGGATGTGAAAATGATATAGGGAAATAAGACAACAAAAATGACAATTTTGCAAACCTTAGGCAATTTTTATAGTGTAACTATGCAGCAAGTAGGGTTTGTTTTTTCACCTTTTAAAACACCATGAACGATGAGTAAATCCTTTGAAATGGAAAAATAGAATGCTTCACTTACTTGTGGAATAAATTTTGTAATATTTTGGAGCTTTGCAAGATGATTTGAGTGAAATTTTGGCTAAGCAGGCAGGTGCGTCGCACCACTACCCAGGTGCGCCGCGCCAAGGAACAGGTGCATAGCGCCTTTTTGCAGACCAATTTTGGAGGCCTTCCTATGTCAAAATTGGGCACGGGATAGCTCATTGGAAATATTATTGAGTCTAATTTCCAAAAAAAATTGAATTTTTCAGTTTGGAGTTCATTTGCACTATCAAAAGTCAAATCTCCCAAGACTGGTCAAAATGTGCAAAATGAGGATGCCTAAAGGCAGAGTGCTATTGCAGTAAACGTTTGAAGGTCTTCCTCAACCCCAAATTGAGCTCATGATAGCTCACTGGAAATATATATGTGTATATTTATCATTTGACTCATCAATCAAGTCATTTGGCCAACCAAGCTAGGAGAAATCTTGATTTTCCCAAGGTCACTTCAGAGGTGCATCAATTCTCCTGAGGCAACTGTATTTTTGACATTTCTATAAAACCATGACACCTGTGTAAAATGTGAAGGAGGTTTTCCTTCCTTTGCCTATTTTGGAAACAAAACTCTCTCAATGTTTCCAAATTCATCTTTCCTTGCTCAGAAGCATCATTTGAGTAAAACCTACCCTGATGTGTGGAACATGGGATTTGTCGAAATGAAGTGAAATAAAAGGGATAAGGGTCTTGTAAATTCTTGAGAAAAAATTGAGAAGTACGGAGGGATGTTAGGAAGTAGGGGAAAGTGGAATTTCAAAGATTGAGTGAGGGGAAGGGGTCCAAAAGGGCAAAACACAGGCCTAGCCTAGAAAATTGTCAAATTGTAGCAAGAAACTACGGTTTATGTGAAAATGAGGAATTTGAGGGATATCAGTGATGGGAAGTGTTTAATAAGGTATATTAAGGATAGGGGAAGGTGTATGAACACTAGGATACAAGTTTTGTTGATGATTTGACCATCCAAGAGAAATTACCTTCAAAACCCTAGGAGAGGGAAATGAACCTTAGCTAGGCACAACTGAAGCATGAACAAGGTGTAAAATGACCCATTGGAACCTGACATGATGATGACAACCCTTTGAATGATGGTACACTCAGCTAAATGGTGACATGGACCAACCTTTGGACAATTTTGAAAGGAGTGAAAACAAACCCTAGACCTAATACTTAGTGACCAAATTTTGCTTGAAGACTCACTGAAATGACAAAATTTGACCTTGACACCTTAAAATCACTTTGTAAGAGCATGTTTGATCACTGGAGGAAGGTTTCAAATATTGACACTAACATTGGCTCCAGTGGGGATGGTAGCTCCTTGGAGGTGCCAAGAACTGCAAATCTTTGGGAGAGCAGACAAGTGCCTTCATCCATTGGGCAATGGAGTCAATAACTTCAAAAAATCCAAAAACCAATTACTATGAAACTTTGACTCAAGACTCATAGTTGAAATAACTAATTCAAAATTCAAACAAGACTCTCAAAAGCTAAAACTGGACACTCAGCTGAAACTATCTTTAAACTGACTGAAACAAAAAATGACTCAAGACTAAAACACAACTGAAAAACTGGAAAATATGCTCAAAATGGAGCTTATTCAATACAACCTACTCTCGTTGTTCCATTCATCACCTGATCAAGTGAAATGAAACATAAAATGCAACCAAGTAAGCATTATGGCTGTTGTTTGCGTTCTCCACAAGTGCTTGCTTATGAACAAAAACAAAGAACTACTGAAAGGAAACTCCCATAAAACTTGGAAACAGATCCGTTGAATGATATGGATTCTCTATCCGCCTCCAAAAACACTGCATAAGGATCTTGAAGTTCAAGCACACTGGGACTTAGCTCATCTAATGGATTACTTCTCTTCTCCTCGTACCATGAATGCAAACTTTGATCTGAGCTTTGTGACGAGACTCTTGCTGAAAACGATAAAGAAACTAGCTGTCGAATCAAGTTTGTATCAATACTTTTGTCAAGCTCACGGATAGGAGAAGGACTTTGACTGCAGACATCATCCAACACATCAACTATTGGATCGTGAAAAACTTAAAAAGACTGCTGCAACCCATTTTCTATTGGTTCCAATGAGATTGCATGATTTTCTATAGTCTACCCATTTGAAGATATATTATGCAAATTATCCTTCAAAAACTGAAATGATTCAAAACAAAATGGTACGGAATCATATTGCATCATTTGATCATACATTCTATCTTCCAAGTCTTCATCTGCAACTTGACAATCAATGGCATTCGGGGGCTGCAAATCTGGATATGAGAAGTCTTAAACAAGGATTTCATTGTCCTTAAGATGATCCAGATCAAAACTTGTCGACAATTGATTTCTGATTGGCACATGAAAGTTTTCTCTAAATAACTGAAACGAAGTAAAACAAAAATTCAAAGATCCTTCACTTACTTCAAAATTTGCTGCACTTTCCTCTTCACTTCCAAAGTTGATATGCAATGGTTGATCACTGTATTCGAGCTGTTGTAAGTGAACTTCCTCCTCCCACAAACTAGCTGCTGATTTGTCTGCAAGATTAGCTTCTATTTGGAGAACATAATCATCATCATACTGATCAAACTTAGGCAAATCATCAGTATAAAACACACCATCAAGCATACATGTCATATCAACAAATCTCTCTTCTCCAAGATGATCTATAAAACTATCATTATCTAATCTATGACAACTGGGATAAGAATGAAAATGTTTTGGATTAGCCACTTGTTCTTCTTCAATCAGCAAGCCATGGGCTTGAACATCGTAATCATTGCTTGCGGTGATCTTTTGCATCATCTCTTCCACTGCACTTACCAAAATGTTTAGCTTTACCTCTAAAGATGTCGATTCCTCTGGATCTATGTTTTTCATCTGTTCTTCCTTCAACTTTGCCTTTATGATCAGCAAATTAGCCTCTACATCTACTGCACTGTTCTGCATCTCTTCAAGTGTTGCAAGGTTTCTTTCTCTCAACTGAAACTCCATTTTCAGATCAAAGACACCCAGGTAGTGCAAGAGAGCGGATCCAGGAGGAGGTCTTATATTAACCGGCATCGAAAAGTAGACTTGATTAAATCTCACAAAAAAATGTTGTACTGTCTCCCCTGGTTGTCTTTTCAGCTGGTTATACTCTTCTATAATCAAGAAATGGTTCTGCCTTACCACCCACCTATCAACGAAAACTATGACGAACTGCTGGAAATCTGAGATGCTCGCATCAGGCAGGGTTTTGAACCAACTCTTGACTTTGCCTTGCAAAGAAAGAGCAAAAAGCCTAATACTGACATCTTCTTCATCAACTTCAAAAAGGTCGAGAAAAGACTCAAAATTCAGTACGTGTCTCTCAGCAGTGATGTTGTTGCATTCACCATCAAATCTTGGTAGATATAGGTCATGATTTTTGGGGAAAGCATGGGATATAGGAGGTAAAATCAGAGGCTTGTATTGATCTAGAATTTTACAAGGTATAGGGGTATGTATAGAAGGTATAGAATCAGTCTTGGTCTCTTGGGGCTCATCAATTTGAAGATGGTCATCACAAGATTCAGAAGAAGGGTCTTGATCAAGATCAAAGGCATGCGCATATTTTGTATTTGCAATCTTCAAAGGGAAGGAATCAAATGCAAGTGGAGGATCTTTTCTCAAATACAATATACTTTGCAAAGCCTTCTTGACATTCTCGGGAAAAGAGAAGAAATAATTTATAACAAAGAACAAAATGTCTTAGATGAAATTCCAACTTGAATACCTGACCTTTCCATATTGTCCTTTCATGTTTCTGCTGGTCGGGTTCATCCTCCAGTGGAGTCCTTAGATTTGATCTCGAAACTGATTTGGAATCGCCAGGTGAATAATTTCAGCCTTCCGGTGTCTGATCGTTGTCCACCATCAACAATCAGATCTAAACTTGATTACATGTACTAGGTAAATTTGCAAGTCAGATGTTCAGTGCATAAACTAAACCGAAGATAGACTGAAGCAGCATTCATCTACTTATGCACTTGCAAAGCAAGAGCAGTTCGAAGGCTACCTGGCTAACTTCAAGCTTCGTCTGTAGTTTATAAAGCAAAGAACTTTAACGAGCAAACAAACTTTTCTCCCCAGTATGGTCACCACTATGTTAGGGCCTAAATCTACCTCAGGCTGAGAAAGGCAGGTTTAGGGTAAAATCAAACCATGCTTAACCTGGTAGCTAGCCCTACCAGGTTGGGAGAGGGCTCTCTCCTTATCAATATCAGGAAAATATAGCAAATGAGCCTTGAGATGACTGATATAAAGACTAATTTTAGGCTAGGTATATGCTCATAGCATTTTGATTGAGTTTTATGTTGGTTTGTTGGATCAAAAGTGAAAGGCAGTTTTGGGTCTGGGGAATGGACTCAGTCTTGCAAAGGTTTCTGTGGGGCGAGGTAGGAAAATGCTTTAGTATCTTGAATTAAGTGAAATGGAGAGATTTAAGACCAGTGAGGAGCTGAAGAGAGCATGAAAGTTTCAAGGATCCTCTTCAAACAATAGAAAACATATAAAACTAAACAAACCCTAAGGTAGAGCACTGCAATATCAATGAATTCCACCTTTATACTTGATTCATTTAGTTAAGCTAAAAAGAGAGAGATAATGGCACACATAAATACATGATAACTTGAATCACAGAAGGAAAAAAAATACTAAATCACCTTGCCACAAGAATCCCACAAAATGCTGCAAACCCTGGTCTATTCCTTTGCCAAACTGCAGAGATGAATGTACAATAATGCTCAGAGCATTCACAAGAGTCCAACCTTTACAAATGACTGAAAAAATACTAGATATAGGTAAAAAACAACTCATGCTAAGTTTAGGGGTTGAATTCATGAGTTTAGGAGCTATTTCAACAAGATCTAAACTAAGAACTAAAAAGTAGGTAGTGGAACAGCTTGCCTCTAAAACCTAGGAAACTGATTCATTCAGTTCAAAACTACCTTTTCATGATGTATCTACCTCCATGAGTGAATTTTCAACATTTTTACATCAAATTCCATAAATTTACATCAATTTACATCATGAGTTTGACCATGAGAGAGAAAAAAATAAAACTGAGAGAAAACTAGGCGAAAAACAAAGTTTTTTGGCAAAAATGGCAATTTTCCATCATGTGCGTCGCACCACTTTCCCTGTGCATAGTTCCTTTTTGCAGCTGATTTTGGAGGCCTTCCTATGCACCAAATTTTCTCCAAGTGGGCTTGTTGGAAAGTTCTGTCTGTCTACTTTCCAGAAAAAGTGGAATTTCTGAATTTGGTGTCCATTTTCCCCTCCAAAAGTGAGTTCTCCCAACACTGCTTCTTGTGTGGCCAAAAAGGGGCAGAAAGGGCATTTTTGAGGTGTTTTTGACCCTTTTGGAAGCTCAAAACTTGACAAAAATTTCTAGCCATTTCTGGGCATTCATAATTTTGCATGAGGAATCCAAAAATGTAGAGTTTTCCTCCAGAGGAGGTCCCTAGCAAAAGCGAGCGCTGGGTGGCGCTACACACTAGGCAGAAAAATCTGTGTTTTGCTTCAAAAATTCAAAATTGACAAAAAGTGTGCCAAATTTCTTGAAATTTGGGCTGAGTGACCTGCATCAAGTGCTATGTTGGGCTAAGGAAGCCTCAGCCAAAATCTTGAGCTTGTCTTGCTCTTTCTTCCTCCTCAAAGTTTTCCTCAACTTGGCCTTCAAGGTTCTTATTCTTGCTTTGCAAACTTTGTTTCTTGCCAAATAGTGATAGGCCATGTGCCTCAACATCTTTTTCTCTTTGTTAGGCTTGTCTAGTAGCCTCTCCAAGTGCATGTTCATCTTCTCCAACCAAGACTCCTTGTCATTCTCTATCTCTTGTTCAATGGAAGTCAAAGTGACATGGTCCTCTTTGTCATTTTGCTTTTTTAATTTCAACATTTCTAGCTCCATTAGGCTTTGCTTATCCTCCAACTGTTTGTTCTCTTTCTTGTTTGTCATCTATATCATCCTCATGCATCTTCTCTTTGCCTTTGCTTTGCTACTTATGTTTCTCCATAGAACTATCACTGAGTGTCTCTTCCTCATAGTCATATTCATTGTCTCTTTCCATAATGCTTGTCTTAGGAAAATGATGAGATGAAGGTATGGTGGAAAAAATGATGATGAAAGAGGGATGGAAGAGGACAATGGTGAACAGTATGAAGAGATTTTACTCTTTGGAAATGAAATTAGGGAAAGAAGGGAATAGTTCTGGGAGATTAAGGTTTAGTGAGGGATTTAGGGTTTTATGAGGGAATTAGTTACTTTAGGGGAGTGGGATACGGGAAAATAGGATAAATGGAGTGTATTAGGGTAATAAAAGAGTGAAAAGGGGTTTTGATGATGGCTGCAAGGTTTTTAGGGAATGATAGGGTTTGTGGATGCTAATTAGGGTTTGGGAATAGTGGTAATTTGATAGGGTTTTAGGGTTTTGGGGATAGGGGGTAGGATGAGTGCAAATGAGAGAGGGAAAGGGAAATGAAATGAGGGAAATTTAGTGACGGGGATGTGAAAATGATATAGGGGAATAAGACAACAAAAATGACAATTTTGCAAACCCTTCGCAATTTTTATAGTGTAATTGTGTAGCAAGTAGGGTTTGTTTTTTCACCTTTTAAAACACCATGAAGGATGAGTAAATATTTTGAAATGGAAAATTAGAATGCTTCACTTACTTGTGGAATAAATTTTTCAAGATTTGGGAGCTTTGCAAGATGATTTGAGTGAAATTTGAGCTAAGCAGGCAGGTGCGCCGCGCCACTACCCAGGTGCGCCACGCCACTACCCAGGTGCGTCGCACCAAGGAACAGGTGCGTAGCGCCTTTTTGCAGACCAGTTTTGGAGGCCTTCCCGATGTCCAAATTGGGTGTGGGATAGCTCATTGGAAATATTATTGAGTCTAATTTCCAACACAACTTGAATGTTTTAGTTTGGAGTTCATTAGCCCTGTCAAAAGTCAAATCTCCCAAGACTGGTCAAAATGTGAAAAATGAGGATGCCTAAAGGCAGAGTGCTGTTGCAGTCATCTTTCGAAGGTCTTCCTAAACCCCAAATTGAGCTCATGATAGCTAATTGGAAATATATTTCTGTCTATTTATCATTTGACTCATCAAGCAAGTCATTTGAGCAACCAAGCTAGGAGAAATGTTGATTTTCCCAAGGTCACTTCAGAGGTGCATCAATTCTCCTAAGGCAACTGTATTTTTGACATTTCTCTAAAACCATGACACTTGTGTAAAAGTGAGGGAGGTTTTCCTTCCTTGGCCTATTGTGGACAAAAAAATTTCTCAGTTTTTTCAAATTCATCTTTTCTTGCTCAGAAGCATCATTTGAGTAAAACCTACCTCGATGTGTGGAACATGGGATTTGTTGAAATGAAGTGAAATGAAAGGAATAAGGGGCTTGTAAATTCTTGAGAAAATTTAGGGAAGTAGGGAGGGATGTTAAGAAGTAGGGGAAAGTGGAATTTCAAAGATTGAGTGAGGGGAAGGGGTCTAAAAGGGCAAAACACAGGCCTAGCCTAGAAAATTGTCAAATTGTAGCAAGAAACTAGGGTTTGTGCGAAAATGAGGAATTTGAGGGATATCAGTGATGGGAAGTGTTTAATAAGGTACATTAAGGATACGGGAAGGTGTATGAATATCAAGATACAATTTTTGTTGATGATTTGACCATCCAAGAGAAATTACCTTCAAAACCCTAAGAGAGGGAAATGAACCTTACCTAGGCACAACTGAAGCATGAACAAGGTGTAAAATGACCCATTGGAACCTGACATGATGATGAAAACCCTTTGAATGATGGTACACTCAGCTGAATGGTGACATGGACCGACCTTTGGACAATTTTGAAAGGAGTGAAAACAAACCCTAGACCTAATACCGAGTGACCAAACTTTGCTTGAAGACCCACTGAAATGAAAAAATTTGACCTTGACACCTTAAAATCACTTTGTAAGAGCATGTTTGATCACTGGAGGAAGGTTTCAAAGACTGACACTAACACTCCCTATGAAACAACTTTTTAAATGGATGCACGGATATTGAGAAAATGCAAAAATGGTTGTAGGTGATGGAGGTTGATTTCTCAAAAAATATGCACTGGAATTCGCTGAAATTGCTTGAGCATATCACCATCATCCATATGTATCTCCTCCTGAAACAACTTGGCAAATGGATGCATGGTTTTCAAGTTATGGAAAAAACAAATTTATGCTCTATGTATTTTTGTATCCTGTAGTAAAACAAAGCATCCTGTCGTTTTTTAGGACATCAAGAAAACTGAATGGTAGACACTGGAGAATGATGGGTGGATGGTGAAAATAGATGAGGGTGATGGATTGGCATGGCCTTGGCCTTGTTGGAGAATTTGAGCAAAGGAGGAGAAAGTCAAAATTCGACTTCTTTTGACTAGGCTTGACCAATTTTCCTTTTGGTACCAACTTGTTCTTGTTGCTTGCAGATGTTGGAGAGTACATGCAGTCATCAAAGAGATGCATGGAGAAAATATTTTTTTATTTTTCCATTTCTTTTTCTTCTAGGCCTACTAGCTGCCTCAAGGAGGTTATCAACTGGTAGGTCTGCCTAGGCGCCTCAAAGGAGGTTTTCACCTAGGATATTTTCTTTTTTCCTCTTTTTTCTTTTTTCCCAACCCATTAACCTCCTCGTGGAGGTTTTCAATCAATGAGCTAATCTGAGGAACCTCAAAGGAGTTTTCACCTGAGATTTTTTTTTTCTCTTATTTTTCAATTTTTGTTTTTTTTTTCTTCTTCTACCCTACTCGAAAAACAAAATCACTTTCAAGTATAAGAATACTTCCAATGGAGCCATGTGCACATCAAGATGGTAGACAAAATGATTTGGAGGCTTGAAATGTATGCTTTGACATGTACCTGGATTTGAAATATAAAATGATTTGACTTTGATGATATCAAGCACATTTGAAGAAGAGGGTATTGATGCAATTTAATGACTATCTGGAACCATATTTCAATATAGTTGTGATGCCCCTTGTCCACTTGCTGATTTGGATCATCTTGGATGTCTTCTTCTTCCATGACCTTCAAATCTTCCTCTTTTTGTTGATTTTTCTCTTGAACACATAGAGGACTTGATGATAACCATGAGGGAGCTTTCTCAATCTCTGATTTTGATGTCTGCTCTTCATCAAGTGCAACCCATGATTCTTTGATCTTCTCTTTCGAATCTTCTTCTTCTGGTTGTAGTCCTTCAATGATATTAAGAGAATCTAGTTTTTGCAATACTCTTCTTGAGCTATGGTGAATACCATTGAGCTCAAGAGGAGATGTTTGGAAGTGTTGTACCTCAACATTGTAAGTGGGCTGAGCTACTTCAATGTGTGGGTTTGGAAATGGTTGTACAGGTAGTTGAGTGAGAGTGTATATTTGAGATGGATGTGAATGGGGTTGTGGTTGTGGTGGAGGTGAATGGTAGGGATAACATGGAGTTTGGTATGGAGGATATTGAGGAAAATACTGAGGATATTGTGGATGGATCCCTTAAGTGCCTTGCCAACCTTGTTGCCAATATTGGGGTTGAGATGGCCAATGTTTCCAAGGAAAAGGTGTGTTCCAGTTACTTTGAGGTGGATATGCATAACCTTGAAATTGTGAATTAGGCTCTTGCATCATATCAGGCTAAATAAGCTTCCATGGTCCTCTTGGAGCTACATAACATTATTGCATTGGAAATTGAATTGCTCCATTGTCCTCTTGGTTAACTTCCTTTAACCTTGGTAATGAGGAGAAACATTTAATATCATGCGATTTTGCAACACAAATATCAACATTTTCTTTTACTTCATCTTGCATTCTTAACATTTCTACTTGTTTTCTTAGATTTCTAAGAATTTTTGTTTTAAAATCATCAAACAAATTTCCAAGTTTAGCTTGACTTACCAATCTTGATGTTCATTTACTTACTCTTGTCCTTCCTCTTGATATGTGTTTGCACGTTTCACAAATTTCTTCAAATGATAATTGGTATACATCACCTCTACTCATGAGATCAAGGAGATCAATCCACTCAGCCCTATTTGTTCTAAGTAAGAGGGTTTTAATTGTGTCAGATCCTAAACGATGTAGTTTTTCCCTCATTACATTATACATGAACCTCTCTATTACATGCTCTAGACTCTCATCTTCTCTTTGATTCATTCTAAATATTTCTTCCTTAAGATCATGATATTTATATTTTTCTATAAATATCTTTTGCATATCATTCCATGAGCTTATTGAATTAGTCCCTAAACTCATGAACCATTTAAGAGCTCTATCCTTCAATGTTGCCGGAAACAATCTCAATTTTTGAGTTTTTAATAAGTGCACATAAGATCTACAAACAATTTCAAATTCAAAGAGAAAGATTTCCAGATTCTCTAACCTTAGACCTTGAAATTTTGGAAGAAAAGATGGATGGATTTTCTTCATGTGCACACTACCATTAGTATCTTGAATGGGAAATCTGAGAGGATCTTTCTCATAATCTCCATCCATTTTTTTACATTCTTTGCCATCTTCTTCTTCTACCTGCAAAAGTGAATGGTGATGTGGCTCTTACTGTACCATGTGATCAAATGGGGTGTTGGGTTGGTGTTGGATATTTTACCTAACGCAATTATTATTTTTTTTTCAAAAAGTTAAAATAAGTGAATCAACTAGGGAAGAAAAAAATGCATACTTTGACACCTCCCCAACAACGGCGCCAAAAAGTGACGAGCTTTGGTATTGCAACAAGAATGCTATAACTCCCAAGGCTACCGACTTTAATTATCATCCCGGGGTTTGTACAAAATTAAGAGGTATTAGCACTATATGTGCAACACATAATATGTCCTTCCTTTGTTGTCATGATGTAATGGAGTTCATGTACTGAAGTCAAATCCTAAACTAATTGCAGAAAATGAAATGTTCGAAATGGAACCATAACCTATTGAAAGAAATAAAGTACAAGGAAAGAGACTGAAATCAAATGCTAAAACACACTATTTTCTAACTAACTGCTAAGAGGATTTACTTCAAAAGAATGCTAAGTTAACATGTATGCAATCCTACTGTCCTAAATATGAAGATTCAAACCATCAAACCTTCTACTTCTGTGCATGTAAATGAATAAAATAAATTTGTTTTTCTTTTTGTCCTTTTCATGTGAGAGTATGAAAGCTAATCTCTTTTGGTGATGTGGCAGGTGGCTTGGAGATGATGGTGAATGGTCAAAAGGCTTGAGAGGCAAGTAGGGACCCTTTTCTAGCTTCCTAGATGCTTTTCCCTCAATTTGGCCTCAAAATAGGCCACTGCAGGAAAACCTACAGGATCCTTTGAAAACCTATAGGATGTACATATTTACTATAATTCATCGAATGACCAAGCAAATAAAATCCAAATTGGATGAGACAATTTTTTTTATTAACTAGGATGTCTTAGGTCTGCATTCCAAGTGGAATCACTCAAAAAGGCCTCTGTTAACCCATGCTAAAAAAATAGAAGAACATTACTAGTCGAAAATCTAGAAACTGGAGAACTAGTGAGCTAGTAAATCTAGAGAATGCCTAACCAAATCAAGTGCAAATGAAATGGGGTAATTTTTGTTATGAACTAGAATGTTTTTGTGTTCTAATGCAAGTGGAATAAACTTGATTGAATTTCATTAGCATGCTCTAAAAAATAGCAGAAATTTACTGTTCTTTGCTAAAAAGGAGGTCCAACAATCTATATTTGGGAATAAGAAGACTAATCCAAGCAGATCGATGATTACTATGAACTTCCAAATATTTTCCAAGGATTAAATAATGCTTGTGATCCTGCAAAATAACTTACATCAACTATTTAACTCAATTCTAAAACAAGAAATCATTAATACTAAATATAGAAATAGAAAGAAATAAAAACTAGAGATGCATGTGAATAAGCAGTGAAAAGAAGGAAATAAAATGATACAAAAGGGCTCTTAGGTTCCTGGGATGGCCAAGCCCAAGGAAACTTAGAGACTTATGGAGGAGAACAAGATTTAGAAGCTGAACATGAAACCAATCTTCATTATTCCATCAATATGATTACATCCCTCTAAGAAAATACAGTGGAGCTGCAAAAGTACAAGTTCTCTCCACAAGAACACTAATGAAAATCTATATCTAGAGGAAAATTTGACTTGGTACTTATACAAAAGGATTAAGAATCATTCCCCATGATTGGAGGAAGCTTTTCCCACCAAAATCCCTTGATTAGTGGATCCAGTCCCTTGATTAGTGGAACACATTCCTAGATTTTCTCAATCATTGGAGTTCCACAATTTGTGCCATAATTTCATAATATCTTGTTGATTTATTATCTATTATTGATCCTCATGTAGTAGGGAAAAAGTCCCTAAATTATCTCCTCCTCCAAATCTTCATAATCTGCCCAATATTCTCATAATATTCCACAAAAATAAATAATATTAGGCACAAATATCCAATTACTCATAAACCTTCCTAATGAATATATTAAAGTTAAAAATAAATTATCTAATGTAGAAAGAGAGGTTTAATGTGCTGAAGGATGGTCATAGGCCTTAATTAATGTTTTAATTTAGAGGCATGGGCCTTAATTAATGTCTAATTTAGAGGCCCATCAAGGGGCTTCTAATATACCAGAGGTACATGGAAGTGCAGTAGCGTACTCGAAGGGGTACCGACAGGGGTGACAAGGGAGTGCATCAAACGTGACCACCTCTTGTAATTCCTCTTTGCATGCCTCTCCAACCACAGGTTAATGCGCATAATGACAAATCTCTATACTTTAAATATGATGAAACATGTCTTTAGCGTAATTTTTCTTTTCTAAAATTGGTGGTGCGCTTGGCCCGAGAAAGTGCTATAATACCACTTATAATATGCTTGACCTACAGAAAATATCAAAATAGAGAATATGCCAGTGATACCATATAAGAATAACACAATGAGATGAGAACAAAATAATATTTTATTAAGATCTGCAAAAATACTGTTCACTTGCCTCTTCGAGGGGGCAACCTCTAGAAGAGCAGAGCTCAATTACACAACATAAGACAAGCCTTTCCTTACTATCTTCAACATTATATAGTTTCTTGAGACCCAAAACCCTAACTACTCGTGGTCCCTTACATATTGCGGATTAACCACTTTATTTATTAACTATGGCCCATTATAACTAATTGTGGTCCCTTTTTTATACTACGGGTCAGTCACTTACAATGATTATGGGATATATTTATTATACTAACGAATCATGACTCTTACGATGCCTCTTGGGCTTATTACATTAATAAAGGGGTTAAGGTCGGACCCTAACATAACTGCCTTGAACTAATAAAGTTTTTTGAAGACACCCATTATTGATCCAAACAACCTCCCATTATGGATGAAGTACACAATGATGATAGATCCATAGATCCAATCATGATGTTTATTTGAGAATCCAATCAAGGTATAATTTAATTTTGACATACATTTATTTGAAGGCAAGATAGATGCATAAGGCTTCAATATATAATTAAATACAACAAAGGATTATTTCTCTATTCACAAATTTTCTAATAGTGAGAAGATTATTTTTCACTCCTAAAGGCCCTTCCCATGTCGAATATTGGTGGGATACTCACTAAGTGCATCATGTCAAAGATTATGAAATGTATCTGATATATCTTACTTAAGAAAATTTGTTGATTCCCTCAAGGAGAAGTATTTTCCTTTTGGAAACTATGGAGACTAGTATATAAGATGGGTGATATTGCACTAAAGTAAAGAATAAATGGTGTCATAGTACACTCATTACAATAAACATGGCATGACAAGGAGCACTGATAGAAGCTACATCCATAATTAAAGCTTAAGAAGTAATTTGGTGGAAAATGGAAGTAGAAGATGTTTGATATAGCGCAGCAAGACCTAGGTTCCAATTCTAGTGATGATATGTAGATCATAGTCATTGGAGTACAAGTTAAAGGTTCCTTTCATGCTAGTTCAAGTTTTCAAAGTAAAGCTCATATTATGAAAGAAAAATAAGTGAATTATTTCATATAAGAGTTGTATTTAAGCACACAAAAATAACTACACTGTTTGATCCAGGTTCTCAAGTTAATTGGATCCCAGAATCAATTGTTAAGAAGTTGCGTTTAGAAATGAGACCTCATCCAAAACCTTATCCTCTTGGTCGGGTCTGCGATAATGCAAAACTCAATGTCACCAAGCAGTGTATGGTTAGATTTGCTATTGCTTCAAAGTTGATAGGTGATACTGATTCAGATATTTTCCCACTTGCAATTTGTGGCATGGTCTTGGGAAGCCCATACTTTTTTTTTTGGGTTGTGGTTCACAGACACCCTGTTCAATGGGTGGCGCTACATCCACAGAAAAATCTAGGTTGATCGACCCCAAAGGGAATCAAGCCTCGCAGCCCACTAGCTAGGCCTGACCCCAAAGGCTTGGGGGAGAATGGACCCTGTGACCTCCTGATGGCGAGGCACTGATTTTGACCAACTGAGCTAACCCTTAGGGCTCTTTGGAAGCCCATACTTATATGATAGGAAGGTAGTATTCTTTAGGCATGAGAAAAAGTACCATATCACCAAATATGGGGTGGAATATATTGCTAGAGCTCACAATATGAAATTCATTTCAACTCTCGTCAATGCAAGATAGACGAAGAGGCTCATCAACTCCAGTAAGAAGTGTATGCTCATGGCTGTGAGGAAAAAATATGTTGATGCATTTGATGCTAACGCATATGATGCTTTCAAAGGTTGTAATCCTTCTCATATGAAATAAATGTTTCATAGTGTTTCTAACTATAATGATATTTTCAGGAACTAGGTGGATTTCCTCTCAAGAGGGAAATTCAACATTATATTCATCTTCAACAAGGTGGCCCTCTTCCAAATGTGGGCATGTACAAGATGTCAGCTATGGAAATGGAGGAAATCAAGAAGTAGGTGCAAGACTTGTTGGACTAAAGAATCATCTAGCACATCCCATGTGGTTCACCAATTATGTTGGTGTCGGAGAAATATGACATATGGAGAATGTGCATAGATTATCTAGTTCTCAACAAGAGAATGGTTAAAAACTAATATCCTCTCCCTCGTATAGATTATTTTCTTGATCAGTTAAAGAATGTTGTTTATTTCACTAAGTTGAATTTGCACAATGGTTAGCATTAGATCAATATTACAAAAAATGATGTGTGGAGAACTGCTTTCAAAACCAACCAAGGACTGTTTGAGTACTTGGCAATGCCATTTTGGCTTTGCAATTCCCCAACAACATTCATGTGTGTAATGAATGATATATTTCGACCATTCTTAGATGAGTTTGTTCTTGTATATTTAGATGACATTCTTATCTTTAGCAAAACATGGGATGATCATGTACGACATGTCAATCAAGTAATGGATACTTTGCAAAATGATAAATTGTATGTAATGTTGTCTAAATATGAATTTGGAAAAATTTCTTTGGTGTATTTGGGTCATATTGTTAGAGGAGGTCAATTAAAGATTGATCCTTCTAGAGTTGATGTAATCGTACGATGGCCTAAACCTACAAATGTGACATAAGTGAGAATATTCTTCGGAGTAATAGAATACTGGAGAAGATTCATAGATAACTTATCAGTCATTGCATCTACTTTTCATGCCATGACTAGTGTAAAGAAAGTCTTTCAGTGGGGAGGAAATCAACAAAAGGATTTCGATACATTAAAGGAAAAGATCAACACAATGCTTGTATTAGTCGTGCAAGACCTACAACATCCATTTCAGATCGAGATGGATGTTAGTGGATATGATATGGGTATAGTATTGATACAACACCATAGGCCTATTTGTTACCACTCTAATATTTTCTCTTAAGTTGTTGTTAAGTATCCCACATATGACAAAGATTTGTATGTAGAAATATGGTGATAGAATTACAACTGCTCAAGAAATTTAATCTAAATCAAGAGACACAATCCTACTCTACTGCTATGTAGAATTAATTCACAATTTAGAACAACATTCACATTCATGCATCAATCACATACACAAGTACACAAATTTATCTATGGGAAACCAACTGGTAAAAACCCCTTAAGCCTGCTTGCATTAATCATATGAATAGATAATGTATTACAATTTCTTTCTCGCTCTGAGCTATGACCCAAAATTAGTCAATTTATGCCTCAGCTTGAGCCCCTATTTCCTTTTAAAAATCTTGAGTAATTAGGCCACTACTTTTTAGAAATTTTCCTACAATTGATTGAGAAATTCCCAAGGTTGGATCTCTGACTGCATGCAACACCTGTACACTCAAGACTAGTCTACAATTGATGTTACAATGCCTTGGAATCTCCACCACAACTAGGGAACTCGAATTCTCTACATGCACTAGCTATTTTTTGTTGATTGGTTAGTTAACTATATGATCATTGAGTTAGCCTGATGTCCCACTGCACAACTAACCTCCAACTAGTTCTATCAAAAATTAGAACTAGCTTAACTGAATACAACAAGAAATAACTGAACTGGATTGCTACAAATTAGTAATCACACATGCATAACTGAACTCCAAGCCCTCTAACTCGAATTTACTAAGCTAACCAAGTGACAAGATCCATGTCACCTCAGTTAACTACCTCCAAGTTGTTTGCTAATGTGGAAATTCGAATTTTCTCAATTTGATCAAGGCAAAGTCAAATTGAAACTTTCTTGCTACACTTATCAACACTCCCTCTTAGCAAGAAAGGGATTTTCAACCACCCTGTTGTAGCTGTTGCGACAACACCTCCAAAAATCCCCATAAACTTAAAATTTTTGGACCCCCTACATCAAGCCTAAGCTTTGGCCCTGTTAGGCCCTTCCCAAAGTTTCGTTAGTATCAGTAAACCCGAGGGAATTCCAAATTTTGGCTAAGTTAAACCAAGTCGCAGCTCCAAGAGATAAATTCGGGTTGCATAATCGTAACGCGACTATAGCATATGCCTACGACCAAGACAACCCTTGTGACCTCAGCGACCCACCAGTCACAAGGTCGCAAGGTCACACTCTCGACCACCTATATTCCACGCGACCATGCGACTCCGCGACTCACAAGGTCGCAAGGTCGCATTCCCAATTCACATCTTCCAACGCGACTTAGCAACCATGCGACTCCACGACTCACAAGGTCGCAAGGTCGCGAGGTTGCATTCTCGATTCACATCTTCCAACGCGACTTAGCGACCATGCGACTCCACGACTCACAAGGTCGCAAGGTCGCGAGGTTGCATTCTCGATTCACATCTTTCAACGTGACTTCGTGACCATGCGACTTCGCGACCATGCAACTTTGCGACCCCTGAGTCACAAGTGACCCTTGAGTCGCAAGGTCGCACTTTACCTCCTCGTGACCCTTGCAACCTCCACACATGCGATGATTTTATAAATAAGAGGGCATCTTGGTCACATTTTACAGAGCTTTGTTGGTCGCACCAGAAGGCATAAATCCCTCCGACCGACTTCGCACGTGTGTCCGACTCTGGTAAGTAACGGTCACCTCTCCTGCAATGATTATTTCTCCAAATGGCATAAACTACATCCCCTGACCTCCGGCTTGCCTCTTGCCCTAGGGTTTAGCTCGTTACTTAGCTCTCCTCCCCAGTTGTGCCCCATAAATCACCCTGACCTTCCCCTACTCTTTCACTCCTCCTTACGCCTGTTCCTCCTGGTTAGATCAAGAAACCCAAGTCTTACCTTTTTTAAAGTGACCCAGGTCCCCCCTAAGTCATCCAGAGGCCTCCTCTAGGACAATCTGAACCTTAGTCGCATGCCCCGCAACCACAATGTCCTCCTTGCTGGTGAGCTCCAGTATTGTAGCAATAATGCTACAACTCCTGGGGCTTCCTGTCTCTTAATTTTATCAACCCGGTAGTTCGTACAAACTTGGAAGCGGCGGTGCTATATGCACAAGTACTAGCTCTTGTTGCAGCTGTCACTTGGTCAGCTGGCACAAGTCCGCTAGGGCTCAAGCCAACTTCTATAGGCTCTCAGAAGAAGCTTGCTAATTGATGGACGAAAGCTAATCTCAAAGGAAAGCTACTTTACTTGACAAAAATGAACTGAAAGCAAATCAAAACATGTAAACCTAGGAAACCCTAATTTAACTAGTCTCACCTCTACAATGCAAAGAATGTAAATGCAACTTCTACCAATGCCGTCATTACCTCTAATAAGTGAAAATGCATGGATCTAAACTACTTGCATCATGAAAGTTATGTTTTTGTATTTTTCCTTTAAGTGAATGGAATGATTGTGATTTTGTGCTAACTAGGGTTTGGTTGTGCAGATGGGATGGAGAAGGAAGGAAGGCGTGGGACAGGTTGGGGAGGCTAGGAGAGGTCCCTAGGGATCCTTAGCATCCATCCACAGAGGTTCCTCACGTTCAGAAGCTCAGCAACCGAGTGAGTGGCCTCCTACAGGATGTCTGCAGGGGATCCTACAGGATACTCTGGTTTCTACAGGATGTTCTGTAATTCTTCTACAGGATGTTTACGAATTGGGTTTTTGAGGATGGATGGTTGATGTAAGATGCATGGATGGTTATGGAGGTAGGATGGGGGTCTGAAGTGACGTAGGAACTGATGGATGGAGTGGTGAGATGATGTGGAAGGCTGACTTGGCTTGAAGGTAATTGAGACGACAATGGAGAAGAAGGTAAGGTTACTTGGCAAAAGAGAAGATGGGAGATGAGGGAACAGACTTGGTGATGGAGGAGCTGATCTGAACGAGGCTCAAATGAACGAGGAGGTGATGAAGATGCCCTGCATAGTGTTTACTTGAAACAAATCAATGAATTCTTGCAAACAAACCAAGTCCTAGCTAACTCAATCCAACTATCAATGAAATGAATAAATAGCAGCTTTGTTTGCAAAGAGAACCATATATATCACGTGAGCAAGAACATGCCAAAAGGTCTAAATGCATAACAAACTCCTACCAATCTATTATAAACATGAAAAGCTACTTGAACCATCAAAAGAAACTTAAGTAACAAAGCACGAATTAAGTCTAAAGAGCAGATTTTATTTCAAGAACGCAGCAAACACATAAAGATAAACAAGGGAGGTACTGGGCGCTTGAGATGGGCCCAACCCCAAGAGCTACAGCCTCCCATGAAAGATTTAGAGCTGGTGCAAAGCTGGATCCATCTTTATTAATCAAGAAATGAAAAGTACATCAAAGCTGTCCTCAAGGAGAACTTGAACATGAGCTGAAAGCAAAGCTAATCTATTGCATAAAAATCGAACTATAAACTAGCTGACTAATGGCTAAAACGAAATGACTAACTAGCTACAAAATGACTACCCACTAGCTAACCAAAAATGACCAACCATTAGCTAACCAAAATGAGGCCCCAAGCCTTCTTATTTATACAATTTCAGGACCCAACAGTCCTCCTAAAAGTTAGGGACTTGGCTACCCAAGACTTGGAGTTAACAGCAGTCCAACTTGACTTGCTTGGCTGCCCTTGAGCTGATTGATTCGGTGGCCCTTGAACTCCGAGCTGATGGTGGAGAATTCGAGGTAAGGGTCCATAAATGAGGGGGACACCTTCCTACAAATCCTCTAGCTTGTTCTCCCACGAATTTGGCTGCCAAGTGCTCATTAAGACCTTCAATTTTGTCTCCAAGTTGACCAACAAGGCTACACAAAGCACCCATTAGACTTGTTGGCATAATGACTAACCAAATTCACTCTATTAACATAAAAATAATAAAAAACATGCAATAAACAAATGAGAATGGTGGACTAAGCCAAATTACGAGGTTGAATGAGCCCAAATAATTGTACATTTTTGGGGCTCATCACCTGCTTCAACTCTACGACTCCACGACCTCACGATTTCCCTTTCCCGTGACTCCACAACTCCCCATTCCCCAGGACCTCGTGACTTCCCTAACCTGTGACTCTGTGACTACACGACTCCGCGACTCCCCGTCCCTTGTGACCTCCTAACTCCGCGACCTCGCGAGTCCTATCTCCCCGCGACCTCCTACCATTGCAACCCATAGTCTACCTCTTCACATCTTGACCTCACGGTCGCACCTGACCTGTGGCCTCGGTCGCACTATTGCATCAAATACCTTGCGACTCCCTCATTCCCGCAACCTCCCTTTCACTGACTAATTTTTCTTTTGGTATTTTTAGTTTATGGTTATGCCCTCTCTCTCATCGTGGGATTGCATTTTTGACATGCCAGGTGACGTCGAGCTTGAGTGCATATCCATTTCCTCTTTTGAAGATGAGATGGGTCATCCAACTACTAGAATCACTCAAGGTGCATTGGGAAGCAAGACATGGGAAACAGATCCAGACGAACAGCTGCCTATCTTCTCAGATACAGTGTGAAACATAAGTAAGACCATCCGGCTCTCCTGGTATGAAATCTATGAACAATTTGCTAAGAGGGATGTCTCAAAGACACAAGAGGACTTCCACGTGTATATCAGCATCAAAAAGTCAACGTTACATAAAGTGGCAGCTCATCCACCAATATTCTTGTGCGCTGAAGTCATCGAATGGGCTTTATAGTGCACAAGCATAGAAGACTAGATGATCAAGGGTCATGATGGGGCGCCTACAGCTACCATTGCTTCCTTGAATATCTACGTAGGGTGTATCAGTTAATCGTGGAAATAATGTGTCGACTATATGGCAAAGCAGACTGCGATGTGTTTTATGGCATGTGGGTTCCACTCATGTATTCCATCACCACTCAGGGAACTATTTTCAATTGGGCGAGCATCTTGTCATCATATTTGAGAACCAACAAAGCCACTGCTTAGAGCCCAGCTCCCGAACAACCCACAGAGTTTTATATGTCTTTGTACCTCCTTGATGTTGTTTGTTTAAGGTGCCACTTTGAACACTGGAGCTGCAATTGGGACTCATCAGCACCCCTACCTGTCCACTGCCACTACAAGGTTTTCTGGGACATGACTTATAGAGCCATGTTGGATATAATATCTGAAACATTTATCATCCCATTATACCAATTGTTGTTCGGGGAAGATCCACCTTGCATGTCCCAAAGAGCCATGAGGACCATGGTTAAAGTAGCTCATTGGTTCCCTATCGATGAGGGGACAGTAGTCAGGGTGTTTGGTACTCACAGACCTCTGCACGCTCTACCTAGGTTCGCCACAGATAGGACTCTTCTACGAGAGGTCTGCTACCAGATGACACAGGGTTTCTCGAAAGTGCTACACAAAGGTAAGAAGAAACCTTGGCTGCCTTTTCCTCTTACTATTGGGGCGTACGTAGTAGAAAACTTCAAGCAGGTGGAAGCAGAAGCTGAAGAACTCGAGGGGAGTCATTTTGTGACCCTGAATTATAGAACGTACGACCCGAAAAGATCGTAGTTTCCCATTGTAAGAAGGCAAAATTCAGTTGGTCTTACACCCACACTAGGAAGGACCTCGAGGATGGAATTAGGAACTGGTATAATGCCACCAGGGAGATCAACCCCAGTGAGCAACAAGCCATAGAAGATGAACTCCTTGATGACTTCTAGGATGATGAAAACCCCAGAGAAATAACACCAAAGAGAACTGAAACATCAAGGAAACGAAAGGGAAAAGAAGCGGAAGATCCTCTAAGCGACAATGAGGAAGAAGAAATTACACTCATACAAAGAAATGCCAAACTGGTAAGGAAGAAGCGAGAGCTGAAGAGACAGAGAGAACTGGAAAGAAAGCAATCACGGGAACCCGACACTCAAAGCCAGGTCGAGATAGAGAGGAAAAGGTAGGAAGACGAGGAAAGGAGGCAGGAAGAGGAAAAGAAAGCACGAGATGAGGAAGAGAAAAGAAAGGAAGAAGAGGTTGAAAAGCAGAGACTAGCAGAAGAAGCTGCGAAGAGAAAACAAGAGGAACAACAAAGGTTAGAACAGGAGCTAAAAAACATGGAGGAAGAGCTAGAAAGGCAACAGGCATTAGTGGAAAGGGAAAAGAGACAACAGGAAGAGGAGATCAGGGCAAACAAGGAGAAGGAAATGGTAGTAGTTGAACAAGCAGAGATGAGCAGGGTGGTCGACCCAAGCCCAGGACAGAGTGAGCTTCCTCCTTTGGACGTACCTCCCATTCCTCCCCTCACTGGCGGACACCTACCCCTCCTAGAGCTAGGCATTACAGAAGATCAGGAGGAAGAGGTTCTAGATCTGACTAAGATCACATTTGACGAAGTGAACCTCAAGATTATACAGGAGAGGAAGAGATCTTGCAGCAGGAACCCATCTGACCCATTATCGATAACTACGGTGACAGACATCATGCCAAATATTACGTCAAACCTACTAATGATCGCCTCTGCTAGTACAACATTCATAGCTGTTAGGATATTCCGACACATAGGAAATAGTTAAGTCCAACTTGGTCTAGTATAGAGTTAGGTATAGAGTTAGGTAAAGTGTGTTTCTTTACCGTTGTACATTTTGTAACTTACAATCCGACGGTCACGATATGTAGTGATCCGACGGTTCATTCTCTCCTCGGTATTACCGACACTTGATCCATGGCTTGACACCCGATTGGTCCATGAGTTCTATTTAAAGCGCATGGAGGGTCATTGTTCGGGTAATCCGTGCATGAGAGAAGCTTATGTAAATTTTCATTCTTTGATTAATAAATTGCCTGTAGTACCCATGTTGGGACAGGCCGTGGACTGTTTCCCTCTTTGAGGGTTTTAATCACGTCAAAAATACTGGTGTATTGATCTGTGATCTGGTTGTGAGCGGTGTCCTTTTGGTATTCTTTCTGAGGAACTTACCCTGTAAATTCCTACATGGTATCAGAGCTATTTGAGGGCCGCGTCCGTTGGTGATCCAAATCTGAAGCCGGTAGAACTGCATGCGGCTGTCGTTTCCTAGATCTGTTGTTTCTGACTGTTTTCGGGCCGAGAGGACTGCTCTGTTGCATTCGGAGCATTTGTTCCAGTGAGGAACCCCTTTCTTTTCACGCGAAAAGGTTTCTGGTAGCCCTAGCTGCGTCATTTTTCAGATCGGGAGGTATACAGTGTTTTTTGCAGTTTACTGTTATTTTCTCTCTGCTTATTTCGGTTTCGGTTTATTTAGCCTTTTTTTTAACCGGATCTATACCTTTCATTTCTGCGTATGCTCTTTGCCCTGCGACTCTGTGCGATCTGGGCAAATCAGAAACAGAAAGGAAGGATTTTTCTCATGCGTATGCTCTTTTCCCTGCACCTTAGTGTGATCTCGGAAAATCAGA
The DNA here is from genome assembly GCA_031772625.1 of Pinus tabuliformis. Taxonomy (NCBI): domain Eukaryota; kingdom Viridiplantae; phylum Streptophyta; class Pinopsida; order Pinales; family Pinaceae; genus Pinus; species Pinus tabuliformis. The sequence goes on from CM062809.1 coordinate 1,044,842,224, forward strand.
AACATTGAGAAAAATATTTAGTTTTTCGGCTAAAGCTAACTTTGAGATTTTTTTTTAAATTTCTAGTTTTTTTGGCTAAAGCTAACTTCGAGCCGCAAGGTTCGTTTTTCTTTGCATATTCGTGTTGGGTTTTGTGTTTTGTGTTTTGTAGGGAAAAAGAGCTTTCTCAAGGCAAGCACGCAAACCAAGGCCCCCCCCCCCCCCCTCTCTCTCTCTCTCTCTCTCTCAAATTTTTTGTATAGATCAATTGGTTCAAAGCTATTTTAAGAGAGTAGAGGTCTTGGTTTCAAGTCTCCATTTTGTGGGGGCGGATTTTTTCATTCCCGCACATTCGCGCACTTTGCCGGCAACGTCAACAATTTTTTTTTCAAAAAGCCATAACTTCTTCATCCGGAAGCCTTTTTCAGAGCCGTTTTTTTTAAAACCGCCTATTTTTTCGAGATCTATCCATTGGAACACTTACTTTCAGCATCTTCAGCTTCAGGTTTTTAAAAAAAATGGAAAGTCCATGCCAAGTCATTCTTGACAGCACTAACTACTTCCAATGGGTAGCCTACATGGAAGATTTACTTAGAAGTAAAGGTCTCTTCAGAATAGCCACAGACCAAGAGAAGAAACCAAAAGATGAAGACAAGGCTGCAAAATGGGAAAATAGACAAGATCAAGCACGTGGTTTGATAGGGATGTCTATTTCTCCTGATCTTAGATTCCACATTGCAGAACTTGAGACTCCTCATGAAGCATTAGAAAAACTCGCTAAAGTTTTTGGGATTAAAAATGAAATTAGAGCCCATCAACTTGAAAATGAGTTGCTTACTTTGGATCCTAATAATTTTTCTTGCATTGAAGATTTCTTGTCCAAATTCAAGACCCTTAGATATCTCTTGGAAGGTGTTAAAGTTAAGAAAGAAGATGGTAACCTTATTTATTCCATCCTTACTAAGTTGGGACCAGCCTACTCTGTATTTGTTTCCACTTTCCATTCTACAAGGGAAGCTTTCATTTGTCAAGGAAAAGACTACAAGGCCCCTTCCTTTGACTCCTTTTGTGATTCCTTAATAAGAGAACAAGAAAAACTCTTACACCTTGGTCTTCTTAATCTTGGAAACTCTTCCACGAAAGCGTTAGCCGCCCAGCAGCAACCAAATTCAAAGAATCCTAAGAAGTCATATCCTCAAAAGAATGGTCCTAAACCAACTCAGCCTCAAAATGAAAGATCATTTCAGCAAAATGATAAGACCAATAAAAACAAATGGAAGAAGACTGATAGACATTGTAACTTTTGTAATCGAGATGGCCACTTAGAATCTAAATGCTTTAAGAAGATGGAAGCCTTGGAAGCCGCAATGAAGAAACATAACATCCATGTGGAGCCTACTTCAACTTCAACTTCCGGAATGGCACTTTCTGCATGTCGTTGTCAATCATCTCAGTCTGGTTATGCATTAAATGTATCTTCTTCTTCTTCTCATTCTCATGAGTGGCTCATTGATTCTGGAGCCTCTTATCACATGGCCAAAAACCAAGCCATGTTTTCTTCTTTAAATGATTGTAACACCAAAAATATATATGTTGGTGATGATAGATCTCTTAATGTTGTAGGGACTGGAACTGTTCATCTAGACAATGGTCAGTTTAATGATGTATTATGTGTTCCAACCTTATCCTGCAACCTTCTATCTGTCTATCAGATAACTCATTCAGGTGAAGGTAAAATTGTTGAATTTTCACCTCATGATGTTGTAATCAAGGATCTAAAAGATCCTAAACAGATTCTAGCTACTGGTCTTGCTGATGATTCCACAAGGTTGTATAAGTTTCACAACTTTGGGTCATCAAATCTTCCCTCAGTATTTGTTGCTCATAATGATGAAGTGAGCAAACTTTGGCATGAGCGATTTGGTCACTTAAACTATCGCTCCCTTCAGCATCTATGTAAAGAAAATATGGTGACAGGTCTTCCTATGGTATCTTGCAGAGATGGTGTTTGTTCCGGATGTGTACTCGGAAAACATCATCGGGACAGTTTTGACAAACGTGCCTCTTGGCACGCCTCAGCCCCTTTACAGCTTGTGCACAGTGATTTATGTGGTCCTCTTCCTGTTGCTTCATTCTCTGGCTGCAAGTACTTCTTAACTTTCATTGATGATTTCTCCAGACGCACTTGGGTATACTTCTTAAAACTCAAGAGCGAAGTATTTAACACATTTTTGGCCTTCAAAGCCTTTGTTGAAAAACAATCTGGACATCAAATTCTTAAGCTAAGAACTGATAATGGTGGAGAATATGTTAAAAACACATTCATCAACTTTTGCACCGAAAATGGAATTCAAATGCAACATACTGTTCCATACACTCCACAACAAAATGGTGTAGCTGAAAGGAAAAATCGCACCTTAAAGGAAATGGCTAATTGTATGCTGCAATCTAAAGGACTCAGTCTTAGTTTTTGGGCCGAAGCAATTAATTGTGCAAATTATATAATCAATCGCACTCCTACTAAGGTTCTAGAGAATATCACTCTAGAAGAAGCTTGGAGTTCCATTAAACCAGATGTAAGTCACTTTCGTGTGTTTGGAAGTGAAGCATGGGCCCATATTCCAGATGAAAAGCATAAAGCTTTAGAACCTAAGAGTGAGAAATGTACTTTTGTTGGATATTCTGAAGATGTAAAAGGTTATAGACTTATTCCATTTAAGTCCAAAAATGTTATCATTAGAAGAGATGTAAAATTTGATGAAAATAAATCGGCCTGCGAGCCTAGTCCGGCGGATGTGCCACCTCTTCCTATCTCTTCTACTTTTGAAAACATTTCTTCTTCAGATGATGAAAGCGAGGATGATAATCCTCCCCCACCTTCTCAGGATCCTCAACTTCCAAGATGGGTCCGTGCTACTCGGGATGCAGCAGGTGATCTTGCCGGTGATCCTACAGATCAGCGACGTACACGTTCTCAGTTTGAAAGAGCCTCTTCTTTACTGGCTCAAGCTCCAGTAAACCATGATCCTGACACTTTTGCAGAAGCTTCAGGCCATCCACATTGGGAAGCAGCTATGAATGAAGAATATCATTCATTGATGACAAATGATACATGGGATCTTGTTCCTCTACCAAAGGGACGCAAACTTGTTAGATGTAAATGGGTTTACAGAACCAAGTATGGACCAGATGGGAAAGTTGATAAACATAAAGCTCGTCTCATTGCTAAGGGCTTTTCACAGGTTGAAGGCATTGACTACACTGAAACCTTCTCCCCTATTTCCAAAATGAACTCTATCCGCCTTGTTCTTTCCCTTGCTGCCTCTTTAAAATGGGAAGTCCATCAGATGGATGTTAAATCTACCTTCTTGCATGGGGACTTGCAGGAAGAAATCTATATGGAACAACCCATTGGCTTCATACAAACAGACTCCAGCCTTGTTTGTCGACTTAAGAAATCCCTTTATGGCCTCAAGCAAGCTCCTCGGGCTTGGTATGCCAAAATGGATAGCTTTCTTTTAGAATCTGGCTTTTCTAGGTGTCATTCTGACAATACTGTCTACACCAAGAAAGTGGGAAACTCTCTTATCATCCTTGTTCTTTATGTTGATGATCTTATTCTTACTGGTAGTGATCCCAACCTTATAAACCATGTGAAGTCTAGCCTTAAAAAGAAATTTGAAATGACAGACTTAGGACACTTACACTATTTTCTCGGTCTTCAAGTCTTGCAATCCAAGGAGGGTATTTTCCTTTCCCAGTCCAAGTATGCTTGTGATATTCTTCGTCATTTTCACATGGAAGACTGTAAGCCAGCCCCTTCTCCCTTTCAGTCTGGAGTCAAACTTTCAGTCTCTTGTACTTCTCCTGAAGTTGATGCTACCTTATACCGTCAACTTGTAGGAAAACTCTTGTATTTAACCCATACTCGTCCTGATCTTTCCTTTTTTGTTGGCCTTGTTGATCGTTTTATGCAAAACCCCCGTGAAAGTCATTGGAAAGCAGCTAAAAGAATACTTCGTTATGTTCGAGGTACAGTACAGTTTGGGATTCATTACAGTGCCAAAGCAGCTCCTCTGTTAGTTGGTTTCACTGATTCTGATTGGGCTGGTGACCCTGATGATCGGAAGTCTACTGTTGGTTATGTCTTCACTCTTGGTTCAGGACCTATTACATGGGCTTGTAAGAAACAGGCTGCCATTTCTCTTTCGTCAGCAGAAGCAGAGTATCGTGGTGCCGTGGAAGCTAGCAAGGAAGCCTTGTGGCTTCATCAGATCCTATCAGAGTTTGGTTTTGAGCAGCAGCATCCAACCACACTTTGGTGTGATAATCAAAGTGTCATTCAGCTATGCAAAGATCCAGTCCAGCATCAGCGCAGCAAACACATTGAACTACAAATGCACTTCATCAGAAAGCTCATTCATGGCCATGTTCTTGAAGTGCAATATTGTTCAACAGATGATCAGGTTGCAGACATCTTCACAAAGGCTCTCACAGAGGCGAAGTTCACTAAACTTCGATATATGCTTGGAGTTCAGGAAGTTGTCACTAAGGGGGGATAGGCTCTAGTGCCTCCTTCCTTCCCCTATTGTGTCATATTTGTAAATCCTTCAATCCTATCCCAAGTTGTTCTTAAGGGGGGATGTTAGGATATTCTGACACATAGGAAATAGTTAAGTCCAACTTGGTCTAGTATAGAGTTAGGTATAGAGTTAGGTAAAGTGTGTTTCTTTACCGTTGTACATTTTGTAACTTACAATCCAACGGTCACGATATGTAGTGATCCGACGGTTCATTCTCTCCTCGGTATTACCGACACTTGATCCGTGGCTTGACACCCAATTGATCCATGAGTTCTATTTAAAGCGCATGGAGGGTCATTGTTCGGGTAATCCGTGCATGAGAGAAGCTTATGTAAATTTTCATTCTTTGATTAATAAATTGCCTGTAGTACCCACGTTGGGACAGGTCGTGGACTGTTTCCCTCTTTGAGGGTTTTAACCACGTCAAAAATACTGGTGTATTGATATGTGATCTGGTTGTGAGCGGTGTCCTTTTGGTATTCTTTCTGAGGAACTTACCCTGTAAATTTCTACAATAGCCACCACCGAACACAACGTAGCTCGGATGAATCGACAAATTGTAGATTTGCAAAATAGGTTATACGCATCTGAGCAAAGGGCCAGTGTAGCAGAACAAGGGAAGAGGAACTTGGAAGAGGAAATCACGACACTTCGCTTGCTACATACAGGATCAGCTGATTTCCAAACAATAGTCGCATCAGAAATAGAAATCTTGGGAGAAACTATGGCTGTAGTTTATGAGGAGATGGCAAAAATGCACCACACTATAGCTCCCATAGTGGCTATTCAGACTCACTCAAAGGAAAGGGTTACCATGCTCAAGGAGGCCATGACTGCCCTAGATAAAATACATGAGTGGTCTAAAAAGTACCCCGAAGCCCCGGTCGTAGTACCCAGGAAAGATTGGATTGTGATGCAGAATACCAGAGTCCAACTTCGTATCAAAATGCAGTCCAAGGATAAATTGGTCAAAGATGCAGAAAAGGTGTTGGCTTCCTACATGCAATTGTTCTGCAGTCTGGAGGCAGTAATCCAACTACACGGATCCCCTTCTATAGGAGAAATCGGATAGAACAAGAACCAGGAGGAGATCAACAATGAGGTGCAAGCATTCATGGAAACATATAGACAAGCTGCCCGCACAGGAGATATGTCGGCCTCAGCGGAAAATATCAAGCGTTACATTGTGGAACCAGTAAGGCTCTACACCAAGTTGGGCACCCTGAACAATCATATACGTGCCAAGTGAAATACTCTGATCCCAGACGCATTGGAATGCTTACATAGACATGATGAAGGCCAGCCGCCAATCTCCCCCATCGCGGCAGAATACAACATATGGCACACTTACCTGACCGAAAAGCTCGGGCTCAGCATCTCGGAACTTGCCATTTGCAGCTTAGTTAACTAGGATGATAGTCATTTCCTTTTTGTTTGTGTGTGCTATGGTAGCACGAAATACTCTATGAACACGAAAGGTCACTTAGAATGCTAAGAGTCATGTAGTTACCAAAAGGTCACTTGGAAGTCCAAGAGTCAAGAGTAGACCAAAGGTCTCTCTCATCCTATAAATGTAACTTCACGTCTCATTTGAAAGGACTTTTTTGTTGGGCGAAGTACTTTTGGATAGTAATAGACACAGTGCTTAAGAGAAGTGTGATTCTTCTAGTCAATACAAGAGTTAATTGTACGTTTTCACTATTGAATGCTTCAAATATCTATGTGTTGGTACCATGAGTATTTTCTACACTTGATGGATCGAATGTTCCCAAAAGCTTCTTGATGTGCAGTCGCTCCACATGCTATTTCGTACCTCGAATCTGGTTTTGCTACGTATGAATGGTATTTGGTTTATTTCACTCTATACGCATGCTAATGAACTATTTCCTTAGGTGTTAGTATAATCTTTCTTTTGACTGCACGTTTTAGTATGATGGTAAATGGTTGATTATTGTGAACTGATTTTGCAATCGTTAAGCAGTATCTATTTAATTTGCACAAGTCTTGTTTAAAGTCCTGCTAACAGTAACTTTATGTGAGACTGTGTGGCTTATCTCTTGCTATTCATGGTATATATGTATGACACATGATACTTGTCAATTATTCTCTTATGTTTCTTAAAAATCACACTTTCTACTAAATTCATATCACACCTCTATCTGAAGCTAGCTCTGCAAAACTAAGTGGCAGCCGGGCCCACATACCAGAAGGGATCTCTAGCATACCCATTACAGGCTCTAGTTAGGAACCTACACCGGAGAGATCCCCTTGACTGTTGGTGACAAATTCCAGCACATGAACACACCCCTATCCTGCACCTTTGGAATTCAAACTTCCCTCTTGACAAATCCTTTGTTAGGATGTCATCTTCTTGTTCCTCTATCGGAATGTATAGCAGCAACATTATCCTCCTCTGCACACAGTCTCATAAATTATGATACCATATATCTATGTGCTTGGATCAATCATAAAATACTGGATTCTCAGAGAGCTTAATGCAACTCTGATTATCACAATAGATCATAGTTGGATTTATTTCCTAACGAAACAGTCCCACAAGTATATTTCTCATCCAGATCACCTCACATGTTTCTTGACTTGCAGCCATGTATTCAAATTTTGTCTAGTTTAGTGCCATAAACCTCTGCTTCCTACTGTACTAGGAAATTGTTGTGGACCCAACACTGAAAATTCCACCAGATGTGATCTTTTGGTCATATGGACTCTATGCCCAATCTACATCTAAGAAGCCACACAATTTCACTCCCTCTGTCTATTTCTACCATTATCCATACTGGTAGTGCCTTTGAGGTACCGTAAAACATGCTTAGCTTCCTTCCAATATGATTTGGATGGACTAACCATAGCTTGGCTAAAATGGTTGACTGCATAGCACATATCTGCCCGTGTGTTCACAAGATACATCATTGAACCCACTAGATGTTGGTAAATGGTAGCATTAACCTCTTCACCTGAAGTGACAGTCTCCTTCCTCCAGTTGGTCGCTAAAGGTTTTTCCATGGGCCTACAACTCTCCATGAAAAATTTCTATAGTATCTCAGTGGCATACTTGCCTTAAGACACAAATAATTTCCCATCACCTTGCCATACTTCCAGCTCAAGGAAGTAGTGCATGAGACCCATGTCTTTCATCTCAAATTCCCTTGCAATGTCCTCCTTGCAAGTGCTAATCAACTTCTCATCACCTGTCAATATTAAATCATCTACATATAAAACGATGATAAGTAATTTACCTTATACCAAATTATGATAGAGGTTTTCATCTGCTTCACTTTTGGTGAAGCCCAATCTAGTGAGATACTATCAATCTGAGTGTACTAAGGTCGGGGTGCCTGTTTGAGATCGTACAATGCTCGCTTGAGTCTGCACACATGAGACTTCTGATCAAATGTCTCAAAACCTTCTGGTTTCTCTATGTACACTTCCTCCTCAATAACACCATTAATAAATGTTATGTTTACATCCATTTGGGCGATCTTCCACCCCATCTATGCAACTAGTGTAAGAATTGATCTAATGGATGAATACTTTGCTACGAGAGCAAAGGTTTCATCATAGTTAATTCCCTCAACTTGAGAGAATCCCTTGGCCACAAATATGGCCTTATACTTCTCTATGATTCCATCTGCTGCATGCTTAACCTTGAAGATCCATATCAAACCCACAATTTATTTATCTACTGGTCTTGGGACCACTTCCCAAACACTGTTCTTCATGACGGATTCATATTCTTCCACCATTGCATCAACCCAAATTGGTTGCTCATATGCTTCCTCAAAAGATGACGGTTTAGTCTCTACAAGCTCATTCATTAGAGCCATGTAGCTAGGCTACCTCTCAAGTGACCTCTTTTGCCTATGAAAATTTGAAGGAGCTCCCACATTCTCCCTTGCATCTTGAACCAATCTATCAGATTCCTTGGTTATTTTTCTACCTTATTTGGATGGTTCTTCTTGAGTGGATTTCTCCACTCTACCTCCTCTCTGATCCTCCATTTGTGGTTACTCCACAACTTCCTAAGGCTCCTCTTGAGTAGCTAAAAGCTCCTCTTCTGGTTGGATTTGAAGTTCCCTATCAAGAGAGCATCTGATTGTTTTCTCCTCATCAAAATTTACATCCCTTCCCACAATTTTCATTATGAGGGAAGGTAAGTACACTCGATAATTGTGTGGAGTTTCACTGTAACCCACAAAAACTCCCAACTCTACTGTTGACTCAAGTTTCTTCCTCAAATCTTTGGAGACATGGTATTAAACATAGGCTCCAAAATTTTTGAAGTGAGACACATTTGGATTTCTCCTTGAGAAAGCCTCTTCCAGTGTAATCATACAAAGAATCCGATGAGGACTCTGGTTCTACAAGTAGAATGTTGTGTTACATAACTCTGCCCACAAATGTAGTGGCATACCTTGGTCATTTAACATAGCTCTTGCAACTCCCACAATGCTCCGGTTATTTCTCTCAACTACCCCATTCTGCTGTGGGTTGTGGGGTGTTGTGAGATTTTCTTTGAATGCCTTATTTTGCACAAAAATACTTGAATTCATTTGAAACATACTCACATCCATTGTCACTCCTGAGAGCCTTCACCTTATTTTTGGTCTCTTTTTCAACTAGTGCCTTGAATTCTACAAATTTTGAGAACATCTCATCCTTCTTCCACATGAAGAAGATCCAACACTTCCTTGAGAAATAATCAATAAAAATAACATAGTACTTATGTCTGGCAGTGGAGGCTGTCGAGAAGGGTCCACAAACATCAAAGTGGACTCTCTCCAATACTGGATGTGCTTTGTTGTCTCGATCATGGAATGTGGATTTCACATACTTCCCCAAGGTACAACCCTTTGCCGAAATCCTGCTACTCAAGTGATCCTTTAGGGAGGTCAGTGGTTATTTGCTACATATGTTTAAGGGCTGCATGGGAAAAATGACCAAGTCTTCTATGCCAGAGTTCACCAACATATCAACTTTTCACTTTTTATGCCTTACTACTTAATGTAGCATAATATTCCATATCAAGTTTATACAGGTTCTTCACACGAACCCTGATCTGATTCACCTGCCCAGTATGTATGTGCCTCAGAAATGCTTTGCCTTTACTAAAGATTACATCATAGTCGTGGTCTTCCAAAACTGCTACAGAGATGAGGTTCTTCTTTAGGACTGGAACATACATGACATATTTGAGGCAAAGAGGGGATCCCAACAACCTCTTAAAGGCTACTCTACCAATCTTGGTAGCACTATATATTCTATTGCCCCCAAGCTCAATATGGATCAGGAGATATTTCTCCTCCAGGTCACTGGAAATCTCTCTACACCCTCTAATGTGGAATGAGGCACCTAAGTCCATGATCTAGGTGGATATTGGTGGCCACCCACCTATTCCACCTAGACCCCCCAGTCAGTTTCATCTGTTTCCTTGTTCATTTCAACATTTACTATTTTTAGCAGTTTTTCGGGTCCTGAACTTCTAGAGCAGTTTTGAGCCCCTAAAGAACATTTTTTTGGGGTCTACAGAAAGATGAAAGCCATAGGTAGGGGCTTATGGCAAAATCTTTAGTACTCAGCGAGATATTTCCAACAAGGTATCGTACGCACCAAACATAAATAATATGACCAAGTTACGACCTTGGGAAATTGGCTACCCAGTTAACCCCAATGGGGCCCACAAACTCTTAGTGTTACATCTCCTGGGGTTAGGGTTTTGGTTGTTTAGGGTTTTATCATGTTTTCAATAATAAACATAGCTTTCAGAGTCATGTAGCCGCCACATCTCTTCTTAGAAATAAGCTACCATCGCTCGAGCTATCTTATTTCCATTCTGTTTGTAAGCATAGTTATGCATTTTTCTATTAATGAAATGAAGTGTTTTTTGTTGCATATCTGTGTTTAGGATTATATATGTGAGTTGTTACATTCCTGTTTAAGTTCGGATCAATGGTATGAGAGCGTTTTTCTCTTTCTCTATTTTTCTTTGCATGTCCCCAATGAGGTGAGGGTATAAGGAGTTAGGGCTTGATCTGGTTGAACCATTGTAAGATCAACCTTGCAAAACCCGACGACCTCCCATGGCGGAAGAAAAGAAAGAAGAGGGGGCAGGAGATCCTTGCAAAATTTTGCTCAAGGAATCCCTTGAGCGATAGAGGGATGTGATGATGGATAACTTTGCCTAGATCCTTCAATGACTACCCACAGGCGATGCATCTTCATCCAGTAGCCACTCTAGAGGCGCCACTCGTTTTAAGGTACAAGTTAACTTCGATATTCCCATATTCAAAGGCCCGATAGATGCAAAACGCCATAGATAAATGGTTAAATATGTTGGAAGAATATTTGTCAGTTCATGGCTTTTTCAATTGGGAAAATATTACTTTTTCACTTCTCAAAGCCACCCTACATGCCAAGGACTAGTGGGAAACCTACTTTGAACAAAAGGACGAGAGTGAACCGTTGATGTTTTCAGTCACACCCACTTGGAATTATTTCTGAGACACCATCAAGGAACATTATTACCCTGTTGGTAGCCATGATCTAAATTTAAACAAGAACGCAATCAATTATAGATATAACCATAAACACAGAGATGCAGTGGAAAGAATACTTCATTTCATTAACGTAAAATTCTGAAATATTCTTACAAACAAAAATGGAAATAAACCAGCTAGGGTGATGGTACCTTATCTCTGAGAAGAGATGTCGTGACTACATGCCTCTGAACTGTGTTACAATGAGGCTCGAAGGCCTATTTATTGTTTAGAAACAATGGAAAACCCTAAACATCCAAAAACCTAACCCTAGAAGATGAAATGACAAACTGTGGGCCTCGTTCGGGTAAATTAGTACACCAAATTCTCGGGGTCGTAACTTTGGCATACGATCTCCGTTTGACGCACACAATAGCTTGTTAGAAAGATCTATCCGAGGACTATAACTTTGGGAAGAACAACATCAATCTATTACCCATGTTGCTCCTGATTTTCCTAAAAAACGTCATTTAGGGATCAAAAGAGCTCCGGAAGTTCAGGACCCGAAAAACTACTAAAAATAGTAAATTGTGCTATAATTACAAAAACTGAAAGAGACAATTGTGGGGGTCCAATTGGGATAGGTGGGTGGCCACCAACATCCACCTAGATCATTCCTCCCCCTGAGGAAGAAATGGTCCCCATTGCATTGAGTTCCTCCATCTGCTGAACTTGGTCCTTGGTGAGATGTTCTGCAATCTCTAATGTGTTCAGTAATGGTGGGAAGCATGGTTGAGGGCATTCCACATTGAAAACTCGGTGCAAGCGAAGGAATGGAGGAATGTTGTGCTCCAGAGAATTGTTTACCACAACCTTGGTAATGCTGTAAGGACCATGTCGGAGTGGTCTGAGCTTCTGATGGGCTCTTGTAAGGTGTTCTTTTTGCAGATGTAACCAAACTTTGTCGTCCATCTAAAACCTGTGTGGTACCCCTGTGGGTGAGGAGAACTTGTTCCGGTGTTACTTCATGACCGTATCCCTCTGTTGCTGCTACTGCGTGGAGGAACCCTTCGCAGGGGTCATGGATGTGACGATAATCTTCACTTACTTTGGGAGCAGACCATACAGAAAATAAATTTCCTAGTATGTGAGATGATCTTACTGCATTTCTTAGAAGAGATAAAAGAGGTGGCGGTAGGTAGGGCTACCTTTGGTATCTTGTATAATGAATTACCCAAAGAAATAATAACAGACCAAGGCCTTGACTCATACACAACATGTCGCCTCCACAAGTATGGTTGGCCTAATAATACATCACAAGCATCCAGAGGTGCAACATCACAAAATACCTCGTCTATGAAGGGCTTGATGCTGTAGGGAAGGCGGAATTGCTAGCGAACTTAGAGATCTCACCCTTTATGAAGCAACTCGATACTATATGGCCGCGGGTGTGGTGTAGTCGGTAGGCCCAACTGCTTCATGACCTCTTCTGAAATGAGGTTCTTTTGGCTACCATTGTCGACAATGAATTGCAGCAGCGAACCCTTCACCCACATTTGTGAGTGGAAAAGACGCTCCCCCTCCTCTGGATCTTCGGGCTCCTTCTTTTGGATCTTGGCGGTGGCAACAGTGGCGCTGGGCTCCGCGTCAATCATCTACTTCCCTTTTCCATTACCCTTGTCGAGTTCTGACTCAGGGTTGGAACATGCATATGATTTTTAAACCTTCAACTCAGCCACTAGTGACTGCTTGGTCTGCCACTCACTTGTGTTGTGAGTGGGGCTCTTGTGGAACTCACACCACTTTCCTGTGTCCTTCTTTGACTTTGTGGTGTTGTTCTTTTCTTACGGCTTCGACGGGTTGTCTTGGGTCACCCTGCCTTGGATTTGTCCTTTGTTCTTCGGATTCGCAGATCCAAAGTCTCGCTTCTTCTATTTAAACTTTTGCTCGATTTTGAGGGTGTATTGGTATGCCGTGCCGAGCGAGGAGATGTTCAGGAACTCCATCTCATCCTGGATGTACCTATGTAGGTAGCCATGGTACTTGAGTACCAAATGCAGCTCAAAGTCCTTGATACCCAACTATGTGCAAAGGGTATGAAAAATATTTATGAACTCTGGCACATCTTGGTCCCTTCCCTGCCGCAGCGTGGTCCACTTTATGTATTTGTCCTCATAGATTTTGATAGGGTAGTATTGCTCCTTGATGGCATCCCAGAATGAATTCCAAGTGGGTGTGGCTAAAAATAATAAGCCCATAATTTCATCCTTTTGCTCACAGTAGGTTTACCACCAGTCCTTGACTTGGGGGGCTGCTTTGAGAAGAGCAAAAATAATCTTTTCCCAACTGGAAAAATCATGAACAGAAAAATACCCATCTAGCAGATTTAACCATTTATCTACGGCATCTGCGTCTATTTAACCCTCAAAGATGGGGATTTCAAAATTAACTTGTACCTTAAAGGGTGTGGCGTTTCCAAAGTAGCTGTTGGAAGCCGATGCGTCGCCTCTAGGCAGTCGCTGAAGGATCTAGGAAAAACTGTCCATCATCACGTTCCTTTGTCGCTCGAGGGCTTCTTCAAGCAAGATTTTGATAGGATCTCCTGCCCCCTCATCTTTCTTTTCATCCACCATGGGAGGCCGTCGAGATTTGCGAGGCTGGTCTTGTAAAGGTTTGACCAGTTCAAGCCCTAACTCCTTATATCTCGACCTCGTTGGGGACATGCAAAGAAAAACAGACAAAAAGAAGACTGCTCTAAAAGCACTGATCTGGATTTAAAAAGGAACGCAAAAAATTACAGAGATAACCATAAACACAGAGATGCAGCAGAAATAATACTTCATTTCATTAATGTAAAATTCTGAAATATGCTTACAAACATAAATGGAAATAAACTAGCTAGGGCGATGGTAGCTTATCTCTGAGAAGAGATGTGGTGGCTACATGCCTCTGAACTGTGTTACAATGAGGCTCGAAGGCCTATTTATTGTTGAGAAAAAATGGAAAACCCTAAACATCCAAAAACCTAACCCTAGGAGATGAAGCGCCAAACTATGGGCCCCGTTTGGGTAAATTGCTACATCAACTTCCCGGGGTCGTAACTTTGGCATACGATCTCCGTTTGAGGCGCACAATAGCTCGTTAGAAATATCTATCCAAGGACTATAACTTTGGGAAAATAAACGTCATTTAGGGCCTCAAAACGGTTCCTGAAGTTTAGGACCCGAAAAACTGCTAAAAATAGTAAATTGTGCTATAATTATGGAAAATGAAAAACTGAAAGAGACAATTGCGGGGGTCCAAGTGGGATAGGTGGGTTGCCACCAACATCCACCTGGATCATTCCTCCCCCCTTAGGAAGAAATGGTCCCCAGTGCGTTGAGTTCCTCCATCTGTTGAACTTGGTCCCTGGTGAGCTGTTCTGCAATCTCTGATGTGTCCAGTAATGGTGGGAAGCATGGTCGAGGGCATTCCACATTGAACACTCGGTGCAAGTGAAGGAATAGAGGAATGCAGTGCTCCAAACCATTGCTTCCCACAACCTTGGTAATGTTGTAAGGACCATGTCGGAGTGGTCTGAGCTTCTGATGGGCTCTTGTAAGGTGTTCTTTCTGTAGATGTGACCAAACTTTGTCGCCCATCTAAAACTTGTCTGGTACCCTTGTGGGTGAGGAGAAGTTGTTCCTGTGTTCTTTCATGACCATATCCCTCTATTGCTGTTTCTGCGTGGAGGAACCCTTCGTTGGGGTCATGGATGTGGCAACGATCTTCCCCTTACTTTGGGAGCGGACCAGACATAAAATAAATTTCCTAGTCTGTGAGAAGATATTACTGTGTTTCTTAGCAGAGATCAAAGAGGTGGTGGTAGGCGGGGCTACCTTTGGTATCCTGTAATGAATTACCTAAAGAAATAATAATAGAGCAAGGCCTTGACTCATACACAACATGTCACCTCCACAAGTATGGCTGGCCTAATAATACATCACAAACATCCAGAGGTGCAACATCACACAATACCTCGTATGTGAAGGGCTTGATGCTATAGGGAAGGCAGAATTGCTAGCAGACTCAAAGATCTTGTCCTTCGTGAAGTCCCTCGATACTGTACGAGTGCAGGTATGGTGGAGTAGGTAGGCCCAACCGCTTCATGACCTCTACAAAAATGAGGTTCTTTTGGTTGCCACTATCGATAATGAACTGCAGCGGCGAACCCTTCACCCACATTTGTGAGTGGCCTCCTCTAGATATTCGGGCTCATTCTTTTGGATCTTGGTGATGGCAAAAGTGGTGCTAGGCTCTGCATCAATGATCTACTTCCCTTTGCCACTACCCTTGTCGGGTTTTGACTTAAGGTCGGAACATGCATATAATTCTAAAGCCTTCAACTCGGCTGCCAGCAACTGCCTGGTCCGACACTCACTTGTGTTGTGAGTGGGGCTCTTGTGGAACTCACACCACTTTCCTGTGTCCTTCATCGACATTTTGGTGTTGTTCTTTTCTTGCAGCTTCGACGGGTTGTCTTGGGTCACCCCGCCTTGGCTTTGTCCTTTGTTCTTCGGATTTGCAGATCCAAAGTCTCACTTCTTCTGTTTAAACTTTTGCTCGATTTTGACAGCGTATCGGTATGCTGTGCCAAGCGAGGAGATTTTTAGGAACTCCATCTCATCCTGGATGTACCTATGTAGGCAGCCGTGGTACTTGAGTACCAAATGCAGCTCAGAGTCCTTGATACCCAACTGTGTGCAAAGGGTATGAAAAATGTTTGTGAACTCTAGCACATCTTACTCCCTTCCTTGCCGTAGTGTGGTCCACTATATGAATTTGTCCTCATAGCTTTTGACAGGGTAGTATTGCTCCTTGATGGCATCTTAGAATGAATTCCAAGTGGGTGTGGGTGAAAATAATGAGTCCATACTTCAATCCTTCTACTCGCAGTAGGTTTCCCACCAGTCCTTGACGTGGGGGGTTGCTTTGAGAAGAGCAAAAATAATCTTTTCCCGACTGGAAAAATCATGAACAAAAAAATACCCATCAAGCAGATTTAACCATTTATCTACAGCATCTACATCTATTTGACCCTCGAAGATGGGTATTTCAAAATTAACTTGTACCTTAAAGGGTGTGGCATTTCCAGAGTAGTTGTTGGAAGCCGATGCGTCAACTCTGGGTAGTCGTTGAAGGATCTCGGAAAAACTACCCATCATCATGTTCCTTTGTCACTCGAGGTCTTCTTTGAGCAAGATTTTGATAAGATCTCCTGCCCCATCGTCTTTCTTTTCATTTGCCATGGGAGGCCGTCGGGATTTGCGAGGCTGGTCTTGCAAAGGTTTGACCAGTTCAAGCCCTAACTCCTTATATCCCGACCTTGTTGGGGACATGCAAAGAAAAACAGAGAAAAAGTAGACCGCTCTAATACCACTGAGCCAGATTTAAACAGGAACGCAACAAATTAAAAAGATAACCATAAACATAGAGATGCAGTGGAAATAATACTTCATTTCATTAATGTAAAATTCTAAAATATGCTTACAAACAGAAATGGAAATAAACCAGCTAGGGCGATGGTAGCTTATCTCTGAGAAGAGATGTGGCGGCTACATGCCTCTGAATTGTGTTACAATGAGGCCCAAAGGCCTATTTATTGTTGAGAAACAATGGAAAACCCTAAGCATCCAAAAACCTAACCTTAGGAGATGAAAAGCCAAACTGTGGGCCCCATTTGGGTAAATTGGTACATAAACTTCCTGGGGTCGTAACATTGGCATACGATCTCCATTTGACACGCACAATAGCTCGTTAGAAAGATCTATCCGAGGAATATAACTTTGGGAAGAGAAACATTAGTCAAATACCAGTATTGCTCCTGATTTTCCTAAAAAACATCATTTTGGGCCTCAAAACGGCTTCAGAAGTTCAGGACCCGTAAAACTGCTAAAAATAGTAAATTGTGCTATAATTTCGAAAACTGAAAAACTGAAAGAGACAATTGTGGGGTTCCAAGTGGGATAGATGGGTGGCCACCAACATCCACCTAAATCATTCCTCCCCCCTTAGGAAGCAATGGTTCCCATTGCGTTGAGTTCCTCCATCTGCTGAACTTGGTCCCTGGTGAGCTGTTTTGCAATCTCTGATGTGTCCAGTAATGGTGGGAAGCATGGTCGAGGGAATTCCACATTGAACACTCAGTGAAAGCGAAGGAATGGAGGAATGTTGTGCTCCAAAGCATTGTTTCCCACAGCCTTGGTAATGCTGTAAGGACCATGTCAGAGTGGTCTGAGCTTCTGATGGGCTCTTGTAAGGTGTTCTTTCTGTAGATGTAACCAAACTTTGTCGCCCATCTGAAACTTGTGTGGTACCCCTGTGGGTGAGGAGAAGTTGTTCCTGTGTTCTTTCATGACCATATCCCTCTGCTACTACTGCTGCGTGGAGGAACCCTTCGCGGGGGTCATGGATGTGGCAACGATCTTCCCTTTACTTTGGGAGCGGACCAGACAGAAAATAAATTTCCTAGTCTGTGAGATGATCTTACTGCATTTCTTAGAAGAGATCAAAAAGCTGGCGTTAGGTGGGGCTACCTTTGGTATCCTGTATAATGAATTACCCAAAGAAATAATAACAAAGCGAGGCCTTGACTCATACACACCATGTCGCCTCCACAAGTATGGCTGGCCAAATAATACATCACAAACATCCAGAGGTGCAACATCACACAATACCTCATATGTGAAGGGCTTGATGCTGTAGGGAAGGCGGCATTGCTGGTGGACTCAGAGATCTCATCCTTCGTGAAGCCACCAAATACTGTATGGCTATGGGTGTGGTGTAGTCGGTAGGCCCAACCGCTTCATGACCTCTACTGAAATGAGGTTCTTTTGGCTGCCACTATCGATAATGAATTGCAGTGGCTAACCCTTCACCCACATTTGTTAGTGGAAAAGACGTTCCCCCTCCTCTGGGTCTTCGGGCTCATTCTTCTGGATCTTGGTGGTGGCAACAGTGGCACTGGGCTATGCGTCAATGATCTGCTTCCCTTTTCCATTACCCTTGTCGGGTTTTGACTCAGGGTTAGAACATGCATCTAATTCTGAAGCCTTCAACTCGGCCACCAGCGACTGCCTCGTCCGACACTCACTTGTGTTGTGAGTGGGGTTGTTGTGGAACTCACACCACTTTCCTATGTCCTTCTTCAACTTTGTGGTGTTGTTCTTTTCTTGCAGCTTCGACGACGGGTTGTCTTGGGTCACCCCGCCCTGGCATTGTCCTTTGTTCTTCGGATTCGCAGATCCAAAGTCTCGCTTCTTCTGTTTAAACTTTTGCTCGATTTTGACAATGTATCGGTATTTCGTGCCGAGTGAGGATATGTTCAGGAACTCCATCTTATCTTGGATGTACCTATGTAGGCAGCTGCGGTACTTGAGTACCAAATGCAACTCAGAGTCCATGATACCCAACTGTGTACAAAGGGTATGAAAAATGTTTTTGAACTCTATCACATCTTTCTCCCTTCCCTACCGCAGCATGGTCCACTTTATGTATTTGTACTCATAGATTTTGACAGGGTAGTATTGTTCCTTGATGGCATCCTGAAATGAATTCCAAGTGGGTGCGACTAAAAATAGTGAGCCCGTACTTTCATCCTTCTGCTCACAGTAGGTTTCCCACCAGTCCTTGACGTGGGGGGTTGCTTTGAGAAGAGAGAAAATAATCTTTTCCCAACTAGAAAAATCATGAACAGAAAAATACCCATCTAGCATATTTAACCATTTATCTACAGCATCTGCATCTATTTGACCCTCGAAGATGGGTATTTCAAAATCAACTTGTACCTTAAAGGGTGTGGCATTTCCAGAGTAGCTGTTGGAAGCCGATGCGTCGCCTCTAGGTAGTCACTAAAGGATCTGGGCAAAACTGTCCATGATTGCGTTCCTTTGTCGCTTGAGGGCTTCTTCAAGCAAGATTTTGATAGGATCTCCTGCCCCCTCGTCTTTCTTTTCATCTGCCATGGGAGGCCATCGAGATTTGCGAGGCTGGTCTTGCAAAGGTTCGACTAGTTCAAGCCCTAACTCCTTATATCCTGACCTCATTGGGGACATGCAAAGAAAAACAGAGCAAAAATAGACCGCTTTGATACCACTGATCCAGATTTAAACAAGAACGCAACAAATTACAAAGATAACCATAAACACAGAGATGTAGCAGAAATAATACTTCATTTCATTAATGTAAAATTCTGAAATATGCTTACAAACAGAAATGGAAATAAACCAGCTAGGGTGATGGTAGATTATCTCTGAGAAGAGATGTGGTGGCTACATGCCTTTGAACTCTGTTACAATGAGGTTCGAAGGCCTATTCATTGTTGAGAAATAATGGAAAACCCTAAACATCCAAAAACATAACCCTAGGAGATGAAGCGCCAAACTATGGGTCCCTTTTGGGTAAATTGGTACATCAACTTCTCGGGGTCGTAACTTTGGCATACGATCTCCATTTGACACGCATAATAGCTTGTTAGAAAGATCTGTCCGAGGACTATCACCCATGTTGCTCCTAATTTTCCTAAAAAGCAATATTTAAGGCCTCCAAATGGCTCTGGAAGTTCAGGACCCAAAAAACTACTAAAAATAGTAAATTATGCTATAATTACGGAAACTGAAAAATTGAAAGAGACAATTGCGGGGGTCCAAGTGGTACAGGTGGGTGGCCACCAACATCCACCTGGATCATTCCTCCCCCCTTAGGAAGCAATGGTCCCTATTTCGTTGAGTTCCTCCATTTGCTAAACTTAGTCCTTGGTGAGCTGTTCTGCAATATCTGATTTGTCAAGTAATGGTGGGAAGCATGGTCGAGGGCATTCCAAATTGAACACTCGGTGCAAGCGAAGGAATGGAGGAATGTTGTGCTCCAAAGCATTATTTCCCGTAACCTTGGTAATGTTGTAAGGACCATGTTGGAGTCGTCTGAGCTTCTGATGGGCTCTTGTAAGGCGTTCTTTCTGCAGATGTAACCAAACTTTGTCGCCCATCTGAAACTTGTGTGGTACCCCTGTGGGTGAGGAGAAGTTTTTCATGTGTTCTTTCATGACTGTATCCCTCTGTTGCTGCTGCTGCATGGAGGAACCCTTCGCGTGAGTCATGGATGTGGCAATGATATTCCCCTTACTTTGGGAGCAGACCAGACAGAAAATAAATTTCCTAGTCTGTGAGACAATATTACTACATTTGTTAGCAGAGATCAAAGAGGTGGCGGTAGGCGGGGCTACTTTTGGTATCCTGTAAAATGAATTACCAAAAGAAATAATAACAGAGCAAGGCCTTGACTCATTCACAGCATGTCGCATCCACAAGTATGGTTGGCCTAATAATACATCACAAACATCCAGAGGTTCAACATCACACAATACCTCGTCTGTGAAGGGCTTAATGTTGTAGGGAAGGCGCCATTGCTGGCGTACTTGGAGATCTCGTCCTTCATGAAGCCACCCGATACTATACGGCTGCGGCTGTGGTGTAGTTGGTAGGCCCAACTGCTGCACGACCTTTGCTAAAATGAGGTTCTTTTGGTTGGCATTGTCGACAATGAATTGCAGCGGTGAATCCTTCACCCACATTTGTGAGTGGAAAAGATGTTCCCCCTCCTTTGGATCTTCAGGCTCATTCTTCTGGATCTTGGTGGTGGCAATAGTGGCGTTGGGCTCCGTGTCAATGATATTCTTCCCTTTTGCATTCCCCTTGTCGGGTTCTAACTCAGGGTCGAAACATGCATCTCATTCTGAAGCCTTCAACTCAACCACCAGTGACTGCCTGGTCTGACACTCACTTGTGTTGTGAGTCGGGCTCTTGTGGAACTCACACCACTTTCCTGTGTCCTTCTTTGACTTTGTGGTGTTTTTCTTTTCTTGCGGCTTCAACGGGTTGTCTTGGGTCACCCCGCCTTGGCTTTGTCCTTTGTTCTTCGGATTCGCAGATCCAAAGTCTCGCTTCTTCTGTTTAAACTTTTGCTCAATTTTGGCAGCGTATCGATATGTCGTGCCGAGCGAGGAGATGTTTAGGACTCCATCTCATCCTGGATGTATCTATGTAGGCAATCGTGGTACTTGAGTACCAAATACAGCTCAGAGTCCTTGATACCCCATTGTGTGCAAAGGGTATGAAAATTGTTTGTGAACTCTGGCACATCTTGGTCCCTTCCCTACCATAGCATGGTCCACTTTATGTATTTGTCCTCATAGCTTTTGACAGGGTAGTATTGCTCCTTGATGGCATCCCAAAATGAATTCCAAGTGGGTGCGACTGAAAATAGTGACCTCGTACTTTCATCCTTCTACTCGCAGTAGGTTTCCCACCAGTCCTTGACATGGGGGGTTGCTTTGAGAAGAGAGAAAATAATCTTTTCCTGACTGGAAAAATCATGAACAGAAAATTACCCATCTAGCAGATTTAACCATTTATCTACGGCATCTGTATCAATTTGACCCTCGAAGATGGGGATTTCAAAATTAACTTGTACCTTAAAGGGTGTGGCATTTCCAGAGTAGCTGTTGGAAGCCGATGCGTCGCCTCTGAGTAGTCGCTGAAGGATCTGGGAAAAATTGTCCATCATCGCATTCCTTTGTCACTCGAGGGCTTCTTCGAGCAAGATTCTGATAGGATCTCCTGCCCCCTCGTCTTTCTTTTCATCCGCCATGGGAGGCCGTTGGGATTTGCGAGGCTAGTCTTGCAAAGGTTCAACCAGTTCAAGCCCTAACTCCTTATATCCCGACCTCGTTTGGTACATGCAAAGAAAAACAGAGAAAAACAAACCGCTCTAATACCACTGATCTAGATTTAAACAAGAAAGCAACAAATTACAGAGATAACCGTAAACACAGAGATGCAGCAAAAATAATACTTCATTTCATTAATGTAAAATTATGAAATATGCTTACAAACAGAAATGGAAATAAACCAGCTAGGGCGATGGTATCTTATCTCTGAAAAGAGATGTGGTGGCTACATGCCTTTGAATTGTGTTACAATGAGGCTCAAAGGCCTATTTATTGTTGAGAAACAATGGAAAACCCTAAGCATCCAAAAACCTAACCCTAGGAGATGAAGCGCTAAACTGTGGGCCCCGTTTGGGTAAATTGGTACATCAACTTCCCGAGGTCGTAACGTTGGCACACGATCTTCGTTTGACGTGAAAAATAACTCATTAGAAATATCTATCCGAGGACTATAACTTTGGGAAGAGAAATATTGGTCAACGACAACCATGGTGCTCCTAATTTTCCTAAAAAATGTCATTTAGGGCCTCAAAACGGCTCCGGAAGTTCACGACCCGAAAAATTGCTAAAAATAGTAAATTGTGCTATAATTACGGAAACTGAAAAACTGAAAGAGACAATTGCAGGGGTCCAAGTGGGATAGGTGGGTGGCCACCAACATCCACCTGGATCATCCACCTAGGCCGCCTAGTCAGTTTTATCTGTTTCCTTGTTCATTTCAACATTTACTATTTTTAGCAGTTTTTCGGGTCCTGAACTTCTGGAGCAGTTTTTACCCACTAAAAAAAATTTTTTGGGGGTCTGTGGAAAGCTAAATGCCATAGGTAGGAGCTTATGGCAAAATCTGTAGTACTCGGTGAGATATTTCCAATAAGGTATCGTACGCACCAAACAGAAATAATATGACCAAGTTACGACCCCGGGAAATTGGCTACCCAATTAACCCCAATGGGGCCCACAAACTCTTAACGTTACATCTCCTGGGGTTAGGGTTTTGTTTGTTCAGGGTTTTCTCATGTTTTCAATAATAAATAGGCCCTTGAGCCTCATTGTAACATAGCTTTCAGAGTCATGTAGCTGCCACATCTCTTCTTAGAAATAAGCTACCATCGCCCGAGCTATCTTATTTCCATTCTATTTGTAAGCATAGTTATGCATTTTTCTATTAATGAAATGAAGTTTTTTTCTATTGCATCTCTATGTTTAGGATTATATAAGTGAGTTGTTTCATTCCTGTTTAATTTCAAAACAGTGGTATCAAAGCGGTTTTCTCTTTGTCTATTTTTCTTTGCATGTCCTTAATGAGGTCATGGTATAAGGAGTTAGGGCTTGATCTGGTTGAACCATTACAAGATCAGCTTCACAAAACCCGACGACCTCCCATGGAGGAAGAAAAGAAATAAGAGGGGGCAGGAGATTCTTGCAAAATGTTGCTCGAGGAATCCCTCGAGTGATAGAGGGACGTGATGATGGATAACTTTGCCTAGATCCTTCGATGACTATCCACAGGCGATGCATCTTCATCCAGTAGCCACTCTAGAGGCACCACTCCTTTTAAGGTACATGTTAACTTTGATATTCCCATATTCAAAGGCATGATAGATGCAAACACCGTAGATAAATGGTTAAATATGTTGGAAGGATATTTTTCAGTTCATGACTTTTTCAATCAGGAAAAGATTATTTTTTCACTTCTCAAAGCCACCCCACACGCCAAGGACTGGCGGGAAACCTACTGTGAACAAAAGGACGAGAGTGAACCCTTGATGTTTTCAGCCGCACCCACTTGGAATTATTTCCGAGACACCATCAAGGAACAATATTACCCTGTCGAGAGCTATGAAGACAAATACATAAAGTGGACCATGCTATAGCAAGGAAGGGACTGAGATGTGCTAGAGTTCAAAAATATTTTCCATACCCTTCGCACAAAGCTGAGTATCAAGGATACTAAACGGAATTTGGTGCTCAAGTACCATGACTATTTACATAAGTACATCTAGGACGAGATGGAGTTCCTAGACATTTCCTCACTCGACACAACGTATTGGTATGTTGTCAAGATTGAGTAGAAGTTTAAACTGAAGAAGCAGGAATTTGGATCTGCAAATCCAAAGTAAGGAAAAGGCCCCAGCAAACCATAGAACAAAGGACCAAGCCAAGGCGGGGCTACCCAGGACATCCCGCAAAAGCTGCAAGAAAATGACAACACCACGAAGATGAAGAAGGACATGGGAAAATGGTGTGAGTTCCATAAGAGCTCCACTCACAATACAAGTGAGTTTCGGGCCAAGCAGTCATTGGTGGCCGAGCTGAAGGCTTCCGAATCAGATACAAGTTCTGACTTTGAATCAGAACTCAATAAGGGAACTGAAAAAGGAAAGAAGATCATTGATATAGAGCACAGTGCCACTGTGGCCACCACCAAGATCCAGAATATTGAGCCTGAAGATCCAGAGGAGGGGTAACGCCTCTTCCACTCATAGATGTGGGTGAATGGTTCTCCATTGCAGTTCATTGTCAATAGTGGGAGCCAAAATAACCTCATTTCAGTAAAGGTTGTGAAGCGGTTCAGCCTAAAGACTACAACACATCCACAACCATACACCATCGGGTGGCTTCACCAAGGATGAGATCTTAGTGTCAGCCAACAGTGCCGCCTTCCCTACAACATCAAGCCCTTCACAAATGAGGTACTATATGACATTGCTCCTCTTGAAGTTTGTGATGTATTGTTAGGACAACCATACATGTGGAAATGGTATGATGTATATGAGTCTAGACCTTGCTTTGTGATTATTACTTTGGCTAATAAGTTGTACATGATACCGTAGGTAGCCCCACCTACCACCATCTCTTTGATCACTACAAAGCAATGCAGTAAGATCATTTCCGAGACCAGGAAATTTGTTTTCCTTATGATTCACCCCTAGGGCAAGAAGAAGGTTGTGCCCACGACTTCTATACAGGTCTCCTCTGCACAACGACAGCAAATGGACAAGGTTGTGGAGGAGTACCGGGATATTTTTTCCTCACCCATAGGGCTACCTCTACACTGTCAGCTCAAGCACTCCATCGATCCTACCTCAGGTGCGTTGCTGCACAATGGACCGATCTATCAACACTCTGTTCTAGAGAACGATAAGATCAAGAGGCAGATTCAGGAACAAATGTAGAAAGGGCACATTAGGCCAAGATCATCACCTTGTGGGAGCCTTATTGTATTTGTACAGAAGAAGGATGGGATTTGGAGGCTCTGTATTGACTATCGGGTGCTAAACAAGATCATTGTCTGAAATAGTTACCCAATCCTGCAGATCGATGACCTTCTGGACCAGATCAAAGGGGCCAAATATTTCAACAAGATGGACTTGAAGTTAGGTTATCATCAGGTGCCTATCAAACCATCCGATGTGTGGAAGACTACCTTCAAATACAAGGAGGGCCTTTTCGAATGGTTGGTCATGCCGTTCGGATTGACGAACTCCCCTGCAACCTTTATGAGACTAATGGACGACATATTGTGGCCCTTCACCAATGCATTCATGGTGGTGTATTTATATGACATCTTTATCTTTAGCCAAAGTTGGGAAGGGCACCTCCACCATATTCAACAGCTCCTTCAAACCCTGCAACAACACAAGTTGTGTCCTAACATGGAGAAATGCACCTTTGGCTTGACCCAGGTTCAATATCTGGGATACATCATTTATGAGTAGGGTGTACTTGTGGACCCATCCAAGATACAAGTCATTCGGGATTGGCCAGCCCTAACCACTCTAACAGAGCTCCATAACTTTTTGGGTCTTGCCAATTTCTACCATAGGTACATGTTGGGGTTCTCTCATATCACTTAGCCTTTAAGTCAAGTCACCAAGGGTAGAGTGAAAGCAAAGTTTTTTTTGGTTGGTAAACAAAAAAAATTAATTCTCAAAGTTGAAGAATCACCTCTATTCTGCACCAGTTCTCACATTACCAGACTTGCAACAACCATTTGAGATTGAGATAGATGCCTCTGACTATGCTATTGGTGTGTTTCTTACTCAGCATGAGTATCTAGTGGCTTACCATAGTGAGACACTTTTAGACATAGTCCAAAAGTACCCCACTTACGACAAAGAAATGTATTCCATTTTGTAGGCCTGCCGTCAAGGGAAGCATTACATTCTAGGGAAGGAAACAGTCATCCACACAGACCACTGACCTCTAGAGTTCATACAGACATAAGGGAAGTTGTAGAATGGTTGCCATCAGAAATGGTCCACCTATCTGCAACAGTTCCATTTGAACATTAAGTATAAGAAGGGAAGCACCAATAACGTCGATTATTGCCTCAGCCGACCACCGTCATGGCACTGATCACTGTGCTCGACTCCTGTGGGCAAGAGACATCGGGATGGCTATATCTTTACAAGAGCGATCCAGAATTTGGTACCATATACCAAACACTCTTGGAAGGGAAGAAAGTTCCAAATTTTCACCTTTAGGATGCACTGTTATGCCACCTGGGACACATATGTTTTCCTTCAAGTGAGCGTGCCAAAATGATTTGGGAGGTGCACTACGGTTGGGTTTCTAGACATTTCGGAGCAGAGAAAACATTGGTGGTATTGTAGAAGTATTTTTATTGGCCGAAACTTCGTTAGGATGTTGGGAAGTACATTAGATTCTGCACCGCCTATGCCATTACCAAATCAACCATCAACAAGCAAGGCTTGTATACACCTCTACCTACTCCTAGCTAGCCTTGGGAATCTGTCTCCATGGATTACATGTCGGGCCTTCCTTCTACTAAGCATGAAAAATATTGCGTTTTCATGGTCGTCGATAGATTCTCTAATATGGCCATAGCCTACAAGAAGAGTATCACAGCAGAGGCCACTGCTAAGCTCTTCTTTGAGTGAGTGTGGGTACACTTTGGGATCCCACAGTCCATTATCTCACATCGGTACAACAGATTCCCGAGTGCATTTTGGTCAAGTCTTTGGTGAATGCTGGATACAAAACTTACTAAGTCCATGAATTTCCATCCCCAAACTAATGGCCAAATAGAGGTTTTCAACAGGATGATCGTACACATTTTGTGCATGTACAACTCGAAGATTCCATGCACATGGGATGAAATTCTCCCCTATTTCCAACACAAATAAAACAGAGCTCTCCATAGATCAACATGCCACAACCCCTTTCAGGTAGGGCTGGGATTTCAGCCATTATTCCCCATTGATGTGGCCATACCATTTGCAGCCACTCAGGTAGATTCGGCACACATTCAGTCTGAAGCTAAAAGGGCTAACAAATTCATTGAGTGCATTCAAAACATCCACCAATAGGTCCATGCTATATTGGACAGAGCCAATGCTAAGTACAAGTAGCACCATGATCAACATTGAGTGCCGCACAAGTTCCAGGTGGGCGACAATGTTTTGCTACATTTGCAAAAGCAGTGCCTTGCTGGACCCCACCTCATGCTTCACCCACTTCGATATGGGCCATACACCATCACCAAGGCTGTCAGTGACAATTCCTTTGAGCTCAACACCCCACCATTCCTTGGTCCAAACTGAGTGTTCAATGTAGATTGCCTTCGGTCATACTTTCCACCATTGTTGGACACATTTGACATTGCAGAACAACTCACACCAACAAAGATCAACCCGAACTACATGGAACAGGCCACCACTGATCAGATCATCAACACAAAGATCAAGAAAACTTGCCAATAGAGGATACAGTTATATTGACTTGTCAAAGTAGGCCAACTCCTTCACTAGGACAAGTGGTTCACCAGGGACCAGGTTCAACAGAAATTTCCTCACCTTATGGAGGCTCTGCATGTAATGGGGACCATTGCTTCCTAAGGGGGGAGGGATGATCCAAGTGGATATTGGTGGCCTCCTACCTATTCAACCTAGACCCCCTAGTCAGTTTCATCTGTTTCCTTGTTCATTTTAGCATTTACTATTTTTAGCAGTTTTTCGGGTCCTAAACTTCCAGAGAAGTTTTGGCCCCCTAACAGATGTTTTTTTTTGGGGTTCGCGGTAGGCCTATATTTGTAGTCAGGGGCATACAAAAAAACCTGTAATACTCTGCGAGATCTTTCCAACAAGGTATCGTACGTGCCAAATAGAGATAATATGACCAAGTTATGACCTCGGGAAGTTGGTTACCCAATTAACCCCAACGGAGCCCACAAACTCTTGGTGTTACATCTCTTGCGGTTAGGGTTTCGGTTGTTTAGGGTTTTCTCATGTTTTCCAATAATAAATAGGCCCTTTAGCCTCATTGTAACACAAGTTTTAGAGACATGTAGCTACCACATCTCTTCTCAAAGATAAGCTACCATTGCCTGAGCTATCTTATTTCCATTCTATTTGTAAGTGTTGTGGAGGTAAATCCTCTCTGCGGACAGAGACGATCCCTACTAGCCCAGACCGGGTCTAGCAACAATCACACAATGCTACCACGCAAGTTCCTAACTGCAAATACAAAGTAGATGGTGAGAACCTACTTGGATTCCAATGCTAGTGTTCGTCGAAGAGATGTCGCCTTCGTTCCTTTGCTTTGGCCAGTCACGATCCCCACGATCTCCGTGATTGGATACCTGCACACACAAAGAACAACACGAAAACAAGTGTAAAATCTAGTAGATGCAATTATATATCAGTTAGAAAAGATATAACTGAACATCAAACATGAAACAATGAGAGTGGAACCATAATGATAGTCATCTATTATTAATGAATAACAAAGAAGAATACAACCATTGTTCTGATGTCAAATCCTCCTTTGGCTGGGTAGTCAGCTACACAAGTCTTGCAAAGCTTGTTGGGATGAGGAACAAGCCTCTCTCTCTTTGGGTGACAAGAATCTCCTTACTTAGATTTGGCCTTATGGGTGCAAAGAAGGCTCTTGCAGCTTCAAACTCTTGAACTCCTGGAACTACTGACTATTATGACTGTAACTATTGTAACTAGCTTGCTCAAGGCATAGAGGCAAGCTTTTATAGATAGAGAGGGAAAGAGATAGGATCAACCACATTATTCATGGGATTGGCTTTATCACTTGGAAACTTCCATGAAAGGTGGCAAACCACTTTCCCTTCTATGGAGATTCGAAGCCAAACCATCCTAGCTCAACATAGATTCAGTTGGTGAATGGGTTGAAGAGAACCTTCGGGAGTTTGTTCATTGAAAACTTTACTCAATTCGGTTGGCGCGAGTGTGACTCTAGGACAGAGTGCCAATGGCGCGCC
Source organism: Pinus tabuliformis (assembly GCA_031772625.1). Taxonomy (NCBI): domain Eukaryota; kingdom Viridiplantae; phylum Streptophyta; class Pinopsida; order Pinales; family Pinaceae; genus Pinus; species Pinus tabuliformis. Next base: position 1,044,871,297 of record CM062809.1, read on the forward strand.
CTTTATGGAGGATTTCCCTCATTGGCGCGGGCAGTGAACTATGGACCCGCGCTAATGCAAAAAGAGCTGTTTTCATGAGTATTTTGCAGGAGATGTCTTCAGTGCAAATGAAGCTCATGCTCAGAGGAATATAATGCAAGTGGTTTCAGGTTATGTCACTTCTCACAAGTCTCGGAATGAGTCCTCCAATGTACAGGTGAGGGATAACAGGGACGGTGACAAACGGTGACAAATTGCTGTGTAACAGATGCCCCCTAAAGCATGAGGCCCGAGAGAGAGAGGGGTGAAATGCTTTACAAGAACATGTGTGACTGAAAACACGGCCGCCGGAGAACCTGCGTAAAGAAGTACAACTGATATCTCAAGTACATGATATAAGTGGTATGGGCGCAGCCATCCATAACAGAGTACATAATAATCTAGATCCAAGGTATGGGCGCAGCCATCCGGAGAGGATCGATAAATAGACTCAGGCATGGTCGCAGCCATCCAGTAAATGAGTCATGTAATAATCATAATAATCCACAAATCGCAGCCTGGATTCCAATAGACAAAATCCAGGGTCTTGCGCTCCATCTCGACCCGTACAGAGTACAAGTTCAAGCATGCGAATGTATGAGTTGAAGTCGAACATGCATGAACATCGTCTGATTACCAGTCAATAATGAAAACTGTTAACAGACGTGAGAGGTACCATCAATAATGACAATGGCCCTCAAGGTACTATAGGTACAATCTATGGTGTGTGAATGAATGAGCTGGCGTCGAACACCCGTAGAATCATTCGATCGGAGGCCAATGATAAAAACCTCTCGTCGAACACGAAGAACCTGCCATTGAGGCATGCAGGCTCCAAGGCACCAAAGGGAGTCTCTAGATCAGCTTCCTGGATAATGAGCTGAAGTCGACAGGAAGTGATCTTGATCAAAGGTGGGCCATAGTGTTTCCCACATCATTGACATGAGACAGAGGAAAGATGTTGTGGTGATGCAAAATTATGTGAGGTATCAGAGGAGGTGGTATTGCTGCAGAGGTCAACTTCTCTTGAACATATCGGTGGCACGACAGTGGATTTGGCAGTATTTGACATCAAATGAGCAAAGGTCATGATGACAAGGCAATGAGCAGATTAGAGGCCGAATAGGATAACCCAAACCCATGAAGGCTAGTGTAAAGCAAGATGAGATGTCCCCACCCCGACACGAATGCAGACTAGTGCCATGTTCAAGAGCGACATACTGCCGACACGACGACAATTATGGATCCATTTTCCCCACCATTTCTGGCGAGTACCCCAGTTATTTTTAGCAAGCTTGACGGGGATAGCATATGCTTGTGAGTGTCATTACGACGGAATCTGATGTCATTAAGTTTTAACGAGTCTGACAAAGGAAAAACTCGGCGTCTTTTCCTATTTAGAGAGTCTGAAAAGACAGCAAAAAGAAAAACTCCAGGGGGGTCCTTTTTCGTAAAGTTGTGTCTCCCGAGCCTGAAAAAGTATAAAACAATGCTCGAAAGAACCGCCCGACCAGTATGATCGAGGAGTACTTTTCAATTATAGTGACATCGATCCGAAAAAGTAGAAAAGCGATCAACATCACGTCGTTTCGTAACCATTTACGAACCGGAAACGACAAGGGTTCGACGATCTTTTCGTTTTTACACGGTCGGAAAAGGGTTTAAAGACGACCGCCTCTTATTCACTTTTAACGAGTCAAGAGGGGTAACTCGGCAATCTTTTCACTTTTAACGAGTCAGAAAAGAGCTGAAAGATAACTCCATAATGACTTTTTCGTGTATTTACCGAGTCCGAAAAAGTATAAAAGACAACTCGTTTCACCATCGAAGTTGCAAAAAGGACCTGTCATAGCACCAGAAACAAGCGTAAAACCCATTTTCGACCAAAAGTATATTAAAATATTCAAAAATCAACTTTTTAAACCCTATTACAAGTCAAAAAGTCTATAAATGTGGTGAAAATGTAAAAAACAAAATTACTTTTACCTTTTACCTTGTGCATAGTGGTAGTGGTCCATTTGGGGTGCAAACTTCGAGCAGCGATTACCACCAATCCGGGCAACCATTCGAGATTCCGCCAGTTCCAGGTAAGAGGCGCTCTCTTAAGCTTCATTTCCATACCTGTTTTTATGCATTTTGTTCCTGAATTGAGCCTCCGCAAGGGGGATTTTAAAATTTAGGGTTGCGCCCCATTGGCGCGGGTATCCGGCATGGGTCTGCGCCAATGGGGTGATTTACCCAAAGGTGTCGCGCCAACCGCGCGACCTAGTTTTTCACTTAAATTTTCCCATCATTTTTGAAATTTGTCCGGTGTATATGCCTACCAGGGTTTCATTAATGATTTATTCATCCTTGTGGGTGCAGGAAACACGCAAAAATGGTGGTGGAATGGAAAGAACGAGAGCATGATGCCATAGATGCCTTAGCCATCATGGATGAGGGATGCATGAATGCTTTGAGAGACTGTGGTCTCAAGAAATTATTTCTCACCTCTTATCTGCGAGCTCAACCAGAGCTATTATAGTTTATAGTGGATGCTTGGGATGTCGACGACCAAGTATTTCGATTACGAGATCAGACCTTAGAGCTGGATGTATCTGATGTGTACTTCATTACTGGGCTGTCACAGAGAGGGGCGAGCCCCATTCTGACCGGAAGCAGGCCTTCCGCAGAGAAAATAGGTGAAGTGAAGGCTCGTATGTGCCCAGAGGCACAATTTGGGAAGAACAGTGCCAAGGTGGATATCGCCACCATCCATGATTTGGTTCTGAAGGTGATACTGTTCACCATCACACATGCAGCTGGGGTACAGGTGCCCCATGAGGCCAGCAAGAACCATCTGTTACTAGCGACAGAATGTCTTAGGCCCACCATTTTTGACTGGGCTACAGCAGTGACTATAAATATCAAGAGGCAGCTTACAAAGTGTAAGCGCGGGGGAGTGAAACAGTTCAGGTATGGTTTGATTGTGGTATCGTTCTTCTTGGAACGATTACCCTTATTCCAGTACCAGGGAGCTGTAGTAGCGAACCCATTACCACGAGAGCCTAGGATGGCTCGCTGGGCAGCATTGATGCCTAGAGGAGGAGGGGGCCAGTAGATGTCTTCGCGGCCCGAGTTCTTCATATGGCTTCGCCGCCAGTTGATCGTGGTAGAGGACTGGCCATACGCGGGAACTAACTTCATGGGGGATGTAGACCTCCCACTGCCAGAGGGAGAGGAATGGGAAGAGGAGCTAGGTATGATCTTCTCTTTTTGATGTTTTTATGTATTTTTTATTTTTTTGTCAATACATGCATGTTCTGATGACAGTTATATATATATGTAGATGTAGGCCCAGAGCGACCAGCCGGTTTGTCTCCTATAGCGAGGAGGGACCAACCTACAGCTGACCCTCAGGCGAGAGGTGTCGTGGGGGAAGAGCTGGTGCAGAATCTCGAGGGATTTACCCAAGGGATTCCAGGCTATGCTAGATTGGCAGATGTGCCATTCGCATATCAGAGGCACACGGTGGGGGTGCCGACCCGCATCCATCGTCTGTTGAGACGCTTGGTGCACGCGGTGGCGTGCTATCATGAGCACCACCACGAGTAGACTCCTAGGTTTCTTTCATGCATATTTTTTGAGGGACATGTTGTCCGAGGATGTATCAGAACATGTATTATTTTTTGGGTTTTGTAACGCACACGGTGCAAACATTATGACACATATATATATACATATGCCTATGGTTTTATTATTGTGCTTTTATGTGCTTGCTTGTATGATGTTTTGATTATAAATTACACAAATGTCTATCTAATACATGATTGGCCAATGCATCAGATAATGTGTTTAATCGTCGTGGAATATGCTGATATGTGATAAAATCAAAATTCCTTTCTAACAATTTAACACGTAAGTATAGTCTTAAAATGTGATGGTCTCTAACGGAATATCGCCCATTGAGCTGGTGGACGACAAGCTAAGAGTCTAGGTTAACAAGCAATGTACGAATACCGAGGTTAATTGCCTCAGCTAATAATTCAATAACAGCGCTATATTCAGCAACATTGTTTGTAGTACAGCCTAAACAGACACCTTGAAGGTCTATCAACTCACCGTGAGGATCATAGATCACCCACGCCGCAGAGGACAAATTACGAGTACTGCGGCAGGCACCATCAGTGAAACCAATGTAAGGTGCACCCGACATCTGCACAAGAAGCAAAAAGACACAATAAGGGACAATCACGCTTTCACACCAAACTGAAAACATGAAAACTCACACACACACATGCATATACAAATCGAAGCGCATTAAACTTGAGAATAAAGGGACGGGTATGCCCCCTAGCATGGTGTCTTAATTCGAGGTACATTCCCCTCAAGCTTCAGTCCATTGAAAATGGGGTGAAGGTTGACATCACCGTTATTGCGCTCGAATGGCATCAGATTGCCCCAAGATTCCGTTTGATGCACGGAAAGCGTTTTAATAGGGGCGAGATTCGGAGGGGGAAGGGGAAAGACACCCATTAGAGCGTGATCCTTAAAGAGTTCGGCTCCCACACTCTCGAATGACTTAGAGGTATGCTCTACGAATGGCACATTACCTTCGAAAGAAGAGGCAAAGAAGGAGAGCTGGTCCACCGTGACAATCTTCCCTTGATGAGGGAAATGAATGACACGAAAAAGGGAGGAAGCCACGCCTTGCATGGCATATGTCCAGCTACGTCTGAGGAGGAGGTTATAGGTGAGATTAGCATCAACGACTTCGACCTCCACTTCTACCGTCTTTCCTTCCAAGGAGATGGGCAAGCGTTGGAGGATACCGTAAGGACGAGACTCCCTTCCATCAAAGGCTTCTAACGTCGTGGGAGACTGGCTTAATGTAGGAGAACCAATAGCCTTCCAGCAAGCAACAGACATGATGCAAGTTGAGGCCCCTTCATCAATGACTGTATGATGAATTGTTTTGCCATTGATGATGACCTGTATAAGGAAAGCGATTTGGTGGGGCAGTCTCGGCGTATAGCCCTCGAGATCGAAAGAAATCAAATCTGAATCAGCCGGGTCTATGCCACCGATGGCCGATAGCAAGGACTTCCTCTGGGAGGGGCAGCTCTGGAGGACTTCTAGAGCGGACATAGCAGACGGAGCCTGAGCTAAGTCCTCCACAATGCTATAGTGTTGGGCAGCACGAGCATTAGGGTTGTAAGAAGACTTCCGGAGTACACCTTTCGGAGGGGGTCGGGGGATCGTCTCAGTGCTGGGTATTTCAATGTGGAGAGGACCAGAACTGGACGGAGGAGCACTGGAGGGGACCTCCGGCTCTTTCCCGGCAGGAGATGGATATTCTTTTGCTCGAGTAGTGACATGGATGGGAATTGTCCCAGCCATAAATACTTGAGAGCCAAATGAAGAAGAGGGTTGCGATGGATCTGCCACCATTTGAGTTTGTTGAGAAGGGAAAGGTTCTTTGAGCACAGCAGGAGTCCCAAGAGCACCTTTCAATAATCAACTAACTTCGGACCACCTGGGGCAGTCTTTAGTGTAGTGATCCTCATCACAGATAAGACAAGGATACTTAGGTTTTCGTTTGGCTCCTTCCTCGGGTGGATTTTTAGGGGAGTCCTGTTTAGGCTGTTCGGTCTTATTCTTAGCCTTCCCTTTCTTCTTCCCTTTCGAGGATTTATCCGTCGTGGTGGACTGGACGAAGTTAACCTCGGAGGTACTTCCAGAATTAGATTGACCCTGAGAAGTATTTCCATTAGAAGCGTTCTGTTTTTTCTTCCCAGGGTTCGCGGTCGATTTCTTTGATGACGTGTTTACAGAGCCAATAACTCCGTCAACAGATGTTTTTGGCGGAGCTTTGGATGTTCCGGGTCTCGAGGCGTCTGGCAAGTAATCATATAAAGTACCTGACTAAGAATATACTAAGTCAAGGTACTGAGCACGCGCGATAGCTTGCTCTTCAGTTACACAAGCTCCCATAGCGATGTCTCGCGCGATCGCAGGGACAAAGGAAGTCGTGAACCAATCGGTCAGGAGCTGATCAAGAATCCAAAATTTGATCAAGCGGCGATGTCGTCTCCATTCATGTATATGATCGGATATATGTGTGGCCGTGTCCTGTTTGAGAGACGTAAGGAGATGTGTCCCTGTCTCATACCAAATGGGTAACTGAAAATGAGTTAGGAATGCCATAGCCAGCGAGTTGAAATCTTGAAATGTTCCGCGATTCAACTCAATATACCACTTAGCGGCTGAGCCGGTGAGAGTCCTTTGGAAGAGGCGAAGCCGGATGGAGTCATCAAGCCATGAGTTGGATGAGCACCAAAGGTGATAGGTCATGATGTGGGCTTGAGGATCTTCACCAGCTTTGCCATCGAATTTTGGGCAATCACCAGGTATTTTAGTTGGAACTGGTGGCTAATATGGATTATGAAGAATGGGATCATTCGTCAACTTGGACACATCTGGAAGTTCCAACGTCGCTAAGAAAGGCAACTGAGGGTTAAAGGACATTTGTGGCTGTGGAAGAGAGGTAGTACCAGGGTTCCAACTAGGTGGTGGTTGCCCCCATGGACTTTGTCCGGATGGGCCCGGCCCGTAAGGGTTCTGCCCATAGGGATTTTGCCCGTAGGGGTTATGTCCATATGGATTCTGCCCGTAAGGAGTCTGTCCATATGCAAATAGTTGACCCTGGGTCTGCCCCTCAGCACCCCATGGATTAGCAACTTGACCTGCAGGTGCAACGTACTGTTGCTGATAATTTTGATAAGGAGTAACCTGCATTCGTTGATAATTTTGATAAGGGGTAAATTGGGTTTGCCCCTGGGGTTGCTGGTAGCCATACATTTGCTGAGCTCCATACTGAGCCTGATAAGAAGGCTGCGCCTGGTAGGAAGGTTGGGGTCGTGGCCCACCTTGCATTTGATAACCAAGTTGAGTCTGGGTCCCAGAATAATGTCCTTGAACAGGTTGGGTTTGGACCATCTGGCCGGAAGGTTGGCCTGGTTGGGTTTAGGACGGACCTGTTTACCCAGAGGAATATGTCTGCTAGGTACCAGGTTGTCCTTGAGCAACCAAGGATTGTCCTTGAGGGGCAGATGGTTGAGCGGACTGGACGGCCGGTTGACCTTGAGGTTGGCCAGCCTGTCCAGAAGGATGACTAAGCTGGGCAGTGGGTTGGCCTTGCTGTGCAGAAATCTGGCCCGCTTGCCCAGAAGGATGACTAGGCTGAGCAGTGGGTTGGCCCTGCGGTACGTAAGGCTCCCCCCTTGCCCAGAAGGATACCCCTGTTGGACTGCCTGTTGACCTTGAGGAATATAAGTTTGTCCAGCTTGTCCAGAGGGATAACCCTGCTGGATACCAGGTTGGCCTTGTTGAATATAAGGTTGTCTTGGTTGTCCAGATGGGTAACCTTGCTGGGTACCGGGTTGCCCCGGATAACCAGAAGGTTGAGTCAGATAGGTAAAAGATGGACCAGCGGCGGCCAAAGGTTGTCCCTGATAGGGTTGTCCTTGTAGGCCCCCAGGTTGGCCTGGGTAAGACTGGCCATAATATTGCTACCCTTGGGGGGTTTGCACATAAGGTGGCTGGCCTTGGTTAGGCGGTCCCTGAAGCTGTGCAGGCATTGCTTGGCCTCCATGGAAAGAGTGAGTACTAGGGTCCCAAGCAATGGATAATGGTACCGAAACCTCAACAAAAGGTTGAGTAGCCAAGGGTTGAGAAAGTTGAAGGTATTGACTGGTAGAATCATAGTAAAAGAATGGACCCTGTGCATTCGGATCCTGAACAGCTTGTCCAGAAGCATCATATGACCCCCCTCCTGGAACGGGACCAGAAGAGGGTGGAGCACTTTGTGCAGGGTGGACAACTCTAGGCGAGAGTGCCGGCTGGCCACTACTCACTTGACCGTGAGGGGGACCAGCACCAATGTTCAGAGCTGAAGACGCTGTTACGGCACTAACAACCGGAGTTGAATGTGCTACACAAACAGTTGGATTCGTCAAAACTGAAGTAACAGGTGTAGTGTGGGGTTGTGAAACAAAAGGTCCCGTGGTGGGAGTGATATGAGGATCCCACATGGTTGAAGCAGGAGTCCTGGCACTTACCCTATCCCTCAACGAATGATAGCGTGGGGGGAGTGGAGAAGTAGCTGGGATGAGGAGTGTCAATATTCGACACCACAGGTGTCTCACTCACTCTAGGAGATGTCTCATCCATGTGGGAGGTAGACATTAGAGACGAAACATCAGGGGGGTAAAAGGAATATCATCCTCGTCAGGCTCCCAGATGGGGTTCCAATGAATTTCGTAACCTTCGTCGTCCGGAGTGCGAGATTTGATCGGTTGGATACTCGGGATAACAGGAAGAGTATCACTTACAACCGGTACCTCAGGAGCAGTGGAAGACGGAGAGCCTTGATCACTTGGAACGGGAGTCGACGGTTCAGCCAGGATGACAAACTTCAAACAAACCTAAGGGAGTCTAACGATAAAAGACCCTACTGAAACTAACGCACACAAGATCTAACCAGGTAATGTTTATCGTGGCCAAAGGAATTTTAAGACTCAAGGACACAACTTGACCTTTTCATGTTTTAAGAGTCGAGAAAAGGACAAAAAGGTGACTCTAGTCGCCTTCGAATGTTTTGTGAACCCGAAGTGACAAACTGCTCAAGTGAGCCTTTTTTGTTAAGGAGTTTGAAAAGGATCAAAAGTGACTACTCTGGAGAGACTAGGCAAAGGGTTTACCAAACAAATCTGTAAAACTTCATATACACCTTGGCAGTCATATGAAAAACAAGGACTTCCCGTACGGCAGTCAATCTTCCCGAATGTTGTGTTTGGTGCGTTACGGCTTGTAAGGCGGCAGACACGACTTCCTGTGGATAAAGGATGATAACCTAGTGGGGTCTCCCCTATATACGCAACGGTACGTGGGAGCTCAAATCCGTGCTAGACCACTATCGAGTCACAAAAGGAGGAATCACCCAACCGTAGTGTGAAACAACAGTGACTAGGTTTAACGACGCCGGAGCACGTCTCTAGCCTAGACCTCTAATCAGTGAGCGTTATGTTCCAATGCATTTTTAAGTTCATTCAGTTCATTTTATGGTTGATCTTTGATTAAGTTTCAGTTTCAGGTCCTACCGTATGTAATCTCTCACAATTTCCTAAATGCAAACTATATGCCAAAGAATATCATTTCGTTCGATGAATGCTAACTACAAGAGAGTTAAGGATTTTTCAAACAAAATGACCACAAACAAGCACGAATCACTTTCATGTAGCTAATGACAAATAAACGAAACTTTTCTTTTGTTTTAAATCACTTAATCAATGAAAAGCTTCTAATTTCAATTAACTAATGCAACGCAACAGAGATTATTCGCTTTCCTTTTTCAATGGCAAAGTGCACTAAATGAATTTTGAGAGACAATAACACCGAGCAAAAGACCAATTTCACTCAATGAGAACACAAACAGATCCCAAAAACACCAAAACAGTCCTTTAAACCAAAAAGAAAATACAAATACCTCTTATGAGCTATGTGATCCAAGCTCAAATGAAGCCAAGTGAAACCCAAGCGATAAAGAAGCAAATCACTTGAATAACGAGAAAAAACTTTGACAACTACAAAGCGAATGCAAAGGAATGGCCACAATGTTGACCGGATGATCAAAGAACACAAAACACCTCCGGGAGGCTCGATGCACAAAGCCACTAGATGCCCTAGGGATAAAATGTGAAACCGATAGAAAAATCAAACACCCGAATGATGAAGGTCTAAAACCAGTCAAACCAGGAACAAACACACTCCAGTAATTGAAAAAGACACAGCCAGACACAAATCCAAGCTCAGAGGGCTTAAGGACAAGCGAACTTGAAAAGTTGACAGGCCTGGCGCGACTGTCAGGCTGCAACTCGTGCTTTTATAGGATTGGCGCGGGTTGTCTTTTAGCAACTTGCGCCAATAGCGCGACTGTTAGGCTAAAAAGCGCGCTAATCAAGTTAACTTAAATCAACACAAAAGCAAGTGACCTAGGACTTGAGAATAGTATCTAGGCAAACCAAGAAGCAAGAAACAGTAAGAAATTCGACCCAGAAAGCTATCTAAGCAATCAAAACAAGAAAAACCAAAGAGACAAGACAAACTCCAAGTTGTTTAGTTCGTAAACCAAACCGGAGATTGACTGAAGTGGCGTTGATCTACTTCGCTAATGCAAAGCAATAGCGTTTCGAAGGCTACCTGGCCATGCTTCAGGCTCCATCTAAAGTTTACAAATCAAACAACAAGGTCTCCCCAGCGGAGTCGCCAAATTGTTGTGGAGGTAAATCCTCTCTGCGGACACAGACGATCCTACTAGCCCAGACCGAGTCTAGCAACAATCACACAATGCTACCACGCAAGTTCCTAACTGCAAATACAAAGTAGATGGTGAGAACCTACTTGGATTCCAACGCTAGTGTTCGTCGAAGAGATGTCGCCTTCGTTCCTTTGCTTTGGCCGGTCACGATCCCCACGATCTCCGTGATTGGATACCTGCACACGCAAAGAACAACACGAAAACAAGCGTAAAATCTAGTAGATGCAATTATATATCAGTCAGAAAAGATATAACTCAACATCAAACATGAAACAATGAGAGTGGAACCATAATGATAGTCATCTATTATTAATGAATAACAAAGAAGAATACAGCCATTGTTCTGACGTCGAATCCTCCTTTGGCTGGGTAGTCAGCTACACAAGTCTTGCAAAGCTTGTTGGGATGAGGAACAAGCCTCTCTCTCTTTGGGTGACAAGAATCTCCTTACTTAGATTTGGCCTTATGGGTGCAAAGAAGGCTCTTGCAGCTTCAAACTCTTGAACTCCTGGAACTACTGACTATTATGATTGTAACTATTGTAACTAGCTTGCTCAAGGCATAGAGGCAAGCTTTCATAGATAGAGAGGGAAAGAGATAGGATCAACCACATTATTCATGGGATTGGATTTATCACTTGGAAACTTCCATGAAAGGTGGCAAACCACTTTCCCTTCTATGGAGATTCGAAGCCAAACCATCCTAGCTCAACATGGATTCAGTTGGTGAATGGGTTGAAGAGAACATTCGGGAGTTTGTTCGTTGAAAACTTTACTCAATTCAGTTGGTGCGAGTGCGACTCTGGGACAGAGTGCCAATAGCGCGCCCTTTATGGAGGATTTCCCTCATTGGCGCGGGCAGTGAACTGTGGACCCGCGCTAATGCAAAAAGAACTGTTTTCATGAGTATTTTGCAGGAGATGTCTTCAGGGGAAATGAAGCTCATGCTCAGAGGAATATAATGCAAGTGGTTTCAGGTTATGTCACTTCTCACAGGTCCCGGAATGAGTCCTCCAATGTACAAGTGAGGGATAACAGGGACAATGACATAACCTGAAACCACTTGCATTATATTCCTCTGAGCATGAGCTTCATTTTCCTTGAAGACATCTCCTTCAAAATACTCATGAAAATAGCTCTTTTTGCATTAGCGCGGGTCCACAGTTCACTGCCTGCGCCAATGAGGGAAATCCTCCATAAAGGGCGCGCCATTGGCACTCTGTCCCAGAGTCGCACTCGCGCCAACCGAATTGAGTAAAGTTTTCAACGAACAAACTCCCGAAGGTTCTCTTCAACCCATTCACCAACTGAATCTATGTTGAGCTAGGATGGTTTGGCTTCGAATCTCCATAGAAGGGAAAGTGGTTTGCCACCTTTCATGGAAGTTTCCAAGTGATAAAGCCAATCCCATGAATAATGTGGTTGATCCTATATCTTTCCCTCTCTATATCCCTAGTGGAGTCGCCAAATTGTTGTGGAGGTAAATCCTCTCTACGGACAGAGACGATCCCTACTAGCCCAGACCGGGTCTAGCAACAATCACACAATGCTACCACGCAAGTTCCTAACTGCAAATACAAAGTAGATGGTGAGAACCTACTTGGATTCCAACACTAGTGTTCGTCGAAGAGATATCGCCCTCGTTCCTTTGCCTTGGCCGGTCACGATCCCCACGATCTCCGTGATTGGACACCTGCACATGCAAAGAACAACACGAAAACAAGCGTAAAATCTAGTAGATGCAATTATATATCAGTCAGAAAAGATATAACTCAACATCAAACATGAAACAATGAGAGTGGAACCATAATGATAGTCATCTATTATTAATGAATAACAAAGAAGAATACAACCATTGTTCTGACGTCGAATCCTCCTTTGGCTGGGTAGTCAGCTACACAAGTCTTGCAAAGCTTGTTGGGATGAGGAACAAGCCTCTCTCTCTTTGGGTGACTAGAATCTCCTTACTTAGATTTGGCCTTATGGGTGCAAAGAAGGCTCTTGTAGCTTCAAACTCTTGAACTCCTGGAACTACTGACTATTATGACTGTAACTATTGTAACTAGCTTGCTCAAGGCATAGAGGCAAGCTTTTATAGATAGAGAGGGAAAGAGATAGGATCAACCACATTATTCATGGGATTGGCTTTATCACTTGGAAACTTCCATGAAAGGTGGCAAACCACTTTCCCTTCTATGGAGATTCGAAGCCAAACCATCCTAGCTCAATATAGATTCAGTAGGTGAATGGGTTGAAGAGAACCTTCGGGAGTTTGTTCGTTGAAAACTTTACTCAATTCGGTTGGCGCGAGTGCGACTCTGGGACAGAGTGCCAATGGCGCGCCCTTTATGGAGGATTTCCCTCATTGGCGCGGGCAGTGAACTGTGGACCCGCGCTAATGCAAAAAGAGCTGTTTTCATGAGTATTTTGCAGGAGGTGTCTTCAGGGCAAATGAAGCTCATGCTCAGAGGAATATAATGCAAGTGGTTTCAAGTTATGTCACTTCTCACAAGTCCCAGAATGAGTCCTCCAATGTACAGGTGAGGGATAACAGGGACGGTGACAAACGGTGACAAATTGCTGTGTAACAGTAAGCATAGTTCATTATTTTTCTATTAATGAACTGAAGTGTTTTTCTATTTCATCTATGTGTTTAGGATTATATCTGCAAGTTTTTGTGTTCCTATTTAATTTCGAATCAATCCAAGTACCACACACTCCCCATCATAGTGCTGACCATGCAGGTGATATCAATGAAGTCTAGCTTGAACTGTGAAGCCAATACTTCACCAGCTGCTCCTCCTAATTTCTTCTTTCTAGAATTTTTGTATGCACATTTTTTAGCATAGTGCTCAAATTCATGACAATTGAAGGATTTTATTTTGGACAATTCTTTCTTCTTCCCCCCTTGGCTGGAATCTGGTTTGGATTGAGATTTCTTCCCTTTTCCCTTCTTTCCCTTTCCGACCAATGCAAAATTTTTTCATCCTCTCCCTTGGATGAAGTTCCATCTCTGGTATTTTTCTTGATTTCTTCTTCTACCAAATCATACCATAAGTGTTCCCAATTCAGTAATTTATCACTCTTGTTCACCGAGTCCTAGTAGCTATACCATATTTTGGAAAGGCATAGAAGATCTAGGTTCACCAAGTCATCTTCTGCAACATTCACACCAACCCATTTCAAGCTCATATTGAACTTGTGTAAACCTGGTGAGATACTACAAAATAATATCATTCTATTGCATCTTTATGTTTTGAAGTTTGTCATTGAGGGCCAATTTTCTATGGTCACTGCTATTCTTGAATAGCTCTATCAATGCCTTCCGCATTACGAAAGGAGTTTCTTTACCATGGAGATTTGAGACTATGTGGTCTCTCACTCCCTCCATAATTATTCTCCTCGAATTGGCTATATCTTTCTTCCATTAGGCTAGGTTCTGTGCATAAGTTTCTACTAGTTTTGCAACATCTTTCTTGATGTATTTTAGCAAGCCATTGTCATCAAGCATTGCCTCCATGTGGTCCTTCCAGGAAATGAAATCTGAGATGCCTTCCAAGGCATACTCTAATCTTAGACCATTGAATGCCATTTTCCTGACCCTGAGGAAATCCTACTGCAATGAAGTTGCAAATTCCAACCTCCTTAGGAACACTTCAAAATTATTTTTCTAGTGTGAATCCTTCTCCGATACCATGTAGAAATATAGTGATAGAATTGCAACTAATCAAGAAATTTAATCTAAATCAATAGACAAAATACTACTGTACGGCTCTTCGGAAATTAATTCACAATTTAGAACAACATTCACAAACATGCATCAATCACATTCACAATTATACCAATTTATCTAGGGGAAACCAACTAGTAAAAACCCCTTAAGGTTGTTTGCATTAATCAAATGAATAGAGAATGTATTACAATTGCTTGCTTGCTCTGAGCTCAACCTACAAGTGAATAACCTTTCTCTATGCTCAATGAGAAGCTATGACCTAGACTTAGTCAATTTCTTCCTCAACTTGAGCCCCTATTTCCTTGCGAAAATCTTGAGGAATTAGGCCCGTATTTTTTAGGAATTTTCCTCCAATTGATTGTGCAATTCCCAAGGTTAGATCTCTGACTACATGCAACACCTCTACTCTCAAGACAAGTCTACAACTGATGTTACACTGCCTTGGAATCTCCACCACATCTGGGGAACTCAAATTCTCTGCATGCACTAGCAATTTTTGGTTGATTGGTTAGTTAACTGGATGATCACTGAGTTAGGTTGTTGTCTTGCTACACAACTGAGCTCGAACTAGTTATATCAAACGTTAGAACTAGTTTAACTGAATATAACTGGAAATACCTAAACTAGATTGCTACAAATTAGCAATCACACATGCATAACTGAACTCTAAACCCTTTAACTCGAATTTACTGAGAAAATAAGCGACTAGATCCATGTCACCTTAATTAAATGCCTCCAAGTTGTATGCTGATGTGGAAATTCATTTTTTCTCAATTTGACCAAGGCAAAGTCAAATTTAGACTTTATTGCTACACTTCTCAACATTGTATTCCTTGGTTCAAAGTGTCAAGAAATGGAAGCATTACTTGTTAGGGAAGGATATTATCATACATACAAACCATCAACCCTTATAGAATATCTAGTCACAAACCAAGTTGTAACAAGCTTGTCACTTCAAGTGGATGGGATTCCTTCAACAATTCCATTTGGTAATCAAATACAAGAAGGGTACAAATAAGAAAGCGGCATATATGCTGTCTAGACCTCATGTTTTTTCATCTATTATTTTTAAGAATGCTTCTTTATCTCATGATATTTGTGTTGAAAAACATGCTACTAATGAATATTTTAAAGATGTTTATGAGAGGCTAACCCATGGATCACAAGTGGAGAACTATCATTTGCAGGACAAGTTACTCTACCATCTTGGCAAGTTATGTATTCATACAAGTGAAAGAGTCCATGTAATTTAAGAAGCTCACACTTCTCTTGTGTCTGGGCATTTTGGGGTAGGAAAAACTTTGGCTAATTTGTAGAGGTTTTGTTATTGGCCTTGAATGAAAGAAATTGTAACCAAGTATGTAAAGGGGTGTGTGATGTGTTGTTTGGTCAATTTAGTGTGTCCTAAATTGCTACAATAATTATCAATCTGGGAGTCGTAAACTGATGAAGTGTGGCACACTATATGTGCAAGATAAACTTTCCTTACTTTTTGTCGTTTTCAATTTTTATTTTGTTTTGGGGGTTTTTATCTTTGTTATTCTCCTAATGTGGATGAAAATCCTATTCCTAAGTCTCTAGAAGGAAAGTATGGATATAGATTTTAGGCAATTACATCCCCTATAATGGTTTCCAGCACTTAACACTTCAGAAGATCTTAGAATATACTAGTGATGACAGTAATGCTTGAGCAAGAATGAAAAAAATGTGCTGCTATTTAAAACAAGTAATGAACTACTGATCATGAAACTATCATCTATGTTGCTGTCTAAATACAGAAAAATGATTTAAGCTACTACACTCAAAGAAATAAAAAATTGCAAGGAAAGCAAAACTAAAATCAAATTACATCATCCATAATCTGATTCCTCGCCAGTTAGTCTAGCTATGACTTTCGGAGATAATTGTCAATGACATGAGAAATCTGATATCTAATTGCAGAAAAGTAAAACTAAAATCAAATCACACATTCATAATCTGATTCCTCGCCAGTTAGTCTAGCTATGGCTTTCGGAGATAATCATCAATGACATGAGCAATCTGATATCTAATTGCAGAAAAGGAAAACTAAAATCAAATCACACATTCATAATTCGATTCCTGGCTAGTTAGTCTATCTATGGCTTTCGGGGGTAATCGTCAATGACATGAGTAAGTTGATTTCTAAACTAACTAACAAAGCAATTGAACAAAACTAAAATCAACAAAACAGAACTGGAATTAAAATACTAAGAAAAGCAAAGTCAACAGAGAATTAATCTCATGTCATTAGTCATTGTGAAAATTATATGTAGATGCCCGAGCTACCTACTCTATCCTGAAACATACATACACTGATCAGTGTTATACAAAGCTGTAAAATCATGAACAGAAGTGGAATGTTAATACCATAACAATTGAAATATACACAGGTGGATAACTATGGAATATATGCAATGGAAATAAGGAAACAATGCATAAAACTTTACAGCAACAAGAGAAACAAAACCTCAGCGTACAGGGGCCCTCTGCACAGCCTCGGTCAATAGGCTATCAATCCAAAATTACATTCACGCAATCATGTAGAAACAGAGTCTTCTCATATATTTCAAAACACAGTTACAGCAATAAGACTAGTGTCACGGCACAGTGGGTTTTGAACAACAAAATTACATTCAAAAGACTAACTATATGCGTTATAGAAACACATTATTTATAACAAAGGTTACATAACTGTTTTCTTGTAAAACTGTGTGAACAGGAGACACGTAAAAGACAGCGTCCATGGATTTAGCGTAATGGTTGCCGAGACTATTAAATCTATCAACTGTGGCTATAGGATTTGCATCATGGGGCAGTCTACAAGTGCCAACAGACCCCAGAGATGTAGGAATGGCAACACATCCTTCAGAATCCTTCACGTGTTGGAAAACAGAGTCCGACTGCCGTAGGACTCTTATGTTGGACCATTGTTTGACCACCGTTGACCGCAGCTTCCCTTGATGAATCTGGCTGAACCAATAGGACCTGATCCATGTCCAGGTCATTTCTAACTTGCCCATGTGGCTTGTTTTGCCTGATGACACCTGCAACATAGAGTTTAACAAAAACAGCTGCGGAAAGTTGAATCAGTTGCGGAAAGTGACTGGATTCCGCAGCTAATGAGCAAAATCTAGTTCAAACAGCAAACACAAAAACATAGTCAGAAAACCACTTAAATGCTCTTTTAAAATCAATATGCAATGATCTCTGATAGCTTATGGAGTGCTGGTGAGGGAAAAAAGTCTGGGAAAATGTGTAGGAGAGGTGTAATTTCAAAGCTCTACATGTGCTTTACTTGTAAGTCCACCAATAGAAAATTGGGGTTGTATAGGCCACTCCATGTTTCTTCGCATTCTTGGGAGAATATCTCCATGGATTTTGTAGGGGGTTTCCTTTTTAGAAACGAGGTCATAACTACATGTATGTAGTGGTTTAGAAATATGTGTGTCTTGATGCCATGTAAAAAGAAGTTTGCTATTGAGCAAACTACTCATCTTTTCTTTCAACATGTATGGGTCTATTTTGAGCTACCCACATCCGTTGTCTTAGATAATTTTGTGGAGAATGATAGACAACAAGCTAAAGAGGAGTACGAGTTTCCATCTATAGACCTACGAACAGACAAAGGTCATCAATAGAATAATGGTTCATATGCTTCTAGGGTATTGTAGCAAGCATCCTAAGTTGTGGGGTGAATAGATACATTATATTCAACACGCATACAATAGGGCTTTGCATTCTTCTACTCAAAGTTCACCATTTGAGACATGCTTTAGGTACCTTCCAAATTCACCCTTAGATTTAGTCTTTGCGAAAGATTAGAATTTCAATGAACGAAGTGATGAAGACAAAGCTCACAAGTTCATTCAGAGGATGCAAATGATACATCAAGCAATGCACGAACATTTGGAGAAAAGTCAGGCATAGTATAAATCCCGACATGAAAAGCACAAAGTTGATCATCAGTTCTAGGTTGGAGACTAAATATGGATTCACATCAACAAGGATAGGTTGAAGGGAGAAGGAAAAAAGTTGAAACCAATCAGATATGGTCCATTCACCATCTTAGAAAAGATTGGGACAAATGCTTATCACCTTGATCTACCAGCTTATTTGAAAATGTATTCCATAGTCAATGTAGAGAACTTGAAACTTTATGAACCTCCCATGATCATGGATCTAGAGGAGAGTGGTCAAGTTCCATTAGAGGATGAATTTTATCCAGAGTACTTGGAAATTTTTCTCGAAGACATCATCTTAGAAAAAAGGAATATGCTTCATGATGGGAAGATGTAGAGTACCTTTGAGTAGGTTTCAAATGAATGCATCCCAACAAGGCACAATGGATTGAAAAGGTGAAAATGAGGGAGAAACTCCCTCAACTACCTGTTGATTGATAATGATTTTGGAGGACCAAAATCTTCTCAGTGGGGATGATTGATCCAAAAGGATCTAAAATGCTAAAAATTTGAAGTCCTCAAATCTTAGCAAAACCGACACCAAGTGGTACATCCCGCTGAGATGATACCAACGACGTGAATGGAACCTCAAACTGAGTCTTTACGACAAAGTTATGCTCATTTGGAGTTTTGTGTGACATGATTTAGTATCCTGCTATGCAAATGAAGTGGTAAGATAGGGTGATTGGGCACATAAATAGGCCGATAGGAAGATGCCAGATGGCATGACATGGCATCCTGATGGGAAAATGATGTGGCAAGATAAGGTGACTAGGAATACACATAGGCCAATATTAAGATGCCACGTGGCCGAATTGATTGGCGCCATGTGGCACCCAACTGGCAACAAATAGTGCCCAACAACCTAAGGGCACATGTCACATCAAAGCAACTTGGGTTGTCGATTAACATGGCTAGTTAGAGGTTCGTGGTTAGTTATAATGCTCGTAACTATATATATATATATATATATATATATATATATATATATATATATATATTCACGTGGGTGGTTAAATGGACAAACAAACCATTTTAAACTTAAAATTTTGTTTTAACCAAATGCCATAGTGGTAACCCACAAGTTTGACTCTAGGCCACCCACTTAACACTTATCACCGCTTGCCAAGGAACCAACCAGTTGGGGCTTTTTAATGTCCGCCCAACACAACTTATTTAATCAATGAATTTGCATTTAGAGGCGGAGCCCCACAAAGGGAACAAAGGTCAGAACCATGACTCAACACGTAAGATGAGAGGGGACCAACGCCCAGTTAGGCATAGAATTTGATGCAAATTCTAGAGAATATTCTACAACATATTCTAGGGAATATTCCAAGCATATTTGTTAAAAATAACAATAAGAAAGTCCTAATTTAATTTTCCCTTGAATTAAATTACGAATTAATTTGTAATTCTATTCTCATAGAAACTTGTAGCAGTTAACTAAGTTAAGCGGACTTAGTTGTCTCAGTAAATTCGAGTTGGAAGTCTATCTAGAGTCATGTAGTGTGATCCCTAAATTTTAGGGGCCCAGGTTGAGTTCTTATTGAGTTGTAATTATTTAATTCAATTAAACTAGTTCTAACTGTTGGAGGAACTAGCAAGTGGTCAAGTGAATTAATTTGGATTTAATTCACATGCAGTGATCATTCAGATAACTGATAATTCACTCAAAAATAACTCATGAATGTCAGTTTAGAGGAAGACCCATTTGGGATTAGAGTTCAGGGACAATGTACTATCAGTTGTAAAATCATCTAACTTAAACCATTGATGCATGCAACTAGAGGAAGGCCTATGGATGGATTGCGTAGTTATGAGTGAGGAATTTCCCAATTAAATATTGGCTAATTCCCAAGGGAACAACGCAAGGAAGTAGGAGCTTGGCAGACAACAAAATTGGCTAAGTATCAGTTTGAGCTTGTATGTGAAGCAGTGAGATAGTTTGTACTTGTGCATAGATTGTTCAGTTTGAACAAGCATTGTATTTTCTTCTTAGATCTTCTGGTTAATGCAATATACAGATAGAAGGGGTTTGTAGTTGTTTCTTTCCCCACAAAAATATTGTGTTATGTGCGATTGAAATTCTTCCTTTTCTGCTTCGTGATTTCATCAATCAATTTTTGTTTCCGCTGATGAGTAGAGTAGATTTGAGTCAATTGTTTTAGCATATCACAATCTACAGTTTGAATCTACAATAAATATCTACTTGGTATCAAAGCTGAAATCACTATAGAAGAGGAGAATACGAGTTTGTTGTGCATGTGAAATCGAATTTGTGGTTTCATACTTCAAAGCCAATAGGATGTCGTTCTATAGTTTGAGACTTGAGTATGCCCTTGAGGGAAACTTGAATTACATAGCTTGGAAGGACAAGATGGAGGCAATGTTAGAAGACAATGAGATGAAGGAATTCATAGATCATGATATCCCAAAGCCTCCAACATTTGATGCTAAAGATCTGATTGAATGGAGAAAGTGTGTGGCAAAGGCGAGAAGGATTATCCTAGAAGGAGTTCAAGATCATATTGTCTCTAATCTCCACAGTAAGGAAACTCCATTTGCAATGTGGAAGGAATTGCCAAACTTATTTCAAAACAACAGTGGCCACATGAATCTAGGACTAAAGGAGAAGCTCAAAAAGATAAATATGGATAAGAGTGACTCAATTCCAAAGTACTTGACCAAGTTCACCTAATGTCGGGATGAGCTTGGACGTGTGAGGGTTAGTGTTGCATAAGACGATTGGTGATTCTAGCACTTCTAGGACTTCCCAAGAGCTGGTACAACTACCAGGACTCAGTTAATGGGATGGAGAAGTTACCAGAGTGGGAGCGATTGTGGTTCGACTTGGTACAGGAAGAGATTCAACGGAACACCAAAGACAGATCCTCATCAAAGCATGATGATGAGGAGAACTATGCCTTAGTTGGAAAGGTGAAGAAAGGGAAGGGGAATTCATCCCATTCCAAATCAGATTCCATTCAAGGTGGCAAGAAGAAGGACATGTCGAAAATTAAATGTTTTCACTATCATGAGCTGGGACACTATGCTACAAAGCATCCACACAAGAAGGCCAATAAGAAGACGTCAAGAGGAGTGGCAAGTGAAGCTCTTTCTTCAGAATTCAAACTGGATTTCACCCTCATCACTTGCATGGTGTCATTGGTGATGGGTAGTGTGTGGTAGCTGGATCACGGGGCTTCATTCCATATGACCGGTAAAAAATATCACTTAAGTAACTTGGAGGAGAAGGATCTCCATATGCACATCGAGATGGGAGATATCGCAACCAAAATCAGTACTGTTACCTTTCAGAGGGAGTCTGGTTCTCCCCTCAAATTGAGAGATGTTAGGTATGTTCTAGGTTTGAAGAAGAACTTGGTTTATATTTCCATGTTGGAGGATCAAGGCTATGATGTGATATTTAGTAAGGGAAAGGCTTTCCTTTGTCACATAGCCGCGGGACAAGTGAAGTGGATCGGGGTTCGATTGAAGAACTTCTACAAATTGGAGGTATAATATTGTGCTTCTTTGAGCACTAAAGCATAATAGGTGTAGAGCCGAGACATTGATGAGTTGTGGCATAGAGGATTTGATCACTTGCACCACAGAGCTTTGAGGATCATGCAACAAATTTCTACATGACTTCCCAAAGATACACTAAAGTAGAAAGACACATGCAAAGGGTGTACATTAGGTAAGTACAACAAATATTTCTTTCATGACAAAGGCAATCGAGTGCAAGTGATCCGTGATCGAGTTCACTCCGATGTGAGTGGATCGTTCTCGACAACATCCATGACCAAGCACATGTATTATGTAATATTTGTTGATGATTTTTGTCGTAAGTGTTGTATTTTCTTCATGCAGAAGAAAGATGAGACGTTCACTAAGTTTTGTGAATTTAAATAACTTGTCAAGAAAGATATTGGCAAGAAACTTAAAGCTCTCATAAGTGATAACGGTGGATAATATGTGTCGAATGAATTCAAAAACTTCTGTGCAATAGAAGGCATTCGATGGGAGTTGATAGAACCTCATAACCCACAACAGAATGGGGTGGCTGAAAGGAAGAACATAAGTATTGTGGGAGCGACACAAGTGATGTTACATGATCAGGGCCTACCATTACACTTGTGGGCTGAAGCATGCAACATAACTATTTATTTGCAGAACAAAAGCCCTCATCAAATTCTCAGGATGAGTACACTAGAAGAAGCTTTTTCACGGAAGAAACCAAATGTGGCACACTTCAAGATATTTGGTTCATCATTCTACCAAGGATGCATGGAAAAAGATAGAGCCAACAACTGAGTTGGGCATATTTGTGGGGTACATATATACAACTCATAACTATCAGGTGTACTTTGCAGCCAATAGGATGACAGTGGTTCACAAAGATGTGGAGTTCGATGAAGAGAAGGCCATGAGATGTTCCCTTGATAGGGAGCTTTAGTTGCAGGCAATTGAGGAGATTTTAGTTCCAAAGGAGGAACCTCAAGATGATGTGGAGCAACCACATGCATATGAGCAGGGAGTAGGAAAAACCCACTCATGCAGACACTTCAAGAGATGGTAGAAAGCACACCAAAGAGGTTGAATGGTTATTGCATGAGGCTACTAAGAGAGAATGTGGGAGCACCCACATAACAACACAGGCATAGGAGGTAACCAGAGTAGTACATTGGCTACATGGCTATGATGAGCAAGAGTGTAGATATTGAGCCATCCTCATTCGAGGAAGCAGTGCAAAAACTAGTGTGGGTTGATTCCATGGTTGAGGAGTATGAATCCATTATCCAAAAAAATGTTTGGGAGGTTGTCCCAATACCATCAGACAAGTTAGTGGTGAGTTTGAGATGGCTTTACAAGGTAAATCAAGTAGTAGATGGGAGTGTGGAGAAACACAAGGCCAAATTTGTGGCCAGAGGGTTCTCTCAAGTGGATTGAATTGGTTATGATGAGGCTTTTTCTCCTGTAGCAAGGTACTCATCAATCATATCTATTATAGCACTATCACCATAGATGGGATGAACGATACATTAGATGGATGTAAAGAAAACATTCATCAACAACATGATTGAGGAAGAGGTGTATATTGAGTAGCCAGAAGGATTTGAGACCTTCAACAGATAGTCACATGTGTGCAGACTCAAGCAAGTGCTGTATGGACTGAAACAAGCACCCCGTGCTTGGTACACCAGGATTAACAACTATTTCACCTAGTTTGGCTTCACCAAAAGGGAAGTAGATGCAAACCTTTACCATATTGTGGTTGAAGGTACATTGTTGATTATATTATTATATGTCGATGATTTGATTTTGACAGGTGATGAGAAGATGATTAAGTCTTGCAAAGAGGATCTTTCAAGAGAGTTTGAGATGAAGGACCTGGGGCTCATGCATTAATTTCTTGGTATGGACACATGGAAAGGAGATGAGGAACTGTTTGTCTCTTAGGGAAAGTATGCCAATGAGATACTAAAGAAGTTCCACATGGAGAGCAGCAAACCCATGGAGACTCCTCTAGCTGGTAACTAGAGGAGGATGCTACTTCAGGTGAAGTAGTGAAGGATACTATTTATAGACATCTTGTGGGTTCACTTATGTATTTGGTGAACACATGACCGGACATGTGTTTTGCAGTTAACCAACTTAGTCAAGCCATGGTTAAGCCAACCAAACTGTATTGGAAGGAAACTAAACATGTGTTGAGATACCTTAGAGGCACCACTTAGTTTGGTCTTTGGTACAAACAAACAAAGGGAGTGAAGCTTCAAGGCTTCACAGATGCAGATTGGGTAGGGAGTCCATCCGACATGAAAAGCACATTAGGGGGAATATTTAGTATTGGGTCAGCAACAATTTCTTGGTACAAAAGGAAGCATAGATCAATTGCACTTAATTCAGTAGAAGCATAGTACATGGTTGATAGTCAAGAAACTTGTGAGGTTATTTGGATGAGGAAGATTCTTTTTGGGTTGTTTGGTCAACATATGGATCCAACAGTGATTTTCTATGACAATCAAAGTTGTATCAACCTCTCTGAGAATCCATTTTTTCATTATCGGTCCTAGCGTATTGACTTCTGGTATCACCATCTACGAGATTGTGTGCAGAGGAGAATCATGTTGCTAGAGTACATTCCTACAGAGGAGAAGAATGCAGATATTTTGACAAAGGCATTGTCAAAATGAAAAGTCAAGTTTCATAGAGGCAGGATCGGGGTAGCAGATAATCCATTTCTTGTTGAGAGGGAGTGTTAAAAATAGCAATAAGAAAATCCTAATTTAATTTTTCCTTGAATTAAATTGGGAATTAAATTGTAATTATATTCTCATAGCAACTTGTAGTAGTTAACTAAGTTAAGTTGACTTAGTTGGCTCAGTAAATTCAAGTTGGAAGTCTATCTAGAGTCATGTAGAGTGATCCCTAAATTTTATGGGCCCAGGTTGAGTTATTATTGAGTTGTAATTATTTAATTC
Organism: Pinus tabuliformis; assembly: GCA_031772625.1. NCBI lineage: Eukaryota > Viridiplantae > Streptophyta > Pinopsida > Pinales > Pinaceae > Pinus > Pinus tabuliformis. The sequence goes on from CM062809.1 coordinate 1,044,895,875, forward strand.
AGTTTAACTGAGTTAAATTCAGTTAAACTAGTTTTAATTGTTGGAGGAACTAGTGAGTGGTCAAATGAATTAAATTGGATTTATTTCACATGTTGTGATCAATTAGATAACTGATAATTCACTCAAAAATAACTCATGCATGTCAGTTCATAGGAAGACCCAGTTGAGATTAGAGTTTAGGGACAATGTACTATTAGTTGTAAAATCATATAAATTAAATTGACGATGCATGTATTCAGAGGAAGGCATATGGATGGATTGCACAGTTATGATTGAGGAATTTCCCAATTAAATATGGGCTAATTCCCAAGGTAGCAATGCATGGAAGTAGGAGCTTGGTAGGCAACAAATTTGGCTAAGTATTGGCTTGAGCTAGTTAGTGAAGCAGTGAGATATTTTGTACTTGAGCATAGATTGTTCAAGTTGAACAAGAAATTTATTTTCTTCTCAGATATTTTGTTAATGCAATTACAGATAGCAGGGGGTTTTAGCTGTTTCTTTCCCTGGAAAAAATATTTTGTTATGTGTGATTGAAATTCTTCCTTTTCATATTCCTGATTTCATTAATCAATTTTTGTTTCTACTGATGACTAGAGTAGATTCGAGTCAACTGTTTTAGCATATCACAATTTGCAGTTTGAATCTACAATATTATACTCCATTATGGCACTAAATTTGAGGAGAGGATGGCAGTTCCAGAACCTGGTAAAGTTTACACTCAATTTTCTCGAAATTTCACAAGGAATCCACTGGTGCAGTCAGAATTGAGTTCTGAACAATGAATTTTTGGGTCATTCCCAGATGTGAGGTATTGCCATGTATTTTTCCATTATTTTGCTGAGATAATAAATAAGCCTCTCCACTTTGAAGTTGGGCCCAGAGACTTACCTCACACATTGTGATTGAAATCCATTAAAAAATATTGGCACATTGTCTATGTTGCCTTATTTTTACGTCGCTTCTTCATGGATGTTGAATTTATGGTATTTTCATACTCTTTAAGCAATTTTGTTTAACTTCACCGAAATAAAGATCCCAAATCATGTTCAAAATAATGACAACATAACCCTTCATATTTATATTTGCGACAACCCTTTTGAAGTGTGCTTAGGGTTCCAATCAATGACTCCCATTAATATAACTCTACCCACTGCATCAACATAAAAATAATTCTCCCATTTTTATAGCCATGTAGACAAAGTAACAAATTCATTGAATGGATCAAACACACCTAATAACAAGTTTGTGATACTTTATATAACTTGAATTATAGGTACAATCAATGAAATGATTAACATTGAGTTCCACACTAGTTATAGGTTGGTGGCAAGGTATGGTTTCCCTTGGAGAAAGAGTGACTCATAGGCCCTCACAAGAAGCTCAAAACACTTTGACATGGTCCTTGCACTATCACCAAAGTTGTGGGTAAAAATACTTTTGAATCATACCTTCAACCCTTTCTAGACTTATTAAACTATGTTTAATGTGGAGCTATTTTAACCATACCTTCCACCTATGTTAGATATTGTAGATGTCACAAAGAATTTAGCCACGACATAGCTCAACCTAGGAAGCATTGAATAAGCTATGGTTGATTAGATCATGGTCACCAAAATGAATAACACCTTTTAGTAAGACATATAACATAACTAGGCTTTTAAAGCATCATTGCTTCTTCAACAGAGAAAGTGGTTTATCAAGAACTAGACCCAACAAAAGTTCCACCATAATTTAGTAACACAAACTAAAGTAGTAGGGACTATTGCTACTTAAGGGGAAGAATTGATCCAAGTTTCCATCCACATTGTCCACATCAAAAGTTGTCATGATATTGGTAAGTTTACGATCATGATTTTCTTTTTCATTTTTCAAAGCCCTCCCATGTGATTGTGGGATAATTATGCACAAATATAGATGTCTAGATTCCATCTATTAATGTTCTTTCTAGGGAGCTAAGTAAGATTCAAAATAATTCCTAGTGAAAATTTATGATAATGTAAAGGCTCACTTTTTTTCAAACATCGACATACTAACCCATCCCTAACCATGACATGCCCATGGTTTTTGCTTCTTAGGTTTTGTTGGAATCATTTAAAAATGTAGTTTTGTTTTCTTGTTATGGTTTTTTTTTAAATAAGAATAGTTCTCAAATATATTTTTAGATATAGTCTACCACCATTCCAGTCTTCATGCCTTAGACTTTCTAATTCAGGATCAAGAGCAAGTTTCTTGTCACTAACCTAGTTAGGGGTCATCCATAAACCCACAAATGTAGGTTAGGCACACAAAACTAGAGAAAATTTTGAGGATGGAAATTTATCTGAAAGTGAAGCTACCTTGGGGAATCTTATTAGCCCTTAATGCAAACTGTAAAATATTTGTTGATATTTTTATTAAAAAAATAAAATTTTTGAGGATTTTATATACTTTATATAAAATTCTTACTATTTTTAAGGTAAAAATATTTTATCCTATATAAATCTGGTGAATCATTTTTAGAAAAAAATGGAAATTGGTGGATCTTTTTTAGGGAAAAAGAATAGAAAATTATCCCATGGGTGAAATTTAACTATTAAACTATTAAACTTTTAACCTCTCCCTTGATTTGCAACCATTCACTGTAATTCTAATATAAACATTACAGAGCATAAAGGATTAGTTCAATTAGTTGTTTCCTATGTTTCTATATGTTTGGTTAGTTCCATGCTAATATATGATCAATTTATTATTCCCTAGATGAGGCACACTAATTCATATTGAAGGGCTTACTAAGGATATCATACAAAAATGTGGGGAAGCATCTCTTAGGTTTTCCCATGAGGGATTCCTTGGAAAAAGAAACATTATGTGTATCTTTTTCTTTAACATGGGTTGGAAGATGGGGCTTATCATTTTGTATCGGAGCCAATTTTTTTTGGGCTGCGAGATTGCAAAGAAGATATGAATTTTTTTTGTGCAAAACATTTAGAAATGAATAGAAGATTTGTATTCCTTCTGAAAAATACACAAATTCAAAAAAAAAAACTGGGTGAATCAGATTTTGGATGAGGGAGATATCGTTGATTTAAAATCAACTCTTTTTCCAGAAATTTTCGTGACGGCAGGATAGATGAAACAGATTGGTGTGCTAGCCAAGAACCTGTATGCACTTGAGGTACAAGATGCATGAAAATCCTTGAGGAGCAAGGCAAAGGTTAGAGACTTGGTGGTTGAGAGGGAGAGTAAATTACTTCTCAACATGCAGCTCTAAACGAAGCCTCAGAAGCAACTTTAGGAAATTATGGAGCAACCACAATTAGAGAAGTTGAGAGGAGACCGAGTGGAGAGATCCACTCAAGTAGAGAAGAAGTAGTCTGAGATAATTGTGGAGCAACCACAATTGGATAATTTTAGAGGAGACCGAGTGGAGACATCCACTCATGTAGAGGCCTCTAGTAGGGGGGAATTTTGAGTCAAGTGGGTAGAGGGATCACATGCAACCATACCTCCAGGTGTGAGGTGGGGTGATGTGAATTGATAGTCCCAAGAGGGATGAAATTGGGTAGGGTCCATTGAGAGGTTTTATCTCATGGATCGTACCTTGCTACGAGAGCCCAAAGTACATAGTAGCGAGAGGAATCAATGGTGATTGATGCAGTTAGAGATCAAAGTGACAGAGGCCAAAGCAATCAAATACTAAAGAGCATAGAGAAGGGTTGACAATAGTGCAGAAAGGCAGAGTCAACATAAGTGCAAAGTTTTCAGTCGACAGAGGCAACAACAGTCAGAGACTTTGATGGCAAACGCATCATATTGATTCAGGTTGGATGTTTCTTTTGTTTTTGTTTTTGGAGTTGCTATAGAAACAACACTAGAGAGAAGTGTTGCATGCAAAACATTCCAAAGGTTCAGGATCAGAAATTAGTTGAATTCCTTTCTTGTTGAGAGGGAGTGTTGAAAATAGCAACAAGAAATGTTAAAACTAGAATTTAGAAATTCTAATTTAATTTGTCCTTGAATTAAATTATGAATTAAAATTGGAATTCTTTTTTCATAGAAACTTGTAATAGTTAACTAAGTTGACTTAGTTAACTTAGGAATTTCGAGTTGCAAGTCTTTTGGAAGACATGTATATGTTCTCCCTAAGTTTTAGGGGTCCAGGCTGAGTTTAATTGTGAGTTGTAATTAGATAGCTCAATTTACTGAGTTATGTTCAGTTAAATTAGTTCTAACTGTTTTTGGAAATAATAGAGGATTAGCAGTCAGTTGGTGCACTGGTGCATCCATAAGTTTTACTCTAGTTAACTAAATATTCCCTCATTAGAAACTCATGCACGTCAGTTCAGAGAAAGACCCAGTTGAGACTAGAGTGCAAGGACACTGTACTATTAGTTGTATGATTTACTGAGTTGTAAATATCATGCATGCAATCAGAGAATGACTAAATTTTGGATTGCGTAGTTATGGATGAGGAATTTCCCTTTAAATATGGGCTAATTCTCTCAAGAATTGTGCAAATAATGAGAAGCTTGGAGGATAGGAAATTTGGCTAAGTATTGGCCAAAGGAAGTCTTCAGGCAGAGAAATAAGAAATACTTGTGCAAGTTAAGCTCAAGGTTGCGCAGAGCATATGGTATTCATCCAAATTCTTTGACCAAGGACGGAAGGAAATAGGGGCTTGGAGAGCAGTAGAAGAGGCTAAGGTTTTGCTTGAGCTAGCTTGTGAGGTGAGAGTTGATTATACTTGTGCAGGGATTGTTCTTGTGAGAACAAGCATTATATTCTCATCTTGGATTTCTGATTAATGCAATATAGATAGTAGGGGTTTTGAGTTGTGGATTTCCCCGGATAAATATTGTGTTATGTGGCATTATTTTTCTTCCTCTTGTCGATTACTATTTTCATCGACCTTTATGGGCTTCTGCTGTAAAGAGTAGAGTATATTCTTGTCTTGTGTTTTAGGAAATTACATGAACTTTTGAATCTACAGGAAATTCTACACGGAGATGAAAAAAGTAGTGGATTTTTGGGTACAAACTACTTTGGAAGGATATGTGATCAAATTTGCAGCAGAAAACTGCTTGTCTTTCACAAAGGCTGAGGCTATGTTCCGAAACGGGGTCAGAGGGAAGCTGTTAAAAGAAATACCTCTCTGGATTAAGGTTTTAATGGTGGAAGTGTTGAAAATAGCAACAAGAAATGATAAAAATAGAATCCAGGAATTCTAGTTTAATTTGTCCTTGAATTAAACTGAGAATTAAAATCGAACTCTATTATCATAGAAACTTGTAAATAGTTAATTAAGTTTAATTAACTTAATTAGCTTAGGAATTTCGAGTTGGAAGTCTTTTTGAAGTCATGTATATGTTCTCCCTATATTATAGGGGTTCAGGATGAGTTAATTGTGAGTTTTAATTAGATAACTCAGTTTCCTGAGTTAAGTTAAGTTGAATTAGTTCCAAATTGTTTGAGGAACTAATAGTGAGTTAACAGTCAGTTGGTGCACTAATGCATTAACTAGTGCTACTCCAATTAACTAAATATTCCCTCATCAGAAAGTCATGCGTGTCAATTCTAAGAAAGACCCAGTTGAGACTAGAGTGCAGGGACAGTGTATTATTAGTTATAAAATTTTCTGAGTTGTACAGATGGTGCATGCAATCAAGAACTAAATCTTGAAGGGATTGCACAATTTTGTATCCACTGTTTTCCCTTTAATATGGGCTAATCAGCTATAGGAATTATGCAAGGAAATATGGGCTTAGAGAGCTGGAGAATTGGCTAAGTGTTGGCCAAGAGTTTGTTTGTGAGCTGGAGATTGGTTTTACTGAGTGTTGGGATTGTTCTTGTGAGACCAAGCATTGTATTATCATCTTGTATTTCTGATTAATGCAATACATATAGTGGGGGTTTTTAGTTGAGGCTTTCCCTGAATACTTATTGTGTTATGTGTCATTGGTTTGTCTTCCTCTTGCTATTATTGTTTTCATCGATTTATGGGCTTCCACTGTAAAGCGTAAATTGCATGAGCTTGTGAATCTACAGTATTTTCTGCATGGTATCGGAGCTAAGAACAGTATACTAGAGGGGATTTCAAAGGTTTGACTTCAGGGTTATAGGTGAAATTTGAAGTTGCAATACATACTTCAGGATCAACATATGGCGTTCTATGGTTTGCGTCTCAAGTATGCCTTGGATGGAAGCTCGAATTATATAGCCTGGAAGGACAGGATGGAGGTCGTGTTGGAGGATAATGGCTTGAAGGAATTCATTGATCTTGAATTCCTAAGCCACCAACATTTGATGCTCAAAATCTGACCGAATGGAAAAGTGTGTGGCAAGGGCGAGGCGGATAATCCTTGAGGGAGTTTGAGACCACATTGTCTCGAGTCTCCATGGGAAGGAAACTCCACATCCTATGTGGAAAGCATTGAAATACCTTTTCCAGAACATGAGTGACCAAAGTAAGTTGGCACTGAAAGATAAAATATGAAAAATCAATATGGAGGCAGGTGAGTTAGTTCCAAATTACTTGACCAAGTTCACTTAATGTCATGATGAACTTGGAAGTGTTGGAATCATGGTTGCCGAGGATGATATGGTGAGTCTTGCTCTTCTAGGACTCCCAAAGAGTTTTCATAGTTATTAGGACTCTACCAATGGTCGGTAGAAGCTGTCATATTTGGAATGACTATGGTGGGATTTGATGCAGGAGGAGATCAGGAGGAACACTAGAGATGGGACCTCTTCGAAGGAAGTGGAAGAGGATTTTGCCTTAGCAAGTAAGGAAAAGAAGGCAAAGGGAAATAAGTCCCAAGGTGAAGAGGGTGGAAAGAATATGGACTTTATAAAAGTCAAGTGTTTTCACTGTCACAAGCACGGGCACTATGCCAAGAACTGCCCACAGAAGAAAGCAAGCAAGGAGCCAATGGTAGTGGCAGCAGGCGAAGCTCTAGCTTCACAATTTGAACTTGATTTCACTCTCATTGCATGCATGGCCCACATTTCCATAAGAGGTATGTCATATCTTGACAGTGGTGCCTCATTCCATATGACAAGGAATAGATATCTCTTTAGTGATTTTAAGGAGAAAGACCCCAAGCAGAGCATAGAGTTTGGAGATGGCGAGAGGTATAGAGCTACCAAGATTGGTACAATTACCTTTCAGAGGGAGTCTAACTCCCTTGTCGGGATCACAGATGTGATGTATGTTCCAGGACAAAAGAAGAATCTTTTTTCAATCACGGTATTGGAAGACAGTGGCTATGATGTGGTTTTTAGTAAGGGAAAGGTTTTCCTTAGACACGTCACCATGGGACAAGTGAAACATATCAGTTCACGTGTCAAGAACCTGTATGCTCTTTTTTATCACTCCAAAATTTCTTTTGAGTTGTTAGAGAAAGAAATGATAGAGGTAACCACAAACCTACTTTGGAGATTAGGATCTAGCCTTCCTAATGCTCAAAGAGGGCTCTCTCTTTATGATTTAACTTTGTTTGGTTAATTGATTTTAGGCTAGTTATATTTGTTCTTGGGTTTGTATTGATCTCTTAGTGAGAATTTCATTATTATTTTTACTTCTAAGGTTGTACTATTTGTGAACCTCATATATAGCAGATTCATAGCCATGTTTGAAGTCAAAGGATTCTCCATATTCCAATTGCAATTGTTGCAGCATGTACAATTCATGTTCTTCCTGAATAAGAAAAACAACATCTTCATTTTTAATCCCTAACAGCTTTATTTGGGTGTCATCCTCTCCTTCATGATTTTGTGAACCCTCAGCATAGCTTTCCTGGAAGGGTGGTCTAATTTGTTGATCTGGTATTGTATTTTTTCGAGTGTTAGGATTCTTCCTAAAGTTGGGGTTTCTTATTGGGGGTGGTTGTTGATTCTCCTGCTGAGTTTTTCTTTCCATGTTTTCTGTTAGGTTCCTATACCAATAGGAGTCATAATTTTGATTGACTAAGGTTAAGCCTTGTAATATTGTACATACCTTTGCTTTCTGCAAATGTTTTCCATATTAAAAAAATTAAAAAATGTAAAGAGGGTATGTCCTAAAAGAATAATCAAAGGACAAAAATAATGAAAATAGGTCACACAAAAAATGAAAAATATGAACCCCAAGAAAACAAAAAGACCATGAAAGTGTGCAAGTCAAAAGGCCACTACTATTTACTTTTTATGCTTAATGAATGATTATGTGCAGCTTGTCACTTATGCCACAATCCATGAATAGCCAAAATGTTTAAACTTGGCTATTTCATGTTTTCAATTTCATGTCTATAGATAGAGAATAAAATCTGACCAAACAGTGTAATCTTGGCAGATTATTAGATAGGTAAAGTAAATAAAGGAGCTCAACTGTTTAAAATGAGTCCATGAATGAAATAAGGTTTGATTTAGATAGTTTTCTATGTAAAGAAAAGAAAATATTGATAAGGGTTTGCTAGCTTAAATGCACCCTAATAAAGTGAAGAAAAAATGGTAGAATGAGTAGATGGGTAAGTAGAAGAAAGGTTGCAGAAGTATGGTGATTGATTAGACAAAAAACATATTTATCATTTTTCATCATATGTACCAAATATGAATGGACAATCAAGCATGCAAATGGATTTCAAAGTCAATTAATTAACCTCCCCCATTCATTTCACCTCTTTACTTAACTAATTTCCCATAATAAAGTTCAAAGTACTCAAAAACCTTTAAGTCAAAGAGGCTCAGAGCATTTCTCTGACTTTTGGAGGGACCGGACCCTCGGCTCAAAGACTTATGGATATCAAGTACTAGACTCCCCTCATAAAAGTTCACCCCCCCTCTTTAGTTCATTCATTTTCCTAATAATACTCCTTTTCCTAAGGTTAAAACACTTTTCGCCTAGGAAAAAGCAATTCTCCCCCCATATAAAACACTTTTCATACCAAAAAACCCACAAAAATGTTTTACCCTAAGTATTAATGTAAATATGTGGAAACATGTAATTCACAAAAAAGCATTTTGCTTAGTGTTTTTCCCTTTTCCGCTCATTTTTCATATTAATGACTAACTTTATTATAGTAAATCCCGATAAAAACTCAATTTCCCGTATATATTTAACTCCTATGTATTAATTAACTCTACACCCAGTTTAATTATAAACTAAGATTTTCATCTAAAACCCAACCAAAACCTTTAATTGGTTGATCTGCGATCAAGTTAATTAAGCCCCCTTTTTAATCATCCGTTAATTATCCCAATGGCCTAATCTCACTTTAAGCCATTATTAACCTTGATACTGCCATAATTAAGTGCCCACCGGGCCCCCCACTAGCCTCCGCACAACTTCTCCACTCGATCACCATGCGATCGTCCCCACTCCTCATCCGACAACCCTCATCCATATCGGGCCAACTTGACGTCCGTCCTTTACCCACACGATAAAGTGGTTTCCCCCTGGCCCCCAGTGCTACGTGTCATCCGATGAGTGGAATCGGGCGGCCCCTCCCAAATACCACCGAGCACCCAAAAGCAGTGCGAAATAAACTGCTTACCGCCCTCCCGCTACGCGACAAATTAACCACTATTCACCCCGTACCTGCCAAAAATAGCTTTTCATGTATAAAAACCAAAAGCCCCAAAATTGTTTGTTTTCGCTGAAATTTCATTTGCAAGCCTCTATACACATGCATGGCACCTGCAAACGTTGAAGCCATCAACCCATGTACAATTTCACTTCAAAGACGCCGCAGACAACCCAGTCGACCTTGCAACCTATACAAATCTCATTCAACCACTTGCAATTGCCAACCACCCTACCCAGAACCAATTCACCTGAATTCCAGGTATTTAAACTAGAATTCACCAAATACCCTGTCAATTTCAAAGTAACCAGTTGCTAAGTGTTTTAGTTAAGCTAAAAAATAATTAAAAATACTCAAGAGCTTGAGACACAAACCACTACGGAACACTGTTGCAATAAAAACTCTGAATCCCTCCCCACACTCAAATCCACAAGAACTGAGTATGGCTGCCCTAATTGCAATGGATGTGAGGCCCATCACTACACCTCATTTAGACCTAGACCACCTTCCCCTGGCTAATAGAGACTTCCAGATAAAATATACCACTATCATAGAGCTCCTGCTCAAAGTTCATTGCCATAGTAAGGACAAGTTCCTGAACCATGCTGATGAAATTGGCCTTTGGGAGTCAAATTTGCCCAAGTTCCAACTCCCCCAAGTCCACATTTTTCCTAAAATTGTGCATATATGTTATGCTTACTACATCCCCAGTCACAAAACCATCATGTCTCATGACCAGAAGGTACTTTTCACCATTACCATTGAATCCATCAATGAAATGCTGCAACTCCAACCAGGGCCAAGCCTAACTCCCCTCTCAATTGGAGACCTATTAGACTTATACCCCAAAATCAGCTCTGCCAAATTGGCCCAACTGTTCCAAACCTTCATCGTAGAAGAAAAGCACATCCCTAACAATCCCCCTCCATATGTAGCAACTATACTTTCCCCTTAGGGTCGAAATATTATAGCCATGATATCTTGTGTTTTGGGTTACCCACAAGTGAGTATATTGATGAAATTATCTTGGCTTTCATGTCCATCTATACCCCAGGACAGCCTCCTACAACCATTTATGACTTTGCCACATTCATAGCTGATAGGATGCATGAGCAGTTCACAAGAATGGGAAATGAAAGGGTATTCAAATACTCTTTAGTGTTATATCATATGTTCTTATATTATCAGTCTGATAAGTTCCCATTCACCCTCCAAAAACTGGACACCAAGGGTAAACCAAGGTTAGTCATTTTCTGGACCACATTAATCCATGAGTATCAGTCTCCATACTCTTATTTGGACTTTATTGACTTATTTGTACATCAAGTTATGACAATGTTGACTGGAAACCCTCCTCCAAGAATCAGTCCAGAAATAAAGAGAGTCCTTCAACTGTCAAAGCAGACCAAAGTGAGTGACTGGTACCTTTACCAGAACCACACAGAAATCAGGATATATGGTTGCATGCTTGCACCATATAAGTTGCCAAGATACCTCCCTATGAGGTTGATTTGAATTAGAATATTATAGGAAAATCATCAATTTAGATGAGATAAACTTTGTAAATGCCAAGAAGATGGCCAATTTCAAAATAAAAGACCAACTAGGCCCCTTCATATGTAACTCTAGGGAGGCTAGGATAGAGGCAGAGTTGATACTCTAGAAGATGAAGTTCCAAAGAAGTTTTGTTTAGAGATATGACCCTTTAGGATTCATCACCAAGAAGAGGCAAAAGGTCAAGCTAGGACCTTTTATTCACCATCCCATACCTAAGATTGAAGCCTATGCTAACTAATCAGAATGGGTGGAAGGAACCCTAGTTGATCAAGACAACACCAGAATAGACATAGAGAACGCTCTAATCGATCTTGAAAAACAACTTGATGAGGGTTCTTTCCTGTAGGTGCCAGAGCAGTCAGACAGGCCAGAACAGTCAGACAGGCCAGAGAAATCAAGCAAACCAGAGATAGCCATGAGTACCCCCTCAGTTGTGCAGACTCCTCTAAATGAGGAGAAGAGCCTAAAAAGAAGTAGGGAGGAGGCCAACACATCAACAAGGGCTACTTCATAGACTTAAGCAGATACAAGCCAAGCAAAAAGACAGAGAGTGAATCCTGTCTCTGAACATGAATACACAGAGGAGATAGTAGAAGTCACCATCACAGAAGCAAACAGTAGTATGCCCATCACCCCATCGGAAGGCACAGCTTCCACATCACAAACCCAAGGGTTGGAAAGGCAGCTCAGTCTTGAGGTATCTTCCTTCAAAATGTTTGCTAACAAAGACCAAGACATCAAGGAAAGGTACAGGGAAATAAAAGCAAGGAATGAGAAGCTTAAGGTCCAAATTTATGCCCAGTACCTGAAGATGACCCCTACCAATCAAAAAAGGCTAATGTCAGCCTATGATATCAAAGAGGGGAAAATGAAGATGACTTTTATCAAGCCTACAACCCACAGCTCCATCTGCAACAACATTGCCAGTAACAGAAGAATCTACTATAGCAGTAAGAGCACCAGGGGAAAAAGCAACAGAACTTGTGAAAGCCATGGAAGATATGTCTATCCAGGCTACAGAGATGAAAAGATTGAAGGAAAAGGTGGCAAGTCTGGAAATTTATTGTAAACTTGCCCAACTCAAGCAGAAAGAGGAAACACAAAGGGCACAGAGAATGGATGAGAGTATCAAAATCCTGGAAAAGGATTTGACACTTGAGAAGCCACTTGTACAAACCAAGGAAATGCTGTGGGCCAATATCATTAACTCTGTCAATGATATTTGGCCATCAATCCAAGTTATTTTTGAGCAAACAGAGCTAGTAAAGATAGCTACTGAAGCTATCCAAAAAGTGAAGGAGGAATTGGGAAATAAACCTGAGGACGCAAATAGACTCATCCATTTCCTCAATAGCAAAAATAGATATGAGCTACATGAGCTGAACATTGAAGACAGAACTGCCACCATTTTAGAAATAAGGAAGGTCCTTTTTGAAAGGAACCTTATGCTTAAATTGGAAGAAAAGTGCCACAATATGCAGGTAGCCATTGATAGGTTCATGGCTAAATTTCAAAGTTTGAGGGGGAAGGGTCTGCCCAGTCCTATGGTTATCAATGATAAACTCATGACACAATTGGACTATGGCAACAGAATCAAATAGTTGGCTAAGGAACAAGCCAACTCTTCATCCATTAAAGCTTTGCCAATGGGCAAAGTATTATATGACACATTTGAGAACTTATTTTTCCTTGAGCATGAGGTAAAACATTTGTTCCTCACCAAGCCAAATTTTGCTAAATATACCGAGGCTAATGAGATCTACAGGAGAATGGTAAATGTGAAATTACCAAGTGCAGAATGGTGGGAGACAATGACAGATTTACTGTGATAAATAAACTGCTGAAAGTTATTGTGCAGTAAAAATGAAGGCAGCAGAGTAAAACAGGTAAAAACAACACAACAGGGTCAAAGAGTACTAGGGTCAAAGAGTATTAGATGAAAGATCAAAGTAAAGAATACTTCGGCGTAAAAATGCCACAACTATCAGCCAACATAAAGGGCTACATCTCAACCATAAAGGCCAGCACAACCATAATTAAAGGGACATCAAAAAACAATTCATTAGCTGTCTCTATCTTCTTGCTAGAAGATATTTGTATTTCCTAGAATAAATCTCAAGTTGTTTTGAGATATTTTGTAATAAGTTTTTTTTTATAAATACTTCACAATTCGAAGTATGTAGGGTGGATTCCAAACATTTCTATAGACCTTTTCTCTCGAATAAGAAATTCTATTATATCAATCACTAGATTGGCTTACTGGATCAAGGAATAAAGATCAGATATTTTACAGGGTTCTTGTGTAAAGTGATATACAAATAAATATTCTCTCATGTTCAATGTTGTTTTCCTTCAAGTTTTCCATAATCTTTATGTATCTCTAAAATCTAAATGTTATAACATGGAATGATATTTCAGAAATTGCTTAAATGCACTCTGTCTTGACTGTTATGCATTATTATATGTTTTCTTCACAAATCTAAGTTAAGGAATTCTTGATTGCTCCTTAGTTTAGGTGACTTCTTGTGATCTGTAGCAAAGGATTCTTAATTGCCCTTTGTTCATGATTATTCTTTGTTCTCCATTCTAATCCCGGTCTAAGGATTCTTGAGTGCCCTTTCACCCGGGTTGGAGTTACTTCCACCATTACGCATAAAGATTTTCTTTTTTCTCTACTAGCCTGCCCTGTGAACATTCGCTTTAATGAATTGGTCCAGTCCTGCTATCCATTTGTTGACTCCATAGCCCAATGGCTTGAAGACCTAGCTCTATCCATCTGCTCTAAGAATTCCACCACCCAACCTTCAAATCAAAACCAAAACCCCAAAGAACACTAAGAACTAGCCTAAAATCCCATAAGAAACAAAGCTAAATTATATAGAGAGAGCCCTCTCTAAGTCATAGGTTGGCTAGAGCCTATACTTAAAAGATTTGTTTGTCATTACCTCGGTTTCTTCCTTCTTCTGATAACTTCTAAGGAAAATTCTGAGTGATAACATAGTGGTGACCATACTGGGGACTCAAATCCTCAATCTTAATAAACCTTTAAGAAAATTTTAAATCCTTCTTTCAAGCCTCTTAAAGGGTTTATTAGAAGTTATTTACAAGGTCTCACAAAAAGAAAGTAATTAGAAAAAGCTTGAAATTCTGGCTTCAAGGAGAACTCACTACACTAGGGCTATTCCAGATCCAAACCCTACCCCAATAGTTGATAATCCCAACCTGATTTCGAGAAGACCGAAAAGAGAAGAAAGTTCAGTTAGGCAAACACCTTTAATCAAAGCCAATTCGTGCCCTGCTGAGTGGTTGTTTTTAGAAGACCTTCCCTTTGATGTGCCATTTGATCTTTCCCTATTTAGAACAAGGTCTGAAAGTGCACTTGATGAAATTGTTCTAGATCCAGAGTTTATTGCAGACCTTGAAGTCCAAAAGGCCGATTAGTCCATTGGTCAATATATTCTAAATACCCCAAAGTCATCCCTTACTACTGCTAGGAAACCTAAGCTTTCTGAACCAATATCCACTAATCTTAGTTCACCATTATTCCCTTCAACCTCTGAAGTTCATTCCCCACCTCCATTCATACCCTCACTCCCTTATCAACCTATCACATCCCAGGTACCACCTGTTGGTCCTAGTTCATCCTCACTGCTGCATCATCTTCCAGTGCCTAAACCCCACATTTTAACCCATCCCAGCTTATAGCCATGGAAAATAGATATACATGCACCACTTGGTGCCATGCCAGCAGACTACCAGAGTAAAATTGTCCAATTTGATGGCATAGGACACTACACTGCACAACACCATGTTAATAAAATGACAGACTACTTTGAACTTCATGAAATTGATATTGTGGATGTCCAAATGAGATTATTCGCTCAGACTCTAGCTGGTGATGTTAGAAAATGGTTTAGATCACTGCCTGATAATAGTATTGATAGTTTAGAAGTATTTCAACAACAATTTTTGAATAGATGGGAAAAGAAAAAGAATCCTCTACAGATCCTTTCTGAATATGAAAATATTAGGAGAGGACCCAATGAAACTGTTCAAGATTACTGCACCAGATTTAACAATATATACAATGCAATTCCAGTTAATCTTAGACCCCCACCTGACTTAGCATTAATAAAGTTCCCTGATGGTTTTGACACAGACATGGCATTCCATCTCAGGGAAAGAAACCCCCCAACCCTAGAAGATATGCAAAGTGTAGCAGTAAGTGTAGAGGCTAATTTATTAGCTAAAAGAGCTAGAGTTAGGAATGAAAGAAGAGGATCAGTTAAAGATGAGCCTTCACCTTCTAACATTAAAATAGATAGCTTAGCAAAAGGCATGGAAAAGTTAATGGATAGAATAGAGAATATAGAGAGAAAACCCTAGTGGGATAATCAACAGGCACCTCCAGTTAGAAACCTGAACTTTAGGAAAAACCAAAACCAAAATACTGGAAAAAATGGACCTGATCAGAATATAAGACCTCCTTTCCAGGAAAATTATGCAGAAACATCCCATCCTGAAGACCCAGAGCAAGACACACAGATTAACCTGATGGGATTAGATGATGAAGGTACTGTTTTTCTGACCCAAGATGATCAGGAATTGCATATGCTGCAGCAATTGCAAATCCAGTCTGGAGAGTCATTTGACTATAAACAAGGTTATGATTATGCCATCTTTGAAGTACATAAGTAGTATAACCTAAGGAGTAAAAAGAATTCTGATATCTCTGACCAAACCAAGAAAACAATGCCAAATCAACCAAAGAAAATCAAAGAAGCCCCGGTTTCTAAAATCCTCCAGATTCTCCCCAAACAAAACCAGAATTCTTCTGGTCCTACCATTGAAGATATTACCCCTAATCAACCTTCTGATGATCAACCCTCTTCTTCAACTTCCCCCAAAAAACCAGTGGACACACCTCAAAATACTAGATTGGAAAATTCACAAAAAGAAGTCCCCAATAAAGGAAAAGAAGACCATCCCACTCAAAACCTTGCTGTCAAAAGTACAAACCCTCAAATAGAGAAAGCCCCTTTGCCTTTTAATTTGGGAGCAGAGGTAGCTAAGCTAAAGATTTCAGTCCCTTTGACAGAGTTAATCAAGAATGAAACCTACAAAACACAGATAAACTAAACCCTGAACCTTGCTGAAAATGAAGATTCTGTTAACCTGTTTGATGACCAACCTGAACTTATATTTGGTCCAGATGTCAATGGCAAACCACTAGAAGGAGGGATACCACCTTTCTATATTAGCCTTGGCATCCATGACAAAATTCTTCATAATGCAATGTTGGATTCTGGTGCCTCCCACAACTTAATGCCCAAATCAGTAATGGAAAAATTGAACCTAGACATTACAAGACCTTACAAGGAATTATTTTCATTTGACTCAAGTCAAGTGTAGTGTCTGGGGTTGATTAAAGACCACTGTGTTACCTTAGTTCAATATCCTGCCAAGAGCATCCTTATGGA
The DNA here is from genome assembly GCA_031772625.1 of Pinus tabuliformis. Taxonomy (NCBI): domain Eukaryota; kingdom Viridiplantae; phylum Streptophyta; class Pinopsida; order Pinales; family Pinaceae; genus Pinus; species Pinus tabuliformis. Next base: position 1,044,912,451 of record CM062809.1, read on the forward strand.
TATTGTAGTTGCTGACATCCCATCGAAGTATGGCATGTTGTTATCAAAGTCGTGAGGAGCCAAACTTTAGGGATCTCTACAACTTGATATGTCATATGCAACAATTTCTGTTTTTGGACAACCCAAGAAGTTGTACCGAGAAAATTTAATGAAATACATGGTGAGTAGCCAGGATCGACCTCAAAAATTTCCTATCTACTCTGTACATTCAGACATTGATTCTTTTATTTTGTATAATACTGATGAAACACAAGGAACTCTTTTAGATAGTATTGATATAGAACCAAAAGAAATTGCAGTTTCAAAACAAAAGGAAACTGTCCAAACTTTAGAATTTTCCACTAAACAAGGTAGTCAAGTTGAGGAAAAATTGGTGGAAACAGATGATACGAATTATGAACATGAGATATTGTGGCATCTTGAGTTTGATGGGTTAGTCAATAAGTTTGGAGTAGGAGCAAGAGTTTGGATATACAATCTAGAGAATGACTATTCAGAAGGCCATGCATACAAACTAAATTTTAAATGTACTAACAATATGGTTGAGTATGAAGCACTACTTTTAGGTCTTAAATTAGTTAGGAAGCTAGGAGCTATAAGAGTTTCTGTCATGGGAGACTCTGAATTAGTGATAAAATAGATTAATGCTGTATATATGACCAAAGACCCTAGATTAAGTTGTTACAAAGGAACCATTGTAGAAATACTAAACACTTTCTTAGAAACCAAAGTTGTTGTAATTCCTAGAAAACATAATATGCAGGCTCATAGTTTAGCAATGTTTGCCAGCACCTGCAAGTTACCCTTTCAACCTAACTATCAGTACACTGCTGAAGTAAGGCACAGGCCCACAATCCCAGATAATTTGAAGAATTGGAAAATATTTGTTGATGACAAACAAATAAACAACTTTTTGATTTCAGAACAAGAATTTGTAAATAGCAATATAGATACTAACACATCAATAGACCTTAACACTAAAGATAAAATAGAAATAAACGAGATAGAAGGTGAAGAGATAGATAGATTCCATCCCACTAAATTCACAAAATCAGATGTAGAAAACCTAGAACAAGTTGAGATTGATGAGATAATTAATGAAGACACTGAAGTAATTAATCTCAAGGACAATTTCTTACCTAAGGGATTAACCCCTTTGGAAGACCTGTTTGATTCAAATGATGTCCCTAGAAAGCCCAAAATGGAACCTTTGAAATCTAATATGGAGGAGTGTAATATTGGCACTGATGAGAATCCAAAATTGATCAAACTTTCTAAATCATTACCTCCTACTGAAAGAGTAAAATACATTGAGTTATTAAAAGAATTTCAGGATGTATTTTCTTGGATTTATGAGGACCTCAAATCCTATGACACCAGCATCATACAACACACAATCCCTATAAAAGAAAATCAAAAATCTTTCAGACAAAAACTTAGAAGGATAAATCCTATACTATTACCTTCAATTGAAAAGGAAATCCAGAGAATGTACGATGCTAAGATAATTGCACCAATCAGATTTTCTGATTGGGTTTCAAACTTGGTGCCAACTAGGAAGAAAACCAAAGAGATTAGATGTTGTGTGTACCTTAGAAACCTCAAAAAAGTATCCCTTAAAGACAATTACCCTCTCCCCAAAATGGACCATATTTTGCAAAGGGTAGTTGGATCAACCAGGATCTCATTATTGGATGGGTTTTCTAGTTACAACCAGATTTTAGTTCATCTTGATGACCAAGCCAAGACTGCTTTCGCTACTCCTTGGGGCACATTCATGTATGTGAAAATGCCTTTTGGACTAATGAATGCAGGAGCCACCTTTCAGAGGGATATGGATATAGCCTTTGCCAAATAAATTCATGATTTCTTAGTGATATACCTATATGTCATTACTATATTTTCAAAATCTAACAACCAGCATTTGGATCATCTAAGGCAGGTTTTTATTAAATGTAGGAAATATGGAATTTATTTGAACCCTAAGAAGTCATTGTTTGGATTAGAAGAAGGAAAGTTACTGGGTCATATAATTTCAAAAGTGTAAGGGCTTTGGACACCACATATCTCCACAATGGTATGATATTGTCCACTTTGGGCCTAAGCCCTCATGGATTTTCTCTTGGGCTTTACCCCAAAAGGCCTCATACCAATGGAGATATTTGTCCATCCTTATATACCCATGATCCTTCCCACTTCTAGTCAATGTGGGACTTTGGTCGTATACCCAACAATCCTCCCCTCGAACAAAGGACCATCGAACCTCCCCTCAAACGATTATCCATCCGTAGGATTCTCCCCTCTCTACCAACCAGGATTCTCCACTCCAATGCATTGGAAGCACACGCCTTACATGGAAGCACCACCTGTCTCGAGAGCTCGCTCTAACCAAGCTCATCCACGGGCTTACCGGGGCTCACCACCTTTGTTCAGCATTCCGAGGATTTGGGTAACTTCAAATCTGGCTCCGATACCACTTGTAAGGGCTCTGGACACCACATATCTACACAATGGTATGATATTGTCCACTTTGGGCCTAAGCCCTCATGGATTTGCTCTTGGGCTTTACCCCAAAAGGCCTCATACCAATGGAGATATTTGTCCATCCTTATATACCCATGATCCTTCCCACTTCTAGTCAATGTGGGACTTTGGTCGTATACCCAACAAAAAGATGGTATCCAAATAGACCCTGCAAGAATAGAAGCCATCTTACAGATACAACATCTAAGGAACATCAGAGAATTACAAGATTTCTTAGGGAAAATTAACTTTCTAAGGAGATTTATTTCTAATCTAGCAGAATTAATTAGATCACTGAATAATATGTTGAAAAATGATTCGACCATAAAATGGACTATTGAGGCCAAGAAATCCGTTGAAGGCATTAAGCTAGCCTTAACTAGAACACCAGTTTTGATCAGTCCAAAATTTGACAGGGATTTCATCTTATTTTCCTTTTCTTTTGAGCACACAATTGCTATAGTTTTACTACAGAAAAACGACTAGGGCTACGAACAACCTATCACTTTCTTTAGCAAGGCCTTGAGAAATGTCTCTTTAAAATATAACATAATGGAAAAAAAAGCTTTTTCTTTGGTCAAAGCTATCAAGGACTTTAGAGTATACATTTTATATTCTCATATAGTAGCCTATGTTCCCAATTCAGTTGTCAAAGACATCCTAACTCAGGGTGGTCCAGATGGAAAGAGGGGAAAATGGATTGCTACTATTTTAGAATATGATATAGAAATCAGACCAACTAAGTTAATCAAGGGCCAAGGTTTAGCCAAGCTTATGGCTGAGTCAAACTGTCAGGCCCTGGATATAAACTTTATTGCACAAATAGATAATGAAGAGGAGATGGCGACTCCACTAATCAACCAGGCCTTTATTGAATCACCATGGTATGCTGATATCATTTATGTTTTACAAAATTTACAAGCTCCTCCAGGATTATCTAAGACCAAAAGTAGATTTTTGAAGATGAAATCCTTAAAATTTTTCATATTAGACAATGCTTTGTTTTGGAGGAATCATGAAGGTATTCTTCTCAACTATTTATTAAAAGATGAGTCTGACAAAGTATTACAAGAGTTTCATGCAGGTGACTGTGGAGGACACCTTTACTGGAAAACCACTGCAGATAAAATTCTTAGAGCTGGTTTCTACTGGCCAACTTTGTTTTCCAATGTAAAGAAACATGTGACCTCCTGTCACAAATGTCAAATTTTTGAGGGAAAGAAAAAGCTTCTACCTTTACCCCTAAAACCAATTTCTGCTGAAACACCTTTTCAACAATGGGGGTTAGACTTCATTGGTGAGATTCACCCACCTTCCTCTACCCAACACAAATGGATCCTCACTGCCACAGACTATTTCACCAAATGGATAGAGGCCATACCTTCAAGGCAAGCCACTGACACTGTTATCATAACCTTCCTTGAAACCAACATTCTATCAAGATTTGGATGTCCAACTAAGCTCATTACTGATAATGCAGTAGCCTTTAAATCCAAAAGGATGATAGATTTCTACAACAAGTATCATATAACCCTGGGCCATTCCACAGCCTATTATCCTCAAGGAAATGGACTGGCAGAATCCTCAAACAAAAGCCTGGTGAACATCATAAAAAAGTTGTTGGAGGACAATAAGAAAACATGGAATAAAAAGCTAGTCAATTCCTTATGGGCAGATAGACTAACCACAAAGAAATCAATTGGTACCTCTCCCTACCAACTAGTTTATGGGATGGAAGCTATTTTTCCATTTTCCTTGGAAACACCAGTAATGAAGCTACTCCAAGAATTGCAGGTTGAACCAAATGAAATCCAAAGAAGAATAAACCAAACAATTCATTTACAAAAAACCAGGGAAGAAGTGTACATCAAATCTCAGGTATTGCAAGAAAGGATTAAGAAGATTTTTGATAAAAGGACCAAGGTTGAGGATTTCTACCTTGGTGACAAAGTCCTAAGATGGGATTCAAGGAGGGAAGATAAAGGTAAACATGGGAAATTTGATTTCCTATGGAAAGGCCCATATGTCATTTATGCTTTCAGAGGTAATAATGCTTTCTTCCTCAGAGAAATGGATGGTACAGAAGCAGAAGGTGGACCAGTGAATGGTCAGATGCTCAAACACTATTTTGAACCTAACTACTGATTTTTACTTTCCATTGTACATATTCCATTTTTTTTCCAAAAAAGTTTAGTTTGGATTCGATGGTGGTCATAAAAGTTGAAGCCCGGAGAGAAAGCCCTAAGCTTCGAAGGATTCACTATCATAAGTATCAATAATGTAGAGGACCAGAGGATAATTTTGCAAGGAAACATCAACGACAATTCAAAGGCTATTAATTTACAGAGTTCTTGACATTTCACCAGGAAATGTTATCCCCAAGTGGAGCCACTATTAGGTTCCTGTACCAATAGTGTTATCAGGAAATCTAGTGTCTATGCAGAGCTTCTAGTCCCACTAAGGCTGGTAGCTACCTTAGAAACAAACAAACTAAAACCACTTTCGTTTTCCTTTATGAGAAACAGATAAGAGGGGAACAAAGGAGACCAACCTCTGTCTTGCACTTGGTTCCTTGCTTGATTCCTCTCCCTTCTGATAGATTTTTGCCACTCGCTTCCTCATCTACCCAGCTTCAAAGAGCACCTGTAGAATCAAAGCAGCATAACACTATCCAAGAACAGAGATCTACTATCGTAAACAATATAGGACCAGATATATATTGACCACACAAATGCATATATCATCAATCATACAAGAATGTGGAGGAAAACTTGAATATCTTTATTAATAATCAAGAATATCAAATAGGATTACAACCAATTGTTCTGACCCAACGTCATCCTCTCAGCAAGAAATCCCTTCTTCACCTCATGAAAAGCTTAGATCATCCAACACTATGATGTTACACCAAGAAACCAGCAGCACTTCCTTACAAGATACAAAATTCCAGCCTCTGGATCTCTGGGATGAGGGATCCATATATAGATGTTTGCAAGGGGGGTGAGTCAGCTTCTGAGATTTGATTAGTGTCCTCTCTCTGATAGTTCTTGATTCCACTTGGAGATTGATGATCTCTTACTCATCCCTGGGCGAATGCAGAGAGGCAAGTGTCACAGGAGAAGTTTCTGGAAGATTCCATGATCTTCCACCTCGCAAATTGACTCTGCCATTTGTCCACTCTCACCCATCGCACCCAATAGAAGGGCTTTTCAGTATGCATCGCACCTCCCGTGTGCATTTAGGTGGGATGCAGCACACTTTGACCATGGAGCAGGGGAGATGGTCTAGTTTTGACCAGTTCTGAGTAGTCTTTCATGGAGAACTTCTGGGAGATGCTGTAATCAATTGACCTTGTTCTTTTAAGGGTTGGAACAACACTTTTAGGGACTTAGGAGCCCTTGGTTTATGGACATTTATGCTTGGGGTTGCAGTGCCCAAAAATGTCTACAACAGTTGCCCCCTAAAGCATGAGGTCGTTAATCTTTTGATGTCAGGTGAAATGCTTTATCATGAGGATCCGAAGTTTTTTCAAGCTGGAAGGCGACCTGTAATAAGATACAATACAATACATTATCTTCATAATATTTTCATGATCTAGCTGAGGCGGGTATTCCCATGCTCAGCTTTATAAATTCATTTTCATGTACATAAGATAGACAATTGTCTAAGTGCAGACTGATGATTCTGGTAGAGCCATCATCCCTTGGATTGGATGATTATCTGTGCAGCAATGATGTACATTTGATGTCTTTATTTTCCTGAATATATATCGCAGCCCGAATGGATGAAACTAGATCCCGGGTCTTCAATCTCGTTCGATCTTCATTCAAAGTACAAGTCCATCCATGTGAGAGATGTTCTGGAGTCGAACATGGAAATACATCGCCTGATTACCAGCCAATGATGTAAGTTGTTAACAGGCGCGAGAGGAATCACCGATAATGATGATGACCCTCAAGGTACTACAGTACAATTTACGTGGTGTGAATAAGGGACTTGGCGTCGAACACCACGCAAAATCTTTCGGTCAAAGGCCATTGATGTAAACCTGTCGTCGAAAGTGAGAAGCTTGCCATTGAGGCATGCAAGCTTCAAAGTACTGAAAGGGTTGTTCCTAGATCGACTTCCTGGATAATGAGTTGATGTTGACAAGAAGCGATCCATCATAGGAGGGCCTTAGTGAATCCCACATCAATGACATGGAATGGAGCAAATGATTTTAATGGAGGTGAAAACGATCTGACAACATAAGGTTCAGGGTGGCGGTCATGAAAGAATGGAGCGTAAATGTATTGCAGTGGATGAGACACAGGTGAATTCTCTGAGCGACTTCTCTTGAACATATCGGCGACACTAACATGATGGATTGGTAGTGTTAACACCAAATATGGATGGTGTGATGGACCAATGGTGATATGACCAGTGAACGGAACAACCCAACCTGACTTGGATGCGGAGTGAAAGTGTCATGTTCAAGAGCGACTTGCTACCAACAAAGTTTCTTCAAGTTTTCTTCCCAATTGTTCCCCAGTCATTGCTGACCACTACCTCTTTATTTTTGTCAAGCTTGAGGAGGATAACATATGCTTGTTCTATAATTTTGCCTTCTGGCAAACCCATCGCTATGTTTTAACGAGCCTAGCGATAGTGAAACCCGTTCTTGTCTGTATGGATAAGTTTGTCGCTATTCGATTTTAATGAGTTTAACGAAAAAGATAACTCGGTCCTTTTCAATTTTAGAGAGTCTGAAAAGGGACGTAAAGAAAACTCCAACAATCCTTTTTTGTCATATAATCCCTTAAGTCCGAAAAAGTATAAAATAATACAAAAGGGATGAATTTTCGGTAATTTTAACGAGCCGAACAAAACAAGCGCTCGATCTTTTTGTGTAATAATCCCTCAGGTCCAAAAAGATTAAAATCTAAAGGAGGGATAGCACTTCCGGTCACTTTAACGAGCTGGAGAGGCCAATTGCTCGGCAATCTTTTCATATTTTATGAGTCAGATGAAAAGAGCTTAAAGGAGACTCGTTTTTCGAGGAACGAGTGATAAATTCGGGTAGCAGCTAATTCCAGGTAAGGTTTGGAATTTTCCAATCACGGTAGTGTCACAAGGATGCCTAACAGGATCACTCTTCGCATCTATTCCTCGAAAAGGGGTAAACAATCAAATGGAGGTGAATGATCGGCCAATACAGAGTGGAGGTGATGATGAGGACACGACCAAGGCTTCAAAGGCTGATGATAATGCATTCACGATGGTTATTTACCAGAAATTGGTTCATTTTTTAATGAGCTTAAACTCTAGGGGAACATTTGCTCATTGCTTATGTTTATTTTTTAATGAGCTTGAATTCCGCATTAAAACTGCTCGATATAATGGTCATTGATTATCTTGATTTTACCATTAATAACTTTGTTCCTTCAAAGGTTGTACTGCCTACTCAATTGCTTCATCAAACTAGTTAGAAATGAACAATATATGTTTGAAAAATGAGTCAAAACACTAATATTTTACTTGAATTACGTGAAAAGTAATTTAAAAGTGGTTTTTTACCTCTCATTTTACCATTTCATTTGAACTTTGGTTTGTTGGAGCTTTGGAGGTGCTTTCCCCCTTGATTTTCACTAGCTGATTCCGGGAGATTCTGTGGACGATTCTTGGCACCGTCTGGACCAGGTAGGAGCTAAACCTGAGCTCTTCAGTTTCATTCTTTCCTTTTTGAATTCTGAGCATGTTTTCTGGTTTTTCTAAGCCTCTGGGGTTTGAAAAACTCGCCCTGGCTCCATCGCACCCTTTCTATATCGAAAGGTGCAATGCATGTTGGCTTGGCCATTGGCCAGTCAGCATGCATCCCACCCAGAACACTACTGGGGGTGCGATGGGCGCAAGGAGGGAAATTTGTGCACAGTTTTTCATGGAAATTTTTGCCTGTTTTTCACCAAATCAGGATCTGACTCTTCTCTTGTTTGTTTTCAGAGATTCATCGGAGAAAAATGCCTGTTACATGGCGAGAACGTGAGCATGAAGAAGAGGACATGCTTGCTTTACATGATCCGGTTACGGTAAATGCACTGCGGAACTGTGGCCTGTTCAAGTTTTTCCGCATCTCTAGCATGAGGCAACAAATCAACTTGTTGCAATATTTGCTCGATGCATGGGATCCTACCAGCCAGGTGTTCCAGATTTGGGGCAAATCTATCCCCTTGACTGTCGTCGACATCTATTTTTTGATCGGCTTATCGAGGCGGGGTGCCCCTATCTCATTATCAGGTTCGGCCTGTGGGGGTGAATTCGTGAGAGATTACATTCGCAGGTATTGCATAGAGGGATCTCAGCCGAGTAAGGATGACAAGATCAATATCCGAGATGTCATTGACAGGTCCTTGAGGACCATTCTGTTCACTTTTGCTAGACTGGCTGGTAGTGCGGCTCTTCATGTGGCCAACAGGTCTTATATGCAGTATGCCTTAGAATGCCTTGAACCAAAGGTGTTCAACTGGTGTGATGCAGTACTCTCTGTGATGAAAGAACAATTGACCAAGGTGAAAAATGGAAGATTGAAGAACTTTGGATATGGTTCTATTTTGACCGCTTTTGCCTTGGAAAAGATCCCGCTGATGCAGCCACAGTATGTTTCACTTGGTTTACCTCCACCGACTGAGCCACGGATGCAGAGATGGGTTGACCTTATGTCCAGACATGCTGGTCAGTCTCAGGTTTCCTTTTCTGATACCTTCTTCGAGTGGTCCAATCATCAAGAGATGGTTTTTTCCGAGTATCCATATGCTGGTATGGATTTTCGGGGTGACCCGGATTTGGTACTGACGGATGGCGAGCAGTGGGGTGTCATCGGTAAATTCTCTGACCATATCTCTGTTTATCATTTCTTTTTATAATGTTCTTGTGCTTTTTTCTATCAGGACTAATCAAAACTCATGTGCTCATGCAAATGTTGGACCAGTTCGGCCAGTAGTACGCCTGAGAGTGCCAGCTGCCGCTCCAGCAGGAGAGGCTGTGGGAAGGGCTATCCTTCGCGACCTTGATGTGGTCGAGACTCTTTCAGCATTGCAGGATCAGGTTGAAGGCCTCACTCTTGGTATTCCAGACGTGAGGACTGACAAGCTGCCTCTGAGGTTGCAGCGACATACTACCGGCGTGCCGAGTCGATGGACTAGGCTTTTACGCATGATTGCATAGGCAGTGACTTGTTATCACCAGCATCATTAGATAAGGGTGCCCCCTAGCGTTTTGAGTTTTGGGTCATTTGACCAATTTTGTCTTGGTTAAAGAACATTATGTGTAAACCATAAACAGTTATATACATATTTTTTATTTTCGGAGTTTTATTTCGGTTAAGTTACATGATCTTGATGCAAATATTGATGAAATGCTTCTTTTTATAAATGTTGCAAATGTCTATCTAACACATAATTTTCCAATGAGTCTGTTAATGTGTTTAAGTTTCTGGAAATATGCTGATATTGAATAAAATCAAATTGCCTTTCCAAAATCTTGACCCTTAGGAACATGCGATAGATAGCTGGATTTCGGACGGAGTAGATACCAGTGAGTTGTAGTATGACGAGTTGTGAGTCTAGCCTGACGACAAGTCGGTGTATGCCATGTGTGATGGCATCAAAGAGAAGTTCTATCAACGCGCTATATTCAGCGATGTTATTCGTTGACCGACCAATACATACCCCTCTGAAACTTACTAACTCGCCGCTTGGATCAAAAATGGCCCAAGCCGCAGAAGATAGGTTCCGCGAACTACGACTCGCTCCGTCGGCATATCCAACAAATGATTCCAATAGGTTTGACATCTACAAAAAATGTAAAAAGTGGATTACTTGACCAAAACAATTACCCTTAGCGAAAACAAAAATGTAACAAAAGCATATGGGTTACTACACTGAATCATGCGTAGTAACGCTTAAGGTACAACCCGTTACGGGGTTGCGCCAGTGGAATCCCGTCATAATCCATTAACTCGTAGGCTCCTTTTGCTAATACACGTTTAACAATATAGGGTCCCATCCATAAAGACTTGAATTTACCTACTCCCAATTTATCGAATTCTTGGTTGTAAAGTAAGACCAAGTCACCTTCTGAGAAGACACGAGGTTTGACATTCTTTTCGAACTGTGCCTTGACTCGTTTCTTATGGGCTTCGTTAGCCAAAGCGGCATCATGACGGGTTTCATCCAATTGGATTAGTTCCAAGAAACAAGCCTCCTCTTCTGAAGTTCTGGGGAGAAGGTCAATGTTATGAAACCAGCTCACAAAAAGATAGAAAAGAGAGATCCACGCCTTAGAATTTAGCCTCTTCGAGGGGGCAACCTCCTTTACATTATATAAATGAACAATTCTTGGATGCTACAAATGAAAATACCTCCTTTCTATATATAGGAGTCTAAGTGGTCCCAATACAATCAAAGCCTACATAACAATAATATTGTAGGGCACAACAATAACAATAGTGGGCTTCTATGTATCACAATAGTAACAATATGGGCACTACATGGGTACATCAATATAAATAAGGGGTATAACTACAATAGTAATGGGGTAATCACTAGTATTATAGGGACCCAACATGCCCCTCTCCTTCAAAAAAGTGTTGTCCTCAACGCTTGAGTAGTTCAGGATACTTCTGCATAAAATTCTCGTCCTCCCATGTGGAATCTTTAGCGGATAAGTTCTTCCACTTGATAAGGTACTCTGAAATTGATCGATTTCGTAGCTGTCGAGTTCTTGTTTCTATAACTGCTTCCGGTTCCAATATAATTTTTCCTTCTTCGTCAAGTTCTGGCAATATTGTTTGAACTGGGAGCTTGTCGCCTATAACCTTCTTTAAGCATGAAACATGGAAAACTGGGTGCAATCGAGAAGCTGCAGGAAGCTCCAATTTGTATGCCATAGTACCAATCTTTTGCAACACCTTGTATGGACCATAATACTTTGGTGATAATTTATTATCCTTCTTAGCTTGCTTGAGGGACATTTGCTTATATGGTTGTAGCCGTAGGAATACCCAATCACCTACATCAAAACTTCTTTCACTGCGATGCTGATCTGCCTGTTGTTTCATTCTATTCTGTGCCAACACAAGGTTATCCTTTAAGAGTTGGAGGACTTGTTGTTGATGTTCGATGTGATGTTCCACTGCCTGAACCTTAGAATTTTCTCTTAAATATGATGTGATGGATGGTGGTTGATACCCATAAAGTGCCATAAATGGGGTCATTTTTGTTGCTGTATGAAAGGAAGTGTTATACCACCATTCAGCCAGAGGCAACCATTTGACCCATTGTGTCTGTTTATCAGATACAAAGCAACGAAGATATCCTTCCAAACATTTGTTTACTATCTCAGTTTGCCCATCAGATTGAGGATGATAAGATGAGCTATGAGCTAACTGAGTACCAAGACAAGAAAATAATTTTGTCCAAAAATTTCCAGTGAAAATGGGATCTCTGTCACTTACAATAATCTTTGGGTTTCCATGTAGCTTTTGAATTGTTTCCATAAATGCAGTAGAAACTGTACTGGCTTTAAATGGATGTGATAATGCACAAAAGTGTGCATACTTGGTAAGTCTGTCAACTACCACCATGATGACACTCTTTCCCTCAGACTTGGGTAAACCTGTGATAAAATCCATTGATACCTCCTCCCAACGTTGGCTTGGAATGGATAAAGGTTGTAATAGACCCGGTGTCTTAATTGTTTCAACTTTATTTTGCTGGCAAACCAAACATTCTGCCACAAACTTTTGAATATCTGATTTAAGGCCATCCCAAAAAAATTCCTTCTTAACCCTGTGGTAAGTTTTTAAAAATCCTGAGTGCCCTCCTAAGGGAGAAGTGTGCAATTCCATAAGAATATTTTGTTTTAGCTGGGAATTCTTACAGAGGTATAAGCGATCTTTGTACCATAACGAATCATTTTTCCAGCTAAATGTATCAGACGTACTGGAATCTTGTTGTAGCTTTCGAATAAGTGCCCATACTTTTCGTCATTCTTCCATTCCTCCCTTGCTTCATTTATCCAATCTGGTTGGATGATAGAAATAGCGCACAACAATGCTTCCACATCCTCATCCTTCCTTGAGAGTGCATCTGCCACCACATTTTGCTTCCCCTTTTTGTAGATGATTTCAAAGTCATAACCCAACATCTTTGTGACCCACTTTTGTTGCTCTTCAGAGGATAATCTTTGTTCTAAAAAGTATTTAAGGCTATCATGATCTGTTTTTACCTTGAAGTGTCTTCCCATTAGGTAGGGTCGCCATTTCTTAAGTGCATGGAGTATTGCCAACATTTCCTTCTCATAAATAGCTTTTCTTAGAAACTTTCCCTTGATTGGACGACTTTCAAAAGCAATGGGTCTTTCATCTTGCATTAGAACAGCACCAATTCCATTTCCTGAAGCATCACATTCCACAGTAAAGGTTTTTGTGAAGTCCGGTGTAGCTAAGACCGGTGCTTGGCACATTGCCTCTTTAAGATGTTCAAAGGCCTTTGTTGCTTCCGGAGTCCATGAAAATGCATCTTTCTTCAATAATGTCGTTAGAGGTGCTGCTATTCTCCCATAATTCTTAACAAACTTGCGATAATACCCTGTCAACCCAAGAAATCCGCGCAAATGCTTTATGGATGTGGGGATTTTCCATTCCTTAATGGCTTTAATTTTGCTAGGGTCTACCTTAACTCCTTCATGAGATACAATATGACCCAAATATTCCACCTCCTGGACTCCAAAGAAACATTTGGATCTTTTGGCATATAATTGTTTCTCTTCCAATAGTTGTAGCACCTTGTCAACATGTTCAACATGATCCTTCCAAGACTTGCTGTAGATAAGTATATCATCAAAAAATACTAACACAAATTTTCTAAGGAATGGTTTGAAAATTGAATTCATCAAACCTTGAAATGTTGAAGGTGCATTGGTAAGGCCAAAGGGCATGACCAAAAATTCATAATGACCCTCATGAGTTCTAAATGCCGTTTTCGGAATGTCTTCAATCTTCATTCTGATTTGATGATATCCTGAACGAAGATCCAACTTGGTGAAGTAAATTGATCCATGCAATTCATCCAGTAATTCATCAATGACAGGAATGGGGAACTTATCTTTAATAGTGAGCTTGTTGAGCTCCCTATAATCCGGACACATGCGCCATGATCCATCCTTCTTGTGCACCAATACTACTGGAGCAGAGAAAGAACTTTGACTCGGTTGAATTATACCAGCCTCTAGCATTTCTGCAACCATACGTTCAATTTCACTTTTTTGGACATAGGGATATCTGTACGGCCTGATGTTTGGAGGAACACTTCCTGGAATCAGATGAATAGCATGATCATGATCACGCATAGGTGGGAGACCTTTGGGAGTCTCAAATACCTTGGAATGATTGTCCAGGACTTTTTGGAGATCTGGAGAAATAGATGATTCTAATGTGGAAACATCTAGCGAACATAATTGTGCAATTACACCCCTTTGCTCCTTTTTTAGAAGCTTTGTCATACCATTAGAGCTGATTATCTTTCCTGGTTTCCCTGCAATACCCCTTAATTCAACTTCCTTTCCTTCCACAGAAAATTTCATGAAAATTTCTTGAAAATTAAAAGCTATTGTACCCAAGGATTGTAGCCATTGGACTCCTAGTACAACATCAGCACCTCCCATTGGAATGGAAAGCATTGGGCTAGTCAATACATATTCTCCCATGGATAGCTTGATATTATGGCACTTTCCAGAGAAATTTATTGTTCCTCCATTTGCAATCATCACTTGACACTCTGGTGCTGGATATAGGAAGCAATTCAATTCTTTTGCTACCCTACAATGAATAAAATTGTGGGTGCTTCCTGAATCAATCAACACTATCACCTTTTTCTTCTTGATTTGTCCTTCTATCTTGATGGTTTGAGGAGTGGTAATTCCTGCCAATGCATTACAAGATATGGTCGGATTTATTTGTTCTTCATCTAGGCTTTGTTCCTGGAATATATCCTCTTCTTTTGACCTTTCTTGCTCCTTTTCTTCTTCCTCTTCACAATCTATGTAGAATAATTTCTTCTCAGCACACTTATGACCTTTTGTGTATTTGCTATCACAATTGTAACAAAGCCCTTTTGCTCTTTTTTCTTCCAATTGTTGTGGTGTCAACCTTGTAGGTTGTGGAAGACTATGGGCAACAACACTTCCATCTTTATAGTTGTGAATGGTATGCTTCCTAGTTGCCATAATTTTGCTTTCCATTTTTCTTGCTAACCTGAATGCCTTCTCTAATGAATCAGGTTCCCAAAGGCGCACATCATGTTGGATATTATCCTTTAAAGACCCTATGAACACATCAATCCTATGCTCCTCTGGAATATCTTTTATCCTTATGTTCAATTTTTGGAACTCCTCAATGTGCTCCATTATTGAACCCTTTTGTTTGAGATTATCAATTGGCTAAAAAAAGTGTTGCTTTTTGTATCCTCATAATGTGCTATCAATTCTTCCGTAAAAATTGCCCAAGTGATAAATTGTTTACGAGAACAAAGCCATTGATACCATACAAACTGATTTGGTTCCAAATATAAAGTTGCCATACGTACCTTTTGTGTGTTTTGCACATTATTGAGATCGAAGAATTGCTCCATCTGTAATATCCATGTGGCGGGATCCTTGCCATCAAACTTCCTCATATCGATTTTTGGAACATGATGAGTCTT
This sequence comes from Pinus tabuliformis, assembly GCA_031772625.1. Classification (NCBI taxonomy): domain Eukaryota; kingdom Viridiplantae; phylum Streptophyta; class Pinopsida; order Pinales; family Pinaceae; genus Pinus; species Pinus tabuliformis. Next base: position 1,044,927,711 of record CM062809.1, read on the forward strand.
CGATCCAACATTAGCGTCTATGGTATCATGATTAACATTTCTTTTGTTCTCATCATGAGTTTCCTTTACTACCTTTTCACCATTAGTGACACTTTCTTGTAGCAACTTCTTCAATTCTTCCATATCTGTCTTCAAATCTATCTTCAAATCTGCCATGTCTCTCTTCAAATCTGTCTTCAAATCTATCTTCAAATCTGCCATGTCTCTCTTCAAATCTATCTTTGAATCATCCATCTTAGCTTCCATGCCCTTTATCTTAGATTCCACGCCACTTATCTTAGCTTCTGTTAGCTTTTGTGATCGTGACATTTGTTGCACTTGTTCTTGTAATTTTGATATATCACGTAGCATTTCTTCTTCTTCTTCATGAGTCATGCTAGAGCTTTCAGGTTCCTTACTAGGTGTTTGCATTTTCTTTCCTCGGGGCATCAGTTACCGATAATAATTCTTTACTATGCCCTTTGAATTCCTTTAAACCAAGCTTACACAAAAATTTAAAAAAAAAAACTACACACCTTTTTTTCACTTTATAGAAGCTTGATATTGAATCTGATGTGTCTCTGTAATTTCGAATCATCCAATTCTGAAATTTCTACCTGCAGTAGCCTTCTGCGTCCTCTTTTCAATGCCACAAGTCTGAGCCAAATTGGATTCTCCAAGGAAGAGTTATGTGAAATCTCCCACAGTGACTTGCTTTTAGACTGGTTCAGTAGAGCGAACTTGTACGACGTGCCACGAGCCACTGTTTCAACCTTTGAATCTAAAACACACATACAAGAAACTAGAGTCCGTCCTCTTTCTTCACCTTTTTACGAAATTTCAATCTGATCCTCAGAGAGAGAGTTATGACGATTTTCCCCAGGTCACCTGTTTTGAATGTAATTCAGGAGTCTGCAAAAAGGCCAACTTCCTTAGATCATATCTCCGAAAATATCATGCTAAAATCTCTGAAATTCGGACCCAAGGTTCAGCACCAATTCTTCTCAAATGGGTGTTTTTTGCGACTTCTGAAACGTCACAGAAAAAAAGTTATAGCGAAAATGCCACGATGACCTGTTTGGAGCAGCGAAACCCTAGAATCCAAAGCTCTGATACCAAATGTTATGAAACCAGCTCACAAAAAGATAGAAAAGAGAGATCCACGCCTTAGAATTTAGCCTCTTCGAGGGGGCAACCTCCTTTACATTATATAAATGAACAATTCTTGGATGCTACAAATGAAAATACCTCCTTTCTATATATAGGAGTCTAAGTGGTCCCAATACAATCAAAGCCTACATAACAATAATATTGTAGGGCACAACAATAACAATAGTGGGCTTCTATGTGGCACAATAGTAACAATATGGGCACTACATGGGTACATCAATATAAATAAGGGGTATAACTACAATAGTAATGGGGTAATCACTAGTATTATAGGGACCCAACAGTCAACTGCGAGTTGGAGGGACAAGATTTCACACTGAACTGGTAAGACTGCTTCTAGGCCATACACCAGTTGAAAGGGTGTAAAACTGGTTGCATTCCTTACCGATGTTTGGTATACCCACAAGGCTGAGTATAGGATTAGGTTCCAACTCCTTTTTTGGACTCCAATCATCCTTTGCAGCATTCGCTTCAGGACCTTGTTGATTGTTTCAACTTGTCCGTTGGCCTGCAGGTAATATGGAGTAGAGCTTTCGTGGGACAACCCCAATTTGGCATCGAATTCAATCATCATGTGATTGCGAAAATGCGATCCATGATTTGTGACTATGGCCTGTGGAACACTGAATCTGGCGACTACATGATTGAAAAAGAAAAGGGCAGTCGTTTCACCGGTGTTGTTTAATGTAGGCATCGCCTCGGCCCATTTGGTAAAATAGTCTACCCCGACTATGATATACCCATGCCCCCCAATCGAGGTGGGGTTACATGTCATGAAATCTATGCCCCATTTGGCAAATGGCCCAACAGCAACTATTGGCTGCAGGGGTGTGGGTGGTCTTCTAGTTTTGCTATCGAAAATTTGACATGCATGGAAACTTTTGACTGCGGTTATGCAATCTTTGAACATTGTTGGCCTGCTCGTAAAAAAATTTTGCACCGTAGCGTAACCAGATTGATGCCCCCCACACACACCTGAATGGCAATCATTCAGGACTTTTTCAGCCTCCTCATGGGTGAGGCACCTCCTTAGAACTGTATCAACACCACGACGATAAAGCGTATCACCAATGATCATGTAGTCTTTTGATGGGTATCGAATACGTTTTTGTTTCGAGCGAGAGGTATTAGGCCTATATTTTTGGGTTTTGAGATAGATGATTATATCTCCATACCACGGATTGCTTGAAGATATCAGAAACAAAGATTCATCCACGATGGTTTCTTCGGATGTTTCATCGTTGGAGAACAATGGGAGATTGCATAGTAATTCCGCGAAAACCAGGGATTTCTTTGACTTGGATTTTACAAATTCCAGATAAAACTCTTGAATAATTGCTATCCATTTTGAATATTTGCCCCCCAGCAACTGTCGCGACAATATATAAGTCATTGGGTTGCAATCTGACAAAATGGTAGTTTTTCGAAAGCGGACATAGTGTCGAAATCTCTGTATCGCTTGAATAGTTGCAAGAGGCAACTTTTCAACATAGGAATACTTGCTTTCTGTATCATTTAAGTTTCTACTCAAATAATATATAGGATGTTCAATTCCATTGTCTTCTTGTACTAAAACCATTGTGATGGTTGTATCTGCTGCAGCGAGATACAGGTTAAAGTCTTTTTGATAATCAGGAGCATACATTAATGATGCTTTCATTAGGGATTCCTTTAAAGCATCAAAGTAAGCTTGCGCGACCTGATCCCATACAAAGGTTACTTCTTTTTTCAATAGACGTGTATAACCTTTAGCAAGTTCGACGTAATTTGGAATGAATCTCCTCAGAATGTTTGCTTTTCCTTGGAGTTTCTGAATCTGAAGAAAATTTGAAGGTGGAGGCAAATTTATGATTGCCTGAACCTTGCATGGGTTGAGACGAATCCCGTCCTTTGAGACTACAAAGCTGAGTAAATGACCAGAACTGACACAGAACACACATTTGTGTGGATTGAGTCGTATTTTGTATTGTTGGCAACATAGAAATATCGCTCTTAAATGTTGCGGATGATCGGTCCGCTTTCGCGAATGAGCCGGAAGATCGTCAAGATATGGTTGAACGATGTTTTTGATGTCATGGAAGGCATAATTCATTGCCCTCTCAAATCTTTCCCCTGCTTTCTTTAAACCAAAGGGTAACTTGCGATATGCAAATGTGCCCCACGGACAAATAAATGCAGTCTTTGACTGGTCCTGTGGGCGGATATTTATTTGATTATAGTTGGAGAATCCATCCATAAATGAAAATATTTCATATCTGGCACGTTCATCAATTATCTGGTCAATAAAGGGTGTAGTGTAGTTGTCCTTCGGACAAGCTTGATTTACATCCCTATAATCGACGCACACTCTAATCGTTCCTTGTTTTTCATTACAAGAACAATGTTCGATACCCAATCGGTTAAAGGAACCGGGTAAATGAAACCAGCATGGAGAAGTTTTTCAACTTCTACCTTAATGGTAGCGGCTTTATTGGGGTGCACCTGCTGTAGCCGCTATCGTACTGGTTTGACATCTGGATACATCTTTATTTCGTGTTCAACTATACTCGAGTCAATGCCTGGCATTTCATCATATGACCATGCAAAGACATCTTTGAATTCGCGAAAAATAACTTTGTATATTTCCAGTTCTGAAGGAGAACAACATTTCCCAACATAAATATTCTCTACAACATCTGTTTTTGTCGAGATATTTATGGTGATAGTCTCTTCAATATTGGACAAGTTTCGCTCGGAATCCACCGTGTTTACAGTATTTGATAGGAAATCAAAAACTGAAGGATAATGAAGGTCATCAGGAGTATCTTCTTGACAATCCGGAAGATGGGAACAATGGTGGTAGTCTTCCTGCGGCGCCCCATCAGTTATCATTGACTGAACAATTCCTTCGTCGGTGTAATGCACTTGTGACCAAGGATCTAAAGGGGTGTCATATTCCTTAGACCTATCTATCCAAATGCTTGATGAGCGTTTCTTGGGGTCTGTCTCCCATGCCAAAAAAATTGATTTCTACAATATTCTATTGGGCTTGGAGGAAAAACCTGCAGATGATCCATGTTAATATCATTTTCTGAGATCTTTTGAATAGAAGATATCATATTGCAGGTTCCTACCGTTGCCACTTCCGCCAGATTGATTGGAGGCGGGAGGGAAAAAGTCCCCATTAATATAGGGTCTTTTAGTAGGCCTACTCCGATATTTTGAAGCGAATGGGGGCTTCCATGGATCATCGGAATACTTCCCATAACTTGGGAACTATTTGGGAGAAATGTTTGTTGGTCGACGATTGTAATTCCTCCCTGAAAGGGAAATGCAATCTTCCTAAAGTAGGTCGACACAACGGCAACCATAGCATATATCCAGGGCCTTCCCAGTAGGATGTTGTAATCGAGGTTTCCGTCGATTACTTCAACATCTATTTCTACTGTTTTTCCCCCCAGTTCAACTTGCAAGTTACTTAAAATCCCATATGGGGTATATGTTCGTCCATCAAATGCTTTTCACGTCATCGAAGATCGTGACAAGGTTGGAGATCCTAAAGTTTTCTGGCAACTCATCGACATAATACATGTAGATGCCCCCTCATCAATAATTGTTCGATGAACAGTTTTGTTGAGGGCTTTCACTTGAATATAGGACCAGATATATATTGACCACACAAATGCATATATCATCAATCATACAAGAATGTGGAGGAAAACTTGAATAGATTTATTAATAATCAAGAATAGAAAAGAGGATTACAACCAATTATTCTGACCCAGCGTCATCCTCTCAGCAAGAAAGCCCTTCTTCACCTCATGAAAAGCTTAGATCACCTAACACTATGATGTTACACCAAGAAACCAACAGCACTTCCTTACAAGATACAAAATTCCAGCCTCTGGATCTCTGGGATGAGGGATCCAATTATAGATGTTTGCAAGGGGGGTGAGTCAGCTTCTGAGATTAGATTAGTGTCCTCTTTCTGATAGTTTTTGATTCCACTTGGAGATTGATGATCTCTTACTCATCCCTGGGTGAATGCAGAGAGGCAAGTGTCACAAGAGAAGTTTCTGGAAGATTCCATGATCTTCCACCTCGCAAATTGACTCTGCCATTTGTACACTCTCGCCCATCGCACCCCATAAAAGCACTTTTCAGTATGCATCGCACCTCCCGTGTGCATTTAGGTGGGATGCAGCGCACTTTGAACATGGAGCAGGTGAGATGGTCCAGTTTTGACCAGTTCTAAGTAGTTTTTCATGGAGAACTTCTGGGAGATGCTGTAATCAATTGACCTTGTTCTTTTAGGGGTTGGAACAACACTTTTAGGGACTTAGGAGCCCTTGGTTTATGGACATTTATGCTTGGGGTTGCACTGCCCAAAAATGTCTATAACAAATAGGAGTCATAATTTTGATTGACTAAGGTTAAGCCTTGTAATATTGTACATACCTTTTCTTTCTGCAAATGTTTTCCATATTAAAAAAATTAGAAAATTTAAAGAGGGTATGTCCTAAAATAATAATCAAAGGACAAAAAGAATGAAAATAGGTCACAAAAAAATGAAAAATATGAACCCCAAGAAAACAAAAATACCATGAAAGTGTGCAAGTCAAAAAGCCACTACTATTTACCTTTTATGCTGAATGAATGATTGTGTGCAGCTTGTCACTTATGCCACAATCCATGAATAGCCTAAATGTTTAAAGATGGCTATTTCATGTCTATAGATAGAGAATAAAGTCTGACTAAACAGTGTAATCTTGGAAGATTACTAGATAGGTAGAGTAAATCAAGGAGCCCAACTGTTTAAACTGAGCCCATGGATGAAATAAGGTTTGATTTAGATAGTTTTCTATGTAAAGAAAAGAAAATATTGAGAAGGCTTTGCTAGCTTAAATGCACCCTAATAAAGTGAAGAAGAAATGGTAGAATGAGTAGATGGGTAAGTAGAAGAAAGGTTGCAGAAATATGGTGATTGATTAGACAAAAAACATATTTATCATTTTTCATCATATGTACCAAATATGAATGGACAATCAAGCATGCAAATGGATTTCAAATTCAATTAATTAACCTCCCCCATTCATTTCACCTCTTTACTTAACTAATTTCCCATAATAAAGTTCAAAGTACTCAAAAACCTTTAAGTCAAAGAGGCTCAGAGAATTTCTCTGACTTTTGGAGGGACCAAACCCTCGGCTCAAAGACTTATGGATATCAAGTACTAGACTCCCTTCATAAAAGTTCAGCCCCCCTTTAGTTCATTCATTTTCCCAATAATACTCTTTTTCCTAAGGTTAAAACACTTTTCGCCTAGGAAAAAGTAATTCTCCCCCCATATAAAACATTTTTCATACCAAAAAACCCACAAAAATGTTTTGCCCTAAGTATTAATGTAAATATGTGGAAACATGTAACTCATGAAAAATAATTTTGCTTAGTGTTTTTCCTTTTTCCGCCCATTTTTCATATTAATGACTAACTTTATTATAGTAAATCCCAATAAAAACCCAATTTCCCGTATATATTTAACTCCTATGTATTAATTAACCCTACACCCCAGTTTAATTATAAACTAAGATTTTCATCTAAAACCCAACCAAAACCTTTAACTGGTCGATCTGCGATCAAGTTAATTAAGCCCCCTTTTTAATCCTCTGTTAATTATCCCGATGGCCTAATCTCACTTTAAGCCATTATTAACCCTAATATCGCAATAATTAAGTGCCCGCCGGCCCCCCCACTAGCCTCCGCATAGCTTCTCCACCCAATCACCGTGTGATCGTCCCCCCTCCTCATCCGATGGCCCTCATCCATATCGGGCCAACCCGACGTCCATCCTTTACCCACCCGATAAAGTGGTTTCCCCCTGGACCCCAGTGTTACGTGTCATCCGATGAGTGGAATCAGGTGGCCCCTCCCAAATACCACCGAGTGTCCAAAAGTAGTTCGAAATAAACTTCTTACCACCCTCCCGCTACGTAACCAGTATTAACCCCGTACTCGCCAAAAAATAGCTTTCCGCGTATAAAAGCAAAAAGCCCCAAAATTGTTTGTTTTCGCTGAAATTTCATCTGCAAGCCTCTATACGCATGCACAACACCTGCAAACGTTGAAGCCATCAACCCACATACAATTTCACTCCAAAGATGCCACAGACAACCCATTCGGCCTTGTAGCCTATAGGAATCCCATTCAACCACTTGCAGTCACCAACCACCTTGCTCAGAACCAATTCACCCCAGTTCCAGGTATTTAAACCAGAATTCACCAAATAACCTGTCAATTTCAAAGTAACCAGTTACTGAGTGTTTTAGTTAAGTTAAAAAATAATAAAAAAATACTCAAGAGCTTGAGACACAAACCACTGTGGAACACCATTGCCCTAAAATCTCTGAATCCATCCCCACACTCAAATACACAAGAACTGAGTATGGTTACCCCAATTGCAATGGATGTGAGGCCTATCACTACGCCTCATTTAGACCTAGACCACCTTCCCCTGGAAGACAGAGACTTCCAGATAAAAGATACCACTGTCATAGAGCTCCTGCTCAAAGTTCATTGCCAAAGTAGCGACAAGTTCCTGAACCATGCTAATGAAATTGGCCTTTGGGAGTCAAATTTTCCCAAGTACCAGTTCCCCCAAGTCCACATTTTTCCTAAAATTGTGCATATGTGTTATGCTTGCTATGTCCCCAATCACAAAACCATCATGTCTCATGACTAGAAGGTCCTTTTCACCATTACCGCCGAATCCATCAATGAAATACTGCAACTCCAACCAGGGCCAAGCCTAACTCCCCTCTCAATTGGAGACCTATTAGACTTATACCCCAATTTAGCTCTGTGAAATTGGCCCAACTATTCCAAACCTTCATCGTAGAAGAAAAGCACATCCCTAACAATCCCCCTCCATATGTAGCAACTATATTTTCCCCTTGGGGCCGAAATATTGTAGCCATGATATCTTGTGTTTTGGGTTACTCCACAAGTGAGTATATTGATGAAATTATCATGGCTTTCATGTCCATCTATACCCCAGGATAGCCTCTTGCAACCATTTATGACTTTGCCACATTCATAGCTGATAGGATGCATGAGCAGTTCACAAGAATGGGAAATGAAAGGGTCTTCAAATACTCTTCAGTGTTATACCATATGTTCTTATATTATCAGTCTGATAAGTTCCCATTCACCCTCCAAAAACTGGACACCAAGGGTCAACCAAGGTCAGTCATTTTTTGGACCCCATTAATCCATGAGTATCAGTCTCCATACTCTTATTCAGACTTTATTGACTTATTTGTACATCCAGTTATGACAATGTTGACTGGAAACCCTCCTCCAAGAATCAGTCCAGAAATAAAGAGAGTCCTTCAACTATCAAAGCAGACCAAAGTGGGTGACTAGTACCTTTAGCAGAATGACAAAAAAATCAGGATATATGGTTGCATGCTTGCACCATATAAGTTTCCAAGATACCTCCCTATGAGGTTGTTTGCATTAGAATATTACAGGCAAATCATCAATGCAGATGAGATAAACTTTGTAAATTCCAAGAAGAAGGCCAATTTCAAAATAAAAGACAAACTAGGCCCCTTCATATGTAACTCTAGGGAGGCTAGGACAGAGGCAGAGTTGATACTACAGAAGATGAAGTTCCAAAGAGGTTTTGTTTGGAGATATGACCCTTTAGAATTCATCACCAAGAAGAGGCAAAAGGTCAAGCTAGGACCTTTTATTCACCATCCCATACCTGAGATTGAAGCCTATGCTAACCAATCAGAATGGATGGAAGGAACCCTAGTTGATCAAGACAACACTAGAATAGACATAGGGAATGCTCTAATCCATCTTGAAAAACAACTTGATGAGGATTCCTTCCTGCAAGTGCTAGAGCAGTCAGACATGCCAGAACAGTCAGACAGGCTATAGAAATAAAGCAAACCAGAGATAGCCATGAGTACCCCCTTAATTGTGCAGACTCCTCTAAATGAGGAGAAGAGCCTAAAAAGAAGTAGGGAGGAGGCCACCACATCAGCAAGGGCTACTTCACAAACTTATGCAAATACAAGCCAAGCAAAAATACAGAGAGTGAATTGTGTATCTAAACAGGAATACACAGAGGAGACAACAGAAGTCACAGCATAGAAGGAAACAGGAGCAGGCTCATCACCCCATCGGAAGGCACACCTTCCACATCACAAACCCAAGGGTTGGAGAGGCAGCTCAGTCTTGAGGTATCTTCCTTCAAAATGGCTGCTGATAAAGACCAAGACATCAAGGAAAGGTATAGGGAAATAAAATCAAGGAATGAGAAGCTTAAGGTCCAAACTTATGCCCAGTACCTAAATATGACCCCTTCCAATCAAACAAGGCTAATGTCAGCCTATGATATCAAAGAGGGGAAAATGCATATGACTTTTATCAAGCCTATAACCCACAGCTCCACCTGCAACAGCATTGCGAGTAACAACATAATCTACTACAGCAGCAGGAGCACCAGGGGACAAAGCAACAGAACTTGTGAAATCCATGGAAGATATGTCTATCCAAGCTACAGAGATGAAAAGATTGAAGGAAAAGGTGGCAAGTCTGGAAACTGACTACAAACTTTCCCAACTCAAGTAGAAAGAGGAAACACAAAGGGCCCAGAGAATGGGTGAGAGGATCAAAATCCTAGAAAAGGATTTGACACTTGAGAAGCCACTTGGAAAAACCAAGGAAATGCTGTGGGCCAATATCATTGACTCTGTCAATGATATTTGGCCATCAATCCAAGTTATTTTTGAGCAAACAGAGCTAGTAAAGATAGCTACTGAAGCTATCCAGAAAGTGAAGGAGGAATTGGGAAATAAACCTGAGGATGCAAATAGACTCATCCATTTCCTCAATAGCAAAAATAGATATGAGCTACATGAGCTGAACATTGAAGACAAAACTGCCACCATTCTAGAAATAAGGAAGGTCCTTTCTAAAAGGAACCTTATGCTTAATTTGGAAGAAAAGTGCCACAATATGCAGGTAGCCATTGATAGGTTCATGGCTAAATTTCAGATTTTGAGGGAGAAGGGTCTGCCCAGTCCTATGGTCATCAATGATAAACTCATGACACAATTGGACTATGGAAATAGACTCAAACAGTTGGCTAAGGAACAAGCCATCTCTTCATCCATTAAAGCTTTGCCAATGGCCAAAGTATTATATGACACATTTGAGAACTTGTTTTTCCTTGAGCATGAGGTAAAACATTTGTTCCTCACCAAGCCAAATTTTGCTAAATATACTGAGGCTGATGAGATCTATAGGAGATTGGTAAATGTGAAATTACCAAGTGCTGAATGGTGGGAGACAATGACATATTTACTGTGATAAATAAATAGCTGAAAGTTATTGTGCAGTAAAAATGAAGGCAACATAGTAAAACAGGTAAAAACAGCACAACATGGTCAAAGAGTAGCAGGGTCAAAGAGTATCATATGAAAGATCAAAGTAAAGAAGACTCCAACATAAAAATGCCACAACTATCAACCAACATAAAGGGCTACATCTCAACCATAAAGGCCAGCACAACCATAATTAAAGGGACAACAAAAAATAGTTCATTAGCTGTCTCTATCTTCTTACTAGAAGATATTTGTATTTCCTAGAATAAATCTCAAGTTGTTTTGAGATATATTGTAATAAGTTTTTTGTATAAATACTTCACAATTCGAAGTATGTAGGGTGGATTCCAAACATTTCTATAGACTTTTCTCTCGAATCAGAAATTCTATTGTATCAATGATTGGATTGGCTTACTGGATCAAGGAATAAAGATCAGATATTTTACAGGATTCTTGTGTAAAGTGAAATACAAATAAGTATTCTCTCATGTTCAATGTTGTTTTCCTTCAAGTTTTCCATAATCTTTATGTATCTCTAAAATCTAAATGTTATAACATGGAATGATATTTCAGAAATTGCTTAAATGCACTCTGTCTTGACTGTTATGCATTATTATATGTTTTCTTCACAAATCTAAGTTAAGGAATTCTTGATTGCTCCTTAGTTTAGGTGATTTCTTGTGATATGTAGCAAAGGATTCTTAATTGACCTTTGTTCATGATTATTCTTTGTTCTCCATTCTGATCCCAATGTAAGGATTCTTGAGTGCCCTTTCACCCTGGTTGGAGTTACTTCCCCCATTACGCCTAAAGATTTGCATTTTGCTCTGCTAGCCTACCCTGTGAACATTCCCTTTAATGAATTGGTCCAGTCCTGCTATCCATTTGTTGACTCCATAGCCCAATGGCTTGAAGACCTAGCTCTATCCATCTGCTCTAAGAATTCCACCACCCAACCTTCAAATCAAAACCAAAACCCCAAAGAAAACTAAGAACTAGCCTAAAATCCCATAAGAAACAAAACTAAATTATATAGAGAGAGCCCTCTCTGAGTCATAGGTTGGCTAGAGCCTATACTTAAAAGATTGGTTTGTGGTTACCTCGATTTCTTCCTTCTTCTGATAACTTCTAAGGAAAATTCTGAGTGATAACATTTTCTAATGTATCCATTATTCTTTCTACACTCTTTGCTAAACTATCTATTTTACCATCTGAAGTAGAAGTTTCGTCTTTAATGACAACTCTTTTTTCATTTCTCATCCTAGCTTTCTTAGCTAATAGATTGGCTTCTACACTAACAACATTACTTTTCATTTGTTCCAATGTTTCAGTGTTTCTTTCTCTTAATTGGTATGACATGTTAGTGTCAAAACCATCAGGGAATTTGATTAACGCTAGGTCTCTTGGAGGTTTAATATTAGCAAGGATTGCATTATAGATGCTATTGAACCTAGTACAATAATCCTAAACTGATTCATTAGGAGCTCTTCTAATGTTATCATATTCAGATAGTATTTGCAGAGGGTTTTCTTTCTTTCCCATCTATCAATAAACAATCTATGAAAAGTAGCTAAGCCTACAATGTGATTAGAAGGTAAACCCCTGAACCATTTCTTTACATCTACTGTTAATGTTTGGGAAAATAACCTCATTTGGACATCAGACTCATCAATCTCATGCAATTCAAAATAGTCAGTCATTTTGTTCACATGTTGTTGGGTAGTATACTGACCAATAGCATCAAGAAAAAAGATTTTTCTCTGGTAATCTTGGGGCATGAGATGTAATTGGGCTAGTGAAACAAAAGGTGCATATCTGTCTGCCATGGTTGAGGTTTTAGTTTAGCTAGGGGGAAAAGTAGTGGTGCTAGAAGGACTTGAAATGGGTGTAGATGAACTAGATGAACTTGAGATGTTAGAATGGAGAGGAAGCTGAGGTATTAATGGTTTAGGGGAATGAGTTTTGGTGGATATTATAGGTGAGGTGGTAGTCAAAGAAGGTGTATTTATAGTTTTTGAAGATTCTACAGAAATTTCAGAGGTAGCAGTAGTGAGGGCAGCTAATTCAACTGATTGTTGAAGATAGGAATCATCTAATGGTTTATCAAGGTTGTGGTTAAAGCTTCTAGTTTATCAAAGTATTCAAGACAAGTTGATCTAAATCTGAATGTATAGGAACCTTTTTTGACTCAATGAATTGAATGAAATCAGGGTCTATTACAGTTTCATGAATTGAGTTTTCTGATTTGGTTCTAAACAAAGAAAGCTCAAATGACAAATCAAACTGAAGGTCCTCTAAACTTGATAATTCCTTGGGGAGTGAATTTTCTTTAACTAACTGGCTACTACTTGCTTGAGTTTCTACCTTTTTGGTTTTCTTAAAATTATGTTAGGGTCATCAACTATTGTAGCAAGGTTTGGATCTGGATTTTCCCTAGTATAGTGAGTCTTTTTGGGAGCTAGAATTTTAATTTTTAATTGTTTTTTGTGAAATTTTTAAACAACTACTCTAAAAATAACCTTAAGGGGAGAAAGATGAGATTTAATATTTCCTTAAAAGTTTTATTTTACTAGGGATCAAATCCCCAGTATGGTCGCCAATATGTTATCACTCCAAAATTTCTTTTGAGTTGCTAGAGAAAGAAACGATAGAGGTAACCACAAACCTACTTTGGAGATTAGGATCTAGCCTTCCTAATGCTCAGAGAGGGCTCTCTCTTTATGATTTAACTTTGTTTAGTTAATTGATTTTAGGCTAGTTATGATTATACTTGGGTTTTGGTTTTGATTTGGTGGTGGGATCACTTACTTAGATGGACAGAGGGATGTCTTTCACCATTGGGCTATGGGGTCAAATGTCAAGCAAACAGGACTAGATCAAGTTCTAAAAGTAGTGTCTACAGGGAAAGGTAGCTAAGTTACTTCAGATCTCAAGGCTGGATGGTGAAGTGGTTTTCAATCGGATCCAAGGAGAAATTAAGGGTTCCTTAGACCGGATTTTGAATGAAGTGAAAGAGGTCAAATGGGATTGGAGAGAAATTAAGGATTCTCAGATCCAGATATCAGTAGAAAACATAAAAATGATTAACTTTTCAAGACAAAGTGTACTTAAAAAAAATTCTGAAATGAATTTCCAGATAATTCATTCACTTTAGATAACATGTAAGTTTGTGAGATACATAAGAAAATAAAAATTTGACAAAGAAAATACTTCACTGTAATAGCTCAACACATGAATCCTGTAATGCAATCTCTTTATTACTTAGTACAGTCTGTTGACTTGAAAAAATTGGTACAATAACCCTCAGGTTTATGATCAATACAACTCTACAAATTTATAGCAATCCATGCTCAATACTTCGAATTATGAAGTATTTATACATAAGTATTTTACAAAATATCCCAAACTACCTTGGGAATTATTTTAGGAGAAAGAAATATCTTCATGCAAGAAGATAGAAACATATATTCAATTGCTATATGTTATCCCTGTTTATTTGGTTGTGTTGTCTTTATGCTCTGATATTTTTCTTTTTATTCTTTGCCTTGCTATTGGTCTTCATGTTGGCTCTTCTTTGTACTTTTACCTTTCAACTGATACTCTTTTACCTGGATGATCTATCATTTTAATTTTACTATGTTGTTTTCACCCTTATTGTACATTTTTACATTTTGACTGTGTATTTTTGCAGTAAGTCATTCAATTTCTCCCATGTGTCTGCATCTGGTAACTAAATATTTACCATCTTCCTGTAAATTTCATATGCTTCTGTGTACTTGGTAAAAGTGGTTTTATTTACAAAAATGTGTTTTACCTCATGCTAGAAGTAAAACAAGTTCTCAAAGGTTTGACATAGAACCTTTCCAGTAGGCATCCCTTTCATCGAGGAAGTATTTACCTAATCTCTAGCCACCTCTCTGATTCTCCTGTTGTGGTCTTCCTGTGGCATCAATTTATAATTTATCACCAAGGGATTAGGCAAACCCTTCTGCCTCAAAACATCAAACTTTACCATGAACCTGTCTATAGCCAACTGCATGGTTTGGCATTTGTCTTCCAGGTTCATCATCAAATTCCTCTTGGTGAGCACCTTTTTTACTTCTAGTATTCTTCCTATCTTGTCGGCTATACCTAGCTCCTGCAATTCATATTTGTTTTTGGAGTTGAGGAAATGAATTATTCTAGTGGCCTCCTCTGGCATGTCTCCCAATTCAGCCTTCAATCTCTGAATGGCTTCTGTAGCTTGTTTGACTAAGTCATTCTGTTCAAAGATGACTTGAATGGATGGCCAAATATCATTGGCAGAGTCAATGATATTGGCCCATAATTGTTCCTTATCTTGGCCAAGTGGCTCCTTTAATGTTAGCTCTTTCTCTAAGCTTTTTATCCTCTCATTCATCCTAGTAGACTTTTGTACTTCCTCTTTGTGCATAATCTGTGCAAACTTACTGTCATTTTCTAGACTTGTTATTTTTTCCTTAAGCTTGTTTATTTCTATGGTCTGAATGGACATGTCTTCCGTTTCTTTGACCAACTTACTTGCCTCATCACCTGGCTGGGTTGTTGTTGTTGTCGAACCTGTTGCTGATGTAGATGCTGTGGCAGTTGGTAATGTTGTAGCCAGTGGAGCTGTAGGAGCCAATGAAGCTGCCAAGGTTGATGGTACTACTGTGGTGACTGTTGGTATGATAGTGGCAGGGCCAGTCTCCAGGCTAGCCTGTTTTAGATCTATCAAGCTGTCCAACTCCTTCTCCATCTCTTTTAATTGGTCATTTAGTTGGAGAACAAGGTCCATCATTTCCTCCTGATGTGTGTGGCTCTCAAGGACCTCTTTTGTCTATGGATGCTCTGAATGAGGAAGTTTCAGTTGTTTTTTGAGAGCTGTAATGTACTCATTCTTTTTCTTTATTAACTTCTCAGTAGCCTTGATATCATTGGGATCATGTCCTAGCTCAATCACCAAGTCTTCCAGTGACTTGATTTTGTTGTACTTGGCCTGTGAGGAGGCCTTTTCCATCTTGTATTGTGCAGTGATGTTATCTAATGAACTTTGCAGTTTGTGTCCAGTCATAGCTTTACCTCTCAAGGTGGAATAGATCATCTCACCTGCCTGTTTATGAAACTCAATTTGGTCAATGGGATGAACATCCCTTGCCAAAACCTCAAAATCTGTTTTCCTGTAGTCAACTGATGTTTTTGGCTACTGGACTGTAGGTTGCATGAATGACATCTGCATTTTTCCTGTTTTGATGTCAAAGGCTAACATCACCCTATTTTGATTTGAAGGTATCTGCCTGAAGTATTGGGCATAAGTCTCAGCGTTCAACTTCTCATTCCTCAACTTAATTTCCTTATATCTATCTTTGATATCCTTCTCTTTATCCACAATCCTGGTGAATGAAGAGACCTCCATACTGAGCTGTCTCTCAATAAGTTGAGTGTTTGATGTTGAGGGCTGGTGTGTTTCTCCTGAAGCTGCTATGCCTTTTCTTCTTTCCACCATTGTATCAATGTCAGTGATTTCCACTGAGTCAATGATATCTTCCTGTTTAGTTATAGGATTAATCTTGGGCCTCTTCCTATAACTAATCTCAAACTGTTCATCTGTGGTTTCCATAGCTGAACTAGAACCTTCTTCCATGGTTCTCTTTACATTCCTATCTTCATTGGCTGGAGTTTGTAAAATAGGAAGAATTTTCATTGGTTCTCCTAATTTTGGAACCTGCAGGAAGGAACTTGTATCAATCTGTTTTTCAACATAAATTAATGTATTCTCTACATCAACTACAGTATTTTCCATGTCTATCAAAGCGGTTTCCAACCATTCTGATTGGTTGGAAAATCTCTATATGTCTGCCTGGGATGATGAATGAAAGGGCCTGTTATAGACATTTTTGGGCACTGCCCCAATCATACATGTCCATAAACCAAGGGCTCCTAAGTCCCTAAAAGTGTTGCTTCACACCCTAAAGGAGCAAGGTCAGCTGATTACATCATCTCCCAGAAGTTCTCCATAGAAAACTGCTCAGAACTGGTCAAAGCTGGACCATACAAACTGCCCAGTGCAGAGGGTGCGATGCATCTCACCTGATCAGTGTAAAGGGTGCGATGCATACTGGAAAGCCCTTCTGTAGGGTGCGATGGGCGAGAGTAGACAAATGGCAGAGACAATTTGCAAGGTGGATCATCATGGAATCTTCCAGAAACTTCTCCTGTGACACTTGCCTCTCTGAATTCGCCCAGGGATGAGTAAGAGATCATCAATCTCCAAGTGGAATCAAGAACTATCAGAGAGAGGACACTAATCAAAATCCCAGAAGCTGACTCACCCCCTTGCAATCATCTATATATGGATCCCTCATCCCAGAGATCCACAGGCTGGAATTTTGTATCTTGTAAGGAAGTGCTGTTGGTTTCTTGGTGGAATATCATAGTGTTGGGTGATCTAAACTTTTCATGAGGTGAAGAAGGGCTTTCATGCTGGGAGGATGACGTTGGGTCAGAACAATTAGTTGTAATCCTCTTTGCTATTCTTGATATTAATAAAGCTATTCAAGTTTTCCTCCACATTCTTGTATGTTTGATGATATATGCATTTGTGTGGTCAATATATATCTGGTCCTATATTGTTTATGATTGTAGATCTCTGTTCTTCGATAGTATTATGCTGCTTTGATTCCACAAGTGCTCTTTGAAGCTGGGTAGACGAAGGAAAAGCGGCAAGGATCTATCAGAAGGGAGAGGAACCAAGCACAAGACTAAGGTTGGTGTCCTTTGTTCCCCTCTTATCTACTTCTCATAAAGGAAAGTGAAATTAGTTTTAGTTTGTTTGTTTCTAAGATAGCTACCAGTCTTAGTGGGACTAGTAGCTCCGAGTGGACACTAGATTTCACGATAACAAAATGGTGACTCCGCTAGGGATCGAATAGACTGTTTTCTTGTCTATATTTGTTTGCTTTATAAACTTACAGACGAAGCCTGAAGTTAAGCCAGCTAGCCTTCGAACTGCATTTTCTATGCAAGTGCAAAGTAGTTCAATGCTGCTTTAGTCTATCTCTGGGTTTTTTTTATAAACTAAACAATCGATTTGCAAACATCCTAATTGCCCTAGTTGTGGCTCTAGTAATCTCATTAGATGAGCCCCTGTGATTTCTATTTACTGACTATCATTAGCTCGGCCTAAATTCTTGAACTAAGCTACAAACTGTGACCCAGAACCAAGTTGAAGTCTCATCCCTGGACAATCACACTTTCTCCTCTTGGGAATCTGGATGCATCGCACCTCCCGTGTGCAGTAGGTGCGCTGCATCACACTTTCCCTGTGTTGCAGGTGCGCTGATCAGACAAGACCTCTTCTGCTCTCAAATTTTGGTTTTGTGTTCACTCTCTTCAGCTTTATTCAGGAGTTTTGCTGTCTGTGATCAGTATACCACTGTGGAAACTCCCTTCCTTTGCATGATTCCACCTCCATAGTACAAAGAATTGTGAATGTTTTTTATGTATTGTGTGCCATTTACAGTTCTCTTTTACAAAAAGTAGCATAATCAAATTGTCGTCTTTTGATTTGGAAGTGTCGCAAGTGTCGTTTTCAGTCAAAGAAAAGAATTCTATTGTTCTTGATGGTCAATTATACAATTACTCTTGTATTTGATTTGAATTAGTAGTTTTTCAAGTGTCGAAATCAGTTTTCAATTCAAAATAGCAAAGTGTCGTCATTATCTTCCTTTCGTTTTTGAAGAGAAATTTGTTAGTACTGTCGCTTTGAAAAGATAATTCAGATTTGTACTTAGCATTCTTCTTGTCATTCACACATTAAGAAAGTTGAAAACAAATACATGCATGTGCATTTGCATTTAGACTTCTTGTTGGTTTGATTTAGGACAGTGCATCTAGTGTGTGCTCTCTGCTCTATGTTGAAAGAATATCATCTCCCTTTCTTTAGTAGCTAGGATTTTCATTACAAAAAGAAGATTAAACGATTGTTTATCATCTTAGATTGCATTTTAGGAATTGTATATATACATCACGCAGTGAACCTGAAAGGAAAATTTCTTAAGAAAGATCAACTGTAAATAAATTCAATGAACATAAAAATTCTTTGGAACCTAATGCACAACATCTAGAAGTCTAGGCTAGAGACGTATTTCAGCGTCATAAAGCCGGGTAACTATTGCTTTCATTGTTGGTTGGGTGATTCCTCCTCTTTAAGACAACAAGTGCCAGTACGGACTTGTGCTCCCATGCACCGTCGAGTATATATTGGGAGACCACAATAGGCTATATCCTTTATCCGTAGGAAGTCGTTTCTGCTACCCTATCGAACGCAATGCACTGAACACAGCATCCGGGAAGATTGACTGCCATACCGTAAAACGTATTCTGCAGTTTTGCAATTGGTTTGGTAATCCCTCTGTCTAGATTTCCAGACTAGTCTCTTTCGTTCCTTTTCAGACTCCTTAAAGGAAAAGGTCCAACTGAGCACTTGTCACTTCAGGCTCATTAAAAATCGAATGCAACTAGAGTCATCTTTTGTTTTTTCTCGACTCTTAAAAATTGAAAAAACAAGTTGTGTCAAAGCGTCTAAAATTTATTTTAATCGGAATAAAATCACCATTCCCGTGTTGGTCTTAGGTTGAGGAAAATGGAGTCCACCAACCAATGATTTCCCCTTGGAGGAAATCCTAGTCCTTTCTCCTCTTGGGGAGATATTGGTGCACCTCATATGGCCACATTGTCACTTCTAGGATTGACGATTGGCTTGCCAATATGGCTCTTCTCGACCTCCGTCATTCAGAACACCGTGATTCTTGAACAATCGAGTCAGCAACTAGATGATACTAAAGTTACCCCCCAACCTTCTACTTCATCTGATTCTCCCTCTCCTCCTTCCTCTTCGCTTGATGAAGCTGGTAAAACCAAAAATCAAGTAACTAAGAAGGAGAAGAAAGAGAAGAAGAAGAAGGAGCCAAAGGCGAAAAGGGGTAACCGAGCATCGTCTAGTGAAAATCCACACACTGCACCATCCAAGCCTAAATCTCCATGTGTCATTTGCAAAGGAGACCACTATCATCGAGATTCCCTTGCATCCCTTGGATCTTAAGGGACTGGTCTCCTCGTTTGCACAATCTGGTGTCATCAACCTCTGAAGACCATGTTGAAAGTACACCATCAACTAGTGAAAGCGAAGCATTTGGACAGAAAAGGAAATGTAAATTTCCTTGTAAACTATGTGAAGGCGATCACGTCGTCCACTCTTGTCCCTTCCTAGACAAAGCTAAAAGAGTCTTAGATAACCGTCCTGCTTCTCCGCTACAGTTTCCTCCTAGATACAAGAAACTCTTGCCGAGTCCATCACTAGTTGAAAATCTGACCGACACGCTGTTGTGGTCATTCGAAGCATCTGTCATTGAAGATAAACCCACTGAATCCATACCAGACAAAATTCAAAAGGTTGAGGCGGTAGTCGACCCGGTATTGTCTTCGGAAGGTCCATCTTCAGATGATACAATCACCGAAGAGAATGAGAATGACATTGTTCAAATTCTTTTCATAAACACAGACTCCGATGAACATGGGGGAAATATACCTATTCCTTTACCGCAGGAAGGAAGTTCGTCAGAGTCATATCTGGCTGTCTATTCAGTCCCACCTCCAAGCAACCTAGGCATTTCCTTCGATTGGAATCTACTAGGCAAACCCCGTTTACCGGCTAGTGTACCATTCTGAATCATTGTACAAGCTTACAAAATGGTCATGGTCGGTACCATCATAGATGAAGGGGCTTCTGTGAGTATCCTTTCCTCAACTGCTTGGAAAGCGCTTGGTTCGCCATCGCTTCTGCTTGAGATGAGAAATCTGATAGGCTTTGACAAAGGAACCAGTCAACCATTAGGGATCCTTCCCAATGTGCCCATAACGTTGAGAAGGAAAATCGTTTATATGAACGTAATGGTAGTCCAAGGACCTCTAGATTATAATCTACTCCTTGGGCGTGACTATATTTATAGCATGGGAGCCATTGTCTCCTCACTCTTTAGAGTAATGTGTTTTCCGCATGAAGGCCGAGTGGTCAAGCTCGTAGACCATCTTTCGCTCCCCGGCTCACACATAGCTAATAGTCAAATGCCATCCCTAGATGGTATTTTCATGCAAGGAATGTCTCATCAATCTCCATTCCGTCCACCTGAAGAGTGCGAATGATTCGGGAGGACATGACTGAAACCCAGGGGGCATGCACCCTGGCCTGCTCTAGCACGGAAACTCTAGGTATATAGTAGGTTTCCGCGAAGGAAAATGACTGGGCTGACACCCGTCCGTACAGGAAAAGGGGATTAGACTGGAATAAGATTCCCTTGTCAAGGTTAGGTGGTTGGAGTTGGAATCACCTTTGTCCAGATGGACTAAGCCAGGAAGTGTTTCTATCTGCTATGTGGATGGAAACTGTCTTGCCGATGCGAGAAATTCTAAATGGTAGCCAGGGAATTTTTCACTATACCCGGGCGCATGCAAACCTTTTTGCATGCAAGCGAAGAGCGACCATTTATTTTCTTAGTTTGTAGTTTGTCGACCCTTTAAACTCGTAGGATTGGTCGTTCCTAGCTTACATAGTGAAAGGATCCGGAGCAAAGTTTCGAATGGTGCAAGCTCCCTAAAAATTGAACCTATCGATGAGACATCCTTATTATACGACTGGCACGAGCAGTTTTCATGTGGAGTTCAAGCTCGTTAAAAATTAAACCTAAGCAATGAGCAAATGTTTCCCCCAGAGTGTAAGCTCATTAAAAAATGAACCAATTTCCGGTAAATAACCATTGTGAATGCATTATCATCAGCTTTTGAGCCTTGGTCATGTTCTCATCATCACCTCCACTCTGTTTTAGCTGATCATTCACCTCCATTTGATTTTTTACCCCTTTTGAGGAACAGCTGCAAAGAGTGATCCTGTTAGCCATCCTTGTGACACTGCCATGATTGGAAAATTCCAAGCCTTACCTAGAATTAGCAGCTACCCGAAAATATCACTCGTTCCTCAAAAAAAGAGTCTCCTTTAAGCTCTTTTCACCTGACTCGTAAAATATAAAAAGATTGCCGAGCAATTGGCCTCTCTAGCTCGTTAAAGTTACCGGAAGTGCTATCCCTCCTCTAGATTTTAATATTTTTGGACCTAAGGGATTATTGCACAAAAAGATTTAGCGCTTGTCTTGTTCGGCTCGTTAAAAATATCGAAAATTCATCCCTTTCATATTATTTTATACTTTTTCAGACTTAATGGATTATATGACGAAAAAGGATTATTGGAGTTTCCTTTACGTCCCTTTCAGACTCTCTAAAATTGAAAAGGACCGGGTTATCTTTGTTGTTAAACTCATTAAAACCAATAGCGACAAACTTGTCCATAGAGACAAGAACGAGTTTCACTGTTGCTAGGCTCGTTAAAATATAGCGACGGGTTTGCCCGAAGGGAAAATTATAGAACAAGCATATGTTATCCTCCTCAAGCTTGACAAATATAAAGAGGTACTGGTCAGCAATGACTGGGGAAAAATTGGGAAAAAAAACTTGAAGAAACTTTATTGGTAGCAAGTCGCTCTTGAACATGACACTTTCACTCCATGTCCAAGTCGGGTTGAGTTATTCCGTTCATCAGTCATATCACCATTGGTCCATCGCACCATCCATATTTGGGTTTAACGCTACCAATCCATGTCAGTGTCGTCGGTATGTTCAAGTGAAGTCACTCAGAGAATTCACCTGTGTCTCATCTGCTGCAATACATCCATGCTCCATTCTTTCATGACCGCCACCCTGAACCCTATATCATCAGATCGTTTTCACCTCCAAAATCATTTACTCCGTTCTGTGTCATAGATGTGGTATTCATTAAGGCCTTCCTATGACGGGTCACTTCTTGTTGACATCAGCTCATTATCCAAGAAGTCGACCTAGGAACAACCCTTTCAGTACTTTGAAGCTTGCATGCCTCAATGGAAAGTTTCTCACTTTCGGTGATAGGTTTACATCAATGGCCTTCAACCGAAAGATTTTGCGTGGTGTTCGATGCCAAGTCCCTTTTTCACACCACGCGAATTGTACTGTAGTACCTTGAGGGTCATCATCATTATCGGTGATTCCTCTCGCGCCTGTTAACAGCTTACATCATTGACTGGTAATCAGGCGATGTCTTTCCATGTTCGACTCCAGAACATCTTCCGGATCGACTTGTACTCCGAGTGAGGATTGGATGAGTTTGAAGACCCCGGATCTAGTTTCATCCATCCGAGCTGCGATATATTCAGGAAAATAAAGACATCAAATGTACATCATTATTGCACAGATGATCATCTGAATCAAAGGATGACGGCTCTATCAGAATCATCAGTCTGCCACATAGACGATTGTTTGTCTTATCTACATGAAAATGAATTTATAAAGCTGAGCATGGGAATGCCTGCCTCAGCTAGATCATGAAAAATATTAAGAAGATAATGTATTGTATTATATCTTATTACAGGTCCCCTGCCAGCTCGAAAAAACTTCGGATCCTCATGATAAACCATTTCACCCGACATCAAAAGATTAACTACCTCATGCTTTAGGGGGCAACTGTTATCGACATTTTTGGGCACTGCAACCCCAATCATACATGTCCATAAACCAAGGGCTCCTGAGTCCCTAAAAGTGTTGCTTCACACCCTAAAGGAGCAAGGTCAGCTAATTACATCATCTCCCAGAAGTTCTCCACAGAAAACTGCTCAAAACTGGTCAAAGCTGGACCATACAGACTGCCCAGTGCAGAGGGTGCAATGCATCTCACCTGCTCAGTGTAAAGGGTGCGATGCATACTGGAAAGCCCTTCTGTAGGGTTCGATGGGCGAGAGTAGACAAATGGCAGAGACAATTTGCAAGGTGGATCGTCATGGAATCTTCCAGAAACTTCTCCTGTGACACTTACCTCTCTGAATTCGCCCAGGGATGAGTAAGAGATCATCAATCTCCAAGTGGAATCAAGAACTATCAGAGAGAGGACACTAATCAAAATCCCAGAAGCTGACTCACCCCCTTGCAATCATCTATATATGGATTCCTCATCCCAGAGATCCACATGCTGGAATTTTGTATCTTGTAAGGAAGTGCTATTGGTTTCTTGGTGGAATATCATAGTGTTGGGTGATATAAACTTTTCATGAGGTGAAGAAGGGCTTTCATGCTGGGAGGATGATGTTGTGTCAGAAAAATTGGTTGTAATCCTCTTTGCTATTCTTGATATTAATAAAGCTATTCAAGTTTTCCTCCACATTATTGTATGTTTGATGATATATGCATTTGTGTGGTCAATATATATATGGTCCTATATTGTTTATGATTGTAGATCTATGTTCTTCGATAGTATTATGCTGCTTTGATTCCATAGGTGCTCTTTGAAGCTGGGTAGACGAAGGAAAAGTGGCAAGGATCTGTCAGAAGGGAAAGGAACCAAGCAAGGAACCAAGCACAAGACTGAGGTTGGTGTCCTTTGTTCCCCTCTTATCTACTTCTCATAAAGGAAAGCGAAAGTAGTTTTAGTTTGTTTGTGTCTAAGATAGCTACCAGTCTTAGTGGGACTAGAAGCTCCGAGTGGACACTAGATTTCCCGATAACAGGGCCCAATTTGACCTTGAGCCTTAGCTTATTTCTGACTCCATAAGGGTCATATAGCCACATAAAACTGTTTTTGAATTTCATCTCCTATAGAATCTTATTGGCCTCTGGTCCAACTTCCCTATTCTTGCAAATAAAAGGGCCTAATTGGTTTAATTGGGTCTTCTTCTTGGCTACCAGGAAATTAACCTCATCAGAATTTATAATTTTTCTAAAGTACTCTAATGCAAATAACCTCATGGGGAGGTATTTGGGTAGTTTATAAGGGGCTAATTGGCATCCATATATTCTTATCTCTATGTGGTTCTGGTACAGATACCAGTCTCTCACTTTACTGCTCTTGGCCAACTATAAAACTCTTTTGATCTCTTGACTGATTCTGGGCTGAGGGCTACTGGTTAGCATATTCATAATTGGATGGACAAATGAATCAATGAAGTCCTTGTAAGTAAATATAGTGGAGTACTTTTGGATCAAGGGTGTCTAATATATGACTGATCTTGGATTGCCTTTGGTGTCCAATTTCTGAATGTTGACAGGGAATTTGTCTGATTGGTAGTACAAGAACATATGAAATAAAACTGAAGAATACTTGAAAATTCTCTCACTTGGTAGTCTAATGATTTTTTCATGCATCCTATCTACTATGACCTGAGCATAGTTGTAAATTATAGTAGGAGGCTTGCCTGGGCTAAATATGGAAAGGAAAGCAAGGACAACCTCATCTACATGTTCATCTGTAGTGTATCCTAGAATGCAGGAGAGCATGGTTATGATTTGTCTGCCTCTCTGAGAAAAAATGGTGGTAGCATATGGAGGACTTTTTGTAGGAGTATGACACTCCTCTATGATGAAAGTTTGGAAAATTTGGGCTATTCTGGGAAGGTCTAACTTGGTATAGAGGTCCAACAAGCCTTCAATAGAAAGTGGGGTCTCATTTGGGCTTGGTTGGACCTGCAACATTTGGTTAATGGATTCTGCAGTGATGGTAAATAAAACTTGCTGGTCAGGGGTGACAATGGCTCTTTGGTTGGGAATGTAGCAAGCATGATAGAAGTGGATGATTTCTAGGAATGGGTGTACTTCTGGAAATAAATACTTGGGAAAATTAGACTCCCAAAGGTGAATGTCATCGTTCTGGTTTAAAAATTTGTCCTTACTCTAGCAGTGGATCTTTAGAAGGTAGGTAGGGGAAGCAGTGTCCATAATTTGAAAGTCTCGGTCTGCGAAGGCAAGGTGGTCAATGTCCAGGTGAGGGGTTTGTAGAGGTCTCATGTCCAAAGAGGTTTATGAAGCCATAGTTGGGTTTAATGAATTGAATTAGGCTTTTAGTGGTTTCAGGAGTGAGGTGCAAAAGCTCTGGTACAGTGGGAGGGTAGTTACAGTGTGTGAAACAGGGTTTGGGGTGTATAGTAGGTTTCTTCTCAATTTAGGAAAGTTTCTTAAATTAATTCAATTAATTAACATTTCAATTTAGACTGTGCGTTTTCAAATTCAAGGGTCATTCTGGTTTTTTCCAAGAATACCCGAAAATTGGTGATTTGACATGCAAACTAGATTTTGTCGTAATTGTAGAAGGTATTGAGGCTTCAACTGTCAACTGGCTGCTTCAATTGGGTATCCAGAGCATCTTCAGGTGGCAAAAGGTGGTCAAATTTGGTCGTAGAGGTTCATGGTGTCGCAAATGGCTAAGCAGCAGTTTATAATGAAAAACGAGCAAAAAGAGAAATTTGGGGCTTTTTTGGCCTTTTAACGAGTAATGATCACATTTTGGCGTGGAAATAATTAAATGAACAGTGGGAAGTTTTCGATTTAGGTGGGGAGGTGGTTTTCTGGGCCATCACACCGCTTTTGGAGGGTGGGTAGTATTTTTCACGAGCACGCGATCTAACCTGGTGCCGTCACGTAGAAGAACAATGCCTAGGCAAAACCTCGAATTTCGCGTGCTTTCGGGCCATTATCGGTCGGAGAATGAATCGATATGGTTGTACACCGTCAGATTTGGGGGTAGGAGATCGGAGGGCTATTGCGTAGTGGAGTTGCAGGGATGGGATTGGGAAAGTGATTTGGTGGGGCCCGAGACTTACTTACAGATAATTGTAATTAATTAACCAATAATGTCGGGGTTTTTTAATATAAGCAGCGAATAATAAGGTGGGACCATGGGTTATATGGCGGGGTTTTCTTTAACTGCACCAAGGGTTGGTGGGTTAAAAAAGGGTATCGAGGAAATATGAAGCGAGACGTTAATTACATAATGTGGGGGCATAAAAACTTAGGATAAGGGAGTTTTTGTGGGTTTTGAAGGGGAATAGGGAAATTAATAAGGGGGGAAAGTAATATTTGTAATGGGGAATGGGTTTCACACTAGGGAAAGGGATTTTTAGGAAAGGGGATGATTTTTGAAGGGTACTTTCTAGGGAAATGTGTGAAACCCAGGGGTAAATGTCAAAATGAGGGGAAAAGGGTATTTATAAGTAATGAAGCGACAATGGGGGAAATTAGTAAGTAAGTATGTGGGGGTGTAGTGAAATGAGGAGAAATTATTAAACAAACTTGGTGAATGTCCTTTCTTTCTCACAATTCCTCCTACACATGAAACATAGGATTAAGCATGATAAATGTGCTTTTGACTTAGCAACCTTGTGTATTTGCAACATTTCTTCTACCTACCCTTTATTTACCCTAACATTTTCTCTTCATTTCAATGGGTAAATTTGAGCTTGCTGACCCTTTATTTCATTTTCTTTTGATAAGCAAACTATCTAATTCTAACCTTGTAACTTCCAATGGCTCATATTAAATTGATGAGCACATTTTTATTGTCTACCTAACTACTGATCTGCCAAGGTTAAGCAGTTTGGCTAGATCTTTATTCTCTATCTATCAAAATGAAATTTAAAGCATGAATGAGTCAAGATTGAGCTATTTGACAATCATGGATTGTGGCATTTCTGACAAGATGCACACAATCTTATTTTACAAAGTAAAGCAATGGTAGTGGCATTTGAATTTGCACACTTTCATGATCTATTTTTATTTCTTTTTGGGATTCTTATTTCCACTTTTTTGATCTTTTTCCTTTGTTTTTTGTCCTTTGATTATTCTTTTAGGACATACCCTCTTTACATTTTTAAATTTTTAATATGGAAAAAATTTTGCAGAAAGAAATAGTATGTACAATATTACAAGAATAACCATAGATAATTCAAAATTATGAATCCTATTATTATAGGACCCTAACACTCTTGAGGTTCAAGATGCATGCAAAGCCTTGAGGAGCAAGGCAAAGGTTAGAGACGTGGTAGTTGAGAGGGAGAGTAAATTACCTCTCAACATGCAGCCCTAGAAGAAGTCTTAGAAGAAGCTTTAAGAAATTGTGGAGCAGCCACAATTAGAGAAGCTGAGAGGAGATCAAGTGGAGAGATCTACTCAAGAAGAGAAGAAGCAGTCTCAAACAATTGTGGAGCAGCCACAATTGGAGAAGCTGAGAGGAAACAGAGTGGAGGCATCCACTCATGCAGAGACCTCCAGTAGGGGAAATTTCGAGCCAGGTAGGCAGAGGGTTCACATGCATCCATACCTCCAGGTGTGAGGTGGGGCGATGTGATGTGATAATCCCAAGAGGGATGAAATTGGGCAAGGTCCATTGAGAGGTTTTATCTCATGGATCGTACCTTGCTATGGGAGCCCAAAGTACATAGTAGTGGGAGGAATCAATGAGATTGATGCATTCAGAGATCAGAGTGACAGAGGCTAGAGAAGTCAGATACTGAAGAGCGTAGAGAAGGGTTGACAATAGTGCAGAAAGGCAGAGTCAACAGAAGCGCAAAGTTTTCAGTCGACAAAGGAAATAGTAGTCAAAGACTTTGATGACAGAGGCATCATTTTGATTCAAGTTGGATGTTTTTTATTTCTGGAGTTGCTAAAGAAACAACACTAGAGAGAAGTGTTGCATGTAGAACATTCCAAAGGTTCAAGATCAGCATCGAGTTGAATTCCTTTCTTGTTGAGAGGGAGTGTTGAAAATAGCGACAAGAAATGATAAAAATAGAATCCAACAATTCAGTTTAATTTGTCCTTGACTTAAACTGAGAATTAAAATTGAATTTTATTCTCATATCAACTTGTAAATAGTTAATTAAGTTTAATTAACTTAATTAGCTTAGGAATTTCGAGTTGGAACTCTTTTTGAAGTCATGTATATGTTCTCCCTATATTATAGGGGTCTAGGATGAGTTAATTGTGAGTTGTAATTAGATAACTCAGTTTACTGAGTTAAGTTCAATTAAATTAGTTCCAAACTGTTTGAGGAACTAATAGTGAGTCAACAGTTTGTTGGTGCACTAATGCATTAAGTACCGCTACTCTGGTTAACTAAAGATTCCCTCATCAGAAACTCATGCATGTCGATTTTGAGAAAGAACTAGTTGAGATTAGAGTGCAGGGACAAAGTACTATCAGTTGTAAAATTTTCTGAGTTGTACAGATGGTGCATGCAATCAAGAATTGAACCTTGAAGGGATTGCACAATTTTGGATGCACTAGTTTCCCTTTAATATGGACTAATCAGCCATAGGAATTTCGCAAGGAAATAGGGGCTTGGAGAGCTGGAGAATTGGATAAGTGTTGACCAAGAGTTTTCTTGTGAGTTGGATATTGATTTTACTAAGTGCTAGGACTGTTCTTGTGAGAACAAGCATTGTATTATAATCTTGTATTTCTGATTAATGCAATACAAATAGTGGGGGTTTTCAGTTGAGGCTTTCCCTAGATACTTATCGTGTTATGTGCCATTAATTTGTCTTCCTCTTGCTATTATTGTTTTCATAGATTTATGGGCTTCCAATGTAAAGAGTAGAAGTAGATTCATGTGCTGGACTTTATTGAATTGCATGAGCTTGTGAATCTACAAGATATTTCTACAAGAAGAAGGCTTGATTCCTTTCCAAGGGTTGAGCATGGCAACGTAAACCTATAGTACTGGGGGGAGGACATAAGGGGGGAAATGCTACTGAGTGGGGGATCTGGATGCTATTAGAAGAATGGATGTGGAAGATTCACGTAGAGCTAGGGAAGTGAGAGCACAAAGGAGGGCATTGATAGCAGAGAAGTGGCAAGACAGAGCCATGCAGGCAATTGGAGGGCGATCAGAGGGACCACACCAAGCAGGAGTGGTGTTGAAGAGTCCAGAGAAGAGAGACGGAGTGGAGGGGAATGTGGCAAGAAGAATAGAGATGAAAAGGACAACAAGAAGTCTGAAGGGTGATATGGGGCCTCTCTTCCCCAGTGCGGGGAAATGGTCGAATGGCTATGGTCATGGGGATCCCAAAGAAGACATGGAGGATGATATATGCGTTGCAATGAGAAGACTATTCACGGAGGAGGTTGCATCTAGAAGAATCGAATATCTAAAACCCCAAGGCTCAGGTGGCATTCCCCTCGACCTTTCCCTAGTACTTTATAATAAGCCTGGTAAATTTGTTACTAAGATGCTTAAGGCGATACGAGTAAATAGTGTGCAAGTTAAGTATAGGAAAGGTACTGCTAATATTAGTGGAAGTAATAATAGTGGTAACCTAGGATTACATGGATCTTAACAACGAAGAACTCAAGGCTTTGTGCTTCTAGCACAAACGCAATCCAACATGGCGAGATCATTTACAAGATATCAAAATTCTCTGGCAGAGGGAATGAGGATGTCAAACATCATTGGTACCTATGTGAAGCTATATGGAGGGCTCGTCAAATACCTGAAAACATGAAGTTAATAGATTTCCATACTACTCTCAGAGAACAAGCTCTATGATGGTTTATAAAATGGGCGGAGTTGCACCAAAACCCGACTATAGATGAGATTAAGAGGAACTTTGTACAAGAGTTCAAACTCCCGCAAACGAATCAACAAGGATTGTCAGAGCTATGGGAGATCAAGCAAAGGGAGGGAGAAACAACTTGGGAGATGATGCAGAGGTTCAAGGATGCAATTGGTAAGCTCAACTACATTATCGATCTGAACCATCAAAGGGATTGGTTCATCAAAGCACTGCTACCCCTTACTCAGACACCATTGACACAACAGAAGATTGAGATGTTACAGGATGCCTTGGAACAAGCGACCCACATAGAGACTATGGTGGGGTATCCACATGAGTACTTGGGGGGGATTTGTGGCACATGATCCCTCTATCCTAGGTTTGCAACACCATATCACTAGCTTAATAGAGAAGTTGAAATATTTGCAACCAACACGTCCAGCAAGACTAAATGTGTGGTGTAAAAACTACCTAGTGGGGAGGCATGTCACAACAGAGTGCCTAAGGGTGAGTAGTGTAGGTACCGCAATAAAGCCAACGGGACCATCGGGGGCTCCACTGACAACAGGGGTCACGACAGTAAGATCGCAAGGTGCCTTCAAGGGTGGTAACCCACCATAATATTGTGAAGTATGTAAGGGATATGGACACTCGCCACGGTTATGCCTGTATTGAAAAAGTATTCAAATGTCCCAAATAACAGCTATTGTGATTTCTGTGCATCCATGACCCACCATATGGATGAGCGTTGAGCATTGGATGTGCTAGAGGATTGACTAGACTGTTCGATGTTTAGGATCCATGGAACCACTCATGGTGGGTGAGCAGGAGGAGGAGCGAGAGGAGGAAGAACAGGGGGCAGGGGACCTATGGGTTGCTACAACTGTGATCAGGAGGGACATGTCACTAGGGACTATCCTCTCCCAAGAAAACCTTTGTGCTCTCAATTTCAGGTTAACGCACACACAATAGAGGATTTCCTTGAGTTGATCGCAAGATAGGAAGAGCAAACTAAGAAACGAGGAATGAACTTGATCAATGAAGAACCGAGGGCTAATGATATAGCCCCACTATCCAACATAAACATAATCACCTGGGGTGGTAAGAAGACGGGGGTTCAGGGTGCACCAGACCAACCCACGATTGTTCGGGTAGCTTCCCCAAAGCGATCATACAGCTCTAGGAATCATAAGCAATACTAACAGGAGGCAACAAATTTGTTTGAAATTTTGGCAGAATCTCAGAAGGATAATGTGCCAGACTTGGCTAAACCCACTGTTGCCTAACTGATTGAGGAATGATTTAGATTGTTCCTACAGATTGTCAATAACGATCAGATGTTAGGCGAGTTGCGCAGAAGTCTGAAATCTGTCCTACCGAAGAAGAGACTAGAGAAGCAAATATCTCGGTAAACTTACCCGAGAAGCACACAAGGCAGGTCAAGAGGAATAAGAAAAGAACCGGCAGGGAGTTCAGGATTGATGAGTAGGTCGCGGGATTTCAAATTAAATATACTATGCTAGACCTGGGTTCCGACGTCAACATCCTACCAAGGAAGACGTGGGAGGCGCTAGGAAAACCACAATTGAAGTTCTCTCCAATTCAATTGTGAATGGATAACTAGTACTGCATATTTCCGATAGGGAGATTGGAGGACATAGAAGTAGATGTGGCAGGGGTGAAGACACATGCAGATTTCGAAGTAATCGATATCATGGGAGATAAAGATCCTTATTCGATGCTGGTAGGGATCGAATAGGCCTACGAGAACTATGTTGTTATTGATCTAAAGAAGGAGCTGATTATATTTGAAGTGGAATGGGTACAATTCATCCAGTCGTTAGACCCGTACCAAGGGCCTAGATTCACAGAACTAGTACATGACTGAGAGGATCCAGGAATACTAGACCAACTCTACTGATTGACAATAGGAAAGAGAGAGGATTACATCAACCCCACAACGAAAGGATCAGTTAGCTGGAGGAGTATACATAGATTGGAGGTTGGCTCTGAGGCTGCATGGGTGTCGTGGCGGAAAAAGTCGTTTGTGCGGGCACAACTAACCTCCCTAGGAGTCTAAACTCTCTAGCGACAAACAAGACAAAATGGAGTGATCTTTCTCTAAATATACCTTTTAAAACATGAAAACTACAAGTGTTCAGGCTTACCTTATTCCAAAACGCTGTTGTTGTAGTCCGTCCTTGCCGATCCGGATGAGCTCCTCCTTCACATCAATTCCTGCAACCACAAACAATCAAACAATTACCAAGCACTTGCATTTCATATAATAAAACATATATTCAACATGCAGACCAAGGAACACATGAAATAACTCATTAACACAAGCTATTGAGAAAAATAAACCAGTTTGTATTAATAACGAAACAAGGAAACTCTTATAACCTGGCCTTGGTGTTGTGCAAGTTCCTCCCAGGGTCCATCAAGGGTTTTCCTCTACTTTGACAAAGCCCACCCACTTCCAAGTAGAATCAAGCAAAGACAATCTCTCCTCACAAGGTTCTAAATGGGAGTCCTAATTCCTGCAGCATTTACCCAAAGAAAATGTATAGCTTCAACCTCCCCTCCCTTTGGCTCAATGCCTTTATTTATAGTGCTGTAAAGAGGTTATTCAGGTCCACCATCAATGGGATAATCCCCCTCTTTGGGTGGGATAGCTCCCTTATTGATGGGATAAGTTCCCCCTTCATAGAGATGCATGAACCAACTGGAGGCGCATCCATTTCACCAAACCGACCTCTAGAAAGTTCTAGAAGTAACCACAAGTAACTTTTTTAAGATGAAACTTGCGCATTTTGCCTTTTACAGAAGGACGCACTTGTCCTTTGACATACAGAGCGTCCAAAGACGCAGATTTTGTGAACATGATCAGCGTCCCCGCAGGTGAGGCTTGAGAGATCCTGCGACCCCAGAGATAAACACATTTTTTACAAGACTTTCTCTCTTCTTTTGAGTTTGAGATGGATAACAGAGGCATAAGACTTGCCTAAGAGGGTAGCATGACTGTTGATTTGAGCCATACTAACTGTAAGTAGTCATGGTGACATTTTTTAGTGTAACAGATTGCCCCCTAAAGTGCGAAGCCTGGAATAGATTAGGGTTTTGTTATTCTAGGAAGGGTGAAGCGCTTTATCATTTCAAGGATTGTCTTGTGGATGGCCCGGTTGGAACCTGCAATTTTCAACACAAAATACATGGATAAGATTATATCATCACTGAGGTAGGCATTCCCATACTCAGATTCAAAACTTTAACTAATGGACTAACTATTCTGATACAGGAATGATCTTGTAGTACATCATTTTTATAGACTTTTGTAGACACAGTATGGACGCAGCCATCTGTTTATGATTAGTCTACATAGATAATGAATACAAAACTCCTCGCAGCCTGGATGGTAGAAACTAGATCCAGGGTCTTCACTTTCTACTTCCCGAATTGGTACGATTCTAGCCATGTGATTAAATGATTTGATGTCGAACATGTTTAGAAACCACTTGATTACCAGTCGACGATGTAAACTGTTAACAAGTGTGAGAGAAACCACCAATAATGTCAATGGTTCTCAAAGTACCAAGCACAACCCGTGAAATGTGAATAGATGTTTTGATGTCGAACACTTCACGGAATCCTTTGATCGAAAGTCAATGATGTAAACTGACGTCAAAGGCGAGAAACCTGCCATTGATGCATGCAGACTTCAAGGTACTGTCGATTCCTAAGTCATCTTTCTAGATAATTTGTTGATGTCGATAGAAAGCGACCCGTTACAGGCAAGCCCGCAACACGAAATCATTGTTCAAGTTGAAGAAATGTTGCTGTAAGGACTGACTCAAGGATGATCAAATAGATGACAAGTATTTTGCAGATGAAAGTTTTTGTTTGCAGACCTCTTGAACACATAACGACACGACAGATGGCTTGGTGACGAATAACTCAAAGTTAATCCCCGAAACCCGGTTAAAGACTTTCAAAGTGGTTTGGTCAACTGTGAGGTAAAAGATTTCCCAACCCAGGTGAATGAAACAGTGTCGTGTTCAAGAGCGGTGATAAGACAAAAGGTAACAAACAGGTTCATTCTTCTCTCTTTTCCCCCACCATTTCTGGCAAGTACCTCTTTATTTTTAACAAGCTTGAGGAGGATAACATATGCTTGATTATAAGCTCATCCTTCGGACGAGTCCAACCTAGTTTAAATTCGAACCCTAGGAAGGAGTGGTTCGTTCCTGTTTGTAATTGAACAGGTCCTCTACTGTAAAAGTTTAACGAGCCCAGTATAGGAGAAACTCGGCGTTTTTCAATTTTAGAGAGTCTGAAAAACTAAAGGAGACTCCACGTTGAACTTTTTCGTATATTTGTGTCCCTCAAGCCCGAAAAAGTATAAAATAATACCTGGGGGAACCGCTTGATCTTGCGACCAAGGAGTACTTTCATAATAGTGTCGTTGACCTGAAAAGTAAAAAGCGATCAAGGACACGTCGTTTTATTTCCTTATCGAGTTTGAAACGACAAAAACCCGGCAATCTTTTCTTGATTTTACGGTCAGAAAAGAGCTAAAAGAGGACCGTCTTTTAATTCCGTTTTAACGAGTGTAAAAGAAACGCTCGGCGATCTTTTCATTTTTTAGGAGTCAGAAAAGGGCTTAAAAGATGACTCTGATATTTTAGTTTGTGAAAAAATTACAATTTCCCTTGAAATCCCTTTGTCCTGCACAAAAGCGACACATTACTCATACCTGTTTAAAATAGGCAAAAATACATCGAAAAACATCTTTTCATGGTAAAAAATGAACTAATTCATCCAAAAAACCTATAAAAAGACCTTTTACCATATCATTTTTACCGTTTGACTTTGGAGGTTGAAAAAGGAGCTTTTGACAAGAAACTTCCCGTGGTTGCTGCGGAAAATCTGACCGTCGGAATCGAACGCCGTCTCATCCAGGTATTTTACACATCCTACTCTGCATTTCTATCCGTTTAGAATTAATTTTTAGGTCTTAGTTTCATTTTTTGGGGGGGGTTTTGGTTTTGGAATGCGCCTCTCGGCGGACGCGGGTGCCCTTCGGATGACCCGCGTCCCCCGACTTTTTCTCATACAGGAAAATGGTCGGGAGACGCGGCCCACCTTCAGGCCAGCCGCGTCCGGGCACCCTGTGCTACAAAGGCGGGGTGCGTCTTCCGAGAAGTGCGCATTTCAAAACCCCAACTCTCTCAAAAAACTACCAAAAATTCCCAAATCAATCTCTAATTGCTATTTTTGATGTGCAGGGTATTAATCATGTTAGACTGGAGAGAAAGAGAGCATGTAGAGGAAGATGAAGCTGCAATAAATCACCAACCTTCTCTGGATGCCCTAAGAGCATGCGGTTTATACAAATATTGGACCATACCGGGCATGAGGGGCCAGGTAAGATTCTTGGAATGGCTGGTTGAGCGATGGAACGTCCAAGAACAATGCTTTTACATAGGAGGGCACTAGCTCGAGATAGAGCCCTCGGATGTATACTTGCTCACTGGCTTGCCGAACAGAGGTGAGCAACTCAGTCTTGCGGGGACTAGGCCGGGTGGCCAATCCCTTGATAGTCTCCGCGAGGATTGGTGCACACGTGGGGCTCACCATTCAAAAGGCATAGAGATAAAACACATCACTCTACCGGAACTCAAAGTCATAGCGTTCACGGTAACCAGAATTTGCGGTGCGGCCGCTTTACACATTGCTTCCGGATCCCAAATGCGGATGGCAATTGACTGTTACCAAGGCACCATTTTCAACTAGTGTGAAGCTGTGTCGGCTCATATGAAGAGCCAACTGACCAAGGCAAAGAACGGACGACTAAAGACTTTTGGATATGGGCCTATAGTCGTGAGCTTTGCCTTGGAGAGAGTTCCAATGTTGATCCCTCAGCAACTCACTGTTGATATCTTGGGTCCTCGGCAGCCAAAGCTGATACGATGGGTTACGGTGATGGCCCGGCATCCTGACGAGGGTGCGACAGTGGTTCGATTCTCAGATAGTTACTTTCACTGGTTAGAGGACCAGATTTTTTCGATACAGGACTTTCCGTACGCCGGAATGGATTTTAGAGGTGATCCGGACATGGTTCTTCCACAGGGAGAACAATGGGACGACAGAGGTATTTTATTTTTCACATGTTTTCTAATTATGTATTTTTTTATTTTTCATATATATCGTCTCAAACTAACAGTAAAAATTTTCAAAATGCAGATGTTGGTCCACAGCGTCCAGCCAACCTCCGGCCTTTTGATAGACTACATCCAGCTGCACCAGTACCGGCCCCACAAGACGCGGCTGCAGACGTACTAGCTGAGTTGGAGCATGATCTAGAGCGTCTCACGGTGGACATACCTGAGACTACTATGGACGACATTCCTATCAGACTTCAGCGTTTTGTAGTCGCGGTCCCTGGACCGTTTAGGAGATTTTTGCGTAAGGTAGCCCGTGCAGTGGTGTCATACAGAGAGCACCACCAGTGATTGACTAGTCACTTTTGTAGTCACATGTGACATTTTGACTTTTTGTACTTATCATTTTGCCGATCATAAGGTGTTTTTCAACCTATGATCGAAGACGATGTATATATTTTTTGACACACTCCTATCTATATATATCACTATTACCGGCTTATCTTGTTTAACATATGCGATGAAATGTTTTTAAATTTACTTGCATGATTATCGTAAATGTCTGTCCAACATTCGAGAAGCAATTGCATCCGCCAATGTATTTAAAGACCTTGGAATATGCTGATATTCAATGTAATCAAATTCACGTTCCAAGAGACGCACTCTCAAAAACAGCCCTAATAACACAGGATTTCTAATGGCATAAACTCTATTAAGCTGTAATACAACAAGTTCAGAATCTAACCTCACTATCAAACGTCGAATTCCAAATGAAATAGATTCGGATAATAATTCAACCACTGCACTGTATTCTGCAATGTTATTCGTTGTTTGACCGAGGTTTACCCCATGCATAGAAACTAACTCGTCAGAGGGCGAATAGATAACCCAAGCTGCGGAAGAGATATTTCGTGTACTACGACAAGCACCATCAACAAATCCAATGTATGTTTGGAGAGGCGTCGACATCTGCAATATCAAGAGTAAAACCAAGATAAGCCAGAATAATGACGAAAAAACACACTCTTTAAGCTAAGCACATTGGCTAAACTAACAAATACGCTACCTAGAAAGAAAATCTAACCTATCTAAAGATTTCTCCATCCACCATTTAAGCATAATACCTCTTTAAGTAAAGTCCATTTCTGGGTTTACCCAAAGAGTCCCCATCAAAATCAACCAGCTCATAAGCCCCTTTTGCTAATTTTCGCTTTACAATGTAGGGTCCATGCCACATGGGAACGAATTTTCCAGCACCTAGCTTATCATTAGCTTGATCATATAATAGCACTAGGTCTCCTTCCGAAAAACTTCGAGGGGTTACATTTCTATCATACTGAGCTTTCATGCGTTTCGCGTGAGTCTCGATTGCCAATGTAGCGTCACGTCGAGTCTCATCTAATTTAGCCAAGTATAATAAACGTTTCTCCTCTTCGGAAGTAGCTGGAAGTAATTCGATAGCCATTTGAAGTGATGGGATTTCGCATTCAATGGGTAGCACAGCTTCCAAGCCATAAACTAGCTGGAAAGGAGTGAACCCTGTTGAATTTTTCACTGAGGTCCGGTATGCCCATAGCGCTGAAAATAACATGTTGTGCCAATTCGACCGATGAACACCAATGGTTCGTCGGATCATGATAACCAGAACTTTGTTGATAGACTCAACCAAACCGTTGGCTTGCGGATAATAAGGAGTAGAGCTATCGTGGCGCAAACCAAGCTGGCTTGTAAGCTCAGTCATCATGACATTTCGAAAATGGCTCCCATGGTCAGTAATGATTGCTTGTGGGACACCAAACCTAGTTATGATATGATTGAATACGAAAACTGCAGCTGTTTTTCCGCTTGCGTCGAATGTAGGCATCGCCTCGGCCCACTTAGTAAAATAATCAACCGCAAGGATGATATACGCATGCCCCCCGGCCGAGTGAGGGTTACAAGTAATAAAGTCGATACCCCATTTGGCGAATGGACCAGCGGCAATTATAGGGTGGAGAGGAGCAGGTGGAGCGCGCATCTTGCGATCAAACACTTGACAGTTGTGGCATTTTCTGACGGCAATGATACAATCCTTAAACATAGACGGCCAGAAATAGCCAGCGCGCAACACCTTCTGAGCTGTGGCATACCCAGACATATGACCGCCACATGCTCCAGAGTGACAATCATTCAAAACTCTCTTAGCCTCTTCGTGAGTTAAACAACGTCGAAAAACTAAGTCTGCCCCCCGGCGATAAAGTGTATCTCCAATAATTCTGTATGGCTGGGATTGAAACCGAATTTTTCGACGTTCCGCTTTGGAAGCTTCAGGCCGAAAGGTTTGGGTTTGGAGATAGATGATTATATCCCCGTACCACGGATCTACAGTACTGATAAGAAACAAAGATTCGTCCGCAATGGACTCTTCTGCCACGATCTCTGTGTCAGCACTAGGGAAATCACACATCAATTCCGCGAAAACTAAGGATTTCTTAGACTTGGACTTCTCGAACTCCAAGTCGAACTCTTGCAGGATAACAATCCATTTAGAGTACTTGCCCCCTAGCAGTTGTTTTGTCAAAATATAGATCATAGGGTTGCAATCCGAAATAACTGTAGTTTTGCGGAGAAGAATGTAGTGACGGAAACGCTGGACAGCTTGAACGGCTGCCAGGGCCAATTTCTCCACATGCGAATATTTTAGCTCAGTTGGATTCAAGGTCCTACTAAGATAATATATCACATGCTCCGCTCCGAATTCATCTTCTTGAACTAACACCATTCCAATGGTGGAATGCGAAGCTGCGAGGTATAAGAAGTAGTCTTGGTTGTAGTTGGGAGGATGCAATAACGGTGCATGGGTCAACGCGTGTTTAAGTGCATCAAAAGATTGTTGGGCAATCTCGTCCCAAAAGAATTGTGCGTTCTGTTTCAACAACCGTGTAAAACCTTTAGTGACCTCGGCGTAGTTTGGGATGAATCGGCGTAAAAAGTTCGCTTTCCCTTGCAAACTTTGGAGTTGGCGCAAACTCGAAGGAGGAGGCAATTTGATGATAGCCTCGACTTTCGAGGGATCGACGCGAATGCCGGCTTTGGAAACAACAAATCCCAGCAATCGACCTGTTTCTATACAGAAAACACACTTGTGGGGATTCAACCGAATTCGATAATGCCTACACCTCATAAAGATTGCTCGTAGATGGACAAGGTGATCAGCTCGATGTAAAGAATGAGCAGGCAAATCATCGAGATAGGGTTGCACAATGTGCTTGATGTCATGAAATGCATAAGACATCGCTCGTTGAAAAGTAGCCCCGGCATTCTTAAGCCCAAAAGGTAATTTGCAATAAGCAAATGTCCCCCATGGACAAATGAATGCCGTTTTTGGTTGGTCGGCAGGTAGAATATTGATTTGATTATAGCCCGAAAATCCATCCATAAAGGAAAACATTTCACTTCCGGCACAATCATCAATAATTTGATCGATATAAGGCGTAGGATAGTTGTCTTTTGGACAAGCTCGATTTATATCCCTATAGTCGATACAGATTCTTATTGTTCCTTGTTTCTTGTTAACCGGAACAATATTCGATACCCAATCCGTTAACGGGATCGGATAAATGAAACCTGCTTTCAACAGCTTTTCGACTTCTGCTTTAATTGCAGCTGCTTTTCGAGGGTGAATCTGACGCAACCGTTGCCGGATGGGTTTAGCATCCGGGTAGGTCTTTATTTCATGAACAACAATGGCAGGATCGATTCCCGGCATTTCCTCGTAAGACCAGGCAAACACATCGCGGAATTCTTGGAATAGGGCCTTGTAAATTTGGATTTCTCCTTCAGTACATGCGGCACCTATATGAATGTTCTCCTCGATTCCGGGTTTTACTGAAATATCAATGGGAATAGTACGAGAAATATTCCCTAAATTCAGCTCTGAATCAGAATGTTTCGTTGGATCCTGAGCGTCTTTGACATATTCAGCGGTAAAGATAGATGAAAAATCATTTTCAAATGCATCATCCTTAGGTAAAAACGAAGATCTGTGATGGAGATCTTCCCATGGTAGATCGTCTATGCTTAGGATTTCGCGAAGTTGTTCGTCAGATGACACGACTTCGGGAAACGTTATCCGTTCTAAGGTTGAGGTGAAAAGTGATTCTTCACTGACCACATTCATTTGGTCGATTTCGGTTGAATGCAAGTCGGTAAAAGACATGACAGCTTCATAAGCAATTTCATATGGACTCAAAGGCATAGCATCACCGAATGAGTCTATCTCAGAGTCAGATGGGACAATCCAAGGATCGTCATAAACAATGTTTTCTGATGTAATCATATGAATTGTTGCCAATGAAGGATCTGCGTTGAGTGGAGGGAGAGGAAAAGTTCCCAGTAAACCGGAATCCTTAACTAAACCTACACCAACATCCCTATAAGGGATTGTCGTTTTACCAACATGCTGGATACTCTCTGAAGAGGCTGGGTCGGATGAAAAGTATGTCAGCTGATCAATAGTCACGATCTTACCGTTATGTGGAAACTTGATTATTCTGAAGACCGATGAAACAACCGCTGTCATAGCATATGACCAACTTCGACCCAAAAGAAGGTTGTAGTCTAGAGGGGCATCAACCACTTCCACATCTAGAGTAACGGTTTTACCTTCTACCCCTATAGGCAATTCTTGTAGAATACCAAACGGACGGAACCCACGGCCATCAAAGGCCTTAAGGATGGTGGGGGATTGGTTCAACGAAGGAGAACCAAGCGATCTCCAACATTGAATCGACATAATACACGTAGAAGCTCCCTCATCAATCACAGTCCGATGAATAGGTCTGTTTTTGACTATCACTGGAATTTGGAAAGCCATTTGATGGGGGAGACGTGGTGTACTATTTTCTAGATCAAAGATCATTAGGTTCGGGTCCTGAACATCGACAGCTCCTATAGCCGACAAAAGCAATTTTCGTTGTGCTGGGCATGATTGCAGCACTTCTAACGCTGACATTGCGGAGGGTGAAATAGCTAAGTCCTCAACAATGTTGTAATTCTGGGCTGCTCTCGCATGTGGATTGAAAGCAGACCTTCGAAGTACACCCTTGGCGGGCGGCTTAATCACTAAGTCTGGGTTAGGTTTTTCGATCTGTAGTGGATCGGAACCAGGAGCTGAGGTTGATGGGTTAGAGTGAGAAGATTCTGCTTCTTTGCCATCAACAGGAGCCTTACTACTGTAATCTTGCGATCGAGTCGCAATCCTCACATGAGACATCATCAAAATGGGTTCTTCACTGGCATTCGAAGAAGAACCTATCATCTTATTCTCCTGCTCTGGAAATGGATTTTTTAACACAGCAGGAGTGGGAGCACCTTTGACGATTTTCACAACCTCGGCCCGATGAGGGCAATCTCTCGTAAAATGATCCTCTTCACAAATAAGACAAGGATATCGAGGTTTGCGCTTTTCGTCATTGGTTTCCGACTTTTCTGTTTTCTCCTTCGGAGCCTTGTCTGCTTTAGTCTTCTTCTTTCCTTTCTTCTTCCCACCGTTTTTTGATTTGGCCGTAGATGACTCTACAGCGTGAATGTCGGCGGTAAGTTCAGGAGGAGAAGACTCTCCTGTTGGAGAATCAGGCAAAGTGATAATTGGAGTATTGGAGGCCTTGGAAGACTTCTTCTTACTCTTCGTAGTCACGATACCAATCATACCATCAGCGGCATGAGATCCCGAAGGAGCGGCAGCGATTTGATTCGACTTTGGAAGATCCGGAATCTTCTCGTGTAATGTACCCGACTGAGTGTAAACTAAGTCAAGGTATTGTGCCTGAGCAATGACTTGCTCCTCAGTAACTACTCCGGCCTTAGCTACATCTTCAGTAATCTTCGGTAATAATGATTTGACAAACCATTCAGCTAAGATTTGGTCCGGGATAAAAACTTTCACTAATCTCCTACGACGTCTCCACTCATGAATGTGATCAGAAATATATGTGGACGTCGATTGTTTTAGTGAAGTTAATAACTCCGTGCCGTTATCGTATCTGACCGGCAACTGAAAGTGAGTTAAGAACGACGTAGCTAACTGACTAAAGTTGTAAAAAGAGGCCCGTGGTAACTCAATGTACCACTTGGCCGCGAGACCAATGAGTGTACGCTGGAAAAGACGTAAGCGGATGGAATCATCAGAGATAGAATTCGAAGCACACCAGAGGTGGTAAGTCATCACATGATTGGACGGATCCTCTCCAGACTTACCTTCGAACTTGGGTATATCACTGGGCAACTTATTTGGCATTGGCGGCCAGAACGGAAGATATTGAATTGGATCGTTCGTTAGGCGCGTCAAGTCTGGTAAATCTAAAGTTGCGATAAACGGTAACTGCCGGTTAGGATCTCTAAAACTCTGGGTCACAATACCAGCCCCAGGAGGAGGATATCCAGGATAACTAGGAACAGGAGTCGCATTTGGGATATTATATCCTCCTGGAAAACCAGGATTAACCGGACCGTACTGGGGTTGTTGAGGTTGTTGATAAGTATACCCAGGATACGGTTGATACTGGTAAACCGATTGCTAGACAGCTTGCCCAGGTTGGTACTGTCCCTGGTACGGAGGTTGAACAAATTGAGGTTGAGTAGTCACAACCGTACTTATACCAGGCTGACCTATAGGCATCTGGACCGTGGTTTGAATCGTAGATCCAGACAACGGTAAAGATGTCTGAGGTGCGGTAACAGGGACAGTAGAAACTGGAGCCGTCGATACTCCAGAAGTAAGTATGGTGGATGTAGCGGTAGTTGCGGCAGCCGTTTGAGATGGAGTACTAGGTGCAATTGGCGGCTGAGTAACTACCGAAGCTACAGAAGCTTGAACATTGGGCTGGACAGGTTGCGGTTGCTGGGTTGGACCAGAAACTACGGGTTGTCCAGCTTGAGGAAGCATCTGTACACTTGGCTGCAACACCTGTTGACCCTGTGAGGGATCCCACACTAACATTCCAGGGTACTGACCCG
Source organism: Pinus tabuliformis (assembly GCA_031772625.1). NCBI lineage: Eukaryota > Viridiplantae > Streptophyta > Pinopsida > Pinales > Pinaceae > Pinus > Pinus tabuliformis. Next base: position 1,044,970,848 of record CM062809.1, read on the forward strand.
TAACAGGTTGAGGGTACTGAGATCCATAACCAGATTGAGGGTAGGATTGATAATTGTAAGGTGTAGTTCCCATACTTGGAACATATGACTGACCTTGAGGCGGTTGATAACTTTGACTCGAGTATTGACCTTGAGGTTGATAACCTTGAGGTAAATACTGATACTGGGGTTGACCTTGACCTTGAGGTTGGTACCCTTGAGGTTGATAACTTTGGGGTTGATACCCTTGAGATTGCCATCCTTGAGGTTGCCATCCTTGAGGTTGATATTGATACTGAGGTTGACCCTGGGGTACATATTGAGGCTGGGGTTGACCTTGAGGTGCGTATTGCACCATAGGTGCATACTGACTTTGAGGTTGCCCCCCAGACACAATTTGTGTACCTTGAGGTTGCCCCCCAGGCGTTAGCTGCGGTTGCCCCCCAGGCGGTAATTGGCCACCTTGAGGTTGGGAAACGGGAACTGAACCTGACATCATGTAAATGTCTCCTACACCCAATGGTATATTACCACTGTTTCCAATTAATAACCCATGATCAACGGGTTGAGGAGATGCCCCCGCAAAGGTACCAGAAAGAGATTGATACCCAGTGGGAACAGAAGGACCGCCGTGTAAAAAAGATTCAGAACTTTGAGTAAACACGGACGACTGACCAGTCATATTTACAGGAGTGTAAATACCTCTAGGCGGAAAAGGAGTACGAGGTGGAGAAAAACCTACCCCTGAGTTGTCCAAATAATTGGTTAACGAAAGGTACCAGGTAGTACTTCTAGGAGGACTGTAAAATATGGATTCACGCTCCCTTAGATCAATAGTAAGTTGACCTTCAAGGTTAGAGACACCTATATCCTCCTCTGGAGCAAGTTCTTCTATAGCAATCAAACCAGTAGGAAGATTTTCGGTGATAATTCTTTCTATTCTTGGTGAATCAGGGACACTAGAAGTTGGAGTAACAGGTTCGGAAATTTCAGGTTCTTCGCCTGTTTCACTGGCAGATGAAAAACTACCAGCAAGCTCGGAAACTGTAACAGCTTCGGGATTATAACCTGTTTCTAAACTTTGGTAATCTGGATGGACTACCAAGGAAGATTCTCCTTCTTCAGGTGAACCTACTCTACTGTCACTAGGAGGAGTTACAAGGACCTTTAAACCTTCTAAATTACCCGGAATGTCTTCAGGAGATTCACCCCGCGATTTACGGAGTTTTCTTAACAAATCTATTCCGGTAACAATCTCAGGAGACTTGCCCCGAAGTCTACGGGACTGTCTCGGTAATTCCGCCACAATTAAAGATTTTTAACTACAACACACGAAAACAAAGTAAAAGTTTCAAATCAAACCACCTAAAGTCTTCTAAAGAAGCAAACAAATTTGAAGCACACGCCTAAATAATCTAGAGCGTCAAACCAAACACAAACAGTAGTCTTCCAGACCAAAAGCGCTAGTTGGTGATGAAATCCAACCTCGCCGGATTCAGTACAGAAATGGCGGGTGGAACAGTTACCCCAGCAACCTGCTTAATGAATAGACTGGCACAAGTTCCTCCACTTTAACCGTCTCGAAGTGAAGTGAACCCCCCGGAAAATCCAAGTGAGTATAACCGACGTCTGCTCCAGGTACAGTGGGACCTTCCCTCCACCGTCACCTCGGTAGAACCCTAAAGATTATGGTCACTAAAGTTACCAATCACAACAATTACACCTGGGGGAACAGTCTAAACTCCGACAGCACGCAAGGGCAGAGTAACAAGCTCCAATCCCCTTACCGGCTCCTTGACAACAATCCAAGGTTTACCGATAAGTGACCCCTGGCTCCTCGACAATGGTTAATCCGAGGTTTACCGTTTGTAATACGTACTGTCTGGCGTCGTTCCCAACGAGGGGGGAATGATCGCCTCACTGGTTCGGACACGAGCTCGTGCTCCTCCTTTAAGAGGAGCTTTCCCAGAGTATAACTGAAACAATTGGATTTAATCTACTCAAGATAAACTATCTGTTTGGTTTTGTAGTCTTGGAGAGTTAAGTACTCACCTACTCCAAGACCCTAGCCTAAGCTATGTTGGTGTTTCAGAGCCCTAGAAAAATAAAAATTACTAGATCGATTTTAATTTAAGCGTTACTTTTAAGGTTGTTTCTTAAGTCAAAAGGTGATGGAAGTGAAACCAGTGGTGTGTTGACTCGACTCGAAACCACTACAAAATGCACCTAGAATGATTTACCCACTACTTTACTTTTTCGATGAATTGCTTAACTAAAAAGTTGAGAGAATGCACTTTTTATAAAAGCAACTTCTTAATTAAGGACAATCAAAGAAACAATTCGTTTGTCTTTTCCAAGCATAAAAACATGACCACTCTCTACTTGCACGAAAAAACTCTTTTTCTCTTTCAAAAACAAAAAGCTACTTGAAACAAGACTTTTAAAAGGAGATGTTTTTATATTTTTCTTATTTAACGAAAAACATAAATCTATTTTAATAAAAATCAATTGCAAACTATGAAATCTATAAAAATTCACTCAAAAAACAAACAAATCAAAAGGAAACTACCCTAATTAATCCTAATGAGGCAAAGCCAACAATGATTATTCTAAGGTGTTTTACTTGATCACAATCAAATCAAGGACTAGCTTATTGCAGAACCAAAAACTAGTCAAAACAAAACTCTAATCTTTTTGTTCTTTTGTAAAATGGAAATCAACACTTTATAAACAAGTAATTCGAAATTTGACCCAAAAGACAACTTAAATGGCAAGCTGCTCACACAAGGAGACTTTACGACAGGCCCGACTTCTAAGAAGGCTGACAAACCAGAGAGATCTAAGGTTGGACAACTTTCTACCGTCAAAGTCACTACAGGACCTATTGAAAAATCAAACCCTAGGCCTAAACTTCGTTGAAATCCACTAAAACACTCAAAGCTTACAAAACAAGTTCAGGTGAAAATTTTTGACAGGGTACTAAAGGATCTGGGCGGAAAACACTAAGAAAAATCAAAATCTAAAAGCAATTAAAGCAAAAAATGGAATTTTCCTAAATTCTACAGGAAGACGCAGGCAACCCGTTATAACAGGCGCGGGCCCGCTCTGTGCAAACGGCAACAGTGCGTCCAAAGACGCACTGTGCAGAACTCAGAGGGTGCGTCTCTCTGGAAAAGTTAAGAAAAACCAAATCTAACTAAATCTAAAGCTAAGCCACCCAAATACTAATTCTCACAGTCAAAAACCAGAAAATAAAAATGATTTTCTCAGAGCAAAGTTCACACAAAGGAAAAGACTCTCTCATTAATGGAATCCCCAGCGGAGTCGCCAATTTGTCGTGGCGGAAAAAGTCGTTTGTGCGGGCACAACTGACCTCCCTAGGAGTCTAAACTCTCTAGCGACAAACAAGACAAAATGGAGTGATCTTTCTCTAAATATACCTTTTAAAACATGAAAACTACAAGTGTTCAGGCTTACCTTATTCCAAAACGTTGTTGTTGTAGTCCGTCCTTGCCGATCCAGATGAGCTCCTCCTTCACATCAATTCCTGCAACCACAAACAATCAAACAATTACCAAGCACTTGCATTTCATATAATAAAACATATATTCAACATGCAGACCAAGGAACACATGAAATAACTCATTAACACAAGCTATTGAGAAAAATAAACCAGTTTGTATTAATAACGAAACAAGGAAACTCTTACAACCTGGCCTTGGTGTTGTGCAAGTTCCTCCCAGGGTCCATCAAGGGTTTTCCTCTACTTTGACAAAGCCCACCCACTTCCAAGTAGAATCAAGCAAAGACAATCTCTCCTCACAAGGTTCTAAATGGGAGTCCTAATTCCTGCAGCATTTACCCAAAGAAAATGTATAGCTTCAACCTCCCCTCCCTTTGGCTCAATGCCTTTATTTATAGTGTTGTAAAGAGGTTATTCAGGTCCACCATCAATGGGATAATCCCCCTCTTTGGGTGGGATAGCTCCCTTATTGAAAGGATAAGTTCCCCCTTAATAGAGATGCATGAACCAACTGGAGGCGCATCCATTTCACCAAACCGACCTCTAGAAAGTTCTAGAAGTAACCACAAGTAACTTTTTTAAGATGAAACTTGCGCATTTTGCCTTTTACAGAAGGACGCACCTGTCCTTTGACATACAGAGCGTCCAAAGACGCAGATTTTGTGAACATGATCAGCGTCCCCGCAGGTGAGGCTTGAGAGATCCTGCGACCCCAGAGATAAACACATTTTTTACAAGACTTTCTCTCTTCTTTTGAGTTTGAGATGGATAACAGAGGCATAAGACTTGCCTAAGAGGGTAGCATGACTGTTGATTTGAGCCATACTAACTGTAAGTAGTCATGGTGACATTTTTTAGTGTAACAATGGGATGCTTGGTAGCAAGGTGGATACAAAGTTGATACCAGACGTTGTGCTACAATATGCCGCATCAATTGGATTGGAACAAAGGTAAGTGATTATCCCACTTTCCATGACATATATTCAGTAGATGTATTTCTAAATAAGATTGATAGAACCATAAGAGACAACCACAAGATACCGTTGTTGGACATCACTCTGCAAGCAACCCCAACACGCTGGTGGAGAGTCCACCACAACACCCTCCATGACTGGGGAAGGATCAAGAGGGCCATGAGGTAAAGATTTAAGCAAGTAGGGGGCCGACTGCAAGAGATCGCAAAATACAAGGGGAAATATGATCCCCAACAACACCTGGGGAACTACATAGACATATGGAACATAGAAAGGGTTTCAAAGGAACTATGGGTACACATGTTCATAAACACCTTGGGTAAAGTCCCTCAAGCATGGTACATACAGGATGAGATTCGAAGACAAACGGGGGACTGGGACACACTACTGAATAGTTCAATAGCAATTTTTCATTTACAGATAATCATAGACGAATGACCAAGTCTCTGTATGCCATCAAAAGGATCCTCTTCACATCAGGTCAATTGTGGGAAGGATGCATCAAAAAAAGGTTCCTGCAATACTTTTATGAGTATGGGTACCCAAAGGCCATGGCTTGCGGAAAGGTGGGCGCAGATCCATAGGAGGATGACCTAGAAGGGATGAGGCACTTGAAGTTTCATGAGACCGAAGGGGAGAGGGATATCCGAGAAGGACCCGCAATAGATGTCTCGCTCTTGCCTCGAGAAAAATTGTAGAAGCACAACATTGACACAGAGGAAAAACCTAAGATGGCATCAATAGAGGACTGTTGGGACGAGCACACGACAAAAAGAGATTTTTGATCTTTTGCGAGAATACGAGGACTTGTTCCCAGCTTCGGTTGTAGAGTTAAAGGGAATCAAGGGGGATATTGGGGAAATGAAGATTGTACTGAAACCTGATGCCAGGCCAATGAAGCACACACCATACTGACTGAACCCAAGAGTAAAAGAAAAGGTCAAGAAGGAGATAGACAAAATGCTGGAAGCATGACTTATCTTCCCAGTGGACGAGGTAGAATGGGTCAGTCCGATAGTGATACAAAACAAGAAGGATGCCACGAAGATAAGGGTATGCGTAGACTATCATAGCCTCAACAATGCCTGCGTGCATGACTCCTTCCCCACACCCTTCAACGATGAGGTCTTAGAAAACGATGCAGGGAATGAATCATAATCCTTCACAGACTAGTTTTCAGGGTACCATCAGGTCAGAATAGTGGAAGAAGATAAGAAAAATACCACCTTCACGATAGAGTGGGGGTCGTATGCTTACCACGTAATGTCGTTTTGCCTAAAAAATGCACTTGCTATGTTCTCCCGGATTGTCATTGCCACATTCAGAGATTATATTCACATATTCCTAGAGGTATACATGGACGATTGGACAGTCTACAACCTATTGAAGAAGCATGCCAACCTAATAAGGGTAATATTTGATCTCTGCTGACAATTACAGATCTCATTAAACTTGAAGAAATGTATATTCGTCGTTCCATTTGGCACATTATTGGGCCACATTGTATGTAAGGATGGTGTCTGCGTGGATCCTGAAAAGTGTTGGGTCCCTATAATACTAGTGATTACCCCATTACTATTGTAGTTATACCCCTTATTTATATTTTTGTGCCCCTATTACCCCCATATTGTTATTTCTGTGCCCCATAGAATCCCTCTATTGTTATTTTTGTGGCTTTATATTATTATTGTTAGGTCGGCTGGATTATATTGTGACTCCTTAGACTCCTATATATAGAAAGGAGGTTTTGTCATTTGTATCATCCAAGAATTGTTCATTTATGTAATGTAAAGGAGGTTTCCCCCTCGAAGAGGCTGAATTCTAAGGCGTTGATCTTTCTTTTCTATCTTTTCTTGAGCTGGTTTCATAACATTTGGTATCAGAGCTTTGGATTCTAGGGTTTCGCTGCTCCAAACAGGTCATCGTGGCATTTTCGCTATAACTTTTTTTCTGTGACGTTTCAGAAGTCGCAAAAAAAACCCATTTGAGAAGAAATCGCGCTGAACCTTGGGTCCAAATTTCAGAGCTTTTCGCGCGATATTTGCGGAGATATGATCTGAGGAAGTTGGTCTTTTTGCAGACTCCTGAATTACATTCAAAACAGGTGACCTAGGGAAAATCGTCATAACTTTCTCTCTAGGGATCGGATTGAAATTTCGTAAGAAGGTACAGAAAGAGGACGGACTGTAGTTTCTTGTATATCTGTTTTAGAACCAAAGGTCAAAAATTGTACACGTGGCACTTCATACAAGTTCGCTCTACTGAAAGTCTATAATCAGGTCACTTGGGAGATTTGCATAACTCTTTCTTGGAGAATCCAATTTGGATCAGACTGGTGGCATTGGAAAGAGGACACAGAGAGCTACTACAGGTCACAATTTCAGAACTAGATGATTGGAAAGTACAGAGATACATCAGAGGCAATATCAAGCTCCTATAAAGTGAAAAAAGGTGTGTAGATTTTTTTAAATTTTTGCTTAAGCTTGGTTTGAAAATTTATTTTGAAGGAATTCAAAGGGCATAGTAGAGCATTATTATCGGTAACTGATGCCCCGAGGAAAGAAAATGCAAACACCTAGTAAGGAACCTGAAAGCTCTAGCATGACTCATGAAGAAGAGGAAGAAATGCAACATGATATATCAAAATTACAAGACCAAGTGCAACAACTGTCCCTTGCACAAAAAGGAACAGAATCTAAGATGGATGGTTTAAAGAAAGATGTAGAAGCTAAGATGGATGGTTTAAAGAAAGGTGTAGAAGCTAAGATGGACTGTTTAAAGAAAGGCGTAGAAGCTAAGATGGATGGCATGGAAGCTAAGGTGAATGGCATGGACGCTAAAATTGATGGCATGGATGATAAGATGGAAGAATTGAAGATAAATATGAATAAGTTGCTACAAGAAATGGTTACTAATGGTGAAAGGTAGTAAAGGAAACTCATGATGAGAACAAAAGAAATGTTAATCATGATTCCATAGACTCTAATGTTGGATCGAAGACTCACCATGTTCCAAAAATCGATATGAGGAAGTTTGATGGCAAGGATCCCGCCACATGGATATTACAGATGGAGCAATTCTTCGATCTCAATAATGTGCAAAACACACAAAAGGTACGTATGGCAACTTTATATTTGGAACCAAATCAGTTTGTATGGTATCAATGGCTTTGTTCTCGTAAACAATTTATCACTTGGGCAATTTTTACGGAAGAATTGATAGCACATTATGAGGATACAAAAAGCAACACTTTTTTTAGCCAATTGATAAGTCTCAAACAAAAGGGTTCAATAATGGAGCACATTGAGGAGTTCCAAAAATTGAACATAAGGGTAAAAGATATTCCAGAGGAGCATAGGATTGATGTGTTCATAGGGTCTTTAAAGGATAATATCCAACATGATGTGCGCCTTTGGGAACCTGATTCATTAGAGAAGGCATTCAGGTTAGCAAGAAAAATGGAAAGCAAAATTATGGCAACTAGGAAGCATACCATTCACAACTATAAAGACGGAAGTGTTGTTGCCCATAGTCTTCCACAACCTACAAGGTTGACACCACAACAATTGGAAGAAAAAAGAGCAAAAGGGCTTTGTTACAATTGTGATAGCAAATACACAAAAGGTCATAAGTGTGCTGAGAAGAAATTATTCTACATAGATTGTGAAGAGGAAGAAGAAAAGGAGCAAGAAAGGTCAAAAGAAGAGGATATATTCCAGGAACAAAGCCTAGATGAAGAACAAATAAATCCGACCATATCTTGTAATGCATTGGCGGGAATTACCACTCCTCAAACCATCAAGATAGAAGGACAAATCAAGAAGAAAAAGGTAATAGTGTTGATTGATTCAGGAAGCACCCACAATTTTATTCATTGTAGGGTAGCAAAAGAATTGAATTGCTTCCTATATCCAGCACCAGAGTGTCAAGTGATGATTGCAAATGGAGGAACAATAAATTGTTCTGGAAAGTGCCATAATATCAAGCTATCCATGGGAGAATATGTATTGACTAGCCCAATGCTTTCCATTCCAATGGGAGGTGCTGATGTTGTACTAGGAGTCCAATGGCTACAATCCTTGGGTACAATAGCTTTTAATTTTCAAGAACTTTTCATGAAATTTTCTGTGGAAGGAAAGGAAGTTGAATTAAGGGGTATTGCAGGGAAACCAGGAAAGATAATCAGCTCTAATGGCATGACAAAGCTTCTAAAAAAGGAGCAAAGAGGTGTAATTGCACAATTATGTTCGCTAGATGTTTCCACATTGGAATCATCTATTTCTCCAGATCTCCAAAAAGTCCTGGACAATCATTCCAAGGTATTTGAGACTCCCAAAGGTCTCCCACCTATGCGTGATCATGATCATGCTATTCATCTGATTCCAGGAAGTGTTCCTCCAAACATCAGGCCGTACAGATATCCCTATGTCCAAAAAAGTGAAATTGAACGTATGGTTGCAGAAATGCTAGAGGCTGGTATAATTCAACCGAGTCAAAGTTCTTTCTCAGCTCCAGTAGTATTGGTGCACAAGAAGGATGGATCATGGCGCATGTGTCCAGATTATAGGGAGCTCAACAAGCTCACTATTAAAGATAAGTTCCCCATTCCTGTCATTGATGAATTACTGGATGAATTGCATGGATCAATTTACTTCACCAAGTTGGATCTTCGTTCGGGATATCATCAAATCAGAATGAAGATTGAAGACATTCCGAAAACAGCATTTAGAACTCATGAGGGTCATTATGAATTTTTGGTCATGCCTTTTGGCCTTACCAATGCACCTTCAACATTTCAAGGTTTGATGAATTCAATTTTCAAACCATTCCTTAGTATTTTTTGATGATATACTAATCTACAGCAAGTCTTGGAAGGATCATGTTGAACATGTTGACAGGGTGCTACAACTATTGGAGGAGAAACAATTATATGCAAAAAGATCCAAATGTTTCTTTGGAGTCCAGGAGGTGGAATATTTGGGTCATATTGTATCTCATGAAGGAGTTAAGGTAGACCCTAGCAAAATTAAAGCCATTAAGGAATGGAAAATCCCCACATCCATAAAGCATCTGCGAGGATTTCTTGGGTTGACAGGGTATTATCGCAAGTTTGTTAAGAATTATGGGAGAATAGCAGCACCTCTAACAACATTATTGAAGAAAGATTCATTTTCATGGACTCCGGAAGCAACAAAGGCCTTTGAACATCTTAAAGAGGCAATGTGCCAAGCACCGGTCTTAGCTACACCGGACTTCACAAAAACCTTTATTGTGGAATGTGATGCTTCAGGAAATGGAATTGGTGTTGTTCTAATGCAAGATGAAAGACCCATTGCTTTTGAAAGTCGTCCAATCAAGGGAAAGTTTTTAAGCAAAGCTATTTATGAGAAGGAAATGTTGGCAATACTCCATGCACTTAAGAAATGGCGACCCTACCTAATGGGAAGACACTTCAAGGTAAAAACGGATCATGATAGCCTTAAATACTTTTTAGAACAAAGATTATCCTCTGAAGAGCAACAAAAGTGGGTCACAAAGATGTTGGGTTATGACTTTGAAATCATCTACAAAAAAGGGAAGCAAAATGTGGTGGCAGATGCACTCTCAAGAAAGGATGAGGATGTGGAAGCATTGTTGTGTGCCATTTCTATTATCCAACCAGATTGGATAAACGAAGCAAAGGAGGAATGGAAGAATGACGAAGAAGTGTGGGCACTTATTCGAAAGCTACAACAAGATTCCAGTACTTCTGATACATTTAGCTGGCAAAATGATTCGTTATGGTACAAAGATCGCTTATACCTCTGTAAGAATTCCCAGCTAAAACAAAAGATTCTTATGGAATTGCACACTTCTCCCTTAGGAGGGCACTCAGGATTTTTAAAAACTTACCACAGGGTTAAGAAGGAATTTTTTTGGGATGGCCTTAAATCAGATATTCAAAAGTTTGTGGCGGAATGTTTGGTTTGCCAAAAAAATAAAGTTGAAACAATTAAGACACCGGGTCTATTACAACCTTTATCCATTCCAAGCCAACGTTGGGAGGAGGTTTCAATGGATTTTATCACAGGTTTACCCAAGTCTGAGGGAAAGAGTGTCATCATGGTGGTAGTTGACAGACTTACCAAGTATGCACACTTTTGTGCATTATCACATCCATTTAAAGCCAGTACAGTTTCTACTGCATTTATGGAAACAGTTCAAAAGCTACATGGAAACCCAAAGATTATTGTAAGTGACAGAGATCCCATTTTCACTGGAAATTTTTGGACAAAATTATTTTCTTGTCTTGGTACTCAGTTAGCTCATAGCTCATCTTATCATCCTCAATCTGATGGGCAAACTGAGATAGTAAACAAATGTTTGGAAGGATATCTTCGTTGCTTTGTATCTGATAAACAGACACAATGGGTCAAATGGTTGCCTCTGGCTGAATGGTGGTATAACACTTCCTTCCATACAGCAACAAAAATGACCCCATTTATGGCACTTTATGGGTATCAACCACCATCCATCACATCATATTTAAGAGAAAATTCTAAGGTTCAGGCAGTGGAACATCACATCGAACATCAACAACAAGTCCTCCAACTCTTAAAGGATAACCTCGTGTTGGCACAAAATAGAATGAAACAACAGGCAGATCAACATCGCAGTGAAAGAAGTTTTGATGTAGGTGATTGGGTATTCCTACGGCTACAACCATATAAGAAAATGTCCCTAAAGCAAGCTAAGAAGGATAATAAATTATCACCAAAGTATTATGGTCCGTACAAGGTGTTGCAAAAGATTGGTACTATGGCATACAAATTGGAGCTTCCTGCAGCTTCTCGATTGCACCCAGTTTTCCATGTTTCATGTTTAAAGAAGGTTATAGGCGACAAGCTCCCAGTTCAAACAATATTGCCAGAACTTGACGAGGAAGGAAAAATTATATTGGAACAGGAAGCAGTCACAGAAACAAGAACTCGACAGCTACGAAATCGATCAATTTCAGAGTATCTTATCAAGTGGAAGAACTTATCCGCTGAAGATTCCACATGGGAGGATGAAAATTTTATGCAGAAGTATCCAGAACTACTCAAGCGTTGAGGACAACACTTTTTTGAAGGAGAGGGGCATGTTGGGTCCCTATAATACTAGTGATTACCCCATTACTATTGTAGTTATACCCCTTATTTATATTGTTGTGCCCCTATTACCCCCATATTGTTATTTATGTGCCCCATAGAATCCCTCTATTGTTATTTTTGTGGCTTTATATTATTATTGTTAGGTTGGCTGGATTATATTGTGACTCCTTAGACTCCTATATATAGAAAGGAGGTTTTGTCATTTGTATCATCGAAGAATTGTTCATTTATGTAATGTAAAGGAGGTTGCCCCCTCAAAGAGGTTGAATTCTAAGGCGTTGATCTTTCTTTTCTATCTTTTCTTGAGCTGGTTTCATAACACAAAGGTTGCAGAAATTGTAAACATGTACCCACCATATAATGACAAGTAGCTACGGTCGATGTTGGGGCACACAAGGTATTATCGCATATTCATCCGTAACTACGCCTCCATCACCTTCCCTATGGAAAAACTACTCAAGAAAACAAATGCATTCAAATGGTCGGAGGACTGTCAAACTGCCTTCAATATTTTGAAGGAAAAACTCATAAGTGTTCCAATATCAGTATATACTGACTGGAATAAGTAGTTCCATGTACATATTGATGCGTTAAGAATCACTCTAGGGGTTGTGTTGGCGCAACCAGGAGAAGGGAACTTAGACCATCCTATCTACTTTTCCAGTAGGAAGTTGTCCACTGCAGAGAAGAACTACACCATGATGGAGAGAGAAGCATTAGCCATGGTGTATTCATTACAAAAATTTAGGCACTAACTACTCGGGGGGTCGTTCAAGCTCTTCACAGATCACTCGACATTGAAATATCTAGTCAATAAGCCCGTATTAGAAGGGAGGATATGCAGGTGGCTGCTACTATTCCAAGAGTTCACATTTGAGGTAATCATCAAACCAGGCCGATTGAATGTTGGGCCTGATCATCTGTCTAGACTAGAGTCGAGGGAAGGTGGGGGTTCTCTGGATGATCAACTACCTGATGTAGATCTATTTCAAGTGGAAGCAATACTTGACTATTTGAGAGAGATTGCAACATTCCTGGCTACAGGAAACTGTCTGAAGGAATATACAGGGATGCAACAAAGACATATGGTAGTGCGAACAATTGATTATTAGTGTATTACGGGGCATCTATACAAGTTGGGGTTGGATCAGGTGTTGCGGCGAGGTATACTCCAACATGAATGAGAAGATGTTCTATGGGAATGCTACTCAGGGGTCACAGGTGGCAACGTAGGGGGGAAGGTGACCGCAGGGAAGGTTCTGCAGGAAGGGATATTTTGGCCAATGCTATACAAATACGCTAAGGAGTATGCTAAAGAATGTGATGTGTGTCAAATGGTTGGGAAGCCGTCGCATCAAGACGAGCTCCCATTGAAACCAGTATGTGCCTTGCAAATATTTGAAAAGTGGGCAATTGATTTCATCAGGCCGATCAATCCTCTGACGTGTCACAGTCATGTCAGGTACATCATTACGAAAACTGAATATCTCATGAGATGGGCTGAGGAAACACCTGTGAAAGATTGTACAATAGACACAATAGCCAGGTTCATTTTTGAAAATATCATCTCAAGGTTTGGTTGCCCAAGAAGCCTAACTAGTGATCAAGGAACCCACTTCATTAATGAAATGATTACTTCCCTACTACAAAACTTCCTGATCCAACATCATAAGAGCAACCCATATCATCCCCAGGAAAATGGGATGGTAGAGGCATTCAACAAGATACTTGAAAAAGGCCTAACCAAGTATTAGGGGAATTTTGAGGTCTAAAATGGGCCTCCTAAGGAATTATAAAATAATAGTGGAAATAATAAAATAAGATTACATTACATCATCAAATTTTAGAGGGAAAAAAGCTAAAACTATTTTTTCAACTCGTATTTTCAACTTATCTCCCTATGGGTTTACTCAAATTTCAAGAGGAAACACTCATTGGATGTAGAATTTGATTCCTCATCCAAGGAGTACCCATGTTGCATACTTTCGATGGACCCCGATACATGAAAAATGAGAAATACATGAAAAACGTGATTGCAATCACGTTTTTTCATGTATTTCTCATATTTCGTATAACAGGGTCCATCAAAAGTATGAAACATGGGTACTCCTTAGATGAGGAATTAAATTTTGCATCTAATGAGTGTTCCCACTTGAAATTTGAGTAAACCCGTAGGGAGATAAGTTGAAAATACGAGTTGAAAAAATAGTTTTATTATTTTTAATCTTTTTACTTTTTTACTCCAAAAATGGTGGATCATCCCCCATGGTTGACATCATCATCTTGAATCCTATTGGTTCTTATAAAGTTTATTTTGGTTGTACATTTTTCTTAGGAGGCCCATTTTAGACCTCAAAATCCCCCTAATGGTATGTTCGACAAATCAAGATGTTTGGGATGAAAGAGTGTCAACCATGCTCTAGGCATATCGTACTACAGTAAAGAGACTACAAAAGGAGATGCCATTCCAGTTGGTGTATGGCCGAGAAGCAGGTGTGACTGTAGAGTTCGTAATCCCCAGTATCTTCATTTCCCAAGCCACAAGGATGTCAGAAGACGAGTCACTACAGAAACGCTTGGAAGAACTATCAGAACTAGATGAAGCCAAGTTCTTAGAGGAATTCCACCAGTCAGTGAAGCAACGAAGACATAATGCGTGGCATGATAGACATATCAAGAAGAAGGCCTTCACGGTTGGGGGACACGTTTTTTATATGACAACAAGTTTCAAAAGTTTCTGGGAAAGCTACAGATGCACTGGTTGGGGCCCTTTATAGTTGTGGAGATCAGAGACTTTGGAGCGGTGAAGTTGGCGCAATTGGATGAGATATTACTACCGGGATGGGTGAATGGTGCACGCCTGAAACCCTTCCACTAATCAACCATTCATGTTCAAAATTGATAAAGTCTCTGCAAAGAAGTGTGGAAGTGGTTCCCTCCCCATTAAGAGACTTGGCATCGGTCTTGGAAGACCAACCATTAGCCCTTAGATAGATGCCATGGCAAACATCGGGAGACCCCAGTAGCAAAGAAATCAATGAAGCAACTTTCAATGAATGGTATGTTAAAATGATGGGGGTCGTGCAGGCTACTGAGATGATTCCCAGGGCACTGCTTGATGAATATTCATAGGTCATATGGTTCAGGGCCACACATGGAAACACCTTCCTCAGACCACACTGTGTCCACCAAGAGACTTTTCAAATGCGGGCACACAAGTTCACATTAACAACAAAAGCGTTCCATAAAGAAGCGGGGCCATGGTTAGGAGTCGCCTGCAAGATAAAATAAGGAAGATATTGATACTTGTTCGGGGGAATGGTACCGCAACCACAGACGGGAGATGAGGGCTTGGATACCAGGAAATGAATAGCGAAGTAGGAATTGCAACCCATGGTGACCCAGATGAAGAAGCAGATGAGTGCCATCAAGCATACCGTTGCGAGCCTAGCAGAATCAACAGGTATGAACTCTGAGTTTATTCCTTTGCAGGGTTTTTCAATGCAAAATCCTACAATTACCACACCCCTAGCTGTTGTTATCCCCCTGACAGGACCTAGTTCATGATCAAAGCCATTAATCCCCAAGCCCAGAAAGCAAAAAAGCGCAAAGCCACCCCTTGCTAAGAAGAAAAAGGCCATGCGCGAGATAACTATTGTTTACCTTACTAGTGAAGGACCCCAGATAGCCATGGATTCTCTAATTGTTGAATAAAACCCACCCTCCATATCCACTCTTTCACCCTGCTCGTGGGATCCATCCCCGCATACGACTTCAACCTACGCAACCTTGTCAAACCCCATCCCCCATGATACACGCATTAGCACTGACAACATGGAGGTCGACTCGGCTGTCCAGTCGGCCATGGCACTCCCCGATGGAGAGAGCAACATTGGGTCTATGATACCTTTCCTCTTGGGATTGGGCCCACTACCGGACGAGGTGCCTGCCGCATCACAACAATTGGCCACCAATATTGAACCATTTTCCAGCCTGTTCTCTTTAAAATTTCTAGTTGTTCCCATTCCGGTCATTAGTTTCATTCAACAGGTAGTCCAACGAGCTGAGAAGATCCACAACGAACTGGTTTCCAAGCATGAGCAACAGAAGCAACAGATCACCACTATTACAGTCGAGAGAGATCAACTTCGGTAGACCAATCAAGAGCTGCAAACACAGGTTGAACAAGTAACGTGTTGGCTACAAGCACTCTTGCCTATGATTGCCGACATAGTTATCGAGGCCCCAGAATATTTTTCTGCATTCACCTTGGTCGAATGCTACAACCATATTCAAGTTGCATGTATGGGGCTAAGTTTTTCCAATAGGGACCTGAAGTGAAGCCTTGAGACTGCAAGAGGGGCTCTGCCCTATCCATCTTCGAGCTATGTTGAGGAGATGGAGAAAAATCGCAATACCAGTGCTGCCTTGAAAGCATCAATCGCTGATGCCCTCGCCAACAGATACATTTTGATGGATCAAGTTCATGATTGGTCAGGCAGCTTGGCCATCAAGAAACAACTGGTCTACCTACTTCGGCAACAAATTCAATGGCTCAACGCCGACGGCTGAGATTACAAAGACAAAACCCAACGACAGAAGATCGATGCGAAAGTTGCCTCCCTCAAAGCCCGAGTTAGCAAATTGAGGATGAGTTGGCAAAGACAAAGAAGAAGATTCAAGACATCAGGCCACCAATGGATTCCTATGTCCATGCACTGCGACAACTATGAGATGAAATTGAGGAGAAGTGGAGCTCTCTACAAAATAGTCGAACTGCTCAACCTACATCCAACACGGCCGCAGAATTCATCAAACACGCCGGTGCAATCATAGACGCCTAGCAAGCCACTCTCAATGAATACACTCGCTTCCGTCAGGAGACGATTGCTACAGTACCTGAGTTGGGGCCCTTATTTGGAAAAGAAGGCCAGCAAGAAGCAACAACAATAATAGTGCAACAAGAAGCAACAACAACAATATCGCCACAAGAAGTAGGACCGACACCAAAGGAAGCAGTGACAATGGAAGCACCGCAGAGACATCGAAAACAACCATAAAGACAACGCTTAAGATAGATTGACTTCGGGACGAGTCAATGAACTATGGTTGGGGCCTGTTGGGGCATTCGTTTTGAGTTTTTGTGGGAAGACAAGACAGGAACAGGTGGCGGGGACGACTGGTCGAGTTTCGAAGTTGACAGCCGAGGGGGGGGGGGAACAGGAACCAGGAGTGGTCCGACAGTTGTGGGAGAGAGAAAGAGAAACCGAGCAAGTAGAGAGCAAATTCAATCAAAGGAAGAGTTAGCCGAGCAGGAAATAAGTGGAATTGGTAGTCTAGGTTCAAAGCAGAGGATAAAAGGAAAAGGAAAGGATGGGAAAGGGTCGATGATTACTAGCTATTGATGAACCAAGCGAGCCAGGGATTAATGCAACTTTCCTGAGTTGCGGAAGGCAGGTACACCCTTGCTCTGTTGGTCTCTGATATGTGGGTTGGGTTATTATTATTGTTGATGATCAGGCTTCGAGCCTTCTGTACTTATTTATGTATTTCATTATATGAAGCATAATGAAAGAGACAATTTGCACCTATGATGTATCGTTGAGTTCTATGATGGTTCTTTAAAATTTTTAAATATCTGTCTATATGTTGTATGATTTCCTAAGGTAATGTGAGTATAATAGTATGGATAGATTACAATAGGTGCTTGATTGTTATGAGTTAATATCGATTGCAGTTTGTGGTTCCCTTGGTGCCTCATTCTTACCCCTCACACTTCAGTCACGACACGCCTTGGGTGAGACTCCTTACCCTCTTCGGGTAAGGTGAAAATGCCGACGTTGTTCTAGACTACAACAGAGCCTTGTTGGCCCCTTGTGCCTGAACCTAGGGTCTCTTCCCCATTCCCATTTTCATGTCAACAGTTAGTGTTGGTATGTATGTATAATTGTCATGGTAATAATTAACATTCCTATTTTACATGTACATTTGAAATTTGATATATGCACATCTTTGAAACTATGCAAGTGAGACACTAGGAGTGCACTTTGGTGATGAAGTATGCACATACCTATGTAAGGTTTGCATGAATGGGATCTAGAAATAGATGCACATGATGTCGCTTGTATCAAATGTTGTTGAAGTTTGAAGTTTTAACTAGAGCCATTTAATTTTGGAGTAAAAATCTTTGTTTTAAATGTTGAAATTTAACCATAAACAACGTGTTAAAGTTCTTATTAATATAGAATTCTAATTAATTTTGATATTGTAGGTTGATTAAAAATTGAAGAAAACTCCTACTAATAATGTTCCAGCATCCATAGAACTCTACTCATTTAAAATATTTGTTGGATTCTTATGGTAGAAAATGTCCATTTACCATAAAATTAACATATTCCCTTTTTATTCTCACATATTAACAAGAAAAAACACTATAATTGAGGTGTTTTTATTGAATGGTTGGGACATACATCTCACACTCGCCCCATTTGGGTTCAAATCACCGATGAGGCTTTGGTAGGTTATGATAGTGCTAGAAGTGTAGGCTGCCCCCTGAATGGAGCTTTCCTCATGAGTGTATCTCTAAATATCTCAACCCTTAGTAAGTCATAAGTTTCACTAGCTTGTGGGTTGTTCGCACTAACCTAGTAATTATAATAATAACCAATCTAATTTAAACCTAAACCTCATCCAAATAATCCCAACAAATTATTAAATCCTCTATTATGATTTTTAATTAAAAACAATACTAAAACCCAAGAAAAGATACTTAGTGCAAGTAACACTTTGCCTTGACTTAATTAAATGAACTTAAAATCAAAGTAAAACTTGTTAGAGATAGAGAGGAAGAAATCTAGATATTCACATTGTATTTATTTTAGAATAGGGCGTTTAGAAATTTAATTAATTATCAATAATTATTAGATGGATGGTAGAGATTTAACCTTAGATAACAAATTTTAAAATATTCTTACAAGTCATAAATCAAAGATTGAGATTTATTTTTAAAATGGTTATTGCCTTTTAAGTGGAGTGAGGCACTTTCTAACTCAATATGATAGAGATGTTGCAATGCTTAACATTTTGACGTCGTCAAAATAAACTAAAATTAAATTAAAACAAAAATAAAATAAAATAATTATAATTATCAATAAAACATTCTAACTTAGTAAAATTACATTAAAAAAATATAAAATTAATATTTATTATTAAATATAATTAATAATTAAATCAATCTAGATCTGTCAATAAGAGGATCAAATTTCTTTTAGGATCAAATCTCTTTTAGAGTGAAAAGAGATTTGAGATTTGATCTTTCTAAGAGCTTGCTATATTCAAAATTAAAATAGATCTAAATTGATTTAAAAATTATTTTATGAACATATTTATAGAAAAATAAAAATAAATTACATATTTTTCTTGTTAAATATTTAATATAAATATGTTTAATTTATATATTATTTTTTTATAATTGATAATAATAATAAATAAAATTATAATTTAGTTAATATTATAAAGGGTTAAATGTAACGTTATAAATATTTTAATAGTTATTGGTGTTAACCCAACCTAGCTGGACCAACATTGCTTTTATGAAACGCATTAATAAGCTCTTTTTTGGCTTTTATTTTTAATAATTACCATTGATAACGCAAGCGATGGCGTGGATATAAAAAACAAAATATAACATATTAAAAACCTTTAGAGGCAAACCATCCAAATCTTTCCAACGGCTACACCGAGGGTAAGTCAACCTAAC
Source organism: Pinus tabuliformis (assembly GCA_031772625.1). Lineage (NCBI taxonomy): Eukaryota > Viridiplantae > Streptophyta > Pinopsida > Pinales > Pinaceae > Pinus > Pinus tabuliformis. Next base: position 1,044,990,216 of record CM062809.1, read on the forward strand.
GGACACAAAAAATAGCCGTTTCACAACGGTCACTACTTCACTCACAGTTCAAAAGTACCTATTCCCCCGAATCCCCTCAACACAGTTCTATTGCTCTCTGCTCATTAATTCCCTTGATTCGTGCGCATCGTTCTCCACATTATCTGTTGGAAGCTAAGCAGATCGAACAAAGGATTCAATGGGTGTTGGATGCATTAGTGCACTGGACGAGAAGATGTCAAAGCTTTCTGCAAGGGAAAGTGCGGCTCTGTATACTCGAAAACTCTTCAGGGGCACGAATTACACTGTGTTGGCCACATCAACAGCTTCCATAATCACATTGCTTTCCTTGAAATTGTCTCCCACCCGGTGGGGATGGATGTCGCTGGTAATAGACATGCTCACAGTCATCTCAGGGATAGCAGGATTCGTTTCCTCAACAGAGTCCGGGTGCTACACATTTCAAGTTGTGATGACCGCCATTACTGCGGTTCTTCAGGGCTGCCAGGCCCTGGTCCTCTTCACACAGACCACTTTGTGCTTGAATCATCTCAGGCCTTCCACTACATCAAACCCCAACGACTATGGGGGAAAAGCTCTGGTTCAATTTGATGCAGTTCTTTCCCTTTTTCTGTTCTGCATTCAGTGGGTTGCCCTGGCACTGGCCTGCATTGTTCATCACTGTGTGTTTGTTGATTTTTATGAAGATCTGGATGGGAAGAAGAAGGGCATGAGATGGGGTTCTGCTAAGGTTCAGGGAGAGCCTGTTGGAGGGGATAATGTTGATCATGCTGTTGTTGTTAATGTCGAGGAAGATGAGTCTCAGATGGCCAAGCTAGGTCTTAAAAACCCTACAGCTCAGGCTCAGAGGAGGGTATCGGCTTCACAAGAGTTCGAGAGTGTGGACTTGTGAGACTTGGAGAGCAAGGAATTGATACGGTTTAACTTATTCTTTGTAGTTGGTTTTATATATTCTTTTAGGGCGTGTACAGACTACTAGTACTTCCCAGAAGGGAGCTAGGACTCTGGTTTATTCTATTTGAGGAAGAAATTGTTTTTTCCTCCATTTGGGTTTTCTATGGTGTATTAAGTCTATTATGCAAGATAATGAAATTTAAAGATCCAAATCCCTGTCGTTGTGTAGGAGGTCTGAAATATTCAATAAAATTTAATATGCGTTTTTGGGAATTAGTCTCATAACAAGCCTACAAGGTGAGCCTACAATGGTTTTTCTAAAAATGGGAAGGGCTTTTCTTGCACCATATGTTGTGTCTTGTATCTTTGAATATCTATATGAAAAGTATATCAATGTGTTAGTTTTTAACATTGTATCTTAATATTTCTCTCTGCATTTTGTGCTCTAAGTACTCTGGTTTTTACCTCATGTGGGTTTCTATGCTGTGACAAGTCTGTTGTGAAATAGTGGTACCTTGCCCGAGACTACAGATTTATCGTTTGATATTCAATAAATGTGAATGGTTTTTTGGCATTTCACAGAAGTTACGTGTTAAAAAAAAGAATAATCTCACAAAAAGGTGAACCTGCAATGGATTTTCTGAAATGGAAATGGCTTTTCTTGCATCATATGCTGTGTATTTTTAAATTGTATCTTTGCATTTTGATCTGTACTCGAATATCTATCTCAAAAGCATACGAATATGTTAGTTTTTTCCATTGTATCTTAACATTTCTCTGTAGTCTGAGTACTTTGGTTTTTACCTCTGTGAGATTCGATTCTGTATCAAGTCTGTTATGCAATAGTGGGCGCCTGCCTGAAACTCCAGTTTTATCATTTAATTAGATACATATCTTAGAAGTTAGAAGGTCTGGAATATTGCATAAATATTAATGGGTGTTTTGTCATTTTACCTGGAATGGCTTTACTGAAATGGAAATGGCTTTTCTTGCACCATATGTTGTGTATTTTTAAATTGTATCTTTGCACATTGATCTGCACTCTTAATATTTATATGAAGAGCATATCAATGTGTTAGGGTTTTACATTGTATCTTAATACTCTGATCTGTAGGTTTTTAAATTGTATTTTAACACCCTGATCTGTACTCTGTACTCTGAGAAGTTCATAATTCTCTGGTTTTTTACTCGTGGGGTTCTATGCTGTATTAAGTCTATTATGCAATAGTGGGTATCTTGCCTGATACTCCGGTTTCATCTTTTGCTTTAGATCCGTATCACATGTAGGGAGGTCTGGAATATTCAATAAACATTAACAATGGGTGTTTTTATTTCACAGAAGTTTTTGTTCAGAAAAGTAGTTCTCACAACAATGTGGATTTCCAATGTTTTTTCTGAAATGGAAAGGCTTTCACCATATGCTGTGTGTGTACTTTGAATATCTATACCAAGAGCATATCAATATGTTTCACATTATTATATCTAAACACTCTGCTCTGTATCCGTACTCTCAGAACTCGGGTTTTTACCTCGTGTGGGTTTCTATGCTGTATCAGACCAATTATGCAATGTGGGTTCTTTGCCTGAGACTCTGGTTTGGTCCTTTGGTCAGATCCACATGCATGTGCAGAAGGTCCAGATAATAAATTTATTTGGTTTGATATATCGCACATAAGTTTAAGTTTTCTGAAATGGGAATGGCTTTCCTTGCACCATATGCTTTTAGTTTTTACATTGGATCTTTGCAGTAGTCTGCTCTGCAAAAGGGAGGGCTTGTATTTCAAATTTGTTCTCTGCCCTATCTTATAACAGCATATCAATGTGTTGTTGATTTAAAGGACTTTTCTTGGACTCACATGCTTTGGGTTTTTACATTGTGTATCTGCTCTCTGCTTTGTACATCGCGTATCAGTGTTATTGAAATGAAGGGCTTTTTCTGGCACATTATTCTTCTTGTTTTTACATTGCATCTTGCAGTCTGCTCTGTACTCTCGTTATCAATATCAAGCGCATATCAATGTATTAGATTTTATCTTTTTCTCCAGAGACATTGGACAGTTTGTATTAATATTAAGGTTGTAGTGAATGCTGCATAGTTACGAAGGCTTTACACCAAAAGACTGCAGTTCAAGAAATGCCATCCGAGTCTGCCTAAGGCTGCCAATTACAGGTAGCTTCCAGTACAATATTAAACGAAAATACATCTAAGGATTTTAATAACGGAAAAGGAAGGAAAACCTAACAGATAAGATAAGATAATATAATGATATTTATGTGATAAAAACTTGACTAAACTGAGAGGGGTGAATCAGTTTAGTATATTCATGAACATTAAAATTATATTCATTAACTGAACCATTACATGAACAACTTAACAAATGATGACCAGCAGATTGAATATGTGAACAACAATTAATAAGCAAACCAAAACATCATATCAGCACATAATAATAACACATATTGACACCAGATATATGTGGAAACCCATAAAGGGAGAAAACCACGATTTTATTATTGTTGTGATGCAAAGACAAGCTCGTACTCCTTATTACATCTGATTTTTGTAGGCTCCAACCTACACGAGGCTGCTACCTCAATTTTCTGCAAGTTGCAAAATGCAGGGAAACTCCAACTCCCATATGTTTATAGGAGGTTCCTACCTCAACCAACTCCAACTGAATATTTATCAAGCCACAACTTGAAAGGAGACTACCATCCCCTGATGCAAACAAGAAACAACAATGTGTTGGTTTACCTGGTCATAAATTCTGCATGTCTCCCTCTTCATTTCTGCCTGTTCTTCCCTTCAAATCTGCATAATATCAGCTCCATATGTGTCAGGTAGCTAATGCATAATAGTTCTATAAGCTCTCTCACATTCTCCCATTCTCTAATCTTCTTATTGCCTTCCAAAATCACATATTTTATAAGGATAGTTTTCTGGTTGTTTGTACCCCACATAGGAATATGAAGTGAATAGGTTTGACTCTTTGCCTTGCCTTCCACTCATTCGTTTCCAAACTCTCCATATCTTGAATATTAGAACACAAAAATAAATAATCCATCCAATATTACTTTCAGCCACATGTAATCATTAAATGCATCAACATAATTCCAACATCAAATATCAATATTTATCATTAATGCATCATAACAATCTTTGAACATCTTTGCCTTTGCCTCGGAGTCTTGCATCACAACATCTTCATGTCATTGTCTCAACAGCGTTGCTGTCATGGAGTCTTTTCATTGCCTTGCATCACAACAATTCATCTTAATCACAAAAAATTCTTCAATAAGAAATATCTTGCATTACATCATGACTTATCAAAGCCATCAACACAAACATCAAGCTATCAACACAACATATGCAAGCATAACTCAAATTGTTTTGCATGCACCAACTGTGCCATGATATTTGTTGCCCCTTTTGTTCTATTGTCAATAGTTCAATACCAAATTAACCATATGCAAACATGCCAACATATCACCATGCCATATCACATGCTTTTGCTCCTTTGCTTGCTTCTATAGCATACCTTCAATGCTCTTGCATCCCTTGCTGCTCCTGTTTCTTTGCTTTGCTTTGCCTTGCTGCTGCTATGTTCCTTGCTCTTGCACACCTTTCTGTTGCTCCTTGCCTTGTTGTGCTGCTCCTATGTTCATTGCTCATGCATACCTTATTGTTGCTCATTTCCTTGTTGTTGTTGTTTGCTTTGCTGCTCTTTTGCCATCAATGACATTAATGCCATCAATCTCCCCCTTTGAACTTGATGGCAACACATTCCCCTTTTTTCTTTAGAAATATTTATCCATACTACTAATTGTTGAAGAATCTAGGGCAGTTAGCATTAGTAATATTCTTCTAGACTTGATAACAATTTGTAAAGTTCTTTTACAGTTTATCTTAGATTTATCTTCTTCTTATTATTAATGTATATGTTTACTTCATCAAACTGCTACCAAAAACAAAGAGACAAGAACTCAAGAAGTTGGCATTCTCTGCCAGGACCAAAACCTCTCCCTCTTGGAGAGGAAAACCTACACGTAATTCTTCTTATAGAGATTCCAATTAACGAACACCAAGACCATAACCCTTGGCCTACTAGGCCACTCCAAGACCCAAGACACCAATCCTCTTCTTTGTCAGTGTTGAGATCATCATTACTGTAACTTCACTGAGATATTCATCATAACAACGAGATCATTGCTACTACACCATTGCCACACCTTAACTGAGATCTTCACCTTGTAATTATGTCTCCATTAGGATCATGACTATATCAAGATCATAGTTGTGTTCAGAATGAATTCCGAGATATAGTGTGATACTGTGGGATCACTGAGATCCCTGTCATCACTGCTACCCATCCGAATTTATAGTCCTATACCCATTTGAAATTCAGTCCTGCACCATACAAAATAGCAATCCTGCACCATATGAAATAATAGTCCCGCACCATACGAAATTACAGTCCTGCATGTCATATGAAATTTCAGAGATGTCCAAAATTCTATTCTTCTATGGTGACTTCAGCTGCGTATATATAGTAGTTCCGCCTCCATAAATAAGTCGATCTATCACCATGAATTGTTGTGTCTCCACATATGAGCCAACTTGTCATTTAAATATATTTTGGGGCCGACATTGTTGTCTTTTTCATTGTTTAGCAGGCAGACTTCTTCAAGAGGATTGTGCTTTCCTTGTAGGATTGTTCTAGACATTAGGTTTGACTCATATATATTACATATATCCTCAAGAAGGACTCTTTACACATGATTTTGATTCTTTGACTTTGCTAGACCTATGGAATGAGTAAGATATAATTTATAAAAATAATATTTCTTTTTCTTGACAAGTATAAAGATCAAAATTACATTGACGAATACCGAACCTAGTTACACTTTTCTTCAACACTCCCTCTTAACTAGGGAGGTATTTACAATGGTACTTGGTTATTCTCAATCTAAAGAATTTCTCATAAGAAGAATCAGATTGGTAATCACATCTATATAGCTCATATCAACCAACATTGTCACAATGCAAGGCCTTGAATAATAGCTCCATCTCTCTACGAGACCATAAGCTACAATGTTGGTGAGACCAATGATTTATAGACACCTCCATCATTGTCTCTGAAGGTACATACCCCCCCCGGGTATTCATTGAGTATGACCTTCTAGGCCTATTCTTATCTTGGGTTCCCAACCCTCAAAGAATATCAGTCCTCTTCCCTACTCTTATCTTGGATGCCCTACACATCCTTAAAGAGTATCAAATGCCAGATGATTACCCAATCCTCCCATTCTTTCTTCCCAAGTGAAGACAAGAATGTTGTGTCTATCACATGTCTACATTTCCATTCATGGCCTTCATCTAGACTTACGACTGTTAGTCTTGGTCTAGTGCATGACACATGAAATGGAAAAACACAATTGTCACTCCTTTGTAATCAGGGGTGATATAATTCAAACTCCCTCTTGATCAGGGACCTATCAGAGCTCCCTCTTAGCTAGGGATTCCTTTATACATTAGCAACTTCTTCTTCATGGATTCTTTAATTGCTTGATCAAATTCTCTCCTTGATGTCATGAAATTTAGTTGAGCTTCTTCCTTGTAGGGGAAAAACCATTGATCACTTTCCTTCTTATTCCATCATGTCATTCCTTTCTTCATGGAAAGTGGCCTTCTTGGCATACATCTAGAACTTTCCTCATATGGCTACTTCTTTTCTCTCCATGCCTCTTTTAGGAGTTTCCATCCATCGCATGAATGCTAGTTGTACGTGTACTTACAAGTCTTGTTCTAGTAGCCCTACATGAACTCATCCAAATGTTATTCAAGAAATCAAAACATCATATTAAATTAAATCACACCTTACGAGATGGCTCTTCATCATGACATCTTCCTATAGGTATCAACATCTTGCATACATGTTGACACATCTCAAGGGTTTTCATCTTTTTTTAGACTTTCATCAGAGTCTTCATATCTTTCCAAGAGATTTCCAAGTCAAATCTTCTTTGTCTTTTGGATGTTGATTGCCTTCATCATGGTTGCATATCTCATCATTGTCTCTGAAGGTACATACCCCCCTGGGTATTCATTGAGTATGACCTTCTAGGCCTATTCTTATCTTGGGTTCCCAACCCTCAAAGAATATCGGTCCTCTTCCCTACTCTTATCTTGGATGCCCTACGCATCCTTAAAGAGTATCAAATGCCAGATGATTACCCAATCCTCCCATTCTTTCTTCCCAAGTGAAGACAAGAATGTTGTGTCTATCACGTGTCTACATTTCCATTCATGGCCTTCATCTAGACTTACGACTGTTAGTCTTGGTCTAGTGCATGACACATGAAATGGAAAAACACAATTGTCACTCCTTTGTAATCAGGGGTGATATAATTCAAACTCCCTCTTGATCAGGGACCTGTCAGAGCTCCCTCTTAGCTAGGGATTCTTTTATACATTAGCAACTTCTTCTTCATGGATTCTTTAATTGCTTGATCAAATTCTCTCCTTGATGTCATGAAATTTAGTTGAGCTTCTTCCTTGTAGGGAAAAAACCATTGATCACTTTCCTTCTTATTCCGTCATGTCATTCCTTTCTTCATGGAAAGTGGCCTTCTTGGCATACATCTAGAACTTTCTTCATATGGCTACTTCTTTTCTCTCCATGCTTCTTTTAGGAGTTTCCATCCATCGCATGAATGCTAGTTGTACTTGTACTTACAAGTCTTGTTCTAGTAGCCCTACATGAACTCATCCAAATGTTATTCAAGAAATCAAAACATCATATTAAATTAAATCACACCTTACGAGATGGCTCTTCATCATGACATCTTCCTATAGGTATCAACATCTTGCATACATGTTGACACATCTCAAGGGTTTTCATCTTTTTTTAGACTTTCATCAGAGTCTTCATATCTTTCCAAGAGATTTCCAAGTCAAATCTTCTTTGTCTTTTGGATGTTGATTGTCTTCATCATGGTTGCATATCTCATGATATCTTCCTTCCTCACACATTCCATTTCCAGGAGATTTCAATCAGAGTTTCTTAGTCAATTACCTCATACTTCATATGAGGACATTTTATGTTGATATCATCTAGTGTGACTTATGCCTTCTCGCATTCTTTCAGAGGAGAAGATCTCTTGATCATGCTTCTCAAGATAGAAGTAATGATTCATGTTACTTGCAACCATATGACATGACATTATAATATACAAGCATACATACCTCATTTTACCTTTAGGTCATCTAGGCTTCTTCCAGTAGCTCCCTTGATTGAAAAGATCTTCAATCCCTTGATCTACTTCATGTCATCACACCATTATCCCATGAATTCCATAAATTGGAGTTCTTGATGAAACACTTACTCCCTCTATATATTGGCGAACCTCGATGATGATTCCTTCAGAGTTCTTGAGGATCTTGCATATCCTTATCTGGCAAATGTTTCCTTTTTCCCTTAATGTATGATGAGCCTTGTCCTGGATGAAATCTTTCTTTCCTTCAATGTTCAATGAGATTCCCAAGAGATATATCCTTCATGTTTGATTGCCATAGATTTTGTTCCTTTTGTCCTTCATGATATCCATGGTGATGTCACGAGCTCTTGCTTCTAATGCTTTCATGATGCCATGATGCATCTTATTATCATTTTCATATCTTATAACACAAGATATAGGAGCTTATGATAGGATCCTTTTGTGAGGGCTACTATCTTACTCACAGGAGAGATTTTATACTCCCTCTTTCCTTGGCCCTTTTATTTAGCTTTCTCCATCTCTTAGTGATATGAACTTCCAAAATCTTTCTATAGTATTGAATCTTAACTATACTTATTTTTGTCTTTGCTTGAGGACCAACCTTGCCTTTCCTTTCTACACATGGTTGAATTCTTTTATCCACAAATTGTCAGGTGAGGTATCCTTCTTTTTTCATTGATATTTTTTATCTTGCTCATCAATGATGACTACCTTATTATCATCTTTCCTAGATCTTCATGAAGTTATTCCTTCATTCTTTGATACCTTTACTATTGTGTAGGTCTAAGTGACCTTCTTTACTTTAATTTCCAAGAGTATATCTAGCATTTCATATATCTCTCTTTATGTCTCTTCTTCTTCTATTTAGGTATGAGAGGAATTTTGAGTGATATCATATGAATCCTATGAATCTCTTGATGGATTCAAACAATGCTTGACCTCCATAGACCTTTTCATAGATATCAATGATTTCTCTTTTCTATGAGGATTATGACAATCCTTCTTATTCTATATAAGGACTTTCGATTGTCTAACCAATTTATAAATCCCCTTGCAATCATGAAATCATTTAACCAAATCTGATTATAAAATTGAAAGATACTTACTTGGTGTGTGAAGAGGAGATCTTCACCTTGAGGCTTCTTTTGTTTGAGCTACCCATCATTAGTATCCTTTCATCATGAATTCCTTGGAGACCTTTTAGCACCATGACATTAGTGGTCTTGACATCACCAAAACTTCTTCATGACCTTCCCAATTCATCTTTAAGTTATTTTTGAATTCAATATATTGTTGACATGCTAGTGATACTATGTTCTAAGTCAAGCATCATGCTATTGAGATCATATTCATAGACAAAATTTGAGAGTGTGACAAGTATATTGATATGGTACTGCACTGAGACAGTGATGTCTATGTGCATAGAGTTGTATAGAGATGCAATGTATAGAGAGCTCAAACTTGTCACTGAATAACATAACTAAACTGTGGGTGGCACTATATAGAGAGACTGTCTCATCATCGAAACTGTCTTGATGTAATAAGTATACTAAGACAATGATGTAATCATGAATTGTGAGAGGTATTCCTTGGATTACTTCTAATATATATATATATATATATATATATATATATATATATATATATATATATATATATAGATATATATAGATATATATATATATATATACACCTGAGACTATCTTTTATGGTATGGAGAAAGTTCAGTGATCAAGAAGAGAGGATCACTGATATACTCCATCAAACTGAGCATGAGTTGAGTGCATGACTATAATTACTGAAGTTGATACTCCATGACTGTTGTATACTTGCTTGTTGAATACTTGCTCCTTTAATCCTTTCAACCTGCTATGATGTCCTTGAAGACAGATCCTTGTATGTCTCTTTTGTTGCCCTTCTCTTTTGTTGCCCTTCATTTGACATCAACACCTTAGCTTTGATACCATGTTGAAGAATCTAGGGCAGTTAGCATTAGTAAGATTCTTTTAGACTTGATAACAATTTGGGAAGTTCTTTTACAATTGATCTTAGCTTGATCTTATTCTTATTATTAGTGTATGTGTTTACTTCATCAAATTGCTACCAAAAACAAAGAGACAGGAACTCAAGAAGTTGACATTCTGCCAGGGCCAAAACCTCTCCCTCTCGGAGAGGAAATTCCACACGTAATTCTTCTTATAGAGATTCCAATTGACAAACACCAAGACCATGACCCTTGACCTACTAGGCCACTCCAAGACCAAGACACCAATCCTCTTCTTTGTCACTGTTGAGATCATCATCACTGTTGCTTCAATGAGGTCATCATTACTGTACCTTCACTGAGATATTCATCATAACAATGAGATCATTGTTATTGCACCATTGCCACACCTTGATTGAGATCTTTACCTTGTAATTATGTCTCCATCAGGGTCATGACTATACCGAGATCATAATTGTGTTGAGGATGAATGCCGAGATAGAGTGTGATATTGTGGGATCACCGAGATCCTTGTCATCACTACTACCCATCCAAATTTACAGTCCTGTACCCATCCAAAATTCAGTCCTGCACCCATCCGAAATTCAGTCCTGCACCCATCCGAAATTACAGTCCTGCACCATACGAAATTGCAGTCCTGCACCATACGAAATAACACTCTTGCACCATACGAAATAGCAGTCCTGCACCATACGAAATAGTAGTCCTGCACCTCATACGAAATTTGATAGATGTCCGAAATTCTATTCTTTTGTGGTGACTTAAGCTGCGTATAGATAGTAGTTATGACTCCATAAATAAGCTGACCTATCACCATGAACTATTGTGTCTCCACATATGAGCTGACTTGTCATTTAAATATATTTTGAGGCCGACATTGTTTCCTTATTCATCATTTAGCAGGTAGACTTCTTCAAGAGGATTGTGCTTGTCTTGGAGGGTTGTTCTAGACACTAGGTTGACTCATAAATATTACATATATCCTCAAGAAGAACTCTTTACACATGATTTTGACTCTCTGACTTTCCTAGACCTATGGAATGAGCAAGATATAATTTATAAAAATAATATATCTTTTTCTTGACAAGTACAAATATCAAAATTACATTGACTAATACTAAACCTAATTACACTTTTCTTGAACATTAACCTCTAGTTACCTCCCCCTTTGACATCAATGGCAAGGGGGTTAAAAAAATTTCCCACAATGGTGTTCATACAAGTGCCTAATTCTTTGAACAAATACTTTGACAAATATAGCTCAACAAAGTTCAAAGTTTTTCATGCTTGTAGCAGCCATTAGAGCCTGTTCAACAACCACAACATAATTTTGAGATGTTATCCAATAAAATCTCTGATGACTGCAGTAAATAAGTCATATGTTGTAAGAAAAATAAATTCAATCCATCCAAGGGCAATACTATTGGACATATGGACAAAGAGATAGAAAAGCTACTACTTTCTCTTCTTAGAATACATTTTTTCATCCCATCCGTTATTGAATATCCTTTGAGCAAAGAAATAATGTACATTTCAATGATCTTTGTTAAATGCAAGTCTTTCCCTCAAAACAACCTCTTTAGACCAGATTTTACAAGGCAACATTTAACGAACAGACTTTGAGACTCCCATAACTTTAGTTAGGTGTTTCATATTGATATAATAATTGTTGTGCCATATTGATATAATAGTGAACGTTGTTGGCATTGACATGTTGATATAATAAACCATGTTCCAATGCAATGAGCACAATTCTAATATCCCTTTAGCATTGGCATTGGCATGTTGATATAATAACCCATGTTCCAATGCAATGGAAACAATTCTAGTATCCCTTTAGCATTCTAATATATCGCAATGGCTTGAACACGATATAATAACATGATGGAAACTTGAATAAACTTAATCCCAATTTATTCAAGGCTGTTTTAGCATTGGCATTGGCATTGGCATTGGCATGTTGATATAATAACCCATTCTAGTATCCCTTTATCATTCTAATATATGGCAATGGCTTGAACACGATATAATAACATGATGGAAACTTGAATAAACTTAATCCCAATTTATTCAAGGCTGTTATACTGGTGAAGAAGCTGTAGTATGATGTTGTTCAAGAAAACCATACAAAGTGTTGTTGATTTCAGAGAGAATATGATGTCTACAAGGAGCGAGGAAAGAGGGAATATTTTGATTCCAAAAGGAAAAAAAAAAAACTAGCATAACCCTTCATTTCAAAATATCTTATACCGGAACTTAAACAATGTCACTAACACTCCATATAAAATAGATGCCAAACAAAAGATGTAGTGAAGTTTTAGAGCATTTAGGTCCAGACATCGAATACCTAGTCAGCACCACAGATTTGGTGCGACCCACAATCATCTCATGCATTGGAAATAATGTTTTATGTTCTATTATATCTTAATAAGCTCCTCCATTAATTAATATTACGCTTCTTGCAGACTCTTGTCACAAGTGTGGCAACAAGCTTTCTGACATCAACAATATGGGTGAAGGAAATTTGGACAACAAATATTCATTATTTAACAGCAACAAATATTCGTTCCTACCAACCATGTTGCAACCAACAACGACATAAGAAATGCACCGCATATGTACATTGTTTCGGAACATCTTTGCCAAGGAATTAGTCCCCTTAGTTAACGCTGCTCAACGCTTCAACTCAGTTCTACCAAAATGACACATCCATGAGATTGAATGTCTTCGTTTAATGAATCCATGTGTTTTGTAGTTCCTACAATCTTTCTTCGTCACATATGACTGGTGTTAATAAGCTTGCAACATATTAGCATCGACTAGTTCATCAAATTCATTCTTCAATGCACATCCAAGCCGGATCTTTAACCTTCTATCTTGGTAAACGTGGAGAATACATTTCAATGTTGTTGTGCAACTAGGTGAATATAGATTGATCTGAGTCAACACTCATAGGTTTGCTTTCCGGGCTGTGTGTATGTCGAGCTAAACCTAACTTGAATTGCAAGAAATATGATCAATGGATTCACGTGGATTTTTCTACTTCAACACTAATAGTCATTGTTGATTGCTGAGAGCCTTTGCACGGAAGTTTTGTTGGATGCAAGGATGACATTCAAGGCTATTATGGAAGTCATGGCGTGCAACTTGGAGTGAGGTTTCGAAGAAGCGTGGTTTGAAGGCATTATATTGTCTTGTAAATGAGACCGTTGTTATCAGTTAAGGCCACACCCTTCATCTACCAACAACAGAAATTGGGCGGTTGGTGATTTAGTCGAAGCAATTGAAAGTGAAGCAGGTTCTCCCTGACCTACAGTACCATGTTGAGTTTTCCAAAAATAAATTCGATAATATATATTTCACCAGTTCCATATATGTGTAGGGCTGTATTGGGAGAATGAAAATGGCATCTACCATTTCCATAGCCGTAATGCATCATGCATATATAGATGTCATATGATGTGTAACTCTACCAACATGACTTGTAGAATGAATAGATGAACCAAACGGTCGTTTCATGAGTGCGATTGCTGTGATACAAGCATTTCCACCACACGACGAATTAAGAGGTCAACACCTCCCCTTGAACATTCATCATGTCAATGATACATCATGGATGACATTAGGGCATAAGACCTTAGTTCCAGGACTCCATGTAGTACACCATATGTTCATACACGCGCGACCGTTGAAGCATATCTGCCATGTTATTCAGTCGCTTTGAAATTATTTCATGAGTTATTTTATCAATTCAATGAAGCTTGGTTACATAACGTACAACAATTTTCTTCATAATATTTGCCAATACTGCAAAATTTGTGCCATAAATATATTCCTTACACATACTGATAGCACAGAAGGCATTATTTTTTAGAAACAGGCATTTTCGACATCGATGATGTGTTTGTTGCACTTTAACACAAATTTAACGTGGCCCTGTCCTCCAACCTATACAAATGCAATGGAATCTTGATTATTACTTGAGTAACTCATACAGGTGTCTTTAGGCTTACGATTTTTGATACCAAACGATCCTTTTATGAATGTGATTGCGGTAATCTTGTTCTGGAATACTCAGCGCATGTCTCTAGAAACTTTCAACCAACTTCCTTCTGCAATACACCTCCTACAACTTCTGGCACACATTCATCTCATAACGCACTTTTGGCAACTGATAGCTGATTTCTCATGTTCAAATTGTAACAACCTTTACTGACCCGTCAGCCAAATGTAACACACATCATCAATCCTCTGTCTATTCTATCCATAACATTTCCAATCAAGTATTGACCATGTTCAAACTTTGAACGCTATCTCTCCAAGCTACAACCTTCTGAACGCTGCTGTATTGTCTTGATGCTGAAAAATTGTATTATAACGTTATGCATCATCAACCAATGACTTGAACCCTGTCAATTACAATGAATGCTACCAACATGAATAATGAAAGTTGTATTGTAATGTGTCCCATATGAACACATCTAGAATCCCATTCAACACACTTTAACGCACAATAATCTGTCAAAGCACCATAATATTTTGTGGCCTTTTGTCCTCTGGTAGTCCCATGCATTTCTGTCATGCGTTACCTGTCAGTTCCCTTTACTGCACTTTATCCTTGATAGCATACAGAGTTCATTCTTGTCCATTGATCTTGTACATAAACCATCTAATCATTTCTCACAATCTAGAGGCTGCTAGGGCACAAAACCCTTAAAAAAATTGTATGTAATTCCATCAATGCCTCACTATAAACTCATGCTTGGTTAATCAATGCTTGGTCTCACACTTTTGTCATTCCATTAGCACTTCATTCCAATGCCTTTTATCAGCACTACCACCAACGTTTTGTGCCAATGCTCCATTAACGTTCCTTATATAACACTTTGTTATAATATAAATGAATGCTGCGTTAATATCATAAATTCTTGGAATACATGAATGTTTCCATAATACCACTGTGTTAATAACGCTTTTTTATAATATACCTGAATTCTTTGTTATACTTGGAATGATGCTTGTAGAATGCTGCTTGGAATACTGCTTTGAATACCAGTGCGTTAATACTTGGAATGCTGAGTTAATGCTTGGAATGTTGCTTGTAATTTTAGCTCAATGCTGCCTTGTAGTACTGCTACCCGAATCAGTGTTCTCAAAATGCTGCTACCAATACAATATCAACCTTTTTTAAAGTGATTAAAGAAAACAATCATCTCCTCTTCTTCTCGGTGGCAATGTTCCAAAAGCATTGTTACCCTATGTTGTGAAATATATCTTTTCATTTGTCACGGTGTCATGGTTGCAATAGGCCACTCCCCATGTGATTGATAATATCATATCTGAACAGCATTGATTTCATTGTTGCCTATATATATATATATATTTACTTCACGATCCCCATGTTAATGTGCTTTCATTGGTAAATGGCCATATCTAGTGTCTCTGAGTTTTCCTATGCCCAAAATTTATTTGCACCGAAGGGAATACAATTTCCACTTTGCCTACTTATCTGATGGTTTGGTTATATGATATCAATCATACATGGTTTGGTTATATGATATCAATGATCAAAAACTTGTCTTTGCAGATTCGTATTTGAACCATATGCTTTAGGAATGTCTTTCTCGAGGACATTTACAAAAAAAAACTTTATTATTTCAAACCCTCTAATGCTTTCTACTTTCATCCCTCTAATGCTTTCTACTTTCATCCCTTTCGGGCAACTCAATTTACCTTCATCTAACTTCATATATCCATTTTCTTTATAAATATCACTATGATTTTAGCTTGTTTCTTTTTGTAGCTTTTAGAGTTTTGCAGCTACTGTATTTTGAATATTTTTATGTCATGTGCAACAACTTGTGTAGAAATCACCTTCTTTTTTGTTGAAAGACGTGCAGGTGGTGCATGCTTTTCAATGCGGTCCTGCAAACACATTTCCTTTTCAAATTGGAACTGAATATAGTCATCATTATTTTTTTCATCAAGATTTTATTGTAGAAACACTTCAACATATAATAAATTATCAAAGAACTTGTTGTAGCGGCTACAACCGCCCTCCAAATTTTTAGCCTGCACCAATTTCAAAGCCTCCCTTGGAGAGTTCTCTTGATGACTGCACACAGTCGGGTTCACTCAGTGAGCTCGTGTGAGTCTTTACATATGCCTTGCTTGTTCATTGCATTCAAGTCTCTGCATGTTGATGTCCAAGTCATGCTTGCGACCATGTTCTGGTTATGCTCGAAGTCTTCGCTTCGTATGTGTTTGTTGTGTTCGCCATGAAAGCATCTGTCGCACTCACACACAGAGTCACATTCATTGTCACGCAAGCATCATCTCGATCAATGAACGATCAATCACGAGTGTTGCGCTTGTTGCTTGCACTGTCGGTCAGTCATGTTGAACATGTGTGTCTGGATGGTTCGGTCGTTTCGTCGTTAAGTCATGCGAGTGTGTGTTCGTATGACCACCTATGCACCTTTCGACTGTTCACACACTTAGTCATTTTTGCTGAAGTTCTGATGACCAAAAATTCATAATGACCCTCATGAGTTCTAAATGTTGTTTTCGGAATGTCTTCAGTCTTCATTCTGATTTGATGATATCCTGAACGAAGATCCAACTTGGTGAAGTAAATTGATCCATGCAATTCATCCAGTAATTCATCAATGATAGGAATGGGGAACTTATCTTTAATAGTGAGCTTGTTGAGCTCCCTATAATCTGGACACATGCGCCATGATCCATCCTTCTTGTGCACCAATACTACTGGAGCAGAGAAAGAACTTTGACTCGGTTGAATTATACCAGCCTCTAGCATTTCTGCAACCATACGTTCAATTTCACTCTTTTGGACATAGGGATATCTGTACGGCCTGATGTTTGGAGGAACACTTCCTGGAATCAGATGAATAGCATGATCATGATCACGCATAGGTGGGAGACCTTTAGGAGTCTCAAATACCTTGGAATGATTGTTCAGGACTTTTTGGAGATCTGGAGAAATAGATGATTCCGATGTGGAAACATCTAGTGAACATAATTGTGCAATTACACCTCTTTGCTCATTTTTTAGAAGCTTTGTCATACCATTAGAGCTGATTATCTTTCCTGTTTTCCCTGCAATACCCCTTAATTCAACTTCCTTTCCTTCCGTAGAAAATTTGATGAAAAGTTCTTGAAAATTAAAAGCTATTGTACCCAAGGATTGTAGCCATTGGACTCCTAGTACAACATCAACACCTCCCATTGGAATGGAAAGCATTGGGCTAGTCAATACATATTCTCCCATGGATAGCTTGATATTATGGCACTTTCTAGAGCAATTTATTGTTCCTCCATTTGCAATCATCACTTGACACTCTGGTGCTGGATATAGGAAGCAATTCAATTCTTTTGCTACCTTACAATGAATAAAATTGTGGGTGCTTCCTGAATCAATCAACACTATTACCTTTTTCTTCTTGATTTGTCCTTGTATTTTGATGGTTTGAGGAGTGGTAATTCCTGCCAATGCATTACAAGATATGGTCGGATTTATTTGTTCTTCATCTAGGCTTTGTTCCTGGAGTATATCCTCTTCTTTTGACCTTTCTTGCTCCTTTTCTTCTTCCTCTTCACAATCTATGTAGAATAATTTCTTCTCAGCACACTTATGACCTTTAGTGTACTTGCTATCACAACTGTAACAAAGCCCTTTTGCTCTTTTTTCTTCCAATTGTTGTGGTGTCAACCTTATAGGTTGTGGAAGACTAGGGGCAACAACACTTCCGTCTTTATAGTTGTGAGTGGTATGCTTCCTGGTTGCCATAATTTTGCTTTCCATTTTTCTTGCTAACCTGAATGCCTTCTCTAATGAATCAGGTTCCCAAAGGCGAACATCATGTTGGATATTATCCTTTAAAGACCCTATGAACACATCAATCTGATGCTCCTCTGGAATATCTTTTACCCTTATGTTCAATTTTTGGAACTCCTCAATGTGCTCCATTATTGAACCCTTTTGTTTGAGACTTATCAGTTGGCTAAAAAAAGTGTTGCTTTTTGTATCCTCATAATGTGCTATCAATTCTTTCATAAAAATTGCCCAAGTGATAAATTGTTTACGAGAGCAAAGCCATTGATACCATACAAACTGATTTGGTTCCAAATATAAAGTTTCCATACGTACCTTTTGTGTGTTTTGCACATTATTGAGATCGAAGAATTGCTCCATCTGTAATATCCATGTGGCGGGATCCTTGCCATCAAACTTCCTCATATCGATTTTTGGAACATGGTGAGTCTTTGATCCAACATTAGAGTCTATGGAATCATGATTAACATTTCTTTTGTTCTCATCATGAGTTTCCTTTAGTACCCTTTCACCCTTAGTGACCATTTCTTGTAGCAACTTATTCATATTTATCTTCAATTCTTCCATCTTATCATCCATGCCATCAATTTTAGCGTCCATGCCATTCACCTTAGCTTCCATGCCATCCATCTTAGCTTCTACACCTTTCTTTAAACCATCCATCTTAGCTTCTACATCTTTCCTTAAACCATCCATTTTAGATTCTGTTGCTTTTTGTGCAAGTGACACTCGTTGCACTTGTTCTTGTAATTTTGATATATCATATAGAATTTCTTCTTCTTCTTCATGAGTCATGCTAGAGCTTTCAGGTTCCTTACTAGGTGTTTGCATTTTCTTTCCTCGGGCATCAGTTACCGATAATAATGCTCTATTATGCCCTTTGAATTCCTTCAAAATAAATTTTCAAACCAAGCTTAAGCAAAAATTTAAGAAAATATACACACCTTTTTTCACTTTGTAGGAGCTCGATATTGCCTCTGATGTATCTCTGTACTTTTTGATCATCTAGTTCTGAATTTGTAACCTGCAGTAGCCCTCTGTGTCCTCTTTCCAATGCCACAAGTTTGACCCAAATTGGATTCTCCAAGGAAGAGTTATGTGAAATCTCCCACAGTGACTTGATTATAGACTAGTTCAGTAGAGCGAACTTGTACGACGTGCCACGAGTCACTGTTTCAACCTTTGGATCTGAACAATGCATACAAGAAACTACAGTCCATCCTCTTTCTGTACCTTCTTACGAAATTTCAATCCAATCCCCAGAGAGAAAGTTATGACGATTTTCCCCAGGTCACCTGTTTTGAATGTAATTCAGGAGTCTGCAGAAAGACCAACTTCCTCAGATCATATCTCCGCAAATATCACCCGAAAAGTTCTGAAATTAGGACCCAAGGTTCAGCGCGATTTCTTCTCAAATGGGTTTTTTTTGCGACTTCTGAAACATCACAGAAAAAAAATTATAGCGAAAATTCCACGATGACCTGTTTGGAGCAGCGAAACCCTAGAATCCAAAGCTCTGATACCAAATGTTATGAAACCAGCTCAAGAAAAGATAGAAAAGATAGATCAACGCCTTAGAATTCAGCCTCTTCGAGGGGGAAACCTCCTTTACATTACATAAATGAACAATTCTTGGATGATTCAAATGACAAAACCTCCTTTCTATATATAGGAGTCTAAGGAGTCACAATATAATCCAGCCGACCTAACAATAATAATATAAAGCCACAAAAATAACAATAGAGGGATTCTATGGGGCACAGTAATAACAATATGGGGGCAATAGGGGCACAACAATATTAATAAGGGGTATAACTACAATAGTAATAGGGTAATCACTAGTATTATAGGGACCCAACATAGCCAGACCATCACCCCGCCTTCGAATCTATCAATTGTCAACCAGAACAATGCATAAGCACCAAACTAGTCCTTCCAAGTTGCGCTACCCGCAAGAAATCTCAATCAACTCTCATTCTGGCTTCCCGGACAGTCAGACCCGACAGTCACCCTGGATCGACTCCCCTCAAAATTTGCGAAGAGGCCATTGACTTCACCCATTCAACTGACTGAGGAAATTGTGCAAACAGGCCGGATAGACACCAAGTGCCCGTCACTGTCTCCTTCAGAAAATTGCGCAGTTTTCCTAGTCAGACATCCGGACAGTTGACTGACTATTCATCTCAGAAATTACGCAATGCTCATGAGTAGGCCTTTTGCTGCCCATCAGTCAGCTCATCTTAGAAATTACGCAGAGATGATCAACAGGCCAGCCTCCTAGCCTCAGTGCAGTTTTCCCAGCCATCAGTTCCTAATAGCAGACTGCCTGCTCCCTCCAAGAATTGCGCAATTTCTGCTGCCAGTGACTGAGCAACTAACTGCCAGTTCCCTCTGAGAATTGTGCAGTTTTGGCTGCCAGTGACCCCAGCAGTCAACTGGTAGTTGTGTTTGGGAATTGCACAGTTTCGGTTGTCAATGACCCCAACAGCCAACCCGTAGTTCCCTCTGGAAATTCCGCAATTTTGGCTACCAGTCTCCTGGGAAGTTCCCTAGAAAAACTGTGCAATCCCTACTTACTGACCCTTCATGTAGCCCATCCCATTCCTCTGGAAAATTGCGCAAATCTAGAAATCTAGAAGTTATAGGAGGTAATAGAATTTGTCAAAAAATATTTCAACAATTAGAAGCCCTTAGAAGCCTGCATCTCGCAAACATGGCCCTGAAGTGGAAATTAACACATTTATCTTTCTCATGGATGAAATTTGGTCACTCAAAAATAAATTAACTCATTAGGATGATGAACTCTATGCATTGTGTAGGCAACTAAATGGCTTGCAATTGCAAATGGAGACAAAAGATAAACTCCATACATTAATATAATGATGAATATAATTCTAACTTATTATTAAACTCCATATATTATATATTTATTTTTAAATCAATTTTCGGTATTTACATTATTTTTATTTTTTATATTATTAATTTTCTTAAAATTTTATATTATTATTATTATTTTAATAGAAATGAGAATTTTGTATTAATCTGCAAGTCTATGCCTAGATTGCAACAAATATATCAATAATCATAGAGATGTGTCTTTCCATATTTCCTCCTTAGCCCTCTTAACTGTTAGAGTTTCAAGATCTTCCACAGAGAGTATATTTTAAGACAAAAGTTAAGGCGTTATAGGTATAAACCTTACAAAACTAACGCCCCAAAAAGCAAAATTTACACATCATAATTTACTAATTAATTACAAATATTTGATGACAATGACCATGTTCATATCCTAAGTAGGCTCATTTAGATCCAAACATTTGACAACAATAAGAATGCATTATTTGATTGTGCCATACACATTATTTGTCAAGACTTACGCCTTCGACTCCTTTAGCTATTGTGGAAGGGCTTCCACTTCATCATCTTGCCTACCTTCTTTATCCTTGATTTTCCAAATTTTATCTATATGTTCATTATGTTTCAAATTAATGGTAATCATATCCAATTCCAATTGCACATATTCTAACCTGTATGAAAATGGTTCAACAAGGCTTTGGGTGGCATTGTAGATGGTTCTCTGTGAAGTTCTAGGTGACTGTTGAAGGTGAGGTAATACATGGTGAAATCAATGCTTTGTTAAGTTAGATCACCTCCCCTCAAGTGTGGAGACAATTGAATTATGTTTGGTGCTGGGGGTTGTGCTCTTGCAGCCTCACTATGAAGCTAGTGGAACTAAGTGGTGAACATTTTGTATGGTTTATTTTGTGGATTGTTGTTTGGTTTGAGTACTATGTAAAGGGAAACATGAGCTTTAGCTATAAAACATTATATTATTATTAAACTTCATATAATATATATTTATTTTTGGATAGAGTTTTGGCATTTGCATTTTTTATATTTTTATGAATTAGATGTTGAGAAGTGTTTAAACACTTATTTCTTTTTTAAAGATAATATTTAAATAATTTTAATTTTTAAAATATAAGGTTAAGTTAATAATTTATAAATAGATTATACATAGTTTATCAATTATTAATTCATTAAGGACAAATATAATATATTGTAGAATTTGAATTTGAATGAAGAGGGTAACAATTTTACTCGCAATCATTTAAATTATAGTTGATTGACACATTTTTTTTATTATATACTTTGAAAAGCTCTAATAATTTCCCTCCTTCCAAGGATGATATCCATTCATAATTGCTAATTTTTATTGTTATTTAATGCCATGGTGAATTAACTTGTTGGAGTAATTTGGACAAGGCCCAAGATCCAACTTGGTTGCTGTCACTATAACACCAAGAGTATGTCCAATAACTTGTAAGCCAGATATACCAAGAATATATGGCTTAACAAAAACCAAGACTCCATGAAAGTAAGGAATCCTACTCTTTAAACCTTGTCACAATAGCCAAAAATATCTCTTATAAAATTTGAAATCAATCCAAAAAAAATAATATTAATTAATAATATACATAGCGTAAAACCATTAAACATGTCCTTGTCCTTTTATTTTAAAAATAGTATTAACACCGAATTGACAAAAATTTTAAAATATACATATCAAAAGTCTCTCCACACTGATAAATATGATGGTCTAAATTCAAAACCATATCAATATTTTAGGCAAAATAATTTTAAATAAATGAATACTAATCATTCGTTTTATTCATTTCAATTAAATTCAATTAAACATTATTAATTTGCTTTTTATTCATTTCAATTATTTTCTGAAAACTACGTATTAGGTATTCATATTTAAAAAGACAAACTCACTTTATTTCTTTGGAAACTCACGACGAAAGCAAACCTCTCGGAACCAATTCTATGAAAACATAATATATGATATCAAATAAAAATATTCTATATCATCATCCTACCCAAACCCATGCCCTAGAGGTCACCCATCAAATTTGTTCTTTATAGTGCGCACTGGATATATTTGGTAAAGATGTATGGAATCAAGACAACATATTTTTGTAAAGATGCATTGAATCAAGTCAATATATTTTGTAAAGATGCACGGAATCAAGACAACATATTTTGTAAAGATGCATTGAATCAAGACAATATACGGAGAGTTATTTTTAGTTTGGAATAGTATTTATTTTTTAATTTTAATTAAATTTGTTAAATTATTGAATTTATAATATATTAAATTAATATAATTATATTAAAAATATTAATGTAATTGATATAATAGAAGGCTTCATAAATATAACAAAAAATTATTGTAATATAAATTAATACATTGAATCTAGACAATGTATTGAATAAAAATATTAATTGAGATTTATTTTAAATTATTAAAAGTATAGATTATTTAATAACTTTTGGTATTTAGAAATAATTTGTTTTAATTTGATTGAGTAGTTTAATTAGGCAATAATTTCGCCCTAAAAATATAAATTTTTCTAACACATTTTTAGAAAAATAAATTGGTTGACATTTTTGGAAATCTAGGTTATAGCTGTCAAACTACAGAATTTTAGGTGCCCCGTGGTTTTTGAGCATGTTGAATCTATTTCTACCTTCAAAATCCGGATTGGAACACTTCTAAATCAAGATTTTTCAAAAGAAGAATATATGATTTGTGGTGAAAAAGTTATCGTCTAAGCGAAATTGTTGTGTTGTTAGACAAAGCCATTTGATAATAATTTATGTTAATTTTGATATGTGTGTTAGAGGAATAGGTTGAGTTTGTACTCTCATGACATGGAGTCAATTATGATCGCTTCCACTAGAATCCCTAGGTAGGTCTAGCACATCTTTGGCAGGGGACCATGCATTAGACAACTAAGGGATTTGAACATGAAACTTTGTACTCTACATTTTCACGTGTCATCCAAGTGAATTCTCTAAAAAAAATTATAATTGAAAAACATTGAGATGAACTTAATTCACAAAGATCACAAAATCATTTAATATAATCTTACCATAAAATTCATTTAATTCTTAATATTAATATTTGAAAAAAAAATCACAATTAATTAATTAACCACGCTTATAGTCATTTTAATCATTTTATCAAAACTACATATTTATATTTAAAAAGACAAACTAACTTTATTTCTTTGGAAGCTAACTCGAGAACAAACCTTTAAGAACCAATTCTATCCAAACATAATATGATATCTTATAAAAAATTATTTTATATTATCATCCTACTCAAACCCATCCTCTGGTGGTCAACCATCAAGAACGTGGGCAGCATCCGACAAATTTACTTGTTCTTTACAATGCACATGATAAGCATCATTTGAGGTAAAGATCAAGTCGATATATTTTGCAAAGATACATTGAATCAAGAGAACATATCTAACAAAGACGGACTTAGATGAGTTAATTTTCACTTTTGAAATACATGTTAAGGTGTCTATTTTTAATATTTGTATTGAGGCAAGATCAGATTTGGAAAGAATGCATTGAATTTAGACCATATATTGAATAAAAATGCATTGACTCTGGACAACATATTGAATATTGAATAAAGAATATCAGATGCATATTATTTAATATTGTGAGATTATAATTAATTGATATTTATTTTAAATGATTATTATATTATTTAATAATTTTTTATATTAATTTGATTGAGTAGAGATATTAGTGGACTGAGATGATTTTAAATGATTAAAAGATTATATTATTTAATAATTTTTTTATATTTAATAATAATTTTTTATATTTGATATGAGTAGTTTGATCTGGAGATAATTTTACTTTGAAAATATAGATTTTTGAATGTGTTTTGGAAAAAATTAGTTGTTTTTTTTGGAAATCTAGGTTAAGTTGTTAAACTATAGAATTTTAGGTGTATGGGGTTGTTGAGAGTGTTGAATTTATTTCTACTTTCAAATTTTGGGTTGGAACACTTCTAAATCAAAATTTTACAAAAGGAAAAATATTTGATTTCCGGTGAAAAAGTTATTGTCTAGGCAAAATTGTTGTCTCGTTAGACAAGGTCATTTGATATTAATTTAAATTTTGATATGTGTGTGTATTAGAGGAATCGATATCTGGGTTGATTTTGTACTCTCATGACAGGGAGTTGGTTCCGACCACTACCACTAGAATCTCTAGGTGGGTCCAACATGTCCTTAGCAAGCGACCATGGGCTAGACAACCGAGGGATTTGAACATGGGACCTTGTACTCGCATTTACTCCAAGTAAACTCCCTAAGGGGGTCTTTATAATGGAAGGAAATAGGGATGAGCTTAATCCACTTATGTGTGCATAGATCACGAGATCATTTAATATAATCTCACTGGGTGAGATTCATTTAATTCTTAATTTTAATATGTAAAGAGTTTTTCACCATTAGTTAAGGTTCAATTCTCTTAAGGGTCTCTTACTATATAAGTCATGGAACATCTTGAATTAGTGGTTGAATGTGTGGTTGCAACTTGCACAAAAAAATATATATATTAATGATCTCTTGACTTATGCATAAATAAGTAGATCAAAACCTGTTACACGTCTTCCTTTTTTATGAAACTCGTATAATGTAGAACATTTGGTGATATATTATAATGTCAAGCCATTATAATAGTGGAAGGTTCAATTCTCATGAGGGTCACTTACTATATAAGCCATGGGACATCTTGAAATAGTGGTTGAATGTGTGGTTGCAACTTGCACACAAAAAAAAAATATTAATGATCTCTTGACTTATGCACAAATAAGTAGATCAAAGTCTGCTACACATCTTCCTTTTTTATGAAACTTGTAGAACATTTGCTGATATATGATAATGTAAAGCCGGTATGTATTAAGAGCGTTGGTTCAAACTCTATAAATCTAAAAAACAAAATAACTAATTTTAATAAATATTGTAAAGTTAATGGAGCAAGTCCACATGGGTTCAAGGTTGGTGTCCCCTCTCTAGAAGTTGTTTTGATGTCAATTCTAGGTCATTCGATGTCTTTGCTTATCTATGGACTTTGCTTTTCATTTCTGTTTTACTGTAGTTGGCTCTAATAAACAAAATCAACATTTTTGTCACAGTTGTCACAATAGCCTAAACACTAAGCATACTTTTGTTTTGATGAACATGTTTGTAAAGAAAAATCTATGTAATCTAAAACAACTAAGCTTGTATTATTAAGTCAGTTTATCATGTAGACAACACATAACACAAAGCCATATTTTATATATCATTTTACATCAGTAATATAAAATCAAATATTACACACAAAAAAAAAAATTATCAATAACATATATTTTTTAAATTTATTAATAACATATTTTAAATTTTAAAAGTAAATTAATTAATTAATTATTTTTTTTTTTTTATTTTTTTTTAACGTATTATATGCATGATATCTATTTTAAATTTTAAAAGTAATATTTTTTTTTTTGTTGGTGGTGGTGGTGGTTAACGTCCACTAAGACCAAATTGGTCTATCGGACCTATAATTTTCTTAGTTCTTAATTGTCTGGCTTCTCGTCTTTCTTGGCGAGATTGGTGTTGTAGCTTTCTTTTTTTCTTTACGGTCTTCCAACTTCCTTTATCTTGCACCTCCTTCATCTCTTCTAGTTCTTGGGACATTGGTGTCTTAGCTTCGCGATCTATTGTGTTCGTCCTTTTGAAGAGAGTCCGAGAAGAAGTTTGGTCTGGGAGATTTGTTTTGTTGTTAAATGAAGATTTATTTTGTACGGTATTCGAATCCTCATAATTGTTGATGCTTGAGGGGTTGTCGAATTCACTTTTCTATTTATATTTATATTTGTGTAATGTGTTATATGCATAATATCAATAAAATGTATTATTTGCTTGCACTCAAACAATTTTAATATTAAGTTATATTAATTTAATTTAATATTAATTTTTAATTATATTTATTTAAAATTGGATTAAATTTCTTACATTAATATTTATTAATGTATTTTGAAAAAAGAAAATATATATATATATATATATATATATATATATATATATATATATATATATTTTAAAAAGATACGTGTGTTGATTTCACTTTTATATAATTTTATTTTTTTAATTTTAATGTATTAAAAATATATTTGTGCATGTGTTTATTCGCTGAATGAAGGATGTGAAATTTTGATTTTTATTTTTTTTGGGTTTTTGCTAATATGTAGAATTTATATTATTAAGATATTGCGTAATATATAAAAAAATGGTTAGTTTTATTGGTTTATTATAAGGGAAACCAGATTAATAAAATAATAAGAGAGTTTTTGATATCATAAATTGTTTGAACTTGAAAATAAAATTGACAAGATAATATAATTTTAATCTATATGCCTTGATGCGAATAGAGGTACTAGTGTTCATAGCTAAACTTGCAGTCTTGTTATTGATATAAAGAAACACAAAAATTAACTAAGAGACCATTTACTTGCATCGTGAGTCAACCTCTATTGTATCAAGATGAGCCTTCTATTCATCTGAAGTTGAGAACTCCAACTCAACTAGATTTTTCGTCATATTTGATATTCTACCATTGAGATTCTTTGTTTTCCTTTGAAGCTCATCTATACGTAATAGAATTTCTTATTTTGTCTTGCCTCCATTTTAGCTTCTTGAATTTAAGCCTTGATAGTATGATCTGAAAAATGAAAACTCCGATCATCCTCTGACACATTGCAAGCCTGATAAACTTGGGTCTTTAAAAGTAAAATTAGTTTTACAACCTCTTCAAAGATGAGGGGTTATGTTTTCACATAAACATAAAATTGAAAAAAATTCATATGCAACTCAATATGATAATCATGTAACAGGAGAAAGAAGCAAGTGATAACTGAGTTCACCCCTCTTGGGCTACATCTCCAGGCCCTGCTCTAATGGCTAGGTTGCTTTATTGATCTCAACAACAAATGAGCACATTTAAAATTGTTGACTCTGGAGTGGCATTGTTTCTCCTACAAAGAAACATTCTTCTATAAGAATTCTCACTCAAAAATATGGCTGCCTATAGCAAGTCATGATTATGTCAATAGAAAAAAGGACTCTCTCACAAGATGTCCTTGTACTCCTCCTGAAATCAAAAAGAATAAACATACAACTACTTCACAATGAAGTGTTGAAAAGGGTTTTTCCCATAACCACACTAAGAAAAGATTGAATATAGTTCATCTATTGATGCAACAGTTGTCATAGGTGCATCTGGCAAGTTTCAAAACCCCTGGCTAGGCTCTTTCTATGCTCAACAAAGTCTCCATATGCACTAAAAACAATCTTTGTCTATAACACTAAAGGACCTAACTATGCAAAAATTCCATCATACAGTGCTTAAATCAAGAGTTTGATGCTACCATTGAGTTTAGGACACTCAAAAACCCCACCTAGGCTCTTCTTCAGCTCAAAAAGGTTAAAAAATGAGCAAGATATGCTTCTTGGAACCAAGCTCTGTTATTTGTCTTGCAAATTGGAAAAAAAACTTCCTAATTGTGCAATGAATTCACCCTTTTGACAAACCGCCAGGCGAAAATTTCATCTGAGACCGACGATGATTATGCCCCAATCACTGCAATTTTCCACCTCTTTAACCGCACACATAAGGCCTTAAGCACCGAGTTTTTATCTCCTCTCTTGGGCATGTGGGCGCCATGTGGCCAAGGGCTAGGCCATGTGCCCTCCCCTCTGGCTTTAGCTCCCTCCTCTTCTGGTGATGGTCATATCGTGGCATATAAGATCGGGGATCGAGGATAATTACCCACCCCTGCTCGTTGAGCCCTCGCTCTAGAGGTCATGGTCACATAATTAAAAATATGATCAAGGACTGGGGCTAACTTCCCACCCCCATCGGCTAAGTTCCTCCCTATTCATTAGTGGTCACACATGTTCCAAGAACAGAGGAGGAGGTCTTATCTGCCTGCCCCTGTCGGTTCAACTCCCGTCATGTTTGCGTTGAGGTAATGTGGTTTTTCCATGGAACTGGGGGCCAAGGCCTATCCGTCCACCCCCTCCACCATGCCCTATGTTATGGTTACGTTGGCCTCAATAGGACCGGGATCCAAGGCTAACTGCCCGACCCCATCACTTCCACCTACAAGTTGTATGGTGGCAACAAGACAAGGGGCCAGGGCTAATCGCCGGACTCCTTCCCCCAATCGAGCTCAAACATCAGTTCGAATATAATCGGAATTCACCATAGTTTAAGAACAATGGTGCGATGTGGCAATAGGTTGTGGTGTTGTTATGCAGGTGGTCTAAGGGTTGAACCCCAACGAGGTCATTCAGCCCTTATAAAAAAAAATTCCAAACATAGAGGGCCACTTGGTGCCCTCTCATTAGGCCATGTGACGCCTCACCATTGGCTTAGTTCAAGCCAAACCAACCAATCAAATGTCACCACCTCAACTTGTATGACACTACCACATGTTAAACATGTATTGGTCCTCATGTCTACCGTACACCCAGTAAGCATGTTGAAGTGAGTTGTATGATCTTCCCAACTAGCAGCTCAGTCAACCCTATCGTTTGAATTTTTAGTTGTTTAGCCAAAACTTCATAACATATAACTCTCTCATATGATGTCGTATTGAGGTGATTCAAGTGGAATTGGAATCAGGACGAAAAACAATATGATATGGCATTGGTTTTGGGAGATTGTGAGCACTTTTATTTTTTAGCCTATTTTTTGATCTTTGGATCACACCTCCTCACTAGGAACTTTTGGACCTCCAAAATTCTGTCTACACTCAGCAAATAAGTGAGGATACAGCTCCTTCATTTTCCTGATCTCAATCCTTCCTATTCTATTTGAATTGGTGCCTTTGAGCCTCGTTCAAGGTACTCCACATTGTCTCTACGTGAATTCCTTATCCTCTTGTCAAGGATTGTGGCTTGCCGCAATTCTTCTAAACATTAGCATAATCTTCAATGGATGGAATCTAAACATTCTCTTCATAATCATCTTTCCTTGGCATCTTCATCTTGAAATTTATCCTTGTTGATACACAATCGAACTTGATCTTCCACATGGAAATCATGGTCAAACTTATGCTTGATATGCCTTTCTTTGTACATGGCCTTGCTTTTCTTAAGTTGCACTTGTACTCTTTGATGCACATCATTATTTCCATCTTCTCCAAAATATTTATCAGAGATAAAATCCAAAAAGTCTTTGGCAAATAGCACAAACTAGCTTCACACGAAAATACTTGTATAGATGAGTGCTTGACACAATTGTAGACACGTTGGATGAAATGAAAATGCTCATCCCAAAGTTCCATACAAATTGACTTAACAAAAATAAAAAATAGCATAACATGTCAAAGACATTTTTGCATATAAGTGATTTATAGATGACATCACTGTACAAATTACCCAAATGGGAATATACAACAAGTAATTACAATTTTACAAAGCAATCTAATTGTACAAAATAGTATACCCACCCTTTTCCTAACTAGGCTTATGGGTTCTCTTTCTAAACCAACTCTACTTCAAAGGTTGCTTTGATAACTACATCAGTTTCCACTTTGCCACATGTCACTTCCCTTGTAGGGGATCACATGACCTCTTTTTCCTTCTTGGGATGAAGTTTGGATGGAGTTTCCAACACTTTTCAATCTGGTGCCCATTCATGCTACAATGGGTAAAAAAATGCTTGTGCTTGCCCATCGACAAGGAAGTCTTCATTCCTAGGAGAGGTTCCTCATGTCTTGTCCCAATTATTTGATCCCTTTTTTTTACCATTTCCTTAAGTTTCTCACACTCAACCACACAATGGTTAGATGCATCACAAAATGTACAAGAAAATATTTCCCATAAATGACCATAAGCACAAACATTTCTGGAATCCCCATGACGCTTATATAGGTATTTTGGGTTGTGACTTTGACGAGGAAAACTGGACTTAGCATTTCCTTTGGAATGTTCATCTCTCTACAATGACAATTTTTCATTATCACTACCATCATGGTGTGTTGTTCCATCACTTCATAGGAACCCCTTTGGCATGAACTCCATACCTAATGATTTCTTTGCCTCATAAATTTTGGAGAACCCTCCAATTTCTTCATGGCCATAACCCAATCCTTCATACCGTGGTCATTCCTTTACTTCGATAAGATTAATGATGCCTTGGCCATTGAATCTGAGGCCCCTTCCATCATAACCTGTCTGAGTTAAAAGCTTCATACCAATACCCTTAGTATGCTTTTCAAAAGCTTCAAAAGATGTGTTATCAACATTAACTAAAGGAGTAGAACTAGAAATACTAATTACCTCCTTTGGCAAACAACCCATATTTTTCATTTCATATGTTGATGAAGAAGTGGATGATATCTCTAGCCAACCACTTTTACCAACCAGAACATGGGGAGAATATTTCAAATTCTCGCAAAAATCATAAGCACCATTCTCATCATATGATCCATATCTTGTGTACTCACCATGCCCACAAATTGGTTTCACATTTGAGGGACTCTTTGCTGCTTCCGGGATGGAACACTCACCAATTTGTTCCTCCACTATATGTTACAACTACAAGTGCATTTTCCTTTTCTCCTCCTCTGCATCTTCGAGTAATCTCCTTAGCTTGACATTCTCCATTCAAAAAGATATATTAATCTCCTTCAACTCTTTGAGTCTTTCACACTTTATTTTCTTACCCATACTTGAAATATGGTCAAAACCTGCTCTGATACCACATGATTTGAAAAATGAAAACATTGATCATCCTCTGAAACTTTGCAAGTCTAATAAACTCAAGCCTTTAAATGTAAAATTAGTTTAAAAACCTCTTTAAAGATGAGTGGTTAAGTTTTCACATGAACTTAAAGGTGAAACAAATTCATATACAACTCGTTATGATAAACATGTATAGAAGAAATCAGTAAGGGATAATGGATTTCACCCCTCCTGGGCTACATCTATGGGCCATGCTCCAATGGCTAGGCCGCTTTATTGATCTCAGTAGCAAATGAGCACATTACATATTGTTGACTCTAGAGTGGCATTGTTTCTCCTACAAATAATTATCACTCAAAAATATGACTCCCTACAACAAGTCATGAGTATGTCAACAGAAAAAGGAATCTCTCACAATAGGTCCTTCTACTCCACCTGAAATAAAAAATCATAAACATACAACTACTTCACAATGAAGTGTTGAAAAGGGATTTTCCCATAAGCACACTAAGAAAATACTGAAGATACTTGCTCTACAAAGCAACATTTGTTGTAGATGCATCTGGAAAGTTTCAAAACCCCTGGCTAGGCTCTTTCCATGCTCAACAAAGTCTTCATATGGACTCAAAAAAATATATGTCAATAACATTAAAGGACTTTCTCCAAAAATTTCATCATACAATCCTCAAATCAGAAATTTGATGCTACCATTGAGTTTAGGACACTCAAAAACCTCTATCTAGGCTTTTCTTGAGCTCAAAAAGGTTAAAAACTGAGCAAGATATGCTTCTTGGAACCAAGCTATGTTATATGTATTACAAATTGGCAAAAAAACATCCTAATTGTGTGATGTGAATTCACCCTTTTGACAGATCGCCAGGCGACAATTTCGCTTGGGACCAGTGCTAATTCTGTCGCAATCAATGCAATTTGCCACCTCTTTAACCACATCCATAAGGCCTTAAGCACTGATTTTTTAGCCCTGCTCTTGAGCATGTGGGCACCATGTGGCCATGGACTGGACCACACGCCTGCCCCTTTGGATTTATCTCCCTCCTCTTCGAGTGTTGGTCATATCGTGGCATATAAGACCAAAGGCTAGGGTTAACGCTCGCCCGCTCCAGTTGAGCTCCCACTATGGAGGTCGTGGTGACATCGTTAACAATATGGTCAAGGACCAGGGCTAACCATTTTCCCCCACTAGCCAAGTTCCTCCCTGTTCTCCAGTGCTCAAACTTGTTCCATGAACTAAGGGCTAGGGCTTATCCACCTGCCCCCATCAGTTGGGCTCATGTCGTGTTTGTAATGTGGTCATGTTGTTTTGCCATGGAAGTGGGGGTCAAGGCCTATCCAACCACCCCCTCCATCATACCCTGTGTTATGGTCACATTAGCCTCAATAGGACCGAGGTCTGGGGATAATCGACCAGCGCCATCACTTTTGCCTGCGAGTCATATGGTGGAAACAAGACTAGGGGCTAGGGCTAACCGCCCGACTCCTTCCCGCAAATGCACCTAAACTTCAGTTCAAATATAATCAGACTTCGCCATAGGTTAAAAAACAATAGTGTGGTGTGGCAATAGATCATGGTGTTGTCTTGTAGGTGGTCTAAGGGTCTGTTGAAGCCCCGAAAATCGGGTCTACAATAAGGGGGATACCCATCTGGTCTGGACCTTGAAAGCAACTCCTTTATCGTTTGGGATGGCGGGTCTGACTGGGGATAATGGGACTAGTTTCCCAGTGTATGTGTGTGTGTGTGTGTGTGATAAGAATTGATATTTCTGTTTTCTAAAGATTGCTAAGTAAAATTATTTTAAACTAAGTCTAATTTAAAACATGCAATTGTATTCTAATGAATAGAAATATTTAAGTCTAAAACTAACCTAGGATTCAACTTTTCACTTATGCGATCTAAAATAATTTCGAACAGCAATTGGTAATAAAGATCATTCAATCTCTACAAGAAAAGAATTTGATAAAAATGAATTGTTTCATATAAAAAGTTAGCTAAAACAATTGTGAGAAGCATATCGCATAATAAGTCATTCATATATTGAGCATAAACAGAATAGTCATTACTGTACAAAAGTGCCAAATAATAACTCAAACATTCAAGCTTTCATATATAAATAACTGAGCATAAAATATTACTTTGACACATAAGTAGAAATCATTAAGAGATAAAAGTACCATTGATAACAAGTTCTACTCATGAGCTTCAGCAATATAGATTTATCTCTTCCTAATTCAACATCTACTAAGAGTACAAAAGTGCATTTCAGTAGCAGATATTAAACATAGATATCAATAAATCTCATTCCATTCATTCATCAAAACCTCCTCTGAGGGTGCAAAAGTGCATGTTCTGAGGAAACTTTTTTGACAAATTTCAAGACCCTTCTCTAAATGCATGAGAGGGGTTAAAATACTACTTCCTAAATACTAAAAATAGTTTATTACAAAAATATAGGAGGAGCTTTAAATGACCGTCCTCTTCTAAGGAAAAAATAAATCAAAACTAAAACTAAAACTGAATCTGGAAATAAATATCTATGTATCTGTTCTATGTGGTCACAAGCATTCAGCATCGGCTTGAGGAGCATCAATTGGCCGACTTTCGATTTTAGTTGCCCTGCGAAAACAGAAGCGGCAGGTGTTGGTGCTATCTTCTCGGTAGAGTTCGTAAGGCATTTGAGAGTCATGCATTGACTAT
Source organism: Pinus tabuliformis (assembly GCA_031772625.1). Taxonomy (NCBI): domain Eukaryota; kingdom Viridiplantae; phylum Streptophyta; class Pinopsida; order Pinales; family Pinaceae; genus Pinus; species Pinus tabuliformis. The sequence goes on from CM062809.1 coordinate 1,045,024,571, forward strand.
GCAGTTTAACCAAGTACTGCTAGTAAGTTTCCCAATTCAACTTCGTTAACTTCTTGATGGAATCTGCCCTTTCCTCAGCCTTTTGTCTCCAGCTCGTTTGTAGTTGTTGTGCCTTTGGGAGAAATCCAAGAGTGGTCTCTGATATGAGGTTTGCTCTGTGCAGGTTTTCATTGACATAGTCAATGACGTTGTTTGCCATTGTAGCTACTTCTTCTACTGCTACGCGTCGGGCATTGAATGAAATCACTAAGTTTCAGCCAAATTTGCTTACAGTCCAAGGGTGTACCTAATAAATACCATCGGTTTTGGAGGGTGGGTCCTACCTTTAGCCTTTGGCGCTTTTCCCCATGGTTTTCCGGCTTTACATACGACCGAACACTCAGGGGCTTTCCTTCTTGAGGGGTTTTGCCCAACGATGCGCGATTAACGCTAAGAGCGCATCGAAAACTCCTTCCTTTTTCAATCCGGACTTCCCAGGTGCTATTTTCGCCTCCTGCACGGTCTTGATGGGCCTTGGTCAGCACGTTTTTCCCTTTTTCAATAGTTTTTCCCTTATCGACTAGTTCTTGGTGCATTCCACCTAATCTTCGTTTTATTTGGTAAAATTTTCTACGAACTGCTTGTTGTAGGTTGCCTGTGGCTCTGGTAGATGATACATAAGCCTTAAATCTTGTGCAGTGAATGACCCAATGAGGTCTTGGGCTCGAGTCTTGAATTGTTTGTCTGTTATATCGGCATTGTCTAGTACCCACTTGACCATTTCTGTGTATGGAAGACTCTTTGGTCTTGCCACTATTCAGTGCAAGAACGAACATGCAAGTTCAGTAATTGATGCTCAGATGACCCGCGTGAGTCCACTGTTGCTTTAACCTCCATAACTCTCGACTTTTCTTCTTCAATCAGACTGTACATGCCTTCCCAAGTAGTTATGGCGGCATCTTTGTTACAGGTGGTGTTTGTGTATAAGGGCATCATCTATTTATCTTCTGCAATCAGAGCTTTTCCCTTCTTTCCCATTACGTTTTGCACACTACTGCGTATATTACTCTACTTGCCGCTCCTGCAAATTTACAAGGAAAGAATAATGATAAGAGATAAAGTGACAGGAAAGCTCTTTAATTTTGAAATCATATCCAATATACCACCCTACGTGAAATAACCTTTTGATCATATTCAAATCTTATCTCATAAATGACCACCAACTAACCATTAAATTGAAATTAATGCCCATAACTTGGTATCAGATTACAAGAAAAACTTTATTGAAGGATGAACCCTGCAGATCTGCGATAAAGTGATTTTGCGATTTGCTTCGCAATATCGCAGATCACAATATCGCTAATCCATTTTGTCAACAATCATTTATCACCTTATGTGTCTGTGAGATGCGATTTGCGAGATGCCTTATCACATATCGTTGGATCGGGATATTTTACCTTAGGTGATACTTGCGGCATATGAAAGCTGCGATGTGCAATGAGTCTTTAAGGTGCGTGATCTCGCGTCATGTTTTCGCAATTTCGAAAGCTTGTTTATATGATGTTCCCCATTACCCTTTGCAATGCGATGTTTTATTGTTAAGAGAACGATTTTATTCAAAACTTATCATAAAACTTAGTTTTTTAGGTTTTGCGGGTATTTTCCAAAGTTTATGATAGCATGTTTTATTCAAAGGGAAACATGAGTTAGAAGGGCCCCCATTTATTTAACTTTATTACTAAAACTAAATAAAAAGGGGGGTTGTTGCTGGCCACAACAATTGGCGATTCACTAGGAAGAACCAGTTATCTCTGATTATCTTTTGAATTTTCTAAACTTCCAAAACAGAAATGTTTTCTAGAAAATCAAACTTTATTATAGAAATATAAAGTGTATCATGCTTTCAGTTGTCAATGGTAGTTTGTTTCTCCTGTGTTAACTCTGATTATTTACTTCCCAAAGCTAGTCATTGTATTTACATCAGCCACTACTTAGTTTATAAAGATAAAAACAAAGACTTCTATGTAGATCAGTTTTAAGTATGCTCATTTGTCGTAGGTAGAGCCTTTGCTGCTAGCAAGCATTTATAGCCTCGACAAGGTTACCTATTACCCAACAATGATCCTGTATCCTACTTGGAGAAATATACAATTTTCAAAGATAAATCCATATCCACACTTGTTGTTTTTTGTTTTTTTTTAATTCTTAAAGAACAATGTCTTGGTTTGATAGCCAAATTATGACAGTGCCATTCACTTGATTTATAGCTTTGATGAATAAGCTGGCTCGTGATGAGACCCCTTGTCTTTTGATTGCAACAATCTTAAGCCATTGCCCTGTTGTGGTATGCAGTTTTGGCAATGTTAGCAAGTCATAATATCTATGATCATGATAAGTCGGCTTGTGATGAGACCTCTTATTCTTTAAGCTTATAGTGTATCATTGGATTATTCCTTGAAACTCATAATTCCCTAGGTGGGGACGAAGTCACTAGTTCCTTAAGAACATCTCTGGACGACAATTATAGATTTTTTGGAAACAACTTTTCTACAGAGAACCTTTGTTTTGTTATTGATGCTTTTCATTGACTGATATAAAACAAATTCTCGCTAAAGGTTGTTTTTTATCAAAATTCGTAAGGCTAAAACTAGTAACATTTTGAGGCTTATAGCATTTGACTGTATGTTTCAATAATAATGATCGATTTTCCAAATCAATTCTATTTATACAAGTGAAAAAAAAAAAAAAAAAATCTAAAAGAAACACTAATTTTTTTCGTGAATTCCCAAAGTTAACAATTTACAACCTGTTTTATTATCAAAATAAAGCTATAAATACTAATTTACAAAAATAGAAGAGGTCATCTTTTATGGAAAGTATTTTTTAAGGATCTGCCCATTAACAGGTAAAGATTCTCTTTTCCCTGCTAAATCTTGCAACATGAAAGTGGATGGACCTATGATTTCAACAATTTGGAATGGGCCAAGCCACATTCGTTGGAATTTGGAATGTTTGCCTTTTTCCTCATGAGCCTTATCCCATTTCAAAACTAAATCTCCAATTTGAAAACCTTTCCTAGATACCATGCTTGAATCAAAGGAAGCCTTCACTAATGCTTGATGATGAGCGTGTGTCATTTTAGCCTATTCTCGTTGCTCTTCTAGCTTAAGGATCTACAATTGTCTTAGTTGTAAAGATGAGGTTGGTGTTTTGTCGATAAATTGAACTAAGGCCAAAGAAGGAATTGCTAGATGAGTTGGGAGAACTACTTCTTTCCCATAAACTAAATTAAAGGGAGAAGTACCAATGGAAGCCTTTTGGGTTATTCAGTCTGCCCACAGAGCATACATCAAAGATTTGTGCCAATTTTTATGATTCTAATCAGTGGTTCGCTTAATGATTCTAACTAAATTTTTATTCGTTGATTCAGCCAACCCATTCCCTTGTGGGTAATAATTGGCAGAATATTTAAGCTTAAAACCTCTTTTAAGTGAAAATTCAGTCATAGCATTGCCAGAAAAATATGATGCATTATCAAACATTAAGGCAGAGGGTAAACCAAACATAATGATTATGAACTGATCTATGAAATCAATGATGTGTTCAGCATTGGCTGTCTTGAGCAGAACTGCTTCTACCCATTTAGTAAAATAATCTGTAGCTGTAAGGATATACCTATGCTATTTAGAAGAGTGAGGAACGATCTCACCTATTATATCTAATCCCCATTGATCAAAAGGTTGATCGATATTAACTGGTTGCAAAGGCAATGATGGTTTCTTTTGTCTCCCGGCAGCAGTTTGACAAATTTGACATTTCCTTACATAGCTATGTGCATCTTTAAATAGTGTAGGCCAATAGTATCCTACGCGCAAAATTTTATGTGTTGTAGAATCTCCCGCATAATGTCCACCTGCTGGTCCATCATGGAGTTCCTGCAACACATTTTCAGCTTCAGATTTCTCAAGACATTGAAGGAGAACATAATCATAATTCATCCTAAAAAGTATATCATTTACGAGTTGATACTGCTTAGCCTTCAATCTTAGAGCTCTTTTCTTTGTATAATCTAGATTTGAAGGAGCATATCCATTCTTTAGATAAAATATGATATCAACATATCTTGATTCAATATCGTTTAGGCTTACCTCATACATTTGTACCTCTTGATTTGGAGATGATATTTCAGAAATAAGCAATGCTCCAGCCAACATCTTGCAAAAGCCTTGTCCTTTTACAATATTTGCTGGCCTGATCTCAACGTCGTATTCTTGTAAGGCAGTGATCCAATTTTCTCTCTTTTCACCCACATCTTTCTGTACTAAGAGATTCCTTACTGCTGGAAACGACACTATGATCTTTGTATGGGTTTTAAGAAGAAAGGGTCTAAAATATTTGATTGCTTTGAAAACAACATAAGCTTGTTTCTCAACGTCAGAATAATTTAATTCAGCCCCTTGCAGATTTGAACTAAAAAAGGAAATTGGGGCTTCTGCCTTGTCTTGATTGGCTTGAGTGAATATCGCAGCATATGATTTATCAGAGGAAAATGTATATAAAATAAAAGGATTTGAAAAATTTGAAGTTGCTAAGGATGGGGCATTAATAATCACTTGCTTGATTAGATTGAATGCTTCATATTCCTCTTAGCCGAATTTGAAGAGTGAATTCTTCTTTATCATTGCTTGTAACGGTGACACAATCCTTGAGAAGTATGGAATAAATCTTTTGACAAAATTAATCTGGCCAAGAAAGGATTGCATGGCTTTCTTATTATGTGGCAAGGATATTTTGTAAATTTCCTTAATTCTATCGGGATCAATATGGATTCCAGATTTTGACACTATAAATCCAAGAAGTTTTCCTTCACTTAATGCAAGAAAGGACTTTTTTGGGTTAAGTGAAATCCCATACCTTTGGCAACATTAGAAGATTTGCTTTAAGTCTCTAAGGTGATTATCGCGTTTTTTAGAATATACTGTTATGTCATCCAAGTAAATCACCACTAATTTGTTTACTAATCCCTTAAATGTGATGTCCATGGCCCTTTGAAATGTCACGTCAGCATTAATCAGACCAAATGGCATCTTTTGATATGCGTAATTACCCCATTTGGTTTTGAACGTGGTTTTTAGTTGATCATCAAGATGGACCAAAACCTGGCTGTAGCCGGAGAAACCATCTAAAAAGGACATTAATTCTGATCCTGCAATTGCTTGCAATATTTGTTCCATAGGAGGCAGGGGAAAATTATCCTTTTGAGAAGCTTTGTTAAGATTTCGAAAGTCAATACAAATCCTAATATCTCTGTTTTTCTTTCTAACTGGGACCATATTGGAAACCCACCTAGAATGTCGAACGAGAAAACTAATTTTGGCTTTCAATAATTTATTAAGTTCGCACTTAAGCTGACTTTCTGGATTAGGATGGATCTTCCTCAGCTTTTGTTGGACAGGTTTTTCATCAGATATCATTAGGATAGTATGTTGAATAATCGAAGTGTCGTAAGTCTTAAGTTCATCGTAGTTCCAAGAAAAGACACTTTTGTATTGTTTTAGGAGACGAACATAGGCTAATTTTTCTTCTGGGGCTAGGCCAAGACCTAGGTTGATATCCTGTGGCTTGGTATCCATTCCTAGATTTACTAATTCATAGTTTAGAGTTGAACTTTGAAGTTTTGAATTGGTAGATCTCTTAAAACGGTCTTTCAAATCATATAGGTCTTCCAACTTGACTATAGATTTTGGTATAGCATTATTAGTGCTTTCTTGTTCTAACTGCTGGTCATGTTGGTCCTCATCAATTATCTGAATAGTGTAAGATCCTTCCGATGTCAGGAAACTCACAATATCAGGATCATCATTGAAAATTCTCTAGTTTGTAACATTATCAAGGATGGAAGGCCTAAAGATCAATTCGATTGAGAATCTATCTGGGCTATAATCTTCTGATGGAATAAGCTTGGAGGCTACACTATCCAGGAGGTTAGCACTAGCATTTTGGAGTCTGGGAATAGGTGAAATATTAAATGCTATAAAATGTTTAGTCAGATCTTGCACTAAAGATTGATAATGCTTCAAATGACCTGATAAACAATGTACAATATTTCGTATATATTTAATAACAATCTTAGAGTCTCCGAAGACTTGTAGATACTTGATATCTAATCCGATTGCCTTGTACAGTCCTTGGACTAGAGCTTTGTATTCTGAAGTATTTTTTGTACAATCAAATTCAAGTCTACATGTCAGCATAGTTTTGTTTCCCTCTGGACTAACTAAGACACATCCTGCTCCTGCTCCATCATTAGACTTAGAACCATCAAAAAATAATTTCCAAAATAAAGATTTATTTATAGGACTATCTATAAAATTAACACATTTAGAACTATCTGTTTGAGAAAAAATTTCCACTTGAGACAGAACAAAATGTTCTAGGTAAGGCGAAGTATGAGCATTAAAATTTCCTAAGAAAGAGTCAACAGAATAGTTGCCAATTATATTGTTGTTGTATGCTACAAGTTCATTTTCTCCTTCCAATTCCGTCACTATGTATTTTTGGTGTCTTTCTCACTCAACCTTTATCTAATTCGGTTTACCATTATAAGGGAGCCACATATGTGACCAGTCAGTCGCAAAGTATCCATGAAGCTTTTCAGACCAATCCCTACTAAGAATTAAACCATAAAATTCGGGAATGTCTGCAACTAAAATATCAATAACTTGACATACCTTTGGATTAGATGACAGCCTTATGGTAACTTGATTTAGTTCACCGATTACTTCAACCTGCTATCAGCTAAGCTGAACTATGCGTAATGAAAATTTTTGAGGTTGGACGTTTAACTTTGCACATATTGTTTTAGGTAAGATATTAGATGAAGCTCCTGAATCTACCAAACAATTATGCAAGTTTTTATTGAAAATTTCGTAAGTAAGAAGGAATGGAGAAGTATGGGATTTTGACCTACCTCCAATTAAAGCAATATCATTGGGATCAACTTTATTTTCCATCTTAGTTGGAGGTTTTCCCATCTCATGAGAAGCTTGTGAGATTACAGCGACAGGAAGAGGTGCAACGGGTACTGCATGTAACTCTTTCATAAGCAACTTTTGTTGATGTTTCAATTTCCTCAAATCATGAAAAGTAATGTTATACCTAGTCTTCTTCATATCTTCAACGATATTATACTCCATCTCATCAAAACAATCAGTGTTTTAGATGGAGTTGAGGGATCGGATTGGACTGGGATTGTTTGAGTCGCTTTTGGTGATGATTTCTTACCTGTGACTTTATATTTAGATGTCGAGCTTGTGTTCTTCTGATTAGGACTAGGTTGTGGAGGCTCGAGTTTATTTCTACTTCTTGTACTAACTGGTAATACCTCTTGATCCTATTCGGCTAGAAGAATGAAGTCCCACATTCCCTTTACTTCTACAACTTCATCTTCATCAGTATGTTCTTCGTTAGGAACTTCTTCTTCTTCTTCTTTTGATTCTGCATTTGTTATAGCATAGGGCGGCTTTGAATCAGTTGAAGGATTTTTTCTATAAGGCTTGTAGGGCTTTTTCGAAGAAGTCTCTGCTACTTGTTTCTTAATGTCAACCATTTCATTAGACATGGTTTTTAAGACTTTCTACAATCCTTCTAAATCAAATGGGTCTTTTGATTGCTTTTTCTTAAGATCATCTCTAAAAGTAACCTTCTTAGATTTTCTTTCATCGACAGCGTTTTTCTTTTCTAAAGCTAAGATACGTTTCTCTACCACTATCGCTTCCTTCATGTTTTCAGCTAATGTTGCCTTGGCAGCCCTGTCAACAAAGATAGCTATGTTCGATGGTAAAGCAGATATGTACCATTCAATTATAGAGTTGAGGCTTCTGTGATCCATAACAAGTTTACGATAGATTTTTCGGCGAAAATCACATGAGAAAACATAAGGGATGGTCCGTCAGATAACTACTTTCCTTTTAGTTTTAATTATTATATAAAAATAACAATTGTAATTATTATATATATCTATATATATATATATATATATATATATATATATATATATATATATATATATATATATATATATATATATATATATATATATATATATATATATATAATTTTTACACCTAATATAACTAAATTTGACCGTGGTCCTATGTCAATTTTTTTGCCCAGCTAACCATTGGTGGCTCTGCTCTAACTATTTAACATGCTAAGCTGGATCTGTATTTCAACTTGTCCTAACGATGAACCACACTGGTTGGTTCGAAACGCGTCGACAAATGTTTTATCATGTGATTTTCACCGAAAAATCTATCGTAAACATGTACCATTCACTTCGAACTTCTTCGCTAGGCTTGGAAGCGGTCAAAATTTTATTCAAAAGCTTGTTGAAACATGAGTTAAAATCTTTGATAGGCTCTCTTGATTCAGCCTTTAGATTTGATAGATCGTTGATCAGTGTTGCTGTAGATCTATCATCGCCGAACTTAGTCAAGAATTGCTCTTGGAAAATGTCCCAACTAGTGATGGATCGTGATGGTAATGAAAAATACCAGGATCCGGCTGCTCCTTGTAATGTGTAAGGAAAGAGTCAGACAACAGCATCTTCATTAGTAACACCATTTAAATTTATTGATAACATAAAGTTGTTTATGTGTTCTTCTGCTAGCATGCCTGCTTCAAGATTAAACTTAGGCAGCCATTTTTCAGGATGGGTCAGTAATTGACTCAATGGGTTAGGCATTAATACTGCACCTGGGTTATTCCATGGAGTTTAGGCCATCGTTGAACTACTTACAGAAGAAAGCGCAGACGAAGTCACTGGTGGAAGGGATGAGGAAGTTAAAGTTCCAGTAGTCTGATGGATGATGATTTGAAGTGGAGGGGTGGATGGTTGACTTTGCAATGGAGAAGTTGGAATGGATGTTGATGATGAAAGAGTCTCACTATCAGACCCTTGAGGTGATTTCCTTGCTCTTTTCCTTTTAGGTAGAGGTAATTCGGTTGGTTCGATACCAAAATTTTCACTCTGCAATCTGGTTAAAGGATGAGAAGGATTGTATTGTGAAGTCACACTACCTTGAGATATTTCAGACTTTTGCAGTGATATGGAAAATCCTTGAAGTTTATGAATCAAAGATTCAACTTCAGGAGGTTCGATAGTAGATTTCTCTGAAATTTTTGGGTTTGTGGCAGTGGTTGTTGTTTTCTCAACTTCTTGCTTAGGATTTAAAGATTTAGAATGCGATGGAGAAGTCGGGGGAGATGTTGAGGTCGATTTAATCTCAGAATGGTATTTAGATTTGGATTTACTAGCCATTCGTAGTTCGGGCCCTCCTTCTAGCGCCAAATATGTTGAAGCCCAGAAAATTGGTTCTACAACAAGGGGGATACCCACCCAGCCCGGACCTTGAAAGTATCTCCTTTTCCGTTTGGGATGGTGGGTCCGACTAGGGATAATGGGACCAGTTTCCCAGTTTGTGTGTGTTGATAAGAATTGATATTTATGTTTTCTAAAGATTTCTAAGTAAAATGCTTTTAATCTAAGTCTAATTTAAAAAATGCAATTGTATTATAATGAACAGAAATATTTAAGTATAAAACTAACCCGGGATTCAACTTTTCACTTATGCGATCTAAAATAATTTCAAACAGCAATTGGTAATAAAGATCATTCAATCGCTACAAGAAAAGAATTCGATAAAAATGAATTGTTTCGTATAAAAAGTTAGCCGAAACAATTGTGAGAAGCATATCGCATAATAATTCACTCATATATTGAGCATAAACAGAATAGTCATTACCGTACAAAAGTGCCAAATAATAACTCAAACATTCAAGCTTTCATATATAAATAACTGAGCATAAAATATTACTTTGACACATAAGCAGAAATCATTAAGAGATAAAAGTACCATTGATAACAAGTTCTACTCATGAGCTTTAGCAATATAGATTTATCTCTTCCTAATTCAACATCTACTAAGAGTACAAAAGTGCATTTCAGTAGCAGATATTAAACATAGATATCAATAAATCTCATTCCATTCATTCATCAAAACCTCCTCTGAGGGTGCAAAAGTGCATGTTCTGAGGAAACGTTTTTGACAAATTTCAGGACCCTTCTCTAAATGCATGAGAGGGGTTAAAATACTACTTCCTAAATACTAAAAATAGTTTATTACAAAAATATAGGAGGAGGTTTAAATGAACATCCTCATCTAAGGAAAAAATAAATCAAAACTAAAACTAAAACTGAATCTGGAAATAACTATCTATGTATTTGTTCTCTGTGGTCGCAAGCATTCAGCATCGACTTGAGGAGCGTCGGTTGGCCAACCTCTGATTTTACTTGCCCTGCGAAAATAGAATCAGAAAGTGCTAGCACTATCTTCTCAGTAGAGTTCATATGGCATTTGAGAGTCATGCATTGACTATGCAGTTTAACCAAGTACTGCCAATAAGTTTCCCAATTCAACTTGGTTAACTTCTTGATGGAATCTGCCCTTTCCTCAGCCTTTTGTCTCTAGCTTGTCTGCAATTGCTGTGCCTTTGGGAGAAATCCGAGAGTGGTCTCTGAAATGAGGTTTTCTCTGTGCAGGTTTTCATTGACACAGTCAATGATGTTGTTTGCTGCTGTAGCTGCTTCTTCTGCTGCTACGCGTCATACGTTGAATGGAATTGCTAAGTTTCAGCCAAATCCACTTATCGCCCAAGGGTGTACCCAATAAATACCATCGGTTTTGGAGCGTGGGTCCTGCCTTTAGCCTTTGGCGCTTTTCCCCATGGTTTTCCGGCGTCACATACGACCGAACGCTCGGGGGCTTTCCTTCTCAAATGGTTTTTCCCAGCGATGCGCGATTAGCGCTAAGCATGCATCAAAAACTCCTTCCTTTTTCCGATCAGGGCTTCCCAGGTGCTATTTTTTCCTCCTGCGCGGTCTTGATGGGCCTTGGTCAACGCATTTTTCCCTTTTTCAATAGTTTTTCCTTTACCGACCAGTTCTTGGTGCATTTTTCCTAATCTTCATTTTCTTTGGTAAACTTTTCTACGAACTGCTTGTTGTAGGTTTCTTGTGGCTTTGGTAGATGATACATAAGCCTTAAATCTTGTGTAGTGAATGACCCAATGAGGTCTTGGCCTCGAGTCTTGAATTGTCTGTTTGTTATATCGGCACTATCTAGTACCCACTTGACCATGTCTGTGTATGGAAGAATCTTTGGTCTTGCCGCTATTCGGTGCAAGAACGAACATGCAAGTTCAGTAATTGATGCCTCAAATGACCTGCGTGAGTCTTCTGTTGCTTTAACCTCCATAACTCTCGGCTTTTCTTATTCGAGCAAACTGTACATGCCTTCCCAAGTAGTTATGCCGTCATCTTTGTTACAAGTGTTGTCTGTGTATAAGGGCGTCATCTCTTTGTCTTCTACAACTGGAGCTTTTCCCTTCTTTCCCATTACGTTATGCACACTGTTGCGTATATTACTCTGTTTTTTGCTCCTACAAATTTACAAGTAAGGAAAGAATAATGATAAGAGATAAAGTGACGGGAAATCTCTTTAATTCTGAAATCATATCCAATATACCACCCTACATGAAATAACCTTTTGATCATATTTAAATATTATCTCATAAATGACCACCAAGCAACCATTAAATTGACATTAATGGCCATAACTCGGTATCGTATTACAAGAAAAACTTTATTGAAGGATGAGCCCTGCGGATCTGCAATAAAGCGATTTTGCAATTTGCTTCACAATATCGGAGATCGCAATATCGCTAATCCATTTTGTCAACAATCATTTATCACCTTATGTGTCTACGAGATGTGATTTGTGAGATGCCTTACCACATATCGCTGGATCGGTATATTTTACCTTAGGTGATACTTGTGGCGTATGAAAGCTATGATGTGCAATGAGTCTTTAAGGCACGCGATCTCGCATCGCGTTTTCACAATTTTGAAAGCTTGTTTATATGATGTTCCCCATTACCCTTTGTGATGCGATGTTTTATTGTTAAGAGAATGATTTTATTCAAAACTTATCATAAAACTTAGTTTTTTAGGTTTTTTGGGTATTTTCCTAAATTTATGATAGCATGTTTTTTTCAAAGGGAAACATGAGTGCTAGTTTTTTTTTTTTAGAAGGGTCCCCATTTATTTAACTTTATTACTCAAACTAAATAAAAGGGGGGGTTATTGCTGGCCACAACAGGGTCGAACCCCACTGAGGCCAACCGACCCTTATAAAAAAAATTGGCCAATCAGAGAGGGCCACAAGGCACCCTCTCGCTGGGCCAAGAGGCACCTCACCATTGGCCCAATTTAAACAAAACCAACCAATCAAACATTTCCACCTCAACATGTACGTACTGGCATGTGTCAAGCTCAGATTGGTCCTCCTGTCTTCCATATGCTCATTAAGCATGCTAACATCAGCATGATGTCAAATGTACAGTTTGCCCAGTCAACCATGTTGTTTTACTTTTTAGTTATTTGGCCAAAACTTGAGAACATCATAACTCTCTCATGTGATGTTGGATTGAGGTGATTCAAGTAGCATTGGAATCATGATGACAAACACTACAATTTGGTGTTAGTTTTGGGAGATTTCACGAACTTTCATTTTTTAGCCTATTTTTTTAATCTTTGGATCATAGTAGGGGGATAGAATGAACATATATCGTTGTTAAATGCTTCACAAAACACTCTAGAACTAGAGTGAATAGGGCTATTTCATCTTCCCTCACAACCTCCATGATGCCCAAATCTAGGCATAGTGAAATAGTACAAATTGAAGTTGGGATGATAGGAAGCAAAGAGAAACAGAAGGGAGGGAGGTGATTTTTTATGCACAAGGTAGAGTAATACAAAGGCTAGAGGTAGGGAGAACAAAACCAAGTTTCCATGAGAAAGCAAACACTTAGGACAGAGGGACAAAAATATCAAATAACTAGGAGAGAAACCTAGCCAAAGAGAGAACTAGGAACCTTTGTTAAAATGAATAGCCTCTAAAGGAGAGAAGACATGAAACAACAAGAAAAAAGAATTCATAAAAGAAGAGATGAAAAAAGCACAACTTTCGAATTAACTAAGAAATTTCCACTTATCCTGAGGAAAAAGCAAGGATAAACTTTGTTGTGAAAGAGGAAAAGGAGTGAATGTTGGGTGTGGAGCCTGATTATCTTCTATAGTACCGGCATATTGGACCCCAGTTCAAAATGGGGTGGCAACGCCGCCCGTAAAATAATCGCTGCCGTGGGGGGTCCAGGGGGGGGCGGCAGCGACTTTTGGGAGCCCCCCCCTGGCGGGGGGTTTCGGGGGCAGCGCCCCCGAAGCTAAAAACAACTGTAAAATTGCCTTGTAAAAGTATAGTAATTTCTAGTCAATCTGGGCCGTTCATTAGGCGGATGATCTGACGGTAGAACTTATGTTTAGTTTAGGGTTTTTTGCCCTAGAAGGCAACCCCTCTCTTTATATGAGGGCATTGTATTTGAGGCTGTGAGATAGATGTGTATTCAGTGAGCGAGAAACATAGAGGTGAGACTGTGAGAGAAAACAGAGGATATTACAGTGGTTTTGCTGTAGGTTGTATCTCTTCATTTTGCTGGATAATAGAAAGGAAGGACTGGCTGTTCGGGGTGGACGTAGCCCAAACTAGGTGAACCACGTATATCTGTGTCTCTCCTGTTTTGTGCGTTTTCTGTGTTTATATTTCTGCAATATTTTATGTGTTCCATTGCTCCGTAATATATAATTTTCTAAGAACTGGTATCAGAGCCGAAGGTCTATTTGGCTGATAAACTCGCAGGAAAGAAGGGTTCCTGGTTCGAGTGGGAGCAATGGCGGAAGATGGTAAGTTTAGGGTCGAGAAATTTAACGGCCAAAACTTCTCGCTATGGAAGATGCAGATGGAAGATTATCTGTATCAGAAAGATCTATACCTACCATTGGGCGGAAAAACAAAGATGCCGACGGGTATGAAAGACGAAGAATGGAACCTTCTCGATAGAAAGGCACTCGGAACAATACGGTTGTGCCTTGCTGCGTCAGTCGCCTTCAACATTTCGAAGGAAACCACGACAGAGGGTTTGATGCAGGCGTTGTCGAAACTATATGAAAAACCCTCGGCCTCGAACAAGGTATTTCTTATGAAACGGTTATTTAATATGAAGATGTCGGAAGGTGGATCTGTTGCAGACCATTTAAATGATTTTAATACAGTTACAAGTCAGTTAAGTTCTGTAGGGGTAAACTTTGATGATGAAATTAGAGCTCTGTTATTCTTGTGCTCGTTACCAGAAAGCTGGAATGGTTTGGTAATGGCCATCAGTAACTCTGTTTCTGGATCTAGTACTTTAAAGTTTGATGATGTTGTCGGTGCTATCCTTAGCGAGGAAATGCGACGGAAAAGCTCCGGTGAGACATCGGGAAATGCTTTGAGTGCAGAGTCTAGAGGAAGAAAAATGGAAAGAGGAAAGAGCTCAGGATATCGCAGTAAATCAAGGAAAGGCAGATCCAAGTCCAGATCGGGGATAGTGTGCTGGAAATGTGGAAAGAAAGGACACCTAAAGAAAGACTGTAGATCTCGGAAGGGAAAAGAAGGAGATGAACAGCAAGAAAACAATCATGAAGCAAATGTGACAGGTGATGTGTTACAAGATGCTTTGATTCTTTCTTTCGAAAATATTACTGATTCCTGGGTGGTAGATTCAGGGGCCTCATTCCATGCCACACCTGAAAAGAAATACCTTTATGACTATGTTCAAGGAGATTTTGGACAAGTTCGTCTGGGTGATGACAAACCCTGTAAAATTGTTGGAATGGGTAAGGTTCTTGTAAAACAGCAGAATGGAAACCAATGGCTACTAAAGGAGGTAAGGCATGTTCCAGATCTAAAGAAAAATCTGATTTCAACAGGGCAGTTAGGCAGTGAAGGTTGTGTGACAACTTTCACAGATAAAGCTTGGAAGGTCACAAAAGGAGCCCTGGTAATAGCAAAAGGTGAAAAGGTTGGTACATTGTATTTATGCAATGGTATTTCTAACTCTGTTAATGCTTTGACTTCCAAAGGAGCAGATGCAGCATTATGGCATCATAGGCTCGGACACATGAGTGAAAAAGGGATGAAGATTCTTCACTCAAGGAATTTGTTGCCAGGTTTGAAGAATGTTGATTTGGATTTCTGTGAGAATTGCATTTATGGAAAACAGAAGAGAGTCAGATTTCTCAGAGTTGGGAAAGAAAAGAAGAACGAAAAATTAGAGCTTGTGCATACAGACGTATGGGGACCTGCTCAGGTATCATCTCTCGGTGGCTCTCGTTATTATGTTACCTTTATTGATGATGCAACTAGAAAAACTTGGATTTATTGTATTAAGAATAAATCTGATGTATTTGATACTTTCAAGAAATGGAAAGCTTTGGTTGAGATTGAGACAGGAAAGAAATTGAAGTGTCTTAGATCAGACAATGGAGGTGAATATTGCAGCAAAGAGTTTGATAGGTACTGTTCAGAGCATGGAATTCGCAGAGAGAAGACAGTTCCAAGAACACCACAAGAAAATGGTGTGTCAGAAAGGATGAACAGAACAATCATGGAGCGTGCAAGGTGCATGAGATTGCATGCAGGATTGCCTTTACAATTTTGGGCAGATGCTGTAGATACTGTTGTTTATTTAATAAACAGAGGACCTTCAAGTTCCTTGGATGGTGGTGTTCCAGAGGAAGCATGGACAGGGAAAAAGGTAAACTACTCTATTTTAAAACCTTTTGGTTGTGAGGCCTTTGTCCATATTGATAAAGAAAATAGAACAAAGCTTGAGGCAAAGTCAAAGAAATGTACCTTTATTGGATATGGTGTTAATGATTTTGGTTATCGCTTATATGATTATGAAAATCACAAAATCATTAGGAGCAGAGATGTAATATTCAATGAAAAGGTCTTGTATAAGAATCAGTTGCAGGAAAAGAAACAAGAAAAAGAAAACAAGGAATACGCAGTTCTTGATGAAATTACTGAAAAAGTAAAGGTGCCTGAAAATAATAATAATCAACAACCACAACAACAGCAACCATCACAACAACAACAGGCACCCCAAACACCTGAAAGTGGTGTTAGAAGATCTACCAGGACAAGTAGACCTCCTGAACGATACTCTCCTTCATTATATTATTTATTGTTGACTGATTCCGGTGAACCTGAATGTTATGAAGAAGCAATGCAGGTTGAAAGCAAGAAGAAGTGGGAGGTAGCCATGGAAGAAGAGATGGACTCCTTAATGCATAACCAGACTTGGGATTTAGTCAGGTTGCCTGCAGGAAAAACTACATTGAAGAATAAATGGGTTTACAGGCTGAAGGAAGAAGATGGAGGAAAGCAAAGGTACAAAGCTAGACTTGTGGTGAAGGGGTTTGCACAGAAGAAAGGTATTGATTTTGATGAAATATTTTCTCCTGTTGTTAAAATGACTTCAATCAGAACTATTTTAAGTCTTGTAGCAGCTGAAGATTTGCATCTTGAGCAGTTAGATGTAAAGACAACCTTTCTCCATGGGGATTTGGAGGAAGAGATATATATGCAGCAGCCACAAGGATATGAGGTGAAAGGGAAGGAGAAACTTGTGTGCAGGTTGAAGAAGAGCTTGTATGGTTTAAAACAGGCTCCAAGGCAGTGGTATCTAAAATTTGACAAGTTTATGTCTGAACAAGGTTATACTAGATGTCACTCTGATCATTGTGTTTATCTGAAAAAGCAAAATGATGGCAGCTATATTATATTGTTATTGTATGTAGATGACATGCTTGTTGCAGGATCTAACATGCAGGAAATAAATGTGCTCAAAAGAAAATTGGCAAATTCATTTGCAATGAAGGATTTGGGTGCTGCAAAACAAATCCTTGGTATGAGAATAACTAGAGACAGGAAAAATAGAAAATTAACATTGTCTCAGAATGAGTACATACAAAAGGTGTTGGAAAGATTTAACATGCAAAATGCAAAACCAGTTAGTACACCTTTTGCTAACCATTTCAAACTTAGCAAAGAAATGTGCCCAAAGACTCAAGAAGACATGGATTATATGTCTAAAGTTCCATATGCATCAGCAGTTGGAAGTTTAATGTATGCAATGGTCTGCACAAGGCCTGATATTGCACATGCAGTGGGAGTTGTAAGCAGGTACATGAACAATCCAGGAAAGGAACATTGGATGGCAGTGAAATGGATTCTCAGATATTTGAGAGGTACCACAAATCAGGCATTATGCTTTGGTGGTTCAAACATATCCCTACAAGGATATGTTGATGCAGATATGGCAGGTGACAGAGATAATAGGAGGAGCACTACAGGATATGTATTTACTGTCGGAGGAACAACTGTCAGTTGGGTTTCAAAAATCCAAAGTGTTGTTGCACTTTCAACAACAGAAGCAGAGTATGTTGCTGCTACAGAGGCTAGTAAAGAAATGATTTGGTTACAAAGGTTTATGGGTGAATTGGGTAAGGAGCATGATATGGGCACGTTATACAGTGATAGTCAAAGTGCCATTCATCTTGCAAAGAACTCAGCATTTCATTCCAGGACAAAACACATACAGCTCAAGTACCATTTCATACGATCAGTGTTGGAAGATGGAGAGTTGAAGCTGGAAAAGATACACACTAGCCAGAACCCTGCAGATATGCTAACAAAAGTTGTAACCAGGGAGAAACTGAGAATATGCTCAGTTTCAGTTGGTCTTCAAGGATGACGATGAAGATGAGAAACAACCAGGTCCAAAGAGGAGTCATTGTCCAGCAAATGGAGCAGCGGTGGAGTTGCTACAATCAGTCTCCAAGTGGGAGATTGTTGGGTGTGGAGCTTGATTATCTTCTATAGTACCAGCATATTGGACCCCAGTTGTAAAATAATTGCTGCCGTGGGGGGTCCAGGGGGGGGCGGCAGTGACTTTTGGGAGCCCCCCCCTAGTGGGGGGTTTCGGGGGCAGCGCCCCCGAAGCTAAAAACAGCTGTAAAATTGCCTTGTAAAAGTATAGTAATTTCTAGTCAATCTGGGCCGTTCATTAGGCGGATGATCTGACGGTAGAACTTATGTTTAGTTTAGGGTTTTTTGCCCTAGAAGGCAACCCCTCTCTTTATATGAGGGCATTGTATTTGAGGCTGTGAGATAGATGTGTATTCGGTGAGCGAGAAACATAGAGGTGAGACTGTGAGAGAAAACAGAGGATATTACAGCGGTTTTGCTGTAGGTTGTATCTCTTCATTTTGCTGGATAATAGAAAGGAAGGACTGGCTGTTCGGGGTGGAAGTAGCCCAAACTGGGTGAACCACGTATATCTGTGTCTCTCCTGTTTTGTGTGTTTTCTGTGTTTATATTTCTGCAATATTTTATGTGTTCCATTGCTCTGTAATATATAATTTTCTATGAGTGAATACAAATGTTAGGGTCCCACCCTAACCCCCTTATTCATGTAGTAGGATCGAGTCATAGTTATAGTTAAGTAAGGAGTCAATAAAGCCCATATTAATAATTGTAAGTGGTTAACCCGCAATTAATGATGGGACCACAGTTAGTTGCAAATGGGCCATGGTATTAGATAGATGGTATTAACAAGAACCATGGTATTGATCCATGGTATCGCATGTATGAGTCATATATAAAGGATATATAAAGGATAGAGACTCCCTACGAGGAGGATCGTGTCTTATTTTGTAATCGAGCTCTGCTTTATTGGAGGTTGCCCCCTCGAAGAGGCAAGTGAACATTGCTTTCTGAATAATAAAATACTTGTTGTTGTTTCTCACTATTCTATGTTCTGGGTATATTTCTTCGCATATTCTGTATTCTGGTATCGTCTTGCACGTTAAGAGCATAACAAGTGGTATCAGAGTTCTTTCCAGGGCCGATGGGATCTCCATTTCTTAGCAAAAAAAATTTGGCTAGAGACGTGTTCCGGTGCCTTTAAACCACGGGATATGTCGTTGAGCGCATAAACCTGCGGATTTGGGGAGGCATGCACGCAGGAAATACAAGAGGTGGTCACACTTGTTGGACTCCCTTGTAACCCCTGTGGGTACCCCTTCGAGTAGTAGTGCATTAGACAGAACCGCGCATGGACTGTCTTCCAAGTACCCTCTGGGTATTTCAAAAGCCCCCCTAGCTCCTTTGAAACCTCACCATAGATAAACCGTCGGCCGTCTTGCTGCTACAGTACACCAAGAATAGCACTCGGAGAGATTACTCACCCGTACGGTAGGGTAGTCGGGTTGTACGGCTAAGGGTACGGTTGATCCTCCTTAGTTAGAGCCCTGAAACATTGGGCTGAGTACTACTGTCAGACCCTTATGTATATTGTGATTTGTAGCACCTGACACTCCTGGAGACCATAGTTCCCTTTTCTATCTCGGGATCACGCATAATCTCTGCCAGATCAGATCTCGCAAGTGGGGTTCCAGCAGCAGCAGGCATCAGTCCCGCAGTTCTGAGTTAGCAAACCAGCCTTTCCAATCCATCAGATCCATAGCAGCAGTCGGTGCCGCCGCTCAGAGCTATCCAATTAGCCATCCAGATCTCTCAGATCCACCAGATCTGAGTAGTTGTGTGGGGTTCCTATACTAGGGTGTGATTTTCGCAGGACTTTTGGCAGCATTGACATTTTGGGGATTCGGCTACTGCAGTATTCCTAAGCAAGGAGTAAAACTCTGTTAGGAGTTTTCAGAAAAGAAAAGAAAAAAAAGAGTCTGAGACCCCCCGGGGCGCTTATTGGTGATCTAGCCCATAAGAATCAAGACGACGAGCTGAGCAAGGTGGTACCATTCAATTGTTAGTGAAAAAAAAATTCGGGCGGTCCCAAATCTCAAGTACATAGGATCGGTGCATGGTAGAAACTAGAGCTCAAACTATGGCCAATGAGAAGATCGACAAACTTAAACAATCCTTGGAAGCCATCCAATCTCAGCTTGACAGACTAACTAACACACTCTCTAAAGGCAAGGAGGAAGCCCACGAGGAGGCATATATTGGCAATGGACACAGTGAGGGTGAGTCTAGTTGCTCTCTTCACCTCTGGGGCACCCACCAACAATCCCATCCGCGACCTCCCAAGCTGGATATGCATAAATTTGATGGTACTCACCTGGCCGCATGGATAGCACAAATGGAGTAGTATTTCAATCTGAATAACATCTTAGATAATGAGACTCAGCTTATGGTGCAGAGCATGTACTTGGACAATCAAAGATGGCAATGGTGGGAATGGCATCAACGTTGCAATGGAAGTTTTCTGACTTGGGCCACCTTCAAAAACACTCTTACAGAGTGCTTTGACCAGGAATCTTCTTTTTTGGGTCGTCTCACTAAGCTCCGATAGACTGGCACAGTGGATGAATATGTTACAGCCTTTGAAGACTTAGCTTTCCGCACTAGCAATCTCTCAGATGTGTTCTACATGGAATGTTTTATCAGTGGTCTTAAAGAGGCCATAGAAGCCAACGTCCGACTACACCACCCTCCCACATGGTCGGAGGCTTGCAAGGTAGCTCGTAATGTGGAACGTGCATTAGCAGCCTAGTCCATTCGCCCAAATTTCACCGCTAAGGGTCGCCCCCCACAGGCTCACAGCATGACTCAAACACTTAAGGTTCAAAAGGTGTCACCTGCAGAAATGGCTGAAAGAAGAAAACAGGGATTATGTTACTACTGTGATGAAAAATACTCCCCAGGTCATAAATGCAAGGAGCCTAAATTTTTTCAAATTGATGCCACTAATTACAGCTCATCGAAGGAAGCCCCACCACTTGAGGAACCGAAGGAGGTAGAAGAAGACAACCAGAAGGACAATGTCCCTGACGAACCAGTTATTTCACTGCATGCTTTGGCAGGGATTTCTTCACCTCAAACTCTCAAAATCAGAGGTTTTATTAAACATCGCCCAGTAGGAGTCTTGATTGATAGTGGAACTACACATAATTTCATCCATCAAAAAGTCGCGGAAGCAGTGCATTGTTTTGTACGAGCAGTTTCTAACTTCCAAGTCCAAATTGCAGATGGGGGAACAATGAAATGTGAAGGCCGCTATGAAAATTTCAAACTTCAAATGGGGGATTATCAGTTGAAGACCCACATGTTTGCCATACACATGGGAGGGTGTGGCATTGTCCTCGGTGCTGAATGGCTTCGCACTCTTGGGCCAATCACAATGGATTTTCAGGAGTTATATATGAGCTTTAAGCAGAACAACTCCACATATACCCTCTGTGGACTCCAGGCAAGAGCTCCCTCTATCATCAGCTCACATAGGATGGAAAAATTGCTAAAAAAGGGCCATCATGGAGTTATCGCTCAATTTAATGCCATCCAGGCCGTCAAACCCAATTCTCTACCAATTCATCTTGAGATGCAACAGATTTTAAATAACCATCTGCCAGTCTTTGACAAGCCTCATGAGCTTCCACCCTCGCGAGGGGAACATGATCATAGCATCACCTTGGTTCCAGGGGTCTAACCACCAAATGTGCACCCATACAGCTATCCATTACCCAAAATAATGAAACAGAAAAAATAATCAAGGAACTTTTGGAAGCAGGGGTCATTCGTCCCAGCATTAGTCCTTATTCATCACCGGTGGTCATGGTGCTCAAGAAAGATGGAGAATGGCAGATGTGTCCAGATTTCAGGGCCCTTAATAAGTTGATAGTCAAAGATAAATTTCCCATCCCGGTTGTGGATGATTTGTTGGATGAACTCAATGGGGCTCAATTATTCACTAAGTTGGATCTTCGCTCAAGCTACCACCAAATTCACATGAAGGAAGTTGACATTCCAAAGACTGCTTTCAGAACTCATGAAGGCCATTATGAGTTCCTAGTCATGCCATTCGGTCTTTGTAATGCCCCATCTACTTTTCAGAGCCTTATGAACCACCTTCTCAAACCATATCTCAGAAAATTTGTCCTTGTCTTCTTCGATGACATCCTCATCTATAGTTGCACTTGGGCCGCACATCTTCAGCATGTAGATCTGCTCTTACAACTGCTCCGCAAGCATAAATTATTTGTTAAGATGTCCAAATGTTCTTTTGGCATGGACGAAGTTGAGTATTTGGGCCACATTGTGGGGCGTGAAGGTGTCAAGGTGGACCCCAAAAAGATCGAGGCAATGCAGGATTGGCCTCAACCTAAGACCTTGAAGAGCCTAAGAGGATTTTTGGGTCTCACAGGATATTATCACAAATTTGTCCGCAATTATGGCCGCATTGTGAAGCCCCTCACTCAACTCCTCAAGAAAAATTCATTCTTCTGGAATGATGATGCACAACAGGCATTTACAGCTCTAAAAAATGCCATCTGTTCCACTCCAGTATTAGCACTACCTGATTTCACCAAATATTTTGTCATTGAATGTGATGCTTCGGGTATGGGTATTGGGGCAGTCTTAATGTAGGAAGGTCGACCCTTGGCCTTCACAAGCCAACAACTAAGTGGGAGGAATCTGGGACAATCTACCTATGAGAAGGAAATGATGGCCATCTTACATGCAGTAGATACTTGGCGACCTTACTTACTGGGGTGACGTTTCCAAATCCACACAGACCATCACAGTCTTAAATATTTTTTGGAGCAAGGCCTATCCTTCCCACGACAAAATAAATGGCTCGCCAAAATGCTGGGATATGATTATGAGATCATTTGTAAGAAAGGGCACGAAAACAATGTAGCAGATGCATTATCTCGCCAATTTTAGGAGGAAAGTACCCTGCTCGCAATTTCCCTTCCCATTCCAGAATGGATTGAAGAGGCTCGCAGGGAATGGTTTTCACATCTCGGGCTCTCCCAACTCATTACTCAATTGCAAGCGGATCCAAATTCCACCAAGGGCTACTCGTGGCAGGATGAGATTCTTCGCTACAAGGACAGAGTCGTAATATCACCAAAATCCACCCTCAAAAGCCGCATTTTGGCAGACTTTCACTCATCCCCCACTGCAGGACATTCAAGCTTTTAGAAGACATATTCTCGCACTAGAAGATCATTTTTTTGGACAGGCATGAAAAAGGACATCCTTACTTTTGTAGCGGAATGCGATGTCTGTCAATGCCACAAAGGGGAGACAGTCAAAGCACCAGGCACATTACAACCGTTGCCCATCCCAACATCTATATGGACGGAGGTTTCTATGGATTTCATTATAGGTCTTCCAAAGTCGGGAAACAAGTCAGTCATCATGGTGGTTGTGGACCGACTTTCTAAGTATGCTCATTTCTATGCCCTACCCCACCCAATTACACCGACTTTGGTCGCTCAACCTTTCATGGATCAGATCTTCAAATTGCATGGCATGTCCACTTCTATTGTGTCTGATCATGACCCAATCTTCACCAGTAAATTTTGGCAGCAACTCTTCAGGCTACAAGGCACCCAACTAAAACTCAGTACTTCCTATCATCCACAAACAGATGGTCAAACTGAGGTCATCAACAAATGTCTAGAAACCTACCTTAAGTGTTTCACTTCAGAAAAGCAACATCTATGGGTACAGTGGTTGCCTCTAGCTGAATGGTGGTATAACACCAACTATCATGCCACCACCAAAGTGACTCCCTATGAAGCAGTTTATGGTCAACTCCCTCCTTCCCCTACTTCTTATATCAAGGGATGCTCCAAGGTACAAGCAGTGGATCAACTCCTACAAAACCGCACAACCATGCTCGCCCATCTTAAAGAGAATCCTCATCAAGCTCAAAATCGCATGAAGCAACAGGTAGATCAGCATCGCTCAGAGCACCAATTTCAAGAAGGGGATCAGGTATTTTTGAGGTTGCAACTATATAAGCAAACTTCACTCAAAGACAAGGGTTGTCATAAACTATCTCCAAAATTCTACGAACCATATCAAGTACTTCAGCACATTGGAGAAGTGGCCTAAGAGCTAGCTTTTCCACCCACTGCAAAAATCCATCAAGTTTTCCATGTCTCATGCCTCAAGAAAGTGATTGGGAACAATTGCAGAATTCAAACTAGCCTACCTGAATTTGATGAAGAAGGGTCAATCTGGCTCCAACCTGAACAAGTCCTAGACACACGAGAATAACACCTGTGTGGCCGCATGATCAAGGAAGTCCTCGTCAAGTGGAAAGACACCTCTCTGGAAGATGCAACCTGGGAACCAGCCACTATTCTTCAGCAGTTTCCGCAGCTTCAGCCTTGAGGACAAGGCTATTCTTAAGGGGGAGGGCATGTTAGGGTCCTACCCTAACCCCCTTATTCATGTAGTAGGATTGAGTCATAGTTATAGTTAAGTAAGGAGTCAATAAAGCCCATATTAATAATTGTAAGTGGTTAACCCGCAATTAATGACGGGACCACAATTAGTTGCAAATTGGCCATGGTATTAGATAGATGGTATTAATAAGAACCATGGTATTGATCCATGGTATCGCATGTATGAGTCATATATAAAGGATAGAGACTCCCTGCGAGGAGGATCATGTCTTATTTCGTAATCAAGCTCTGCTCTATTGGAGGTTGCCCCCTCGAAGAGGCAAGTGAACATTGCTTTCTGAATAATAAAATACTTGTTGTTGTTTCTCACTATTCTATGTTCTGGGTATATTTCTTCGCATATTCTATATTCCGGTATCGTCTTGCAGGTTAAGATCATAACAACAAAACTACAGAATGGAGTACCATAACTATCCACCAAATTCACTTTGGCCAAGACTGACACGCGGCCCACTAGCACACTTAGAGAATGAACCCATCGCCACTAAACCCAAGTAATAATGATGACCTAAAGGAACCAATTGCTAGCAACAATTGAAAACTCAAACTCGTGCTTGAGTGGAAAGTTGGCATAATAAGACCAGAGGGGCATTTTAAACCCAAAAAATGGGCATAACGAAAGACAATTCAAAACACAAAATTCTACGAATCTACCATTGCAAAGACACATGGAACCAATTACCCATAACCTAAGAATATTTCATGCAAAATTTCTCCTAATCATGTCTTCTTTGCTCATACTATTCCCATGAAATCCCCTGAAGGTTTTTGTGTCTCTCATGAGTCTATTTTGAATACCAAACCAAATCTTACCTCTCACCATCTAGCTTCACCACCTTGAGGTATGCTTACTTCATTGTGCACTATTAAATACCATACCTTATTGATCACATTGATGCTAGATGGGGGTTGTTTTTGTCTCCCAGCTGCACATTGTCTTTCATCGCCACTCAATCGAATTATTACCTTTCATGTTCACTCCTAGTGGGGGGAATTTTTTAACTAAATCACTGGGGGATAAAGAAGGAGATTCTTTTGCAAAATGAGGATATTATTAAAATATTATTATTTCAAGGAGAAATTGTGGGGTGATAAAGAGTTAGAGGAAAAGAGGAAATTAAGATATTATAAGGAGGTGATCTGCCCCAATCTCAAAAATAAAAATATCTCTATGTCTTGACTAATGTTAAGAGGAAAATTAACATTGCTAAAATAAGAATAAATTATAATTATCTTTATAGTGAAAGTAGGCATTGGTCAGTTCCAAAAACACCATGGGTTGAAAGAGTCGGTCACCTTTGCAACACTACGAGGGTTGAAGATGAAAAACATTTTCTCTTAGATTTTCCCTCTTATACTCACATTCGATTTAAAATATTTGTCACACTACCAACCTTATTGACCTTTTGAGTTAGAAAAACTATGATGATCTTGGAACTTCATGCTTTTTGAGTATAGAATTTTTTTTTAAAGAATCATGAATAATGTCTTACTTTATTAAGGTCGAATAGATCATATCAATCGCAATTGATGTTGTTTTAAGAAGAACACGTATGTTGTATTAATTCCAAAAAAAGAGTGAGGCTTGGAAGCGTGAGTACGTAGATACAAAAAAGGGAGATGGATCGTAAGATAGAGTTTTTTTTTTTTTTTGTAAGTCAACAGTAAATATTTATATTACTTCAACAGAATCACAATACAAAATGGCAGTTGGTCTTCCATATTGGAAACCAAGCCAGCTGTAGAAGTAGATTGTTTTGATACATCCATTGTCTAATAAAGACAGTAAATTCTTCAGTCTCTTGTTTAATCCAAAATGCTTAATATTATTGCTAAAATCCCCACTAAGTCTTCCTAGATAATAATTAGTTTTAACAAACCTAAGATAAACAAAAAAATTTACTTTCTTCGTACTAAAACTTATATCTAAGTATTCTACTAAGAAAACAAACCCTACGAATAGACTTGTTGCATTCTCGGACCTCATTTAACTGGGTCCTCGCCAAGCGAAGTGCCCACAGGAGCTGCCATATGAGCCATCGTTGTTGAGTTGTTGTTGTAGGAGCTTGAGCCTCCTACCCCTCTTGCCTTAAAATTCCTTAGACACGTTGGTTCCCCTTTCAATTCCCCTAGATTAATGTCAATGTTATGGACATACTTCAAATAAATATTGAACATGTTATGAAATTCACCTATGTGACCATCCTAAAACTTCTCAATATTTACTAGCATATTCACAATTGTTTCAATCCCTTCAATCTACTGACCAACTTACAATATTTGGCTCGGCTAATAAGAGAAGAAAAGTGCACCTTGGGAGGTGACTTCAACATGATCAAGTCTCTAACTGAAAGAAAAGGGAGGTGTTAGAAGACTCGATGAAGAAGCCACTCAATTCAACTCCTTCATAGAGGATCACAAGTTGGTGGATATCCCTACTCCAAATGGCTCCCATACCTAGAACAATCGAAGGGGAGGGGAAAATCAAGTGGCCTGTAGATTGGACCACTTCTTGGCATCAGAATCCCTATATTTGACAAACTTAGGTGCATAAGCAATCATTCTGCCTAGCCATGGCTCTTACCACTAGCCAATTAGACTTATACTAAAATGGTCCAGCAGACCCCCCAACAAACCTTTTAGGTTTGAAGCATTCTGGCTTCAGCATCTAGAATTTACTTCAAACATGGAAAATTGGTGGTTGGAATCTTCAGCCCTGCAAGGAGGAATAATGTTACGCTTTCAACAAAGGCTAAAATTCATAAAGAAAAAATTGAAAGCAAGCATGGAACATTGCATACTTTGTGAACATCCAAGAAGCAAAAAGGAATATTGAGAATGACATGGAACAGGTGGAGCAAATAATGATATTAGAGAGGTACATAAGAGCTTAAAGAAAAGGAAAAGGAATTAGCAAAGCAACATGGGGAAAGGCTACAACAGGAGGAAATTATGTATAAGCAAAATTCTAGAATAAAATGGCTACAAGAAGGTGAAAAAAATACAAATTCTTCCATAGATCTATGATACAATATAGTCAGAAAAATAAGATCCATTTCATTCAAGATGAGTCTCAACAAATATTGGAAGAGCAGGATGAAATCTTAGCAGTGATTCATAATCACTTCCAAACTCTACTTACAGAACTAGTTAATGACAGAAGGGTTGCAATTAATTAAAGCATTCAACATATCCCTAAATTGGTGTCGAAAGAGCAGAACACACTCTTATCTCGCAAAGTTTCCTTCAAGGAAGTAGAATATATTGTTATGATCATGCCAAAAAACAAGGCACCTGACCCTAATGGCTTAACAATTGAATTCTATCAAGCTTGTTGGCACATTTTGGGGTATGATGTATGGAAAATTGTGGAAAACTCTCATTTTACCTCTTCTCTCCTCTCGGAATTCGATGCCACCTTCATATCTCTTATGCCTAAATCTCATAAAGCAGCCTCTCCAGTAGATTACAGACCAATTTCTCTATGTAATGTAATATATAAAATCATTTCTAAAACTATTGCAAATAGGTTGAAGTTGGTCTTGCCTACCATAATTTCCCCATAGAAGACTGGATATGTGAAGGGGCATCATATCTTAGGCAGCTTAATTTTGGTTCAAGAGAATCTCCATACTCTAAAGGCCATGAAAACACCAGGTATGTTAATTAAAATTGACATGTCGAAAGCATTCGACAAAATCAGTTGGTAATTTATCTATCATATTCTCTCTTCTTTTTGATTTAATGAGTTTTAGATCCACTTGGTCATGTCTCTAATAACCAAGGTCTTCTTATATATCCTTATAAATGGTGCTCCCTCCCCCACCTTCTCACCCACTAGAGGGATCCGGCAAGGGGATCATATCTCTCCTTATATCTTCCTTTTAGTTGCAGAAGGGATAGGTCGGTCTCTTAACCATGCCTTAGCCTCTAGTAAACTTTGAGGTCTCCCTCTAGGTTCTGATGCAGTGCGTTCCACCCATCAACAAATTGTAGATGACACAATGTTAATGGGAAAATCCTCCCTTAAAGAAGCACTAGAATTCAAAAAACTTTTGTATCTCTTATTTGTAGCCTTTAGCACCTCTATCAATGGAACCAAATCCCAAATTTTCTTTTTCAATACCCCAGTGATAGTGTAGACCCATATTTCCCACCTTATGGGCTTCAAAATAGGTGCCATGCCTTCCACTTATTTGGGAGCTCCCTTAACTGCCAACCCCCTGAAACTTTCTATCTAGGAAAATCTTATCCTAAAATTTGAATCGAAACTCTCATCTTGGACCTTTAGGGCTCTCAATTTGGTAGGTATGTTGACTCTTATGGAGTCAGTTTTGCAATCCATGCCTACTTATTTGCTCTTCACCTTGGCTTCTCCAAAGGTAGTTCTCAACAAACTCTGAAGCATCCAACATTCATTCCTTTAGGGAGGTCCCAGCAGGGGGAAAAAATGGGCCTAAGTGGCTTGGGATAAGATATGTTTGCCCAAACACTACAGAGGATTGGGCCTTAGAGATCCACAAATTATGAGTCTAATGCTCTCTACCAAAGTTTGGTGGAGATAAATAAAATTCCCAGCTTCTCAATGGGGGCAGTATTGGTCTAAAAAGTATGCTCCTAGAATCACTTTTAATTAATTAGTTAGATTCTCCAATATAATTTCAAGCTTGCACATCTAGAACTTAGCATGTAATAATAGAACTCTAGTAGAGGAACACGACTTCTGGGAGACATGCAACAGAAAATCAACTATTTTGGGAGGATTCCTGGAACCAGTGGCCAAAATTCTCTTCACTAGCGGGGGAGTTGTAGCATTGTGTGATTATTGGACTGAGTAGGACCCTTCCACTGGGTGGGTAAAATGGAGTTATTTCACCCCACTCCTATCACTAGACCTCATAGAGGCTTATAAATTGATCTCAAAACATTTAACCAATCGCAACATCGAGTTGCATGAGGGAAATGATGTGCTCAGGTGGTGATATCAACCTTCAGGAAACTTCATCATTAAGGAAGCAAGCCAGATGTTAATAAGAAATATTCTCCAACTAGCTAGCTATCAGTGGAAGCACTTGTGGAAACTCAATTATTGACCAAATTTTTTTCTATATCTTTGGCTTCTTATCAAACAGAAAATGCTCACCTGGGATAGGTTACAAAAGTGAGGATTCATAGGACCCTCGGTTTTCCATCTCTGCTTCTTGAAAGAGGAGAATTATTATCATCTATTTCTTGACTATGATTACGCAAAATAAATTTGGATGCTTCTACACCATTCCTTTGGCATTCCTCCTCAAGGTTGGGTGGGAATTAAGGAGCTTCTTGTCAATTGGCCAGTGCCTTCTTTCTCCACTCCTATTTTAAATAGGGCCTGGGCTTTGATGCCGATTTTTATACTTTCGTCCCTTTGGAAGGAAAGGAACTACAGGATCTTCAAGGACTCCTCTAAAGGGCCAAGAATATTATGGGATCAAAATCTACAAATGTTGAATGAAACAATTTATCTTACCCTCTGGGATTCCAAGGATTAGGAGTGTGTTGAGTCTGGAAAATTCATCCTATCCAACCTTGGGTTGAAGGCTTCAGAGACAAGGAAAACTAACAAGCAAGCTCAGGTAAGGAAGACAAGTCATGTTGATTGGTCCCTACCACCACTTTGTTTTGTTAAACTAAATTTTGATGGAGTTTCTAAGGGCATCCGAGGCCCGGCTAGTTATGGATGTGCCTTCAGGAACTAGCAAGGAGCCATTTTCTTCATTCTTGAACAACTTTATGTAAATATGGAAAAGATGAGTTGAATTTGAAAAAGTTGTTTTATTGATGGCTAATGACTGAATCTATGAAATGAAAGACTTCTAGACTACATCAAACTCAGGAAACCAAAATGACAATTGCAAGTGCTTCTAATAAATTATGAATAGTGATATACTCAACAAGAAATCCTAAGCTATGCAATGATCAAAAGATAAATCTATTTTTGGGGCTTTGGGAGTGGGGCCCTCAAACCATGATCCCATGGGGGAAATGAGGAAGAGGCCACTACCACGAGATTTTATGAAGTATTTTCTTTCACTATTGTACCATTGATCTACTCCTTTAATTAATGGAAGAAAAACTAAACAATCATTCAAATACTTGTAAATTAACAAAGAAGAAATGACTTCAGTAGCTAACTATGATTCTACTCTAAGAATACATGTACAAAAAGAGGAACCTCTGCTACTAGGGTTGGTCCCTAACCCAAGATCTTTAGCCCTTGAAGTCAACTTAGTGTTGGATCAAGGAAAACCTTTTCATCATCATTAAAATGTCAAAACTAACATAAGAATAACAGTCACAATATATTAGCTCGAAATTGCCTCTTGGCTACAAAAAGTTGAATCCTAATGAGGCCCTTGGCCTTATTATTTATACAAACTGAAGCTACCAACAACTTCCTAAAAAATAGGGAGACTAGGCTCCCAACCTCGAGAATGACTTGTCTTCACTGTCACTGGATTGGCTGCTTGTAACTCCGAGTTGATGAGATCTGGTGAAGGAATCTTTGAATGATTGAGGAGTTAAGGAGGGAGACCAAATCTCCTAGAATCCCTCTTTCTTGTCCACTTCGAGTTCTTGCACTTAAATTAGCCCAAAAACTACTCCAAATTTTGCACTTAAATTAGCCCAAAATCTGCTCCAGTGAGAGGATTAGAAGGGGGAACATCTAATAGAGACAATTCAACTTGATCTAAGTCTTGTTGATTAGCCTTATTGGTTTCTCCATGCTCCTCCTTTCTCCTTTCCTCCTCCTATTTCTTCCTTTTCTCTTCCTCTAATCGTTTCTTCTCTTGCTCTTGCTTCCTCTTAAATTCCTTAGCCTGCCTAAGCCTTTCTTTCCATTCCTTCATCTTTTTCTCTCATTTCTTCCTCTCTTCTTCTTCCTTGGCCCTCTTCTCTTCCTGTTCCTTTAGCTACTTTTCTTCTAGTTGCTTCTTTCTCTCATGCTCTTCTCACTACTTCCTCTTCTCAAGTTGTTCCTAGTCACCCGAATCCTCTAATTGTTTGAGCTCTTCCTCTGTTTTCCTCTTGATCTCTTGCTTCTTCTTTTCCAGGGCTACATTCCTTTGCTCTAGAATTTCATTATTCTCTCCTACTTCTGGGTCACTCGGGGCATCTTCTACCCCTTTCTCCTTTCGTTTTTTGAGTTTCCCGATAGCATTCTGCTTCTCTTGCTTCCTCTTCTGGGTGGATGATCTCTCCTGTAGGCTCACATTCTCCTAGGAGTGTTCAAGGATCTCCTCATATCTTACTTGGTACTCGCCAGGGCTGATCTCCCTCGTGACATTGTACAAATTCCTAACTCCATCTTCATGATCTTGCCTAGAATGTGAGTATGACCAATTAAAATTATCTCTCTTGCAATGAGTAGATACAACCTTCTCGGTATCATATGTACAATGGTTCAAGGTCACGAAATGACACCCTTTTAGTGCCTCGGCCTCTGCCTCCACTTCCTTCAAATTTTTTATCGCATAGGCCTCGATGACAAGAGGGAAAGATGGCCATGGTTTCTTCTTCCCTTTGCTCAGTGTTTTCGAGAAAACCTGTGTCATCTGGTAACATACTTCCCACAATAGCACTTTATCTGTGGAAAACCTAAGAAGAAAATGTGGGGCTTTATAGGAACCAAAAACTATAATAAATGTCCCCTCCTGGATCGGGAACCAATGTGCCACCTTGATGATGGTTTCCATGGCCCCCTTTAACATACAAAGTGGTTATTCCCCGAACAACTGTTGATATAGTAGATCAATAAATGACTCAAAAATAGTAGCAATCATACCCTTATAGTCAATGTCCCAAAATATCTTGTAATAATGGTGTACTAGGATACCTGGAGATGTGTTTCAATTGTAGCTCTAGTTGTCGAACTGTCATCTTGCACAGACTGCACTTAGTAGGTATGAAGCCATATAGAACTCTAGTGGCTATTCTGGCTCTGGATGCTTAGCTACAATTATATTCGTTCTCAAGGCCAACACAAGAATATTGGCCCAATTAAAGGTTGTTCCTCAAGTGGTGAAAACGTACATGATGGGGACACATGTCCCATGGAACACATCACAACCTACTCTCCCATTCAACTGATTCATCATGGCGGAAATCAACTGATAGAACTTTCTTAATCTCTATGTCCTATAAATTTGGTCAGTTCTAACCCAAAACTTGGACAGGTCTTGTCACCATTCTCTGAGAATATCCTTGGTAGGAGACACAAAACCAGTGAGCCACTGGGTGTTGAAAGCTTCCTCCTTCTCAAGAAATTTGTAGTATGCAACAATATCTATGGAGGTGATAGTTGCAAGCGAAGCGCAAGTATGATCCCTTACTGACCGTGAATCTATTTTTGTGCTTTGTATGATCCAATCAATCATCTCAGGACACAAGAAGACTAGAGGATATGATGCCACCTTGTGAAGCTTTTATCTCTTAACATTTATTTACACCGAGAAATCCTCCTGGTTCTCTGGAATATTTGATTTGGTGAACTCCTCATAAATATCATACCAAGAGAGCCTTCTATTTTTGTTAATATTGCAAGTCGTATCCCCGTAGATGGGGGGTTCTTCGTACTGGTGGACTTCCTATGAACTACTTCCAAAGCCCTTACGGGCATATTTTGCTACCAGAGGTGCCATCTCGTCTTCAAAGGAGGATATGGAGATGCAATCAAATTCCACATCACCAAGCATATCAAATAAACAGTCCCACGATGAGAGAGACATCATGAAAATAAAACTTAGTGCCAAGTATAAACTATAGTTTTCAGAGTCAGGAGAAGGCCTTCTAGCAGGTCACGAGGTTGAGGAGGTCGTGTGGGTCACATGGATTAGGGTGTGACCTAGCAACTTGGAAAGCTAGGAGTGAGGTCACGAGGTCACAGAATCAGTCAAGTCGTGTGGGTCACAAGGTTGGTTAAGTCATGGGGTCACGAAGGTCGTGGAGTCGCTCAAGTCGCGAGGTCGGTCAAGTCGTGAGGTTGCGCCTTTTTTCCTATCGCGATCTTAGGTCATGTGACCTGAGTCTTTAGGTGATTTTGAGGGGATGAACATGGCTTAGGAGAGGTCCTTGGGGCTTTCCAGGAGTAGATGACTTGGTCTTCAGGAATAGTAGGTTAGCTTGGGACAAAAATGGGCATGATAAACACTCAGGGAGGCTCAAGAAGTTAAAAAACAACTCAGCAAGGGTTTGTAGTTGAAATGAGGCCAAATCATGGATAAAAACACACCTGGTTGGGAATTCGCAGAGTCAAGATGGAAGAGGAATACACATGGTGAAATAAATTATTACTAGCAAAAGGAAAGATCACCTACCTATGAGGGTCGTGCGCCTTGTCCAATTTTCAATCTTCCCCATTCTTCGTGCAAACAAGGAGAGTTGTGAAAATGACCAGTTGAGTTTGGTATTTATAAATTTGATCACACATGTGGGGGTCGTAGGGGTTACACTGTGTTGGGATGGGGTCCCCTGGGTTAGCTTTGGGGTTAAAAAACCAAGTACTGATGTAAATTTTTGTAAAAGATGTAAATTCTCCATAATTTTTGGATGCAGAGTGCGTAGATAGTTAGGAGTCAAAAAGAGTTTTAACCCCTTGTTTATGTAAAGTTGAATCGGTTTTGAGATCCACTCATTGTCCGTGAACCATGGGATTGTATGTAAAAATATATAAATAGGTGTGTCCTAGAGAGTCTGAGGCATGTCTATGTTTGAGAGAGGAAAAAAGTCCACGTAAGCATCTGGTAGATAGAAGAGGAAAAGGCTCTGCAGCTGAGTGCACAGAGGCCTAGAGTAGTGTCCGCAGCTGAGTGCGTAGGGAAGTTTTGAGTCTATAATACCATATTGAAGATCAGTAAAGAAGATTGTTGAAGAATCTCTTTGTTTATCTATTTACCTCTGTTATTTATTTTGCGATATATGTTGTGATGGAATAATGTCTTTATGAAATATTAATCTATTGATGTGCGACTCTATGGGATAAGTCTTATTAACTATACGCAATGCATGTTAAGTACTTTCGCGAAGATTATAATACATTTTGTTATGTTTATTAAATAATTAAGTAGATCCGTGCGAGCTCATATCTAGGGTTATTTTCTGATATGTGTAAGTGGATGATTCATTTGTTAAGGGTCCGTAAAGACCTATCGTAGACCTTCACGAAGGTCTAGAGGCTGTTTAGAGGAAGATTCAATATTGAGCCCTAGGGGCTTACAGATCTACGCGAAAGCAGATCTAGGGCAATAAAAGACATCACACTAATATCTGGATGTGGAAACTTGGCTCCAGCATCCCCTCATACTACTTCAGGTGAGATTTCAGCCTACACTACGCGGGTTGATTCTGAAAGGGCCAGTGATGTAGGGTTTTGTTTGGGGCAATGAAATTTGAACCTCGGTCAGGATCCACTAAGTAAAAAAATGGTTATGTTGTAGTTTTGAGTTTGTAATACCATATTAAAGATCAATAAAGAAGATTGTTAAAGAATATTTGTGTTTATCTATTTACTTCTACTATCTATGTTGCGATATATGTTGTGATGTAAATTAGCTACAAGCGTACAAGACGCGAAGGAGTAAGTTGGACGAGTTCAATTCAAAATCAATATGAAAATAACGGAGTTGCAGTTCAAATTACAACCTACAACTACCCCCGAGGTCAGGGAGCAATGCGAAGTCGCTGTCAAGGAAGGGATGGCCACTTTGGATGTCGCAATCACTGACTGATCAGCCTTATTTGAATAGGCAATGGAGTTGGTAATGACTCTGCAGGAAGACCCAAACCTGTAGAGTCTAAATATAGAAGTTTGCGAGCTCCAAAAGTAGTATGATGAGGTCAGGGCGACAGAGCACTCAATTGCTCCAGTGCAGCGCCTCGCCAAGTTGCAGGAGAGGAAATAACTCCTCGCACAGGTAGAAGCAGCTCAGAAGAAGGAGATCATTCTCAAGGCCAGTTTGGGACCTTGGTTAGAAGAGGCTTACCAAGTAACAACCAACATTTAGGAGAAGCTAACAAGCTTGCAGCAAACACATCAAATGATGAAGTTGGCCATGGAAGGACCAGTTATAGGGCAGCTCTTAGAAGAGATCAAGCAGGAAGCTACGTAGATCGTTGCCGAGGTTGCAGTTGTGCAGGTGGAGCTAGGGGATCTTCACAACAAGATCATCACGCTAGACGAGTAACTCGAGGGTGAGTCACGACCTTTGTGTTGGGGGCCTATTGGGATGGGGTCCCCTTGGTCAGTTTTGGGGTTAAAAACCCAAGTATTGATGTAAATTTTGGTAAAATATGTAAAGTCTCCGCAATTTATGGATGTGGAGTGTGTAGTTAGTTAGGAGTCAAAAGGGGTTTTAGCCCCTTGTCTACGTAAAGTCGATTCAGTTTTGAGATCCACCCATGGTCCGCGGACCATGGGATTGTATGTAAAAATCTATAAATAGGTGTGTCTTAGAGATTCTAAGGCATTTCTATGTCTGAGAGAGGAAAAAAGGGCAAGTAAGTAGAGGGTAGATAGAAGGGAAAAAGGCTTTGTAGCTGAGTTCACGGAGGCCTAGAGTAGTGTCTGTAGCTGAGTGCGCAGACCCCTGTAGCTGAGTGCGCAGGGAAGTTTTAAGCCTGTAATACCATATTGAAGATCAATAAAGAAGACTGTTGAAGAATCTCAGTGTTTATTTGTTTACTTTTGCTATTTATGTTGCGATATATGCTGTGATGGAATAATATCTTTATGAAATATTAATCTATTAATGCGCGACTCTATGGGATAAGTCTTATTAACTGTACGCAATGCATGTTAAGTACTTTCGCAAAGATTATAATACATTATGTTATGTTTATTAAATACTTAAGTAGATCCACATGAGCTCAGATATAGGGTTATTTTATGATACGTGTAAGTGGATGATTCATCTGTTAAGGGTCCGCAGAGACCTATCGTAGACCTTCACGAAGGTCTAGAGGCTGTTTAGAGGAAGTTGTAGTACTGAGCCCTAGGGGCTTACAAATATGTGTGAAGGAAAATCTAAGGCAATAAAAGATATCACACTGATCTCTGGATGCGGAAACTTAGTTCCAACACCCCCCATACTGCTTCGAGTGAGACTTCAGCCTCAGCTATGCGGGTTGATGGTGAAAGGGCCAGTAGTGTAGGTTTGTTTTGGTGCAATTAACTCTGAACCTGGGTCAAGACCCACTAGGCCAACACACTGCCTAAGTTAGAGTGGTATGCAACCCTTGCGAACTTACGACCTAGTGACCTCAAGGGGTTGTTAAGTCACACAGGTCGCAGGGGTTGCATTTGCAGGCTTTTGACACCTTTGCGACCTCATGACCTGGTGACCTCGTGGGGGTCGCTAGGTCACAAAGATCACATTTCGTGGTGGTGAGACCTTTGCAACCTTGCGACCTAGTGACTTTTTGGTCCACGTAGTCACATAGCCTCACAGGTCGCACAGTAAGAAGGATTTTGACATGGGACTTATGCGACTTAGTGACTTAGTGAGGTTGCATAGTCGCATGGTTCATAAAAGGGGAAATTAGTCATACTATTGTACTGCGACTTGGCGACCAAACTTCATCATGAACTTGGTTTGGCTTATGAGGTAGAGACTTGGGCCTTTGAAACTTTTCTAGGGTTTCCAGGCTTCTGAATAGACTCTGAGGATGGGTGGCAACTATGAAAATGGTAAAGGGGCTTCAAAATTTTAAAGAGTCAGAAATTTTGGAGGGGTTGTTACTATAGATATATATAAAATAAAATTCTAACTCTAAACCCCCCTAAGATTCATAGTTATCCCTTACAAAATGATAGGCCCCATCTTCCAACCCATGTTAAAAAAGAAGATACACACAGTGTTTCTTTTTCCAAGGAATCCCTCATGGGAAAACCCAAGAGACCCTTCCCCACATTTCTGTATGATATCCTTAGTAAGCCCTTCAACATGAATTAGTGTTCCTCATCTAGGGAATAATAAATTGATCCTATATTAGCATGCGACTAACCAAACATATAGAAACATAGGAAACAACTAATTGAACTAAGCCCTTAAACTCTATAATGTTTCTATTAAAATTACAATGAATGGTTGCAAATGAAGAGAGAGGTTAAAAGTTTAAAAGTATAAAAGTTTAATTTCACCCATGGGATAATTTTATATTCTTTTTCCCTAAAAAATATCCACTAATTTCCATTTTTTCCAAAAATGATTCACCATATTTCTATAGGATAAAATAATTTTACCTTAAAAATAACAAGAGTTTTATATAAACTATATAAAATCCTCAGAAAATTAAATTTTTTAATTAAAATATCAACAAATATTTTACAATTTACATTAAGGGCTAATAAGATTCACCAAGGTAGCTTAACTTTTAGATAGATTTCCATCCTCAAAATTTTCCCTGGTTTTATGTGTATAACCTACATTTGTGGGTTTATGGAATACCCCTAACTAGGTTGGTTATAAGAAACTTGCTCTTGATCCTGAATTAGAAAATGTAGGGCATGAAGGCTATAATGGTGGTAGACTATATCTCAAAATAGATTTGAGAAGTATTCTCATTAAAAGAAAAACATAACAAGAGAATAAAACTACATTTTTAAATGATGCCAACAAAACCTAAGAAGCAAAAACCATGGCCATGACATGGTTAGCGATGGGTTAGAATTTCGATGTTTGAAAAAAAGTGAGCCTTTAAATTATCATAAATTTTCACTATGCATTCTTTTGAATCTTATTTATCTCCCTAGAAAGAAAATTAATAAATGGAATCTACACATCTTTATTTGTGCATAATTATCCCACAATCGCATGGGAGGGCTTTGAAAAATGCAAAAAAAAAAAAATCATGATCATAAACTTACCAATATCATGACCACTTTTGACGTGGACAATGTGGATGGAAACTTGGATCAATGCCTCCCCTTAAGTAGAAATATTCCCTACTACTTTATTTTGTGTTACTAAATTATGGTGGAACTTTTGTTGGATCTAGCTCTTGGTAAGCCACTTTCTCTGTTGAAGAAGCAATGATGCTTTGAAAGCCTAATTATTTTATATGTCATACTAACAAGGGTATGATTCATCTTGGTGGCCATGATGTAATCCACCATAGCTTACTCAATTCTTCCTAGGTTGAGCTATGTCGTGGCTAAATTCTTTGGGACATCTACAATGTCTAACATAGGTGGAAAGTATGGTTAAAGTAGCTCCACATTATACATAGTTTAATAAGTCTAGAAAGGGTTGAAGGTATGATTCAAAAGTATTTTAACCCACAACTTTGGTGATAGTGCAAGGACCATATCAAAGTTTTTTGAGCTTCTTGTGAGGGCCTATGAGTCACTCTTTCTCCAAATGAAAACATACCTTGCCACCAGCCTAAAACTAGTCTGGAACTCAATGTTAATCATGTCATTGCTTGTACCTATAATTTAAGTTATATAAAGTATCACAAACTTGTTATTAGGTGTGTTGAATCCATTCAATTAATTTGTTACTTTTTCTACATGGCTATATGTATGGTATGATTCTTTTTATGTTGATGCAATGGGTAGAGTTATATTAATGGGAGCCAATGATTGGAGCCTTAAGCACACTTCAAAAGGGTTGTGGCTAATAGAAATATGAAGGGTTATGTTGTCATCATTTTGAACACGATCCAGGATCTTTACTTCGGTGAAGTTAAACAGAATTGCTTAAAGAGTATGAAAATACCATAAATTCAACATCCATGAAGAAGTGGCATAAAAATAAGGAAACATAGACAATGCACCAAGATTTGTTAATGGAGTTCACTCACAATGCGTGAGCTACGTCTCAGAGCCTAGCTTCAAAGTGGAGAGGGCTTTTTAGTATCTCAAATAAATAATGGATAAATACATGGCAATACCTGACATCTAGGAATGACCCAAAAATTCATTGTTTGGATCTCAAATCTGACTACACCAGTCGATTCCTTGCAAAATTTGAGAAGAATGAGTATAAACTTTACCAAGTTTTGGAACTGCCACCCTCTCCTCAAATTTAGTACTATAACTCAGTAGAATATGCTTGGAATACTCCCTAGAATATGTTGTAGAATATTCTCCAGAATTTGCATCAAATTTTATGCCTAACTGGGTGTTGGTCCCCTCTCTTCATATGTGTTGATTCGTGGTTCTGACCTTTGTTCCCATCGTGGGGCTCCCCCTCTGAATGCAAATTCATTGATTAAATAAGTTTCATCGGGAAAATATTACAAAGCCCCAACTCGTTGGTTCATTGGCAAGTGGTCATAAGTGTTAAATGGGTGGCTCGGAGTCAAACTTGTGGGCTCCCACTATGGCATTTTGTTAAAACAAGATTTTAAGTTTAAAATGTTTTGTTTGTCTGTTTAACCACCCATGTCAATATAAATATATAAGAAAACATTTTCTTTAATATTGAAATTGTTCTATAAAAATATGTTTTTATTGGTTTATATAAATATTTAATAGCATTTAATTTATGCTATATACTAATTATTTAACTTAAGTAATATAAGGAAAATAGTTTATTTTTGAATTTGTTCTATGAGAATATATTTTTATTGGTTTATTATAATTCAACTTTTTAACAATTAAATAAACAATTTTAACAATAAAATAAGGAATTAATATATTTAAAATTTAGATGTTTAAAGATTTTTCTTAAATTAATTTATTTTAATATTGATATTTATACAAACATTTATAATAAAAAGTAAAAGAAATATAGAATATTTAATACCTTTTATATAAATTCATAGTTCCCATTTACTTTTAAATAGTGTAACTAACTAAAAATTTAATAATTATTGAATTCCTTAACTTTATTTAAAATATAATTTTGCCCCTTTTCCCTAAGCCAAGTCAAACTAGCCATTTCCTAGTCTAATATAGTCATTTGTTAAGTCAATATAGCCATTGCCTGGTCAATAATTATAGCCATTGGATGTTCTGCTCTATCTATTTAACATGCAATCTAGATCTGATTCTTCAACTTGTCCTGACGATGAACCACACAGGTTGGTTCGAAACACGTCGACAAATGAAATATCATGTGATTTACGCTAAAAAAATTCTCTCTTAGATTAAATTTCTTGAGCATATGCAATTCTATCAACATATTTCTACATGTAACTCTTTGTCATATGTGGGATAGTTAACAACAACTTGAGAGAAAATATTAGGGTGGTAACAAATAGGCTTACGATGTTGTATCAATATTGCACCCACGGCATATCCACTAGCATCCATCTCGATCTCAAATGGATATTGTAGTTCGTGCAAGACTAATATCGACATTGTGTTGATCTTTTCCTTCAATGTGTCGAAAGCCTTTTGTTGCTATCCTCCCCACTGAAAGACTTTATTTACACTCGTTAGGGTATGCAAAGGAGATGCAATCACTGAGAATTTAGCTATGAATCTTCTCCAGTATTCAATTGCTCCCAAGAAGCTTCTCACTTTTGTCACATTTGTAGCTTTAGGCCATCGTACAATTACATCAACTCTAGAAGGATAAATCTTCAATTGACCTCCTCCAACAATATGACCCAAATACACCAAAGAAATTTTTCCAAATTCACATTTGGACAACATTACATATAATTTCTCCTTTTGCAACGTATCCATTACTTGCTTGACATGTCTTACATGATCACCCCATGTTTTGCTAAAGAGAAGAATGTCATCTAAATATACAAGCATAATCTCAACTAATAATGGTCGAAATGTATCACTCACTACACACATGAATGTTATTGGGGCATTGCAAAGCCCAAATGGCATTACCAACCACACAAACAGTTCTTGATTGGTTTCTAAAGCTGTTTTCCACACATCATTTTTTGTAATCTTGATCTAATGGTAACCATTGTGTAAATTCAACTTAGTGAAATAGACAACATTCTTCAACTGATCAAGAAAATCATATATATAAGGGAGAGGATATCGGGTTTTCACCATGATCTTGTTGATAACTAGATAATCCATGCACATTGTCCATGTTCTATCTTTCTTCGGCACCAACGCAATTGGTGAACCACATGGGATGAGCTAGGTTTGATGACTCCTTGGTCCAACAAGTCTTGCACATGCCTCTTGATTCCCTTCATTTCCATAGCTGAAATCTTGTACATGTCCACATTTGGAAGAGGGAAATCTTGTTGAAGATAAATACCATGTTGAATTTCCCTCTTGGGAGGCAATCCACCTAGTTCCTGAAAATCTCATTATAGTTACTAACAATATCAAACATTTATTTCCTATGAGAAGGATTACAACCTTTCAAAGAATCATATGCATCAGTATCAGATGCATCATCATCTTTTGTCCTCACAACCATGAGCATACACTTCTTGTTGGAGTTGATGAGCCTATTCATCTATCTTGCATTAACGAGAGTTAAAATAAATTTCATATGGTGAGCTCTAACAATATATTCCACCCCATATTTGGTGAGATGGTACTTGTTCGAATGCCTAAAAAATACTACCTTCCTATCATATAAGTATCGGCTTCCCAAGATAATGCCACAAATTTCAAGTGTGACAATATCTAAATCGGTCTCATCTATCAACTTTGAAGCAATAGAAAATTTAAGCCTACACTGCTTGGTGACACTGAGTTTTGCATTATCGAACCCCTAACCAAGAGGATAGGGTTTTGGATGAGGTCTCATTTCTAAACCAAACTTCTTAACAATTGATTCTAAGATCAAATTAACTTGAGAACCTAGATCAAACAGTGTAGCTAATTTTGTGTGCTTAAATACAAATCTTATATGAAACAATTCGCTTCTTTTTCTTTCATCATATGAGCTTTACTTTGAAAACTTGAACTAGCATGAAAGGAACCTTAAACTTGTACATGAATGACTATGATTTGAATATCATCAAAATCGGAACCTAGGTCTTGTTGCATTATAGAAACCATCGTCTACTTCCATTTTCCACCAAATTACTTCTTAGTCTTTAATTATGGATGTAGCTTCTAATAGTGCTCCTTTTCATGCCCAAGTTTCTTGCAATGAGTGTACTATGACACCATTTATAATCTACTTTAGTGCAAGATCACCCATCTTATATACTAGTCTCCATAGTTTCTAATAGGAAAATACTTCTCCTTGAGGGTATCAACAAATTTCCCTAAGTAAGATATATTGCATACATTTCATAATCTTAGACATGATGCACTTAGTGAGTATCCCACCAATATTCGACATGGGAAGGGCCTTTAGGAGCGAAAAATAATCTTCTCACTATTAGAAAAGTTGTGAATAGAAAAATAATCCTCTATTAGATTTAATTATATCTTGAAAGCTTAGGAATCTATCTTTCCTTCAAATAAATGTATGTCAAAATTAAATTATATCTTTAAAAGATTCTCAAATCAACATCATGATTGGATCTATGGATCTATCATTATTGTGTACTTCATCCATCATGGGAGGTTGTTGGGGTCAGTAAGGGGTGTCTCCAAAAAAATTAATTAGTTCAAGGCATTTATGTTAGGGTCCGCCCCTAACCCCTTTATTAATATAATAAGCCCAAGAGGCATCGTAAGACTCGTAATTATTTAGTATAATAAACAAATCCCATAATCATTGTAAGTGGTTGACCCGTGGTATAAAAATGGACCACAATTAGTTATAATGGGCCATAGTTAATAAATAAAGCGATTAAATGGAAATATGCAAGGGACCACGAGTAGTTAGGGTTTTGAGTATCAAGAAACTATATAATGTTGAATATAGTAGGGAAAGGCTTGTCTTATGTTGTGTAATTGAGCTCTGCTCTATTAGAGGTTGCCCCCTCGAAGAGGAAAGTGAACAGTATTTTTGCAAATCTTACTAAAATATTTTTGTTATTCTCATCTCATTGTCTTATTTTTATATGGTATAACTAGCATATTCACTCTTCTAATATTTTCTGCAGGTCAAGCATATTATAAGTGGTATTATAGCATTTTATCAGCCCAACAACACCACCAATTTTAGCAAAAACAAATTAGGCTAAAGACATGTTTCGGCGTCTTTAAACTACATAGATTTTTATTTATGCGCATTAACCTGTGGTTGGGGAGGCATACACGTAGGAACTACAAGAGGTGGTCACATTTGTTGCACTCCCTTGTAACCCCTGTTGGTACCCCTTCAAGTAGTAGCACATCAGACAACACATGTGCACGACTACACTTCCACATACCTATGGTATATCATAAGCCCCTAAGGTTACCCTGAAACCAAACCCTAGTTAAGTTGTCAATTGTCTTGCTGCTATAGTACA
Organism: Pinus tabuliformis; assembly: GCA_031772625.1. Lineage (NCBI taxonomy): Eukaryota > Viridiplantae > Streptophyta > Pinopsida > Pinales > Pinaceae > Pinus > Pinus tabuliformis. The sequence goes on from CM062809.1 coordinate 1,045,068,165, forward strand.
CTAAGAACAGTGCTCGGTGAGATTACTTGCATGTACCTGGGGTATTTGAGTAGTACGACTAAGGGCACGATCGATCCTCCTTAGTTAGTGCCTTGAAATATTGGGTCGAGTACTATTGTTAGACCCCTGGCATATATCGTAATCTGTAGCACCTGACACTCCTTTATTGCCCTAGTTCCCTCTCTTTTGTTGATTGGTCATCACATCTTGAAGTATCCAAAGGTTGGGGTTTATGCCGCAACAATACAGATCAGATCTTGTTGTATCCTATCATTGGGGTTTCTGTCACCACAGTATAGATCAAATATTGTCATATCTAGAAGTTGGTGTTTCTATTATTGCAATTTTTTCAGTATCGATACGTTGGTGTTTCCGTCATCGCAGTACAGACTAGTAGGACCATCAAATTCCTACACATTTTTAGTATCAAGATTTTGGGATTTCAGTCGCAGCAATATTGATCGGCTGTGAGTAAAACTCCTATCGAAGTAAAAAAAACATAGTTTGGTGGTCCCAAAATTTTGCTTGGAAGTGATCCAAATCTAAACATGAATGCAAAAAATTATATATATAACCATAAATAAAGATGCAGCAGAAATAACACTTCAATTCATTAATATCAAATATTGAAGTATGCTTACAAACAGAATGGAAATAAGACTAGCTCGAGCGATGGTAGCTTATCTTTGAGAAGAGACATGGTGGCTACATGCCTCTAAACTATGTTACAATGAGGCTAAAGGGCCTATTTATTATTGAAAAACATGAGAAAACCCCAACTTCACGAGATGTAACGCCAAGAGTTTGTGAGCCCCATTGGAGTTAGTTGGGCAACCAACTTCTCGGGGTCATAACTTGGTCATATTATCTCCGTTTGGCATGTATCATACCTTGTTGGAAAGGTCTCTCTGAGTACTACAAGTTTTGCCATAGGCCCTTACCTTCAACCATGGGCCTACAGTGAACCTAAAAAAAACGTCGTTTAGGGGGTCAAAACTGCTCTGGAAGTTCAAGACCCGAAAAACTACTAAAAATAATAATTGTTGAAATAAACAAGGAAACAAATGAAATTGAATGGAGGTCTATGTGGGATAGGTGGGTGGCCACCAATATCCACCTAGATCACTCCTCCTTCCTTAGGAAGAAATGATCCCCATTACGTGTAGAGCCTCCATGAGGTGAGGAAACTTCTATTGAACTTGGTCCCTGGTGAGCCACTTGCCTTGGTGTAGGAGTTGGCCAACTTTAATAACCCGATATAGTTGGATCTTTTGTTGCTGAGTGTTCTTGACCTGTGTGTCCATAATCCGATCAGTTGTGGTCTGTTCCATGCAATTTGGATTTAACTTTGTTGGTGTGAGTTGTTATGCAATGTCTGTTGTGTCCAACAATAGTGGGAAGTATGGTTAAAGGTGGTCTACATTGAACACTGGGTGCAGGCCAAGAAATGGGGGAATGTTGAGCTCAAAAGAATTGTCTCCCACAGCCTTGGTAATGGTGTAAGGACCATATCAGAGTGGTCTGAGCTTTCGATGGGCTCTAGTAAGATTTTCTTTCTACAAATGAAACCAGACTTTGTCACCCACCTGAAACTTGTGTGGCACCTAATGCTGACCATGTTGCTGCTTGTACTTGGCATTTGATTTCTCCAGGATGTCATGAACCTACTGGCGAATGTGTTGGATGTGTTTAATAAATCTAGTCACTTTATCAACCTCGGACATTACATGTGTGGATTATGTCTGCATAGTCACACGAGGCATGGAAACACCAATCGGACACAATGGTTGAAATCGTAGACCCACTTGAAAGGGACTACGACTAGTTGAGCTATGGAGAGCTCTATTATAATTGTGTTGCACATATGGAAGACTCTCATCCCAAGTTCGTGGATTCTTGGAGTTGTACATGCGAAGTATGCACACTATCATCCTATTGAAGACCTCTATCTAGCCATTAGTCTGGGGTTGGAAGGCAGACGATTTGGTGATCTTGGTGTCCAATAGTGTCCAGAGGCTTGACCAGAATGTGCTCAGGACCCTGCTATCCTGATCTAATATAATTGTCAGTGGGATTCCAAAATGTACCCATACTCTTTCAAAGAAGAGTTTGGCAGTGTCCTCTACTATGATACTCTTCTTGTAGGCTGCCAATTTGGCCATCTTAGAAAATCTATCCATGACCACAAATACATAGTCATTACCATGCTTGGTAGAAGGGAGGCTAGACATATAGTCCATGGATATGGATTCCCATGGCTAGCTGGGAGTAGGAAGAGGAGTGTACAAGCCTTGCTTCTTGATGGTTGGATTGGCGATGGCACAGGCAATGCATAATCCGATATATTTCCCAACATCTAGTTGGATTTTGGGCCAATAAAAGTACTTTTGTAGTACAACCACAGTTTTCTCCACACCAAAGTGTCCTGCTCACTTGAAGGAACACAAAGGTGACCCAAGTAGCATAATAATGCGTCCTGGAGGTGGAAATTGGGAACTTTCTTGCCAACTACTAGCATCTGGTATGTTGAGGCAAACCATAGATCATTTTTGTATAGTTGAAGCCATCTAGAGCTCTTGTGAACACAAGAGGTGAGAATAGTAGAATGTTGCAACTAGGGGCCGGCTGAGGCAGTCTCCAACATGATTGGTGCTGCCCTTTTTGTATTTAATGTTCAAGTGGAATTTTTGCAGATATGTAGACCACTTCTGATGGCAATCGTTCTGAAACTTCCCCTGTGTCTATATAAACTGAAGAGGTAGGTGATTGTTGCAGATGACGTCTCCTTCCCCAGAATGTAGTGCTTCCATTATCAACAAGCCTACACTATGGAATACATTTATTTATCATATGTGGGGTACTTCTGAATTGTAACAGAAAGTCTCTCATCATGATAGGCCACTAGATGCCCATGTTGAGTGAGGACTGCACCAATAGCATAGTCTAAGGTGTCTATCTTGATTTTAAATGGCTGCTCTAGGTCTGGCAATGTGAGTACCGGTGTAGAGCAGAGGTGGTGCTCAACTCAACAAACGCCTTATGTTGGGAACCATGAAAAATTTTCTTTCACCCCACCCTTAGTAATCTAATCCAAGTGGATATTGGTGGCCACCCACCAATTCTACTTGGACCCCCACCATTGTTTCTATCAATTTTTCAGTTTCTTTATTTGTAGCACAATTTACTATTTTTGGCAGTTTTTCGGGTCCTGAACTTCCAGAGCCGTTTTGAGGCCCTAAACGACATTTTTTTGGAAAGCTGGGAAAAAAATGGGTCACTCATCCTAAAGTTGTAGTCCTCAAATAGATGTTTCTAGCGAGGTATTGTGTGCGTCAAATGGAGATCGTATGCCAAAGTTACGACCCTGGGAAGTTGATGTACCAATTTACCCAAAATGGGGCCCATAGTTTGGTGCTTCATCTCCTAGGGTTAGGGTTTTGGATTTTTATAGTTTTCCATTGTTTCTCAACAATAAATGGGCCCTCAATCCTCATTATAAGATAGTTCAGAGGCATGTAGCCACCACATCTCTCCTCAGAGATAAGCTACCATCACCCGAGCTAGTTTATTTCCATTTCTGTTTGTAAGCATATTTTAGTATTTTACATTAATGAAATGAAGTATTATTTCTATTGTATATTTGTATTTATGGTTATCTTTGTAATTTATTGCGTTCCTGTTTAAATCTGGATCATAATTTGACTCAAAGGCCAAGTGATATGGGAGAATCCAAATACGAACCTTTGATAGAAAATTGCAAGGCCCAAAAAACTGCGAAGATCTGTTAGATTAGTCGAGGCTGGCCAATCCGAAATGAATTGGATCTTGGTCGGGTCCACATGCATGCCACACTCATCTATGATGTAACCTAAGTATTGGCCCTGGCTCATGCCAAATGTGCATTTCTCCAAGTTGGCACATAATTTGTGTTGCCAAAGGGTTTGAAGGACCTGTCGAATGTGTTGCAAGTGTTCTTCCCAACTCTTGCTGAAGATGAGGATGTTGTCCAAATAAACCACCATGAACGAGTTAGTGAAGGGTTGCAAGATGTCATCCATTATCCTCATAAAAGTAGCAGGGGCATTCGTCAACTAGAAGGGCATAACCAACCATTCAAAAAGGCCTTCCTTGGATTTAAAGGCAGACTTCCATACATCTGTGGGCTCTATTGGAACCTGGTGATAACCAAAATTCAGATCGATCTTACTAAAATACTTGGCCCCCTTGAGTTGGTCTAGCAGGTCATCAATCCGTGGGATTGGATACCTGTTCCTGATAGTGATTTTGTTTAGTGCCTGATAATCAATTTTGTTGTGTGTGGAGCATGATTGTTCAGAGGTCTTTGTTTCAGCCGAATGTATAACCTAGGAAGTTTGTACACCCCTCCATGCAGGAGGGTGTGGGGGGGACTTGTCCCCCCTGCGGGGGTCCATGGGGGCCAATCCCCCTCGACTGGGGGGTCTGGGGGCCAGCGGTCCCCCGGCAAGGGCTCGGGGGCAGCACCCCCAAAGCTAAAAACAGATGTAAAATTTCCTTGTAAAAGTATAGTAATTTCTAGTCAATGTGGGCCATTCATTAGGCAGATGATCTGACAGTAGAACTTATGTTCAGTTTAGGGTTTTCTTCCCTAGAAGGCAACCCCTCTCTTTGTATGAGGGCATTGTATTAATTCTTTGTAATATATAAGTAGTCTCCGAGCGAGAAACATAGATGTGAGACTGTGAGAGAAAACAGAGAATATTACAGCGGATTTGCGGTAGGTTGTGTCTCTTCATTTTGCTAGATAATAGAAAGGAAGGACTGGCTATTCAGGGTGGATGTAGCCCAAACTGGGTGAACCATGTATATTTGTGTCTCTCTTGTTTTATGCATTTTTTGTGTTTACATTTCTGCAATATTTTATGTGTTCCATTGCTCCGTAATATATAATTTTCTAACAAATGTTGAACCTCTAGGTCCCATCCTTCTTCTGTACAAGTACAATTGGGCTCCCACAAGGCGAGGAACTTAATCAAATGTGCCCTTTTTGCAACAACACCTAGATTTTCCACTTGATCTCTTCATTTTCTAGAATGGAGCGGTGATATATCGGCCCATTGGGTATAGGTGCTTTGTTAAGAATATAATTCATAACAAGTAAATAAATAAAATAAATGTAAATATTAAATAATCAAATAATTATTATGTTAAATAGTCATTAAGTTAAGTGAAAAGGCATGTCTAAAAGACATGCCCAATCATGAAAGGACACCTGCTTAGGTATATATATGCTGGTCCTCATTGTAACATTCATCACTTGTACATTTTTATATATATTAATAAATTATTATTATAAATACCTCTTGTGTATTTATACATTCAAGTCAACAAGATTTTAGTTTTCATTCTTCATGCTTCGGGAGTCATATCAATTGAATGCTTGACCTGACAATGCAAGGATACCCCTATGGGTGAGGAGAATATGTCCCTGTATTCTTCCACGATCATATCCACTTACTTCTACTGCTTGGAGGAACCCTTCCTGGGGTCCATGGATGTGGCTATGACCTTCGCCTTATTTTGAGAGCAAATCAGAAAGAAAACAATTTTCCCAGTCTAGGATATGACCTTGCTGCATTTCTTAGCAGAGATCAAAGAGATGGCGGTAGGTGGGGCTACCTCTAGTATCCTGTATAACTTAGTACCCAAAGAAATAATAACAGAGCGAGGTTTAGACTCATATACAACATGTTGCTTCCATAAGTATGGTTTTCCTAATAATACATCGCATACTTCAAGAGGAGCAACATCACATAGTACCTCATCCATGAAGAGCTTGATGTTGTAGGGAAGGCGACACTGTTGGCTAACGTGGAGATCTCGTCCTTGGTGAAGCCACTCGATGGTGTACGGGATGTGTTGTAGTTGGTAGGCCTAGCTGCTTCACGAGCTCTATTGAAATAAGGTTCTTTTGGCTCCCGTTGTCGACAATGAACTACAATAGAGAACCATTCACCCACATCTATGAGTGGAATAGGTGCTCCCCCTCTTTTGGATCTTCAAGCTCAATCTTATGGATCTTAATGTTGGCCATAGTGGCACTTGGCTCCACATCAATGATTTGCTTCCCTTCGTCATTCCCATTGTGGGGTTCTGAATAAGAGTCAGAACATGCATCAGACTCAAAAGCCTTCATCTAGGCCACCAGTGACTGCTCGGCCCAACACTCAATTGTGTTGTGAGTGGAGCTCTTATGGAACTCACACTAATTTCCCCTATCCTTCTTTGTCTTCGTGGTGTTGTTCTTTACTTTTGTCTTTGGCGGGTTGTCCTGGGTCTCCTCGACTTGGCTTTTCCCTTTGCTCTGCGATTTGGGGGCGCCTTTCCCTTACTTAGGATTTGCAAATCCAAAGTCTTTTTTTTTCTATTTAAGCTTCTACTCAATCTTGACAGCGTATTGGTATGTCGTGCCAAGCGAGGAGATGTCTAGGAACTCCATCCCATATTGGATGTACTTGTGTAGGCAGTCGTGGTACTTGAGTACCAAATGTTTCTCAAAATCCTTGATACCCAACTTCATGTGAAGGGTATGAAAAACATTAGTAAACTTTGGAACATCTTGGTCCCTTCACTGTCGCAACATTGTCCACTTTATGTATTTATTCTCATAGCTCTTGACAAGGTAGTACTACTCCTTAATGGCATCCTAGAATGAATCCAAAGTGTGTACAACCGAAAAATACTGAGGGCATACTTTCATCCTTCTACTCACAGTAAATTTCCCACAAGTCCTTGACGTGGGGGGCACCTTTGAGAAGAGAAAAAGTAATATTTTCTCGACTGGAAAAATCATGAACAGAAAAATATCCTTCTAGAAGATTTAGACATTTATCTATGGCGTCTACATCTATCTGGCCCTCAATTATGGGAATTTCAAAGTTAATTTGTACATTAAAGGGTGTCGTGCTTCCAAAGTAGCTGTTGGAAGTAGATACGTCGCCCTTGGGTAGCGCTGAAGGATCTGGGAAAATTTGTCCATCATTTCGGTCCTTTGTCACTCGAGAGCTTCTTTGAGAAAGATTTTGAGAGGATCTCCTACCCCCTCATCTTTCTTTTTGTCCCCCATGGGAGGTCGTTGGGATTTGCGAGGTTGGTCTTGCAAAGGTTCAACCAATTCAAGCCCTAACTCCTTATATCCCAACCTCGTAGGGGACATGCAAAGAAAAATAGAGAAAGAGAAAATCGATCTGATACAATTGATATGAAATTAAATAGGAATGTAACAAATTACAGATATAACCATAAATACAAAGATGCAACAGAAATAACACTTCATTTCATTAATATCAAATACTGAAGTATGCTTGTCTCTAAGAAGAGATGTGGCAGCTACATGCCTCTCAAATATGTTACAATGAGGCTCAAAGGACTATTTATTATTGAAAAACATGAAAAACCCCTAAACAACCAAAACCCTAACCACAGGAGATGTAACACCAAGAGTTGGTGGGCCCCGTTTAGGTTAGTTGGGCAACCAACTGCCCGGGATAATAACTTGGTCATATTATCTCTGTTTGAAATGCACAATACCTTATTGGAAATGACTCTTTGAGTAATACAAGATTTTATGCAAGCCCATGCCTTTAGCTACTAGCCTGAAGAGGACCTTAAAAAAACGTCATTAGGGGGTCAAAACTGCTCTGGAAGTTCAGGACCCGAAAAACTGCTAAAAATAGTAAATGTTGAAATATACAAGGAAACAAATGAAACTAAATGGAGGTATATGTGGGATAGGTGGGTGGCCACCAATATCCACCCAGATCAGGAAGAGACCTAGACCACATGACTCATGACAGCATGTTAATCGCAATGATACCATCTGCTACTAAGCATTTTGTTTTTTCCCTACGGTCCCAAATTTTTTAGAACTATTTGTAAGACATCAAAAGAATCCTTACATCATTCCCATTATAGCCATACTAATTTGAAGTAAACTAAAATTTTGACATGGGCTAGTGTATGTTAACTTCAAGGGTTATGGAAAGCCTCTAGAAAAAAGTGGATGACATCAAAGCAAACCTCGCCACTAAAATCTGAGATTCAATTACACAGGTCCTGGATAACTTCATACCATAACTCAAGGAGAAAACACCCATGGGGAAGGGGGACAAGGTCGATTCCCACCTGTAAGCATAATCTAGCCACCATCGCTATGAGATATATCATAATTTCCACAAGGGTCACCAATATTCTTTTAATAAGACACCCAAGATTGACATGCACAAATTTGATGGTTCTAACCCAACCCAATGACATATCTGAGGAGGAAGTAGTGGAACCCCAAGATACTATAACAGATACTACAACACCCTTGAGGAACCAACTATATCTCTAATTGCATTAGTAGGCATTTCTTCTCCACAAACGCTTAAAATTAGAGGCTTTATTAAGTATCGACTAGTGGTGGTATTAATTGACAGTGGCAGCACACATAATTTTTTCCATGAAAGGGTTGTTGAGGCAGTGCATTATTTTGTGAGGGTAATGTTCAATCTTTAGGTCCTTATAGCATACAGGAGGACCATGAACTGTGAAGGTCATTGTGAGAACATAAAGCTCCATATGGGGGTCTACCACCTTAAAACACACATGTTTTCCATTACAATAGGAGGATGTGACATCATCCTCAGAGATGAATGGATGAACACACTAGGCCCTATTACCATGGACTTCCAAGAACTAGATGTGAGCTTCAAATAGAATGGGCACATTCATACACTTCATGGGCTCAAGGCAGGCGCTCCCACCATCATTAGCTCACATAGAATGGAGAAGCTTCTAAAAATGGGACACCATGGGGTATTTGCTCAATTCAATGCAATTCAAGCTATTGAATCCATCCCTATCGATATTCATCTAGACATGAAAAATGTGCTGAGTCACCATGAACAAGTGTATAAAAAACCCAAGGAACTACCCCCCTCTTGAGGTGAGCATGATCATAGCTTCCCTTTGATTTTGGGTAGCTATTTTCCTAATGTACAACCCTATAGGTATCCATTTGCACACAATAACAAAATTGAAAATATTATTAAGGAGCTACTAGAAGCAGGTATGATTCGTCCTAGCACTAGCCCTTATTCGTCATTATTGGTCATGGTCCTAAAGAAGGATGGGGAATGGCGCATGTGTCCTGATTTCACAGCCTTTAATAGGCTCACCATCAAGGAAAAGTTTCCTATTCCAGTCATCGATGATCTCCTAGATGAACTCTCTGGCACTGAATTATTTACCAAGTTGGATCTTCATTCAAGCTATCACAAAATCATAATGAAAGTACCAAACATCCCTAAGATAGCTTTCAGAACCCATGAAGGTCACTACGAAATTTTAGTTATGCCCTTTGGTCTTTGTATTGCACCTTCCACCTTTCAAAGTCTCATAAATCACCTTCTCAAGCCCTATCTCAAAAAGTTTGTCTTGGTCTTTTTTGATGATATACTCTCTACAGCAAAACATGCGAAATGCATCTTCAACATGTTGATTGAGTCTTGTAACTTCTATAGGAGAATAAATTATTTCTAAAATTGTCCAAGTATTCTTTTGGAATGGAAGAGATGGATTACTTGGGACACATTTTTGGTTGCGCAAGAGTATGAGTGGGCCCCAAAAATATTCAGGAAATACAAGATTGGCCATAACCTCAGACCTTGAAAAGTCTACGGGGATTTTTGGGTCTCATAGGATACTATCGTAAATTTGTCAAAAATTTTGGATGCACTATCGTACCCCTAATTGTTGGAAATAATACTGAGAGGGGGCGGGGGGGGGGGGGTAAATCAGTATTAGCAAGTCAATAATATTTCATTTCCATAATCAGATTCATATATGCTACTTCATTTAATGCAACTTGTGTGTATACGCAACTGTATTTAAGACAATTAGCGTATACCTTGAAAACTTATAATTTAGTTAGCTGATCTTTAATTTGTGCATCAAAACCATATAAACAGTAACCAGGTGCAGTAAAAATAGAACAGACAATCACACACATGAACACAAGATATAAGGTGGAAACTCAATGTGGGTGAAAACCATCTGATGCAATCGTCTTTATCTTCCTTTTAATAAGAAACTTCTTTTTACAACTTTTTCACTGGTGTAGTCTTATACTAGTATGCAAGCTTCTACCTACAGAAGGCTACAACCTTCTCTCATTCTCCAACTTCTCCTAGAAGGGAGCTACAACCCCCTAGCTCTTGTACTAGCTGATGTGTTTACTAGTACATAGGTGTTGGCCTACAGAAGGCTACAACCTTCTCTTTTCTTCCAGGGACCACGTTTCATAAATTTTCAGACTGGATCCATCAATAACATCAATCAAACATCAAATATATCTGTATCAACCAATTTCCTTTACACCAACCAAAACTGAATCAAACAATCACTTCTCAAAATGTTGTATCCAGAATATAGTAACAGTAACCAAAACCCAAGCCAGAACCCAGAACACTACAACAGAAAACAGAAGTAGCTAAAGCATATTTTATGAGGTGTACGCTACTTCAATGTGTTGAACCTGCGTGCATATGCACTTTTCTCAAGGCAAACCTACGTATACGCTATTTTGAAATGCCGAACCAACATGCATACGTGCCTTTGCTATAGTGAACCTGCGTACAGATCTGTAAATGATGATTTAACCTTTATGACCATTCAAACATCAGTTATACCCAGATCATCATATTTACAGATTACGACATGCACCAATTATTCAGATAAAAGATCAACACCACACAAAGATACTTCACTTCAAGCCTTAATATCTTGACCCATCAATAGATCTTATCCTTCATCAAGCGCTGAGGTTCATCCTTGATTCAGATCCAGCTATGCCCAATAACCTGTATTCTCGATCTTGCTCTTCATAAGATATTCAATACTTGAGTTCCTTTACCTAATGATCTTCTCCTCCTTTTATAGTTGTAGACCTTACTCAATACCATGGACCAAAACCACTTAGAATCAATACCTTGGACCAAATATTTGGGGTCAACACTTCGGATAAGATACCTTGGACCAATACCATGGATCACAATACCATGGACCAAATACCACGGACCAAAACTAAGTTTTCCAACATGTGTGCACCTTTCCTTCTGTGAAAGTGCATGTGTACACTATACGCCCCTTTTGGTCTGCAAACCCACGTGTACACATGGCTTGGTCAATGGGGAACCTGTGTATGCCTCTTTTTCTTCATTCTGTGAGTCTGAACTGTGATCTGTCATCTAAGTGAGTTGCCATCAAGGACAGCACCTGTGTCATAGTACCAAATCTATGCCATAATGCCAAAAATCTCCCTCTTTGGACTTGATGGCAACCCCAAGTCACTCTCCCCCTTTTTCATCAAGGGCAAAGGGTTATGCTCCCCCTGAGTACATGTTGAACTCTCTAATATGCTGAAGTGTGTTGATTGAGCTCCATGCTCCCCCTGAATATAAGTAAGGTCTGCAAAAAGATGTTCTAAAAGAAGAACATGACTCTATACATACATCGTAAATGACCTTCCTATCACCAAGGACGCATACATATATCCATCTCCCAATCAAGTCGGGATATAGCAATACATGTCAAAACAAGAACCTTACATCATCCATCCCATGCATAGTGGGGAAAAACAAAATAGGTCGTTTCATGACCTTGACAAGATATACATGACGTAGAGACCAAATATCTAAAACAATACTATGATAGTTATCAGCAACTATCATCAATAGCATCTGTCAATCACCATCCAGACCAGCAACCATGATCTCCCCCTGAACCTGTTCCGCCTGAATCAAAAACAACTGTGAATTTTTACCAAGATCTTCTAAGATAATGCTAACAATGCATTATTAGAAGTATATGCTCCCCCTGGACCTGTGCCAGAGATTACTGTTAGACCCATATCAGACTCTTTTCATCTTGAGTTTGGCCCACTGTTTTTCTTCAAACCAACATATACGCGACTGTATCCATAGCAACCTGCATATGTACACGGATATGCTTCATAAAACTTGTGTATAACAACTTTTTTCTGAAACAGACAAGTTTCAACAACAAGATGATGCATCAACTACTCCCAGCTTCTATCTAAGATATTCAAATGTCTCTTTGGGTAGTGGTTTGGTGAATATATCTGCAACCTGTTCTTTGGAGGGAACATACTCCAATTTGACCTTTATTCAAGCACTTGTTCAAGTAGAAAATGATATTTGATGGGTATGTGCTTGGTCTTGGAACGCATGACTGGATTCTTTGAAATACTGATTGCACTTGTATTATCACATAGAATGGAGATGGGTGGAGTACATGTAATCTGAATGTCTTGCAATGTTTGCATAATCCAAAGGAGTTGTGTGCAGAAAGATGCAGCAGCCACATATTCTGCTTCAGCTGTAGATAATGCAATTGAACTTTGTTTCTTGCTGAACCAAGACACTAATCTGGAAACCATATAGAATGCACCACCACTAGTGCTTTTTCTATCATCCACACTTCCTGCCCAATCTGCATTTGTATATGCATGAAGTGTAAGATCTGTATCTCTAGGATACCATAAACCAAAGTTTTGTGTTCCTTGAATATATTTGAAAATCCTTTTGACTGCCTGAAGGTGTGATTCCTTTGGATTTGCTTGGAATCTTCCAACTATTCCCACTGCATGCATGATGTCTGGTCGGGTACCTGTTAGATAAAGCAGACTACCAATCATGGATCTGTAGGTTGGTTGATGTACTGCTGCTGATTCATCATTTGAGCTAAGACTGCATCCTGTTACCATAGGGGTACATACTGGTTTAGAATCTTCCATGCCATATTTTTTCAAGATCTGCTTGAGATACTTGGTTTGTGATAGAAAAATACCATCTTTATTTTGTTGAACTTGTAAACCAAGAAAATATGTGAGGTCACCAAGTAGAGACATTTCAAATTCTTTCTGCATTACCAAAGCAAAGTTTTGACTCATGGCTTCTTCATTACTATCTAAAATGATATCATCAACATACACAACAAGTATTATAAATTTATCATTGTCAATCTTTATATATAGATTGCTATCATCTTATCCTTTTGAAAAACCTTGTTGATGGAGGTATTTGTCAAGACGGTAATACCAGGCCCTTGGAGCTTGTTTAGACCATAGAGAGCCTTTCTGAGTCTGCATACAAGTTTTGGATCATTTCCAAGGATGAATCTGTCTGGTTGCTCCATATATACTTCTTCCTCTAAGTCTCCATTAAGAAAGGCAGATTTTACATCCATTTGGTATACTTTGAATTTCTGAAAACTAGAAAGAGCAAGGAACATTCTTATGGCTTCAAGTATAGAAACAGGTGCAAAAGTTTCTTCAAAATCTATACCTTCTTGTTGAGCATATCCTTTACAAACAAGTCTAGCCTTGTTTCTAATAACTTCTCCATTTTCATTCAGCTTGTTTTTGAATATCCATTTGGTTCCTATGATATTCTTATCATGAGGTCTAGAAACTAATTCCCAAGTATTATTCTTTTCAATTTGCTCAAGTTCTTCATTCATGGCCTTGACCCAACATTCATCTTTGCATGCTTCATTTACATTTTGAGGTTCGATGGAGGAAAGCAATGCTAGATAGCTTGAAGCTTCTGTAATAGTTCTTCTTGTCTACACACTTGCCTCTTTCTGCCCCAATATTTGATTCTCTGGATGATTTTTCTGAACATACCCAAATGGAGTCTTTTCTTCTACCGTTATTTGTTCTTCTGGTGCTGCATTGGTTTCTTCTTCAGAATTAGCCTGATTTGATGTGGAAGGATAATCCTCATCTTCTTCATAATCTTCGGTTTTTACTTGCTTTGTATTTTTGCTTGCTTCATCAACCACAACATCAATACTTTCAATAATTTTCCCAAGTCTTTTATTATAACATTTATATCCTTTACTTTGAGAACAGTAACCAAGGAGAATGCCTTCATCTGCTCTCGGTTCAAACTTGCCAAGATTTTCATCAGTCCTTTTGATGTAACATTTGCTTCCAAACACTTTGAAGTATTTTACAGTAGGAGTCTTACCATACCAAAGTTCATGTGGAGTTTGAGTGCTATTTACCCAAATATTTGTTTTGTTGAGAATAGTGACAGCAGTGAATGCAGCTTCACCCTAGAAGGTTGCAGGAGTTCCAGACTCATCTAGCATGGCATGAGCCATTTGTTGAACAGTTATGTTCATCCTTTCTACCACTCCATTTTGCTGAGGAGTCCTTGTGGTGGAGAATTCTCTTTTTATTCCATGTTCTTCACAAAAGTCGAAGAATTCATCTGAGGTAAATTCCCCTCCTCGATCAGATCTGAGGCATTTGATTTTGCGATCTGATTCATTTTCAACCAAAGCTTTGAAGGCTTTGAACTTTTCAAATGCTTCATATTTATGCTTTAGAAGTCCTATCCAACACATTCTGGAAAAATAGTCAATGAACAATATAAAATATTCTTCTCCACGAGGTGACTTTTTCCTTGGTGGACCACATAAATCAGTATGAACAAGTTCAAGAGGCTTACTAGCTGACCCTTCCTTCTCAAGGAAATGTGCTCTGGTTTTCTTACCAAATTGACATGATTTGCATATTGTATTTTCTCGAATTCTGATATCAAGAAGATCACGAACAACCTAGAATTTGCATGCTTTCCTTATTTGAGAGAAGCTTAGATGCCCCAATCTTCTGTGCCATAGCTAGTGTTCATCATTTTTGCTTAGATAGAACTATTGTTGTCCTCCCTTGAGTATGTATGAGTTGTTTGGAGTTCTTATGCCTTTGATCACAGTTTATCCTGTATCAAGCTCACAAACAACACATCCATTTGATCGAAATACTACTTCATTTCCTTGATCACACATTTGACTGACACTCAATAGGTTATGCTTTAGACCATCAACATACATAACATTCCCAGCTTTAACTTTTTTCTTTTAAGAGAACAGAACCTTTGCCTTTTATGACAGCAGGAGTGTCATTTCCAAATGAGGCCTTCTTTTCCTTTTCTAAGGCATTATATGACTGAAGTTTTTCTTTATCACCTATCGTGTGTTTCGAGCATCCACTACTGATGTACCACTGATTTTCTTGTCCTTCTGCATACAAGGCTATACCACATCTTTCTATTTGTGGTTCTTTCTTTCTCCATATTTTGAGACTCAATGAAGTTTTCTCCTTCTGAGATGTTTGCCAAAATGTACTTCTGCATTTAGAATCTTCATGATCGAAGTTGTTACAGATAGAGCATTCTATTTCATTTTCAAGAAGTGAAAAGTTATTGTAGGTCCTTTTCATGATCCCTGTCACATTCCTTTGATTTCGTGCTTCTCTAGTCATGATGGTCTTGTAAGCAACACATTGAGTAGCTTTGTGTCCAAAGTTATGACATGAAAAAAATTTGCCATTAAAGAAGTTCTTGCGATTATCGAACCTACTGACCTGGTGATTGTAGTTTCCATTGACATTCATTCTTGAAGCAGATTGAGTACGATTTACCTGAGGTTGGTTGTAGCTTCTATTCATCCTTGAAGTAGATTGAACCCGATTTACCTGGTGATCTGCTTTATGCCTTTGCTAACGATTTTCAAACTGTTCACTACTCTTTGCTGCATCAAGATAGCTTTTAGAGCAGGTTAACGGCTTCTGTGCTTGAGATGCCACTTCAGTATATCCAAGACCTGTCTTTATCAGAGGAGAACGTTGTACTTTGATAATTTCATTTAAAGTTTCTAATCATTTAGCAAATCTAAGATTGAGAGCTTTTGTTTTCTCAATATCCTTTCTTAAACCCACAATTTCACATTCTAATTTTTCATTGTGTTTTTCTCTTTCAGCAAATTGGAATGTCAGAGTATCTATAATCATATTCTTTTCTTCTAAACAAATTTTAAGTTCAGAGATTTCTTCATAAAGATCATCTTCATCTAAAGCATCCAAGAAATCATCATCTTCAAAAGCAATCAAAAGTCTATAGTCATTACTATTTTCATCTTCATCATTATTTGATAAACCATCACTATCTTCATGTGTATAGTAGCTCTTCTTACTTATACTTTGTTTTCTATTCCATTTTGTTGATTCCTTAGTGTTAGCTCTGCTACATTTTGTGACTTTTGATGGATAAAGCAGGTTGGGCAATGCTGATTTTGGTTGCAAAGGAGCTCGCAGTAGTTCATTGTATTCTTTCTCCTTCATTTGCATTATTCCCTCATAACTCCTTACACCACCGTTTCCTCCTTCCTTTTAAACCCTCCTTATTCTCCTTTAAGTCCCTTTTCCCTATTTTCTCCTTTAAACCCTACATAAAACCTTTGTTTATTTAGCTCCCGGGCGTTTTTGTTTATAAACCCTATAAGCCCCGATAACTCATTTAAACCTTGTATAAACCCATGTTGTTTAACTCTCGAGCGTGAAGTTTAAATTGAATGACTGTGCATCTTATCCATTTATTCCTCATCATTTAACCGTAGCCATTGATCATTGTGATCCAACGGTCACAACCCTTTTTCCCGCGCAATTAAACATCGCGCGCTTTCCTTATCATCTAGCCGTCCATCGCAAGATCAATGGTGGACGCTTCCCCCGATCGCGCGACTTGCACACGCGTTAGCCCGCGGGGGCGGTGGTTTTCGTCAGCCACGTGTTATATTTCTATTGGATCGCTGCCCGTTATACGGAAACCGCCTTGGGCCCAAAGGCGGTGCGGGGAAACCGCCCGCCACGCAAAACCGCCATCTCCCCGCTTGTTAACCGTCGATCATCTCTGCCGCCCGTCAGCCATCCGATCGTCCATCCCGCGATTGGACAGCCCACGTCCCTCCATTTGCATTCCCTCCCGATGGCCTCTGTAATCGATCTCCACCGCTGATTTGAATGGTCCGATGATTGATACTCATTCTCAGGCCCTCGTGCATTTGCCATATGGTTTTGGTGTTTTCTGCCTGTCCTGTGCGTGCAAAGGAGAAAGCAACGATCAGCCACCCTGTACCTGCACAGTTAATATCTCAGCAACCACATTTAACAAGCAGCATGGCCGAGGAAGAAAAGTACAGGAAAGAGCAGTTAAAAGCATTTATCAGGCATGGAATTTCATCCATAATTTACTCCAGCTACCCGAGAAGGACATCAAAATATCCAGAAAGGTCGATTTTTTCCATAAAAGTAGTGAGATCATAGCAAAGCCCCATATCTAAATTGTAAATGTGTTAGGTAGTCCATTATGACCCCTTCTCGTGTAACATAGCAGAGTGTTTTTGTAACCAACCTATATATATATCCAGGAGACAGAATGTAATAGGTTGATGAATGTTATTTTGTTGTAAGCTTCAACTTCTGGAGACTGTAACTACTGTAATACCTGCAGCGTCTGGTCTTCATTTTCAGCTAATGCAAGCTTCTTTTGTTGTTAATTGCTCACTGTCCACTTATTCTTCTTTGTTCTAGGCTATGCCTGTTATGCATTTATTCATGTGATGTAGATGTTTAGCATTAGAGGGGTTGTCATCCCATATCTGTGTTAGAATCTAGCTTGTATCATTGAATTTGTATGCAGGTTTCTGTTGTTTTAATGCCAGAGAGTTGTCATCATGTCTGTGCATTAGTAAATAGATTTACAGACCTTTTAACTGGTTGCAGCTGGCCATCACAGGGTCCTGTGCATCTGCTGGTGTGATCAGTATTCTCCATCATCACATTCTCCTTAAAACTGTGAGTAATTTCTGGTCTAAAGCCTTGTAGTCTGGGGGTATTCACCCATGTCTGGGGTTAAGCATAGTAGAAGTGGTTATATGGCTTGAATATGCAGCATCTCTTTCATTCATCCACCAATTTTTCAAAATTTTGTTGAGTTTGTAATGTTCCCTAGCATCTCTAATATACAACCTAGGAGAGTTTCTTGGGGTGATAACATTAATTGGCACCGTTGCTGGGGAGAGGAGAATCGAAGCTCAACTTCCCTAGGAGATTGACACATCTTCAAGCTTTGATGATAGACAAGGTTTGAACATGGTTTCTGGTTGTAATCATTTATCTGGCAACTCCATTGGAGGAAGACCAAGCTTTGGCAACTCCACATTCAAGTTCTGGCGTAGCTGGTGAAGCATGCTCGGAGATATCTTCAGAAACCATCAGCTGAATCAGTGCCTGATCCTGAGAAGATCGTTCAGCAGAAGAAAATATTGCAGTAAGGAGCATCAGGATCAGGTAAGCCTTGGAATTTTTATGTATCTCTGCTAGTGTAGAAATACCTTTAGAGATTCATACAGCTCCTTAGTCATTCATTTCCCTTTCAGACCTCAGTTCAAAGGAGCATCCATGTTGTCCATCATATTCCTCTGTTTCTGTCATTCTTTTCATTGGTTCATTCCACTCAATCCACCAGTATACTTCCATTTACCTCAGTCATGGCAGGCCTGCAAGCTCTTACAAAGATAGAAAGAATAGTTGCTGCTAGGTATGGACCCTTAGTCTTGCCTACCCCTTTGAATGCCATGCCTGCAAGAGATTATCAAGAATTCATGCCTAAGTTTACTGGTACAGAAGGATTATCAGCTGAAGAGCACCTTCAGGCCTTTTATAGCTATGCTGATAACCTAGATATCAATGAAGAGGATGTCTGGATGAGGGTTTTTTTTCAAAGCCTAGATGGGGAAGCTAGAAAATGCTTCAGAAATTTATCCCCTAGGCCTATTGCAAACATTGAGGCCTTAGATGATGTATTTTTAAAGCACTGGGGGAATAATAGAGATCTGCTCTTTTATCATGATGAATTTGGGAACTTGCAAAGAGAAGATGGTGAGCTGCTGCCTGATTACAACATCAAATTCAATCTTATGTATAGCAGAATGTCAACTGAAGTAAGACCCACCCCTGCTTCTGCCATGCTTACTTATGCTAATGCCTTCGATTCTCAGTTCTGCTTGCTGTTAAGAGAAAGAGGATGCACTTCTTTGGTTGATATGCAAACTGCAGCCTTTGAAGTAGAGGCAAACATTATTGTTGTAGAAAGACTCGAAGGTGATGATGAAAGGAGAAGGCAAGGAGGTGAATCCTCTTCATCCTATGATTCTGAAATAGATGAATTGGCTAGGATGATAGAGCTATTGACCTCTGAAGTTTCCAAATTAAAAGCTGAGCAGAATTCTAAGGAGGCGGAAGCTCATTGTTCCTTTTCTTTTCAAACTCCAAATCCATATAGAGGAACACATGAGTATTTGTAGATTTTGCAAAGAAATAAAGTTACAAATGAAGATGAAGGGGTAAGGCCCATTTTACAGAATATAGTCATGGAAGAAGTGCAGTATGAAGAAGAGGAGGAGGTCCATGGTTTGGAAGGTGCTCCTTTCCTAACCAGAGCTGCCTATGAAGAAGCATTATCCAAAGGCACTGCTCAACAATTTGTTGTAGCTGTAGAACAACAAGTTGACCAGCAGTGGCAGCTAGCAGTAGATCCCTTTATCCTCGAAGAGTCTGAGCTTGACGCTTGCCCATCATCCCATGATTATGCAAATCTACAAATTATCCAGCCTTCTATCATCCTCGGCCCAGTGATCAAAGAGGGAGAAGAACGCTCCCCATCATCTTTTGTCCCTCTGTCTACTCAAAAAACATTCCCTCCAAGTTACCCCTTAAACACTGAGGCAGAACAAAATTCAATGATCAAGGCCGAAACTGATCATCCCAGTCTTGATATTCTGAAATCTGCTCAGGTGGCCTCCACACAGATTGAAAGGGCAGCTTTTCAGATGACAGAGGAAGAATATGTGCAGTTATGGGACTCCTCCTTGGATGAGGATTGTTCAAAGAAAGATTCAAGAGAAAATAATGTTTTGTGTCCCCTACACATGAACATATTGGTACCACATTCATATTTATTGTGCAGGCCACATAAGACACAGATAAGTACACAACAACAATGATTATTCAACATGTGTACAAAGGCTCCCATGAAGAACATCCAAGGAGGAGAGCAGACAGAACGGGAATGAAATTTGATCCCTATCTACATATCAAGGTCAAATCTCCTAAACTCTTTGAGGTAGAGGATCAAATAAATCATGTTTTGCAGCTCTATGATGAAGGGGCCGAGGGCAGGAGAAACAATTTTGAGGGCCTATCAGTTGACCAATTTTTTAGTAATTGTGTTTATTGTAAGCTTTTTCTTTTACAAGTTTTAGTGCGAACCTAGTTTGACTCCATGCCCAATGGATACCAGGCAGTGTTTTTAAGCTGATTTTGTATGAAGGCATTGGTCTACAGTTCATGAGACCTCACAAGGAGGATCTCATCCCCAGAAGGAGCCAGTGTTAGCTCTGCTACATTTTGTGACTTTTGATGGATAAAGCAGGTTGGGCAATGCTGATTTTGGTTGCAAAGGAGCTCGCAGCAGTTCATTGTATTCTTTCTCCTTCATTTGCATTATTCCCTCATAACTCCTTACACCTCTATTTCCTCCTTCCTTTTAAATCCTCCTTATTCTCCTTTAAGTCCCTTATCCCTGTTTTTCTCCTTTAAACCCTACATAAAACCTTTGTTTATTTAGCTCCCGGGCGTTTTTGTTTATAAACCCTATAAGCCCTGATAACTCGTTTAAACCTTGTATAAACCCATGTTGTTTAACTCTCGGGCACGAAGTTTAAATCGCATGACCATGCGCCTTATCCATTTATTCCTCATCATTTAACCGTAGTCGTTGATCATCGCGATCCAACGGTCACAACCCTTTTTCCCACGCAATTAAACATCGCGCGCTTTCCTTATCATCTGGCCGTCCATCGCGAGATCAACGATGGACGCTTCCCTTGATTGCGCGCACTTGTGCACGCATTAGCCCGCGGGGGTGGAGGTTTTCGCCAGCCACGTGTTATATTTCTATTGGATCGTTGCCCGTTATACGGAAACCGCCATGGGCCCAAAGGCGGTGAGGGGAAACCACCCGCCACGCAAAACTGGCATCTCCCCGCTTGTTAACCATCGATCATCTCTGCCACTCATCAATCGTCTAATCATCCATCCCGCGATCGGACGGCCCATGTCCCTCCATTCGCATTCCCTCCCGATGGCCTCTATAATCGATCTCCGCCGTTGATTTGAATGATCCGATGGCTGATACTCATTCTCAGGCCCTCGTGCATTTGCCATATGGTTTTGGTGTTTTCGGCATGTCCTGTGCACGCGAAGGAGAAAGCAACGATCAGCCACCCTGTACCTGCATAGTTAATATCTCAGTAACCACATTTAACAAGCAGCATGGCCGAGGAAGAAAAGTACAGGAAAGAGCAGTTAAAAGCATTTATTAGGCATGGAATTTCATCCATAATTTACTCCAGCTACCCGAGAAGGACATTAGAATATCCAGAAAGGTTTATTTTGTCCATAAAAGCAATCAGATCATAGCAGAGCCCCATATCTAAATTGTAAATGTGTTAGGTGGTCCATTATGACCCCTTCTCGTGTAACACAGCAGAGTGTTTTTGTAACCAACCTCTATATATATCCAGGAGACAGAATGTAATAGGTTGATGAATGTTATTTTGTTGTAAGCTTCAACTTTTGGAGACTGTAACTACTATGATACCTACAGTGTCTGGTCTTCATTTTCAGCTAATGCAAGCTTCTTTTGCTATTAATTGCTCACTGTCCACTTCTTCTTCTTTGTTCTAGGTTGTGCCTGTTATGCATTTATTCATGTGCTGTAGATGTTTAGCATTAGAGGGGTTGTCATCCCACCTCTATGTTAGAATCTAGCTTGTATCATTGAATTTGTATGCAGGTTTCTGTTGTTTTAATGCCAGAGAGCTATCATCCTATCTGTGCATTAGTAAATAGATTTACAAACCTTTTAACTGGTTGTAGCTGGCCATCATAGGGTCCTGTGCATCTGCTGGTGTGATCAGTATTCTCCATCATCACATTTTCCTTAAAACTGTGAGTAATTGGTGGTCTAAAGCCTTGTAGTCTGGGGGTGTTCACCCATGTCTGGGGTTAAGCATAGTAGAAGTGGTTATCTGGCTTGAATATGCAGCATCTCTTTCACTCATCCACCAATTTTCCAACATTTTATTGAGTTTGTAATGTTCTCGAGCATCTCTGATATACAACCTAGGAGAGTTTCTTGGGGTGATAACACTTACCTTATCAAGCTTATCTTTATGAGGACATTTGGCAGCATAATGATCGACTCTTCCACAAGCAAAACATTTGAAAGGTAGTTTACCTCTAAATCTTCCAGAACCCCATTGAAGGTTCTTGACAATGTTTTCTTCTTCCTCTCCTTCTGAAATATGTCCTGATTCATTGAGTTCTTCTCTTCCTGAAGCTTTGAATGCTACTTCTCTCATATCTGATGGACCTCCTTTTCTCATTTCGAAAGCAATTAAGATTCCATGTAGCTGTGTCATAGTAATACTATGAAGATCTTGCTTTTCTTCTATGGCAAAAACTTTTGATTCAAACTTAGTAGACAAGGATCTTAAAACCTTTTCAACTAAAGTAACTTCTTTTATCTCTTCACCCAAGTTCTTCATATAGTTAACAATCTCATCTATACGTAAGAAGTAATTAGCTATACTTTCATCATTGTGCATTTTGAGAGTTTCATATTGAATTCTGAGAGATTGCAGTTTTGCATGTTTTACCTGATTGTCTCCTTCATAGCTTAGAACAATCTTGTCCCATATTTCTTTGGCGGTTTTGAGCTGCATAAATTTG
The DNA here is from genome assembly GCA_031772625.1 of Pinus tabuliformis. Lineage (NCBI taxonomy): Eukaryota > Viridiplantae > Streptophyta > Pinopsida > Pinales > Pinaceae > Pinus > Pinus tabuliformis. The sequence continues at coordinate 1,045,090,909 of CM062809.1, forward strand.
ACAAATTCTAATTGTGATAGACTCCCCAATAATGTATTGACAGCCTTAGCATTAGTTTCATATTGCTTTTTACCTGCCGTATCTATAGGAATTGCTGATGAAAATGTATATCCTCCTTCCACGATTTCCCAGACATCTGTTCCAAGAGATTGAAGATAGGTTGTGGTTCTTACCTTCCAATAAACGAAGTTGCTCCCATCAAAGATTGGTGGTCTAATGGATCCCTCTCTTTCGTAGTTACTCATGATGATAGATCTTCCTTCAAGCGATCAAGCTTCTTCTGAAGGACCTGCTCTGATACCAATTGTTGGAAATAATACTGAGAGGGGGGGTTGAATCAGTATTAGCAAGTCAACAATATTTCATTTCCATAATCAGATTCATATACGCTACTTCAGTTAATGCAACTTGCGTGTATACGCAACTATATTTAAGGCAACTAGCATATACCTTGCAAACTTATAATTTAGTTAGTTGATCTTTAATCTGTGCATCAAAACCATATAAACAGTAACCAGGTGCAGTAAAAATAGAACAGACAATCACACACATGAACACAAGATATAAGGTGGAAACCCAATGTGGGTGAAAACCACTTGCTGCAATCATCTCTATCTTCCTTTTAATAAGAAACTTCTTTTTACAATTTTTGTATTGGTACAGTCTTATACTAGTACGCAGGCTTCTACCTGCAAAAGGCTACAACCTTCTCTCGTTCTCCAACTTCTCCTGGAAGGGAGCTACAACCCCCTAGCTCTTGTACTAGCTGATGTGTTTACTAGTACGTAGGTGCTAGCCTACAAAAGGCTACAACCTTCTCTTTTCTTCCAGGGACCACGTTTCATAAATTTTCATACTGGATCCATCAATAACATCAATCAAACATCAAGTATATCTATATCAACCAATTTACTTTGCACCAACCAAAACTAAATCAAACAATCACTTCTCAGAATGTTGTAACCAGAATACAGTAACAGTAACCAGAACACAAGCCAGAACCCAGAACACTGCAACAGCAAACAAAAGTAGCTAAAGCATATTTTATGAGATGTATGCTACTTCAATGTGTCGAACTTGCGTGCATATGCACTTTTCTCAAGGCAGACCTGCATATACGCTGTTTTGAAACGTCGAACCAGCGCGTATACGTGCCTTTGCTATAGTGAACCTACGTACACATCTGTAAATGATGATTTAACCTTTACAACTATTTAGACATCAGTTATACCCAGATCATCATATTTACAGATTACGACATGCACCAATTATTTAAATAAAAGATCAAAACCACACAAAGATACTTCACTTCAATCCTTAAGATCTTGACCCATCAATAGATCTTATCCTTCATCAAGCGCTGAGGTTCATCCTTGATTCAGATCCAGCTATGCCCAATAACCTGTATTCTCAATCTTGCTCTTCATAAGATATTCAATACTTAAGTGCCTTTGCCTAATGATCTTCTCCTCCTTTTATAGTTTTAGGCCTTACTCAATACCATGGACCAAAACCACTTAGAATCAATACCTTGGACCAAATACCTGGGGTCAACACTTCAGATAAGATACCTTGGACCAATACCATGGATCACAAAACCATGGACCAAATACCACGGACCAAAACTAAGTTTTCCAACATGTACATGCCTTTCCTTCCGTGAAAGTGCTTGTGTATGCTATACACATATTTTGGTCTACGAACCCGCGTGTACACATGACTTGGTCAATGGGGAACCTGTGTATGCCTCTTTTTCTTCATTCTGTGAGTCCGAACTATGTTTTTTCATCTGATTGAGTTGTCATCAAGGACAACACATGTGTCATAGTACCAAATCTGTGTCATAATTCCAACACCAATGAGTCTTCTCAATAAAAATGCATTCACTTGGACAGACACATCTCAACAATCCTTCTTGGATCTCAAACAAGCCATGTCTTCCACCTCGGTTTTGGTTCTTCCAGATTTTACAAAACCCTTTGTGATCGAATGTGATTCCTCAAGGACAAGTATTGGAGCAATCTTAACGCAAGAAGGTCGACCAATCACCTCCACCAACCAAAAATTAGGTGGCGATAATTTGGGTCAATCCACTTATGAGAAATAAATGATGGTCGTATTACATCCAGTAGAAACTTGGGGACCATACTTACTTGGACTTCATTTCCAGATAAGAACTTTCCACCATAGTCTGAATTATTTCTTGGACTGGTGCTTATCCTCGCCACAACAAAACAAATGGCTTACCAAAATGTTGGGCCTTGAATATGAGATAGTCTATAAGAAAGGTCATGACAATGTTCTGGAAGATGATTTATCTGAAAAATATGAGGAATAAGGTACCCTCTTATCCCTATCTTCCCCATCCCATCTAGGATTGAGGAGGCCCATCATGAATGGTTTTTCCATCCATCTCTTTCCCATCTAATCCAAAGGTTACAAGGGGATCCTAACCCTCTCGCAGGTTACACTTGTCAGGCAAATATTCTTCGATATAAACATAATGTGGTTCTCTTCCCTTCGTCCACTCTCAAACCACACATCCTAGTGGAGTTGCACTCCTCTCCCATTGTAGGAAATTCAGGCTTTCAAAATACTTATGCTCGTGCCCTCTACTCTTTTTTGGGGGAAGGGATGAAACAAGCCATTCTTACATTTGTGGTTGAATGTGATGTATGTCAATGCAAACAAAGGGGACATAGTGAAGACACTAGGAACCTTAAAACCAGTATTGCTACTTGCTTCTATATGGATGGATGTCTCCATGGACTTCATTATTGGTCTACCTAAATCATGAAACAAGTCGATCCTCATGGTGGTAATGATCGACTCTCCAAATATGCCCATTTTTTTGCCTTAGTGCACCCGTTCACTCTAGCTTTGGTGGCTCAGATCTTCATGGATCAAATTTTCAAACTGCTTGGCATACCTACCTCTATTGTGTTTAATCAAGATACTATTATATACCTAGGGGGGGTAATATGGGGTACAAAGGGAGGTACCCAAGGTAATAATGTAATAATGGGATGGGCCATAGTAATAAATAAGGTGGTTAACCCATATCATGTAAGGGACCACAAGTAGTTAGTAATAATGTAATGGGCCCATGGTATTAGTTTGATGGTATGAGGGAACCATGGTAATGACCCATGGTATTGTATGTATGAGGCCTATATAGAGGCTAGAGACTCCACATGGGAGATGTCAAGGAATTGTGTCAAGGATTATTGTATGAACAGGCATATGGCTTGTGGAGTGTTCTCCTTCCTTAAGGAGTGAATGTATGGTGTTGCCCTACCTTAAGGGTTTTGATATCAATAAAGAAGCATTTCTATCTATTTCTCTCTTATTGTTTCTAAGTTTATTTCAATTATCATATATTTTTGGGTTAGATCTATAACAAGTGGTATCATAGCACTTTTTTGGGCAAAAAAGTGGAAAAAAATAAATAAATAAATAAAAATAAAAAAAAATAAAAAAAAAAAATTATATATTTTTGGAGGCTTTCGGGGGCGACGAGTTTGCAGAACAGATCTGTATGTTTTGGTGCAATATCTACAAAATCTAATTGCATATCTGGATTCTATGTGAAAAATTACTCGATTTCAAAAAAAAATCGGTCGAATCGGAGCCCGGATGAAGGAGATATCGCTAATCTAAAAAACAGTGGGGTTGCAGACGATTTTTTAGGGCAGCGAGTTTGCAGCGCAGATCTAGATGTCCTGGTGCAAGATCTGCAAATATAATTGTATATCTGGATTCTATGTGAAAAAATACCCGATTTCAAAAAAAAATCAGTCGAATCGGAGTCCGGATGAGGGAGATATCGCTGATTTAACATCAGCTCTTTTTGTAGAAATTTTGGTGACGATGGGAGAGTTGCAGCACAGATCTGAAATTCCAGTGCCGAGATCAAGATTTCTATCACATGGGTAGATGAAGAATGATTTTTCTATTTCTGAAAATAGGTCATAATAGAGATTCTGAGCAATATTGACTAAACTATGACAATTTCAAATTTTCACCAATTTTTTTGTGATGGCGGGCCTAGCTCAGAGTTTGAGGGACTTGTATAAATTTGATGGCTCTCATCCAGCCAAATGGCTAGCACAAATGGAGAAATGTTTTAGATTGAATTACATCATGGATGATGAGACTCAGCTACGTATGGGAAAAATGTACTTGGACAATGAAAGATGGCAATGGTGGCAAAGGCATCAATGTTGCTATTGAAGGCCCTTGACTTGGGACATATTCACAAAAGCTCTTATGGAACACTTTGACCGTAAAACTAATCTTGTGGATAATCTCACACAGACAGACACACAGCCTAGCAAAAACTAATCTTGTGTATAATCTCAGACAAACAGACACACAGCGCAAGAAATTGTCCAATTTAATTCATAAATCGCAGTATACAAATGAAAAACTGGGCATTTCCATTGAAAGCTCAGCAGACGCAGTAGAATCAAGAAGCTTAATGTGTTGTGATTCATCTGAAAGCTTGGACAGTGCCAGTGGCAAAAGCAACGGTTTGAATAACGGTTTAGATATCGGCTATGTAACCAACAATCTCCGTGCGATTGGAAGAACGCAGAACGCAGGGAACCTGGGCAACAATAACAATGATGAATTCAACGATACCCACAGCGCTGTGGTGGAACCTGCGCAGAACAGCAATCAAGGATTTCCATTGAAAGTTCAGCAATCAAGGGTTTCTGAAGGCTCGAACAGCGCCGGTGGCAACAGCAACATCGGTTATGAAAATTCGATGTGCAGCGTTAATAACACAAAGAACGCAGGCAGTCTTCAGGGTTATTCAATATGCAATGGTAGCTGGAACAAGGAACCAATCGAAACGCAGATCAAGAATCTTAATACCCATAACGATGTGGAACCTGCGCAGAGAATTGAATGTAACTCGATGGGCAGCACAAAATCGCAGGAAGTTGTTTTGAGCATGAATGAACTTGTGCAGAAGCAAAATTTAATAGACTCCATTTCAAGTAACTCCGTGGGCAGCATAGATAGGTATGCCGGGATCAACATTCGATATGTAGACAATCATAATGCGCACATTCAGGTGGTCAATTGTAATACGCATAGCTCGGTTGAAAACATAATTATCAGCAATCAAGGGTTGGAGAACACTGATATAATCAGTATTAACAACAATCAAGGTTTAAAGAAGGATGTAACATTTTCGGTCAACACCTCTGAATCAAAATTAAAAAGGAAAGTTATAAATCTGTCTTCACAAGATTTAGAACCCGAGGTCATTAATGTCCTCAGAAAAGGTCTGGGATTTGCTGTTGCCCCGAAAAACCTTCCTATTGAGAAAATGATATGCAACATAGAGGATGGGATTAACAACCTTCCTTTGGAAGATAAGGAAGCATTAAGACAAGAGTGCTCCCTTATTATGAGTAAGGCCAAAGCTCCCAGAAGTAATTTGAGTAAAGCAGAACAAAGGGCCTTCAAATCCCTACGTAACAATGATAAAATTTTGGTTCTCAAGGCAGATAAGGGAGGAGCAGCCGTGATCTTGGATAAAGAAGATTATATATACAAAATGAACGATCATCTCAAATGTGGTAGTTATAAGAAACTAAGCAATAACCCCATCCCCAAGATTATGAAGGAGGTAAAAAAGGCAATTCTGGAATCCAACCTTGATGATAAATTGAAAAAGAAATTAATTCCCTCTAGTGAATGCATCCCTAGGATTTATGGGTTACCCAAGATCCATAAAGAAGGAGTCCCTCTTAGACCAATAGTCAATACCATTGGATCCCCAACCTATGAGCTCGCTAAGTATGTTGCAAAAATCCTCAAGCCCCTTGTCGGAAACACTGATTCTTTCATCAAAGACTCCCTTGACTTTGTGAATCTCATTAAGAATGAGAAGATAGAACGTGATGACATCCTTGTGAGCTTTGACGTGGTGTCCTTATTCACCAAGATTCCTCTCAAAGAAGCCATTCAGGTTATAAAAGATGTTACTGATTCAAGGACTGCAAGGTTGGTCGAAATCTGCTTGCAATCAACAGTTTTCACCTTCCAGGGAACATATTATGAGCAGACATCTGGAGTGGCAATGGGATCCCCCCTTTCGCCAATCGTGGCCAACTTATACATGGAATATTTTGAAAAGAAGGCCCTGGAATCTTACCCTTTGAAACCAGCATGGTGGAAGCGATTCGTCGATGATACTAATATAAAATGGACACATGGTAAAGCAGAGCTTGACAAGTTTTTTATTCACCTAAATTCCATCTCTTCGGAAATAAAATTCACTATGGAGCTTGAAGAAAACATGAGCATTCCTTTTTTAGACATCCTCATCATGAGAAAAGAGGACGGCTCCATAGGACACAAAGTCTTCAGGAAGTCAACCCACACAGAAAACTACCTCCACGCTGATTCCCACCATCATCCAGCCCAAAAATTTGGTGTTCTAAACACTCTTGCTATCAAGGCCCTTCGAATCTCTGACGCTGATCATCTGAATGAAGAAAAGAAGCATTTAGTCTCAACCTTTAAGGGTATAGGCTACAAAGAAAACGAGATTAAAAGAGCCATTCAGAAAGCCGAGAAAAGGATGTTATCTCATGAACCTAAGGCCCGAGATCAACCTGAGGGTGGTAGGGTTTTTCTACCTTACATTCATGGAGTTACAGATAAGATTGCGAAAACCCTAAGAAGGAAAAACATAAGCACGCAATTCTCAACACCCGGAACTATTAGGCAAGGTATGAGATATGTCAAAGATAATATTGATAGACATCAACTTAAAGGGGTCTATAAAATTGATTGCTCATGTGGGAAAAGCTACATTGGTGAAACAAGTCGCTCCCTACGGACCAGACTCAAGGAACATGGAGCTGATATTAATAATGAAAGGTTTTGTACTTCCGCCTTGGCAGAACACTCCTCAAAAACTAAGCACCATGTCTGCTTGTAAAGCGCCTCTATTATCGCTAGGGAAGAGCAACACCATAGGCGAAAGATCAGAGAAGCTCTTGAAATTATAAAACACCCGCATAATCTCAACAGAGACAATGGTATGGAGATTAGTGGAAGCTGGCTTCCCCTAATCAAAGAAATTAACTCGCTTTATTAATATTAGTATAATAATAATAATAATAATAATATTTAGTACACAATTAATCATTTACATTATTAATCATTTACATTATTAATTTTGATTATGACCTTTATCGTTAATTAATTAATTAATTTATTAATTACCCATATTAATTACTTTAATTCTTAATATTAAAATATCTATTTAATATAATAATAATTATTATTAATATTTATACATTTAAATAGTTTAACTAAAATTAATCATTTACATTATTAATCATTACATTATTAATTTTGATAATGACCTTTATCATTATTGATTAATTAATTTATTAATTACCCATATTAATTACTTTAATTCTTAATATTAAAATATCTATTTTAATGTAATAATGGTTATTATTAATATTTATACATTTAAATAGTTTAACTAATTTTAATATTATCCCATAATTTTAATTGAAAATAAAAATTACATTGTACATACTCATGTGTTATATATAAATTAAATAATAAATATTAAATATTATATTCATTATTCTAGGATTAATATTATCAATATTATATATTAATTCAATATTCTAGGATTACTTTGATCAATTCTAATTATGATATTTAATATTATTATTACTAATTATTATTATTAATTATTATATTAATAAATAATAAGTAATCTATTTATTAATAAAAACCAACATATTTTATAATAAATATTAAGTATTAATTCAATATCCTAAAATTAATATTTTTAAATATTAATTTTGATCAATATAATATCATTAATTCTAATTAGTATTGTTAATTATTATAATTATAATTATTATTATTATTATTAATTATTATATTAATAATAATAATTAATGATTATAATAATATTAATTACAATTAATATTAATAATAAATTATTATTATTATTATTGATCAATCATTTATTATAAATATTAAATATTAATTCAATTTTCTAGGATCAATATATTTTTTAACATTAACTATGATCAAGATAATATCATTAATTCTAATTATTATTAATTATTATAATACTAATTATTTTTATTATTATTAAGTATATTAATAATAATTAATAATAGAATTAATAATAATAATAACTATCCTATTAAATATTAAGTAACTAAAAAAAAATTAATTAATTAATTAAATTAAATTAATTAATATGAGATAGCCGACATCTCTTCAACAATTATTTTCAAATATTGACAGTCGACAGTCTTCTTTTTTCTCTCCTCATTACTATTTAATCCCTCAAATAAGCTCTTCTTCTATCCAGCATTCAAGTTGTTCTGATGATGGATCCCGATTGGGATTTGAAACGTTGGCAGAAAATGGTTCTTAATGTGGATTCTCCGGTAACTAAGTTGAAAAAAGATTTTATTTTTACAGAAAAGAAGGAAACCAAGGAACCTAAAGGGTTTTTTTCTGTTGGTATCTCCTTATTGCAGGTTCATGGATTGATTCAGAAAGAGAAGATCATTGTTTCTATAAATCCTAGTTGCAAGCATAATTTCATCAATGTTAATTTGGCAAAAAAATAGCAAGTTCCTGCAAAACACATTGAAAACACACAGGTGGATGATGAGGATGTTCAAGTGTATAAGGATTTGAAGATTTCTATGGATAAGTATTATACTTCAAAGATTGATAATATGGATGTTGTTTTAGGATATTCTTGGATGGAATCTGTGGGTACTATAAATATTAACATGCAGAATAAATTCCTAAAGCTCTGGTATAAAAGAAAGAAAATTACATTACAGGATATTTCCATCAATAAACAGGTAGAGTCCACGGAAGTTGACGCAGAAGATGTTCCAGGGACTGACATATCAGATGATGAGCAGTTGATGGTCGACAATCAAACACAAACAGAGGCTGAAGCAGAAATGGTTACAGGTGCTGATACATCAGATGAGGGCTCAGTGGTGGAAGTAATATTGGAAGATAAGACACCACAGCAAGCACCACAACATAACAATCAAGCTCTAGTAAGGGGTGAATTAAAGAAAAAGACACCGTGGGTTAAAACTTCAACATATCATCACCGACATCACCCCGCAAGACAACAACCAACAAGATGGCAACCAATTAGCCACAAGGACAACAACCCCTGCCGGACAGATAGAGAGGAGCAAAGATCCACCTACTACACATCAACATAGAAGAGCTACCATGGTCAGCTTCCATCTCAAGCGAGCGAGGCACTAGCAAGATCGAGGATTCACCTTTCTCTTGGATGGTTAGATGCACATGCATGGTACCAGTGGACTACTCTTTTGAGTAGATCTTATTATTTGTGTTCTTCCCATGTTTCGGGGACGAAACATGCTAAGGGGGGTGGAATGTTATATACCTAGGGGGGGTAATATGGGGTACAAAGGGAAGTACCCAAGGTAATAATGTAATAATGGGATGGGCCATAGTAATAAATAAGGTGGTTAACCCATATCATGTAAGGGACCACAAGTAGTTAGTAATAATGTAATGGACCCATGGTATTAGTTTGATGGTATGAGGGAACCATGGTAATGACCCATGGTATTGTATGTATAAGGCCTATATAGAGGCTAGAGACTCCACAAGGGAGATGTCAAGGAATTGTATCAAGGATTATTGTATGAACAGGAAAATGACTTATGGAGTGTTCTCCTTCCTTAAGAAGTGAATGTATGGTGTTGCCCTACCTTAAGGGTTTTGATATCAATAAAGAAGCATTTCTATCTATTTCTCTCTTATTTTTTCTGGGTTTATTTCCATTATCATATATTTTTGGGTTAGATCTATAACAAGTGGTATCAGAGAACTTTCTTGGGCAAAAAAGTGAGAATTTTTATTTTTTTTTGAGGATTTTGGGGGCAGTGAGTTTGCAAATCAGATCTGTATGTTTAGGTGCAAGATCTACAAAATCTAATTGCAGATCTAGATTCTATGTGAAAAATTACCCAATTTCAAAAAAAAAATCGGTCGAATCGGAGTCCGGATGAAGGAGATATCGCTGATCTAAAAATCAGTGGGGTTGCAAACAATTTTTCAGGGCAGTGAGTTTGCGGCACAGATCTGAACATCCTGGTGCAAGATCTGTAAAATTTGATTGTAGATCTAAATTATTTGTGAAAAAATACCCAATTTCAAAAAAAAAAAACAATCGAATCGGAGTCTAAATGAGGGAGATATTGCTGATTTAAAATCAGCTCTTTTTTGCAGAAATTTTGGTGACGGCGGGAGAGTTGCAGTGCAGATCTAAAATTTCAATGCCTGGATCAAGATTTCTATCACATGGGCAGATGCAGAATGATTGTTCCATTTCTGAAAATAGGTCATAATAGGGATTTTGAGCAATATTGACTAAACTGTGACAATTTCAAATTTTCGCCAATTTTTTTGTGATGGCGGGCCTAGCTCAGAGTTTGAGGGACTTGTATAAATTTGATGGCTCTCATCCAGCCAAATGGCTAGCACAAATGGAGAAATGTTTTAGATTGAATTACATCATGGATGATGAGACTCAGCTGCGTATGGAAAAAATGTACTTGGACAATGAAAGATGGCAATGGTGGAAAAGGAATCAACGTTGCTATCGAAGGCCCTTGACTTGGGACACATTCACAAAAGCTCTTATGGACCACTTTGATCGTAAAACTAATCTTGTGGATAATCTCACATAGACAGACACACAGCCTAGCAAAGATTTTATTTTTACAGAAAAGAAGGAAACCAAGGAACCTAAAGGGTTATTTTCTGTTGGTATCTCCTTATTGCAGGTTCATGGATTGATTCAGAAAGAGAAGATCATTGTTTCTATAAATCCTAGTTGCAAGCATAATTTCATCAACGTTAATTTGGAAAAAAAATTGCAAGTTCCTGCAAAACACATTGAAAACACACAGGTGGATGATGAGGATGTTCAAGTGTATAAGGATTTGAAGATTTCTATGGATAAGTATGTGTTGCATGGTGATTCTTATACTTCAAAGATGGATAATATGGATGTTGTTTTAGGATATTCTTGGATGGAATCTGTGGGTACTATAAATATTAACGTGCAGAAGGAATAATGTGAAGGATTATTGTATGAACAGGCATATGGCTTGTGGAGTGTTCTCCTTCCTTAAGGAGTGAATGTATGGTGTTGCCCTACCTTAAGGGTTTGATCAATAAAGAATCACTTCATATTATGTCTGGGTTTACTTGCATTGTCTTATATTTTCATATCAGATCTATAATATTTTTGGGTTAGATCTATAACAGATACTGCATTCATCAGCAATTTGCGACAGGATATTTTCAAGCTACATGGCACATAACTCCAAATGAGTACATCTTATCACCCGCAGATAGATGGTCAAACTGAAGCGGTTAGCAAATGTTTGGAAACCTACCTGTGGTTTTTTTCTTTGAACAGAGAACATCAATGGGTGTAATGGTTACCTTTAGTGGAATGTTGGTATAATACTCATTATCATGAAGCGACGAGATCACATCGTATGAGGTGGTGTATGGACAACTCCAACCTTTTCCAACTTCTTATCTTCGAGGATCTTCCAAATTCCAAGAAATGGATAAGTTGCTTCATAACCAAGCTACTACTCTCGTTCTTTTGAAGGATAATCTCAACGAAGAACAAAACTAAATGAAGAAATAAGCTAACCAAAATCGCTCAGAAAGATCTTTTCAAGGGTGACCAAGTGGTCCTTTGACTCTAGCCTTATAAGAAGATGTCACTCAAAGAAAAGGGCTTCCAAAAGTTAACTCCAAAATTGTATGGGCCTTATCAAGTGGTTTAGCGAATTGGCTCCATCACCTACAAACTAGCAATTCCAACCACTTCCAAAATCCACCCCGTCTTCCATGTCTCTTGTCTCAAGAAAGTCGTGGGGCATAATTGTAAGGTTCAAACCACCCTTCCTGAATTGGATGAGGAAGGATCTATATGGCTCCAGCCCGAATAAGTCCTCAATTCCAAGGAACAACATATCCATGATCGCACTATCAAGGAATTCCTCATCCAGTGGAAAGACACATTACCAGAAGATGTGACATGGGAATCAGCAACTATTATTCAAAAAATTTCATAACTTCAGTCATGATGACAAGTATGTTTTTGAAGGGGGAGGGCATGTTAGGGTCTGATCTTAACCCCTTTATTAATGTAATAAGCCCAAGAGGCATTGTAAGAGTCATGATTAGTTAGTTTAATAAATAAAGCTCGTTAGCATTGTAAGTGGTTGACCTGCATTATAAAAAAAAGGACTACAATTAGTTATAATAAAGTGGTTAACATGCAATAGGTAAGGGACCACGAGTAGTTAGGATTTTGGGTCTCAAGAAACTATATAATGTCGAAGATACTAAGAGTTGTTCCAAGGTGTAGAGCCATAGAATCTAAAATGCCGTAGGGCTTATAGATCTAGGAGGAGCGAGCCGAGCCTCCAGAGTCCCAGGTCCAACCATGGAAAGCTGTGGATACCCGCCTATGGCAGGGGCTTTTTCTAGGAGAAATTAGAGTGAATAGAGAGAACCAGGAAAATATAGGAACTTAGTAGCAGAACCCCTTGTTTACCTTGCACTCGTTGACTCAGTGCTTTACCTCGCTGACTCCAAATCCGTTGATCCAGCCGAAGCAGCTATACCCGTCCAAAAGCGCATCTACAGCCAGTCTACCAACTCAAGCTTTATAATCCGGCTTGCTTTACATACAAAAGGCACGATAGCCATATAATAAGGGGAGGGAGGATAGCCTTGCCCCCGGAGGGACAAGCGGCTTCGCACCTTGAATTTCCTCTCCTTAATAAGGAAGGGGCGCCATCGTCTCGTAGTCGACATAACCGATGGATGGAGAGGGAGGTCGGCCGTTCTTGCCTTACTCTGACTGACTCTAGTTCTTGCCTTCGATTGTATAGGTATAGTTAATCCATTCATCTAGGGAGAGTTTATCCAGTCATATAGGTGTAGTTCATCCAGTCATGTAGCTTGTCTTGTGTTGTGTAATTGAGCTCTACTCTACTGGAGCTTGCCCCTCGAAGAGGAAATTGAACAGTATTTCTGCAAATCTTAATAAGATATTTATGTTTTTCTCATCTCATTGTGTTATTTTTATATGGTATCACTCACATATTCTCTCTTCTGATATTTTCTACAGTTCAAGCATATTACAAGTTCTATTTGTAGCTTATCATTATTAGGGATATACAAAGAAAAGGAGTAGAGAGAAGACTACTCTAATACCATTGATCCAAATCTTGGGGATGGTATCTGGAGAGGTTTGAATGTTCAGATAGGATGAACTTAACCTGACACTCCAATAAGAATTTCATCAAGGAACTAGCTTTATAGGTATATGGAACATTGACGAAAACCATTAAAGATAACGCACATTAATACACAAGTAAAATAAACCATAAAAATATGACAGCAAGAAAAATGGGGAAGAAGGATTCTATTATAATGAATCATTACATGTAGTGAGACCAATTGTAAGACTTTTCCTTCTTGACTTAACTCTCTTTCCACTATACTTTTTAGAATAGCAATTTATTGATAGAGTCACCTTCGATTAAATTTCACTGTGCTAATTACATGTTCATCACACTCTATATATGGATTTATAACCTACCCATCCCAACTTTAAATTTTAAACTACCACATTTAACTTTAACCACACAATTTTAAACTACCACATTTAACCTTAATGATACAATGAATTTCTAAAACTACTAATACTCTTTATTAAATGATGTTGACATTATTAAATTATAAACCATATAATTTTTTTAAATTATCTCTTATGTATATATTTTTAAAGATATAATAATATTTTTATAAGATTAGCCCTAAGCCTTTTGATTTAACAAGTCACATGCTATATGGTTGTTATGCACATCTTCCATTTTTAAGCTATAATTATTCAAAAGCTATATAATGATAGTGGCAATTTTATAGAAGAATTTGATTTAAAAAATAAACCCATACAAAATTAAATTACCACCACTCAATATACTTTTAAAATTTGATGTAAACACGCCCTAGGTTAGCTGAGGTGGAATCTTAGTTTGTATACATGATGATATAACTTGAATAGATGATGGGTTAATAACCATTTATTAATGTATGGAATATATTCCTAATGTAATTCATAATTAAACATGTATCTAATATATTTGGAATATGACATCATTGATATTGCTTTTCAATAAGTGAATGTTCAATCCAAATCATAATCACTTTGAAAAATGGAAGAGAGTATGCTATAATAATGATTAATAGAAGAGATTATTCTTTTTAGAAGGTTCCCAATAGTAATGATTAATGATAATTCTGAAGAAATTGATTTATAAAAGTTCCCATCGAGGGTCATGAAAGACTTGTGTCATCTTAAAATATGGAGAATGTAATTCATAATCTCAAACTTTTATGTTAAAACGAGTTGCCCATGCAATACTCCTTAATGTCCATTGGTAATTCAATATTCCACCAACATCATGATTATTATCTCTATTATCATGCTTAATTCAAATTGCAAGTCATTTTTTATTGATAATCTCTCCTTTCATTTTAAAAAAAACAAACCAACCTGGAATACTCTTTTTATCACTATCCATATTCCATTATTTCATTGATATTATTCTGGTTATTTGTTTAATTTAAACTACAAATTCATGCAACTCTTCCATATTTTTTTAATATTTATTAATATTATGATTATTATTTAGTTTAATTTAATAAAAAAATGATATGTTTTTGTTTATTTAGAATAATAAAATATATTATTATTTATTTATATATAAATAATAATATGTATTAATGTTGATATAAGATTTTGGTAAAATGTGTGTGGTATTTGTTGTTGTGTCGATGTTTCGAGTGAACATTTTATGTCTTTGTAGATGGATGAAATGTTCACCCAAAACGTCGGGCACAATAATGAACACCACACTAAGTTTACCAAAAGCTTATATCAACATCAAGTTAACAGCTATGAAAATCTTCATGCTAAAATATTTATTAATATTTTTATTTGTAAATGCATATTAATTCATTATTATTATTCAAAAATATAATGATATTTAAAATAATTTATTAATCGTTTTTAAAAGGTAGATGTTTTTTGGTTTCAAACCATTACTTATTTTGTTATGTGTAAAGAAAACAAGTTCTTAGCCAGTTAAAAATAATTTTAACACTTATTTCATTGAAAAATAGTAATTTAAACCTAAATAGTGTTTACAAGACAACCAATACCCTTTTAATCATCATTAAAACTATTTCTAATAAAATTATATATATTTTTAATAACATTTACCCCCATATATATATATATATATATATATATATATATATATATATATATATATATATATATATATATATATATATATGATTTAACCTTAATCACATGCATGAAAGCACATATTATCTAAGTTACAATTTTAACACTGAGTTAAGGCATTTGTGATGTGAATAACTTTGATTTAATTCTTATAGATCCATCATAATGTGTTATTTAAGTCAACATTTCAAGCCAACAAGTATGGCTTATCTTCATAAATCTGACCAGGCCTAATTGAATAAATACATGAGAGATACTAAGGAAGAAACCTAATAAAAAGTAAAAAAATGGATACAAAATCAATGAACGTTAAGTCAAATAAACATTCAAAAAGTAAATTCCAAAAGGTTATTAATATAAACCCTAAAAACAATGAATATAACCTATAATAACTTAAAAATATATATAAAATGAAGATTAATCGTAGAGGAGACAAATTAGATATAGGCATAGTCTAACTAATAGATGAAAAAGTTTTTTGGTCGAAATCTCGCAATACAATTTCTAGTGAGATTGTGATTTCTTATTGTTTAAAATATACTTTTGACTGCACAAATGGATTCAGCACCTTGAAAAACACTTGAGACACTCAATATTTGCAAATTAAACAAAATTATGGTTTTTAAAAATTTGTACTGGATTTTGAATAAAATTGGCTACAAAAAATATTCAAAAATAGATCATTTCATCTAATTAGTTAGACTACTCGATTTAAAAAAAATAATCAAAAATAATTATTACTTCATAATAAAACAAACATATATATATAAAGTTTAGGATCAAACAAACATATATATAATTATAATTTAGGATCAAACAAATAAAACCTAAAAGGAAAGTAATGGCAAAGTAATCATTAAAAAAAGAAAAAGTTCAACCGAAATTAAAAAATAGATAACAAATAAGATCAACAAAGGATTGTAAATATAAGCAAAATGAAAAGAAAGGATTAATTATAGAGAATAAGTATCAAGAGAATCTTCAGGAGGAAGCAAATCTCAAAGTAAGGGTGGGAATCTAGTTCTTGCTGATTTTCTGAATGTCATCTATGTTTAACAAGATTCGACGATGGAGACTCACTCCACTTTATCATGGAGATTTTTAACTTGTAAATAGACTTTGTTACAATAACATGGCTTAGTAATACTACATACTCAAACAACCATAACTCATATTCATATTACATATGAGTTGGTTTTTCTTAATCAATTTAATTAAAAGGATAGAAAAGGCATAACTACTTTTGAGAGGAATCTCATCCTTTTATTTGTGATTACTACCAATAATATTCTAAAATATTTTGTGAAGGTTAAATCCATACCATCCACCTAATAATTATTGATTATTAAATTAAATTTTATTTGTTAACAAAAATGAGTAGTTTTGTTATTAAGTCTACACCTCATTGCAGCAAAATACTCAGGAGATGATTACATGGTTTTTTTCATACATTTATTTCTTCAAGGAAGAACTAGAGAAAAATACCAAAATTTCACATTAGAAGATTGCTACTACAAAATATTGACCTACACCATAACATTGGTAGACATAAAGTCTGTCAAATTGACCTAACAACAAAACATATTTACATGGGGAATTCATAAACTGAAGGGAGAGTGTTCATTTGTCGAGGGTCTATTAAAATTGATTAACAAATGTCCTGGAAGTTGGATGGGAGCATTGGTTATGGAGCTCTGATTTTCATCTGTTTCAAACTGCAGCTGAATCTCATTTAATTGTCTACGCAAAGTGTCCACTTTGTCTTCCTAATGGTTGAATTTGGAGCAGAGAGATTGAATTTCTTCTATGAGAAACATAATTGTGTTTAATTGATGATGAACAATCCAAGGCAGGTTCAAGATCTCAGTGGGGAGGTACTCAACTTGTTGTGGTTGTTTATTGCCTTTGTCGTTATCACCAACGATGCTAGAGGGGTCCTACCAAAGTTTCATCGTGCAAATTACACCAGAATAGAGCCAGTGGTCAAGGTGGGCCTATTGTTGGAGTGTCTCGAGCTCAACATAATGGATGTTAGGAGGGTTAGAAATCGGTAAAAAGACCAAGGGGGAAATTTAGGACAACCGAGAAGCCCCTTGGGGGACCGAAGGGGCACAGGATACTAAGTAAGAGAGTGCTTGAGTGCAAGAATAAATTCAACAAGACCAAGGGACCTCTTATGGAATCCTGAGTTGAGGCCGAATTCCCAACCATAGAGTACGAATTTTAGATCTTTCCATAGGCCTAAAACGACCCACTATGCACCTCGTCAAACAAATATGGGTAGAAGGGTATAATTGAGAGAGAATTTGACCTCATGTTCTAGCAAAGAGAACCTCAACACCTAAGAATTTCCTAAACATCTTGAACCTCCACCTGGCGACTAGAATTGATACGCCTTTCTCTCTTCAGAGTATTGGTGCAAATAGATACCCCGAGTAGTACCCTAGTCGAAGCTAATGAATATTTTCCTATCAGAGTTGTTTTCCAAACTCAAGCCATTAATCCAACCATGCCATAACATGTGCAAGTGCCATGGAGGCCATAGCCAAGATATCTTATCTTTTTCCATAAATTTAACCCCACTACTGAAGCTCCCACACACTACAAAAATCATCTCACCATTAAATTTCACCACAAACCACCACCTCAAAGCCATTAAAGGTTTAGGTGCAGGATATGAGATTTGGTTACGGAATTGATTATCGAAAACATTTGTTGTAGCGGCTATAATAACCCTCCAAAATTTTGACTTAATTTCATTTTGGAGCCTCCTTACCAACCATCCTTAGCAGCATGTCTTGCACTATCCAAGTACATAGGCTTCAGCTAAGTTTCAATGGCTTACCAACCTGTGTTGGTTAACTTGTTTGCTTCCCACCCACAAGCTGACATTCCATACTTAATCATTTTATGGATGAGGTGCTCACCTAGAAAATTGTGCAATTCTGGAGGGAAACTAGCCTTCCCTCTAGTAATTGCGCAATCCAACTGGGCTACCCGTTGGCTCCAGAAATGTGCAATCTAGCCAGGCAACCTTCCCTCTGGAAAATGTGCAATTCAATCCAACACCGGGCTTTAGCTCGGAAAATGCGCAATTCTGACTGATAGCCAGGGCTTCAGTCCAGAAATTACGCAATGCAAGAGGGACATCCAGTCTTTCTCAACCCAGAAACTGCGCAAGTATCTTTCCCAGGCTTGCAGGTTGTTGCATGTGCTTTCAGGTTGACCAGTTCCCCCCAGGACTGAGCAATCTTGATTTGCATAAATGGGTTGCTTTTCTCGAAAAGCAAAAAAGAAAAAATCATCCCTATATTTTAGGGATCTATTTTTAGCAGTTGGAGGTTACATGCAAAGATCGTTTTAGAAACTTCCCGCCAAGTGTCGCTTTTTCCTAGATTTGTGGTATGCGCATCATAAGCCTCATCCTTATCAAACTTGTAGAGTTCATTCCTCACATCGATCTTGGAGCTCTGACATTCCACATCGCATATAGGAGTCTTCAGCACATTCAGCTCAGCTTTTTCCAGGTAAGTCTACTTTTCATGTCTTTTACTTCTTTTTTGTCTCTTTTTGTATTTCTATTTGTATGAAAGTTGTTTGCTTGGTTTTGTTGAACACCTGTTGTCATTTTGATGCATGTTAGCATGTAGAAGCATTGTTTCAATTTTTCATTGCATCTTACTGTTGTCGCATGCATGACATTGTTTCTGCACTAGCGGTCGTTGTTGCAGAAACTCACTTCACACACATGCTTGTTCTCCCATTTTCTGAATCCTACACTCACTATTTGCATGCATGATCATTCACTCTTGTTTACACTCAGCTTTTCCATGCATTCATAACTTTTCATGTTTTCAATCGCCCATCGGTAGGTCGAGGATGCCTTGGCTCGGACCTTGCCTTGCCCGGCTAGCAATGCGCACTTCTGAGCATGGAGGATTTGCCTTCCCTCTAGAAACTATTCAAATATGGCTCATCACTGGCCTCCAGGCTTACTTTGTGCAATTCTGGGAGGCAATGCCTTTTTGGCCCCAGAAATTGCGCAATGCAGTTGCTGGGTTTGCATGTCATTACTAATTGAAACTACGTATTGCATAGTTTTAGTCCTTAGCAGGCCAGCCTAGACTGTGCATTGCACAGTATCAGTAGTCATTCAGCCTCCTGACAGCCCAAACTATGCTTTGCATAGTTTTGGCAATCAGTCTCCCAGCTCCAGGTGAAAATTGCGTAATCTTCCCAGTCAGTCACCTAGGTATGTTGCATGATAGTCCTCAAATTTGTTTTGGTTTTTAATTGACAGATTTCTTGCCGTGAGTGTTGCTATGTCTCCAAGTATCATAGGTGTGTGTCTGGCTCTTAGCAGTACAGGTTCAATGGCCTCCAAGAGAGCAAGGTCAAAGGACACCGTGGAAAGTGCAACTGGAGATGCAGTTGAACAAGTTTCTACAAGATTTCCTATCAATGAAGACACCAAGTTGTTCATAGACAAAGATATCAAGATGAAATGGCAGTCCACATCAATGATACATTCTCAAGCACATTTGAGGAAAATATGGAAGACCGCAAGGTCTATGTCGACATTCACAAGATTGGCTTGTAACGGATTGCATGCATGTATCCTGCGTTTCCATGTGCAGACATGGTCCACTGGATTGTCTCACATATTGATCTCAAAACAATGGTGTTGAATAGTGCCAGTGGACCACAGCTTGCTACCTTTAGGATGAAGGACTTTCAAGAGATGTATCACTTGCCATAGTCGGTAATCATGATGGAGAAACCCTTCAGCAGACCTAGTAGCAGTGAAAACTAAAGAGATACCTTGAAGAGCTAGGTGAATGAGCTATCCAAGTATAGTACAACACCCAGCTAGGTTTACAAGACAAAGATACTGCGAAAGGCATATCAGTACTTGGTCATCTTTTCATGTCGCTTATATGGCCAAGAGAGCATAGAGACCTTCCCACAAAGTTGGGTGATCGCGTTGGACCAACTGGACAGCAAAGGAAATCCTTGCAACTGGTCTAACATGTTGGCTCTCAGGTTGAAGGAATAAGTGACAGAAGCCTGACATCCACCCAAGGGTCAGCAAGTGAATACATACATGTTCGCTTACATACTGGATGTAGTCTATGCCCGTAAGTAGTTCCCAGGCTTGGGTTGGGCTTGGACACCTTCGAAAACCTCTATGCACACTTATTGCATATTGTTCTTTGGATGCGGCTTCCGTGGAGTTATCATACAGTTGACAGACCACTTTGTAACACCCATGTAGAAAATGATATTTGAGCAGGATTCACCTTGCATATCGCAAGCAACGATGGAGGCATTGATCGACATAGCATATTAGTATTCCATACCCCTTGGTACCATCATACGAATGTACAACACGGAGAAGGCTTCGCATGTTTTATCGAAGTTTTCCATTGACAAGTGTTGGGCCGTTAATATGCCATTATTATTATCACTTTTGAACGCCTATTCCACCCATTTCTACTCTTCTTTATCATGTCATTTATCATGGTTTATCATATAATTTTATCTTATAATTATTTATGCTCTTATGGATGAATATTGTTTCTTCTCCTTTATTTTTAATAAATTGATGATTATGCATGATTTTACCAATGATGGTTTATTAATAAATTGGTTTTAACATTACTCACCATTTTTAGCCTCCAAAGATATTTTCCAGATTGAAGATCTGATCATTAAATGTGCCAACTCAAAAATTCGATGGAATAAGAAGTGACAATTTTGTATTGAATGGCTCAGGAAAATGGAGACGAATCTGGAAAATCTAAGACATGGGTTTTGTCCAAAACATACCAAATTAGTTTTACTATGAGCAGTTTTCCAAAATTCGGCCCGTACTAAGAGAAATGGAAAGTTCTCTGAAGACGTTTTTCTGAGATTCGCTATGTGGCCGTTTTCCAAATTATCTCAGCTGCAATGCCAAATTCGACATGTTCCTGTTGAATGATTGATGGAATGATATTTCATATCTGATCTTGCTTATCAATTTGTTGAGAAGAATCCAATTTTGTAATAGAAATCATGTTGTAATCATCTCTATTGTAACTGCTCTCTGCTCTCTCTATTTAAATGAAAACAGAGATCAGAGAAGAGGATTCAGAATTTAGGATTCATGATTCATGATGGGATAGGATAGGATAGGAGGAAAGAGGGATTGTTGCATTATCATTGTAATTCTCAAGACTTTTGTTGTTGTAATGATTTCATAGTTTGATGATTAATAAGTAAAAGGGTTGTTGTTCATTCACCTTATCTGAAGTAGCCCAGCAGCATTCGCTGGCGGCTAAGGGCCCAGCCTTTGGTGGATTAAGCTACTGCTCTGTATTATATCTTTACGATTTCTGTCGTGTGATGGTTTGATTTAATTCTTATTTCTTTGAATCATATTGCTTTACAGTTTCATGTTTTTACAACGTGTTGTTCTAATATTTTATGAACTTGTTTTGTTGCATAAGTTGTGATTGAATCGCGTGGTCGTTCTTTTCCATCATAATAGAGATTATTATCCTTTTCAACTTATGTTGTTGTGTTGTTCATTTCAAATATAAAGCCGTGTTGTTCATATTCAAACTTTGATGTTCACTACATATTGCGTTTCATTTCTATTGAAATAGCTTTGTTGTTCATTCCTACTAAATAAACTTTGTTGTTCATTTCTTTCCTGCAAGTATTTGGTTTTGCTTTTAAGTATTATTGCAGTGAGCGTGTTTATTCCATTTCTGTTAGCAACATTATTGATTTATCATTTCCAGTTAATTGCTTTAGTATGGATTGAAAGATTAACAACTGTAAAGAACATTGACTATAGCTGTCTAAGTTCTCAGATCTGAGATCTTGCCTATGATTGATTTTCATTTGCATCAGTTTACAGGGGAGAGATTTATCATTACTGAGTCCTCGACTGATGATTGTTTGAGTAAATGATTTAGTTCAGAACATTTCAGTTTCTTGTTGTTCCGATTATATTTTGTTTCCAGCATTCATTTTCTTTTGCATTTAAAGCACTATACTGCAAAACATTACTCTTGAGCAAGTGACCGCCTCAGACTGAGTACACTCTTGAAATAAAAAATCATCCCTAGGTTGATAATTAATGTGAATATAATTAGGAGTTAAAAAGACACCTTTTATCGCTCAACATTTTGGCGTCGTTGCCGAGGAGAGTGTAGCCATTTCTAAGGAGTAGTGTGCATCTGATAAGTGCCTATTATGAGAGAATTGGGTATTAAAAATAGAAGGTAAGAACCTACGTACGGAGCATGTAAAAGCCATGCTCCCCCGCTCGCTCTCCAACAGAATTGTTAAAGAACTTAGGGTAGAAATAAATGTTTGAATTTTTTGTGTGAATGACTAAGAAAAAAAATAGAATTTTTGCAAAACAAATCTCATGATTTCACTCAAGTGGTGATGTAAGCACCACCCATTTCACTAACTAATTGACAGGAACATTTGAAGAATGAGCCTTGAAGAAACACATGAAGAGCATCTTCTATTACGGTAAGAAATGGCTCACATTTCTACTTTTGAATTCCCTATCAAAGATCTAGGAGGAGTGACACAAATGCACATAATTTCCCCATCTTCTCTATCAAATTTTCATGGTTTGACAAATGAAGATCCAAATACATTCTTATTTGAGTTCAAAATACTTTTTAGAGGATATGGTTATTGTACTAATGATCAAAGGTTGAAATTGTTTCCTCTTACTCTAAAAGGAGCAGCTCTCTAATGGTTCACGAGCCTAGGTGGGAAATGCATCTAAACATGGGAGGACATGAAGAACATATTCTTGAAGAAGTACCAAGACTATTGCAAGGCCAATGAAGATATTTTCGATATGATACAAGGGGAAGATGAAAGCTTGGAGGACTATGTAGATCGATTTCAATACAACCTTCAAAAATCAAAGCATAAGTATTTGGAAAAAGAGATCTTAAAAACACTCCTTCTTAAAGGAATCAAAGATGAATTTTTAGAACTCTTAAATCTGATAGGAAAATGTGATGCTTTTCAGTTATCATACTATGATGTTTATGAATTGTGCATAAGGTATTCAAGAGGAATCTCCAAGGCTGGTAAGAATTCTAGAGATGTTTGTTCTTTATTTTTCAAATCTACTACAAGAACAAGAGACATAAGAGCTGAAGTCAATGCTTTATTTGAAAATTTTAAAGTTGATTTTATTAGCTCTCTAAATGCAGAATTGGATGTTTTGCAAGTTCATAAAAATCAAGAATTTGATGAAGTGTTTTGCTCTTATGACCGAAAGGAGCACCGCATAGATAGTTGTTCTTTCTTATCTAGGATGGAAGTATCATATCAAAGAGATGAGGAAGCTGCAACAAGGTCAAAACCATGGAATTCATGGCCTACAGGTATGGTTCAAAACACTTCTTCTTCATTCTCTTACTTGCATAATCCATTATGGAATACTAATGTGTTAGAGCAACCATGTCAATCTCAATATAACCACCACCAATCTTGTCTACAAATTTGGCATGGTTCATCTTATGATTGCATGATTACTCTCCCTCATCCTGTAGCACAAGCACGTCCTCCATATTCTCCACCAGCGCTTCCACAACATCTTGCTTGCCTATCAAAATCATCCACTCAACGCAATCAACTACATCATCAAAATGCTCCATTCTATACACAATTTTCTGCTCAACTCATTCCACACCCTCACCATAATAAACCAGTACAACATGCTTACAGTGTTGAACTGTAAAATTTTCCCACCCATTCTATCTCACATGCACCATTAGAGAAAACTTACAATGAGATTCAGAATGTTTCAAATTCAAAAATTGTAAAAGTTATGGAAGAAAATGAGGTTTATTTTAGTATGCATCAACAAGTCATTTTAAAAGCTCAAAAAATTCATGGTAGGATGGCTATGGCAAATCAAGAAAGTAAAGGATATATTGAAAATTGGTTTTACGCCATCACTTGTTTACAACATTATCCCATACTTCAACAATTTCTGACACCATCTTTTCAAGGGAAGTTGGCTTCTCATACCCTAATATTCATTAATATGCATTTTTCAAATTTGGGTATGTGCATACTTGAAGCCTTATTTCGAAAATGGTTCCACTCGAAGTACTCATATACATAGTCATATTCTTTTTTCAATCAAAATAGGTTAGTGTAGAAAATGAAATAAATAAGAAAATAAAATAAACACATTTTTTGTTTTTTTAATGTAACAATAGTGTTTTTGTTGCAACACGCTGTGAAAATCAACATTGGTGATAACTGTTTTAATCCATTTGTGTACGTAGATGATTTATAATGGAAATAATAGTTCTACAAACACGCATATTCATTTTTATCACCAATTTGGAAAAAATGTTTGAATATCATATTTTTTGGCTTATGGGCTTGATAAAATTTCTGAAAACACAGTCGGGATAGTCATGTTTTGAGGGACCAAAAGGGAATATTTCTAAAACATGTTTCTATCCTAAGTATCCCTTGATGTCTACTTTCCAACCCAATTTTAATCACTCAATTTGGATTTGAAATGAAAAAGTTAGAACCAAAACATTGGCAGGGTGTCTAGCGAGCAACTCAGGAACAAAGTTGGGACAGTCAGTTTTTGGAAACCTAAATGACCATATTTTGAAAACCTATTTCTATTGTATATTCACCTATGAATATAGTTTACAAATCAATTTGAATCACTCATTTTTGATATTGTATGAGGAAGTTATGACAAAAATATCGACTGTCTATCGTAAATCAGCACTTTTAAAACTCTATTTTTCCGGTTGTTCCTTAGAGTATTTCACCTATCAATTATTCTTTTCTTCAAAATGTGTTTCTAATGGAGATAAATAAATGAATCTACTTTCATTTCAAATTTTAATCATTCGAATCCGACATCAAATGAAGAATATATGCTTAAAATATCCACTGTTGTTCTAAGTGGGGTAATCGAAAATGACTCTGTTATGCAGGTTGTTCTAAGTAAAATTAACATATCATATCATTGAATTTTTAAAACCTGTTTCCATTGGAGATATACCTTTGAATTAGCTCTCATCTGGCTTTGGAATCACTCAATTTGGACGAAAAACAAAGAAGTTGTGATTAAAACACTGCAGGTTAGCATGATTGGCCACTGCTCTCCCGCAAGTGACAAATAAATTTTACTTTGTTATTTTCTCTGTAGATTTTTGTACAGAGTAAGTACTTGTTATTATTTTGCATAATTCTTGAATTAGGGGAACCTGATCACCTCTCTTTCTCCATGATTTAATGTTTTATTGCAGGTAGACACTCGTTTTTTTGCAGATCCTAGGAAAATAAAGAAAGTCAATTTATGGACTAGCGATTCTTGAAAGAAATTTTAATGAAATAAGGGAATTTCATCCAACTCATTACCCAAAGGATTCATAATAGAAGAAATGAAAAATTGATTTCCATTTGAAGATTCATGTCATGTCTCTGCCACCAAAACATTTTTCAAAGAGATTATTTTTTTTTTAATAACATCATAGCTGTTGTAACTTAATTTATTTATTTACATACTGTTTTTAAAAAAATGTTGTTTCTTTTCTTATTTCTCTTATATTTTGTGTTTCAGGTGTTGCTTCCTTCAAATTGTGGCACATCCTCAGCATTAATGCAATGAACAACTAATTCATTTTTTGTGTGACTGCATTTTATAATTGTGCATTTTTGTTGTTCCTTCGGAAAGGAACAACACTTTCATATTTTGTTGTTCCTTTTCGAAGGAACATCACTTCTGCACTTTCGCATTTTTGTTGTTCCTTTCCGAAGGAACAACACTTCTGCACTTCTGCATTTTTGTTGTTCCTTTCCGAAGGAACGGCACTTCTGCACTTTTTCATTTTTGTTGTTCCTTTCCGAAGGAACATCACTTCTACATTTTTGTTGTTCATTTCTGAATGAACAACATTTCTGCACTTCTGTATTTTTGTTGTTCCTTTCCGAAGGAATAACACTTCTACACTTTCGCATTTTTGTTGTTCCTTTTCGAAGGAACAACAATTCTGTACTTTCGCATTTTTGTTGTTCCTTTCCGAAGGAATAGCACTTTTGCATTTTTGTTGTTCCTTTCCGAAGGAACAGAACTTCTGCATTTTTGTTGTTCCTTTCTGAAGGAACAACACTTCTGCACTTTTGCATTTTTGTTGTTCCTTTCCGAAGGAACAACACTTCTACACTTCTGCATTTTTGTTGTTCATTTCTGAAGGAACAGCACTTCTGCACTTTCGCATTTTTGTTGTTCCTTTCCGAAGGAACAACACTTCTGCACTTCTACATTTTTTCTGTTCCTTTCTGAAGGAACAGCACTTCTTCACTTTCGCATTTTTGCTGTCTCTTTCAAAGGAACAGCACTTTCTCATTTCTATTGTTCCTTTTAAAGGAACAACATTTTCACATTTTTTGTTATTCCTCTTAAGAAACAACACTTTTTTGCATGCATTTTTTTTGTTGTTGTTGTTCCTTTTACGGAACAACACTTTTTTTGGGTGTATTTTTTTGTTGTTCCCTGTAGGGAACAACATTTTTTTCACATGCATTTTTTCGTTGTTCCCTACAGGGAACAACACTTTTCCATGTTTATTTTTACTATTGGCGTGCATTTCCTTTGTTGTTCCCTACACGGAACAACACTTTTTTAGTGTTTTTGTTGTTCCTTCAAAGGAACAACACTTTGGGAGTATTTTCAAGAACAACTCTTCCTTCCTCTTGTGGGATTATTCATAGTTCATCTCAACCACATTTTACTGATTCCCTTTCATGGCATGAAGTACACTACTTTATGAGGATAAGAATTATGGATTCTATTGAAGTAAGTTAATATCATTCACGTTATGATCTTTAACAGGACAGCTCCTTGATAATAGATTATTTTCAAAAGGGACACAATTATTTATATACTACTTTACTGCATCGTTTTTTGTTGTACATGATACCAATTGATCATCTTAATACCATGTTGGTTCCACCCTTCTTGGTTATAATCTTCTCTGTCTGTACTAAATCATATTATGGGTACATTTTTTTCCATTGACATGTTCAACTTCTTCCACCATCCCTAGCCTTAAGGAGTACTAAGCATCCTTCTTTTTATCATAAAATTGTGTAATAAAAACAAAATTTTGTTTGCAGATGGAGGATAGGGGGTCTCAGTTCGAGCCAGCCTACCATGTTCATAAGGCTATAAAAAAGTGACATTCCCATTATCATGGCCACCACACCACGGTTATGATCCATTGGATAGCCAAATTATCCTTGGAACAGGAGGTCTCATCACAGGCCGACCTGATCACTTTTGCTACATCCCAGTGAATGGCAGTGTGGTTATCTGGTTACCACGCCAGCACACTGATCTCTTTTGTAGAACAGCACTGGAACTCTATGGTTATAAACTGAGGATCCTGGCTCATATGGGTTAAAAAGCAACCCTGCCGAGGCTATGTACGCCTGCTGGCAGCATAGGCTCTGCTTATGCTATTGAAGTTATATCTTATCGTCAATTATTACTATAATACCCTTTTGCTTATTCTCTCTTTTTATTGGAGAAGTTATTTCCTTAATTTTTCTCTATTTTGAACCTTTACGCATGAGAAGTTGTTTTCAGATCAATCGCATTATTTTCAGCTAGAATACAGTCAGCAAAGCATCTTTTTGACATATTGTTGTCCTTTCTCTTTTTCGCATAACTTATCATCAATCCAAAGCATCCTATCTCATATTCATAACTATCTTTACACACTCTGCTCTCATTATAACCATACCTCTTGCTTCATTTACTGTTGTATTGTTCATTCCCTTGCCTTGTCGTCAGCATAACACCTTTCATAGGCTTTATGGTCATGGAATCTCTTTTCCAATTAGAGGGGGGAATGTATGCATTATGGGATAGCATGTGATATAATTACTGCACTCTATCATAACTTGTTGATTTGACAAAATATTAGTATTGCATATAAACAAAAGTTTTCTGATTGAAATTTTTGCATGCATTTTATTTGTTGCTATTCAAAACTAACACTGTGGATTCAAGAACATTGTATGCAAAACAGTGATTTGTTTACAGGAAACAACAAGTATGGGGGGAACTCTATTCGCAGCATGACCACACTATTGCCACTAACAGAAGCATCTCGAGCAACTCGCGCACACGCACAATCTTCAGACATGATGTGTTTGCCTGGATTCCACCTTTTGAATCACTTTCAGCACCAACTCTGCCTACATCAGCTTCAACAAATTCCAGTCCATATATGTCATTCCACACTTTTCTTTTTGGAGGTAAAACTTGAGGTAAAATAGCATAATTTTCTGATTTATTACAAATTTAGTAGAACTTCATGAAAATCCATTTTGAGCATTATTTATCATCAGTCATTCCACATCTTTACCACTTCCCATTTTTCAAAGACATATCATCTTTCAGTTTGGGGGAGTGTTGCTTTCATTCATTTCTTTCTTATGACCATGTCATTAATATTCTTTATCATCCATTGTTATTCTTATTCATTCTCAACACCTCCCTTATTCCATCTCGTTTTACACCAAGCATAGCATTCCAAAGATGGTAGCGACCACCTCAACTTGTTTTCTAGCATTGCATGAGGGCACGCTAATTCTTTAGTTTGGGGGAGGCATTGCTACACATGATGGATGTTTTCTACTTTCCTTCTCATTTAGGGCATACAATTTCATTTTTACACAATGCAGAAATTGATTTCCATAATATTTTTAAAACTATGAACTCAATTCTTGTGATTTCTGGAAAACACAGACGTATCATTAAAATATACAAACCCAGGAAATTTCAAGTTAAATTAGTTCATAATATTTCGGAAATCATGCACTCTCACTTACAGCCATTTTGTTTATATCTCATGATCCGTGCATCAAAATGATCTGATTTTTGGATCATAGAAGCATTAATATATTATAAATCTACTTGGAAAATTTCAACAAAATCTGGTTTGTAATTTTTTAGAAAATGGTTAATGAAGTTTGCCTCACTTATATCATATTTTACTGCAACTTCATATACACATAAGTTGGACGTCAATGAAAAACCGTTATGCCTTCATCAAGATTTCTAAAATTGAATATTCATTAATTAAGGAAGAATTCATTTGTTCTATCCATTTCATGAGCTGGGATGAACAATTTTTTTATTGCTTAGTTAACACAGAGTTTTTGGGTTGCATGAAGACATGCAATATATTCAGTTTTTTGCTGCATGAAGGCATGCAATATATTCAGTTTGGGGGTGTGTTGGGCCATTAATATGCCATTATTATTATCACTTTTGAATGCCTATTCCACCCATTTCTACTCTTCTTTATCATGTCATTTATCATGATTTATCATATAATTTCATCTTATAATTATTTATGCTCTTATGGATGAATATTATTTCTTCTCCTTTATTTTTAATAAATTGATGATTATGCATGATTTTACAAATGATGGTTTATTAATAAATTGGTTGTAACATTACTCACCATTTTTAGCCTCCAAAGATATTTTCCAAATTGAATATTTGATCATTAAATGTGTCAACTCAAAAATTCGCTGAAATAAGAAGTGACAATTTTGTATTGAATGGTTCAAGCAAATGGAGAAGAATCTAGAAAATCCGAGACATGGGTTTTGTCTAGAACAGACCAAATTAGTATAATAATGTGCAGTTTTCCCAAATTCGGTCTGTACTAAGAGAAACGGAAGGTTCTCTGAAGACGTTTTCTGAGATTTGTTGTGTGGCCATTTTCCAAATTATCTCAGCTGCAATGCCAAATTCGACCTGTTCCTGTTGAATGATTGATGGAAGGATATTTCAGATCTAATCTCGCTTATCAATTTGTTGAGAAGAATCCAATTTTGTAATAGAAATCATGTTGTAATCATCTCTGTTGTAACTGCTCTCTGCTCTCTCTCTGTTTAAATGAAAACAGATATCAGAGAAGAGGATTCAGAATTTAGGATTCATGATTCATGATGGGATAGGATAGGATAGGAGGAAAGAGGGACTATTGCATTACCATTGTAATTCTCAAGACTTTTGTTGTTGTAATGATTTCACAGTTTGATGATTAATAAGTAAAAGGGTTGTTGTTCATTTGCCTTATCTGAAGTAGCCCAGCAGCATTTGCTGGCAGCTAAGGGCCCAGCCTCTAGTGGATTAAGTTGTTGCTCTGTATTATATCTTTACAATTTTTGTCGTGTGATGGTTTGATTTAATTCTTATTTCTTTGAATCGTATTGCTTTACAGTTTCATGTTTTTATAGAATGTTGTTCTATTGTTTTATGAAATTGTTTTATTGCATAAGATGTTATTGAATCGCGTGGTTGTTCCTTTCCATCATAACATAGATTATTATCCTTTTCAACTTATGTTTTTATGTTGTTCATTTCAAATATAAAGCTGTGTTGTTCATATTCAGACTTTGATGTTCACTACATATTGCAGTTCATTTCTATTGAAATAGCTTTATTGTTCATTCCTACTAAATAAACTTTGTTGTTCATTTCTTTCCTGCAAGTATTTGGTTTTGCTTTTAAGTATTATTGTAATGAGCATGTTTATTCCATTTCTGTTAGCAGCATTATTTATTTATCATTTCCAATTAATTTCTTTAGTATGGATTGAAAGATCAACAACTGTAAAGAACATTGACTATAGTTGTCTAAGTTCTCATATTGGAGATCTTGCCTATGATTGATTTTCATTTGCATCAGTTTACAGGGGAGAGAGTTATCATTAATGAGTCCTCGACTAATGATTGTTTGAGTAAATGATTTAGTTCAGAACATTTCAGTTTCTTGCTGTTCCGATTATATTTTGTTTTCAGCATTCATTTACTTTTGCATTTAAAGCACTATACTGCAAAACATTACTCTTGAGCAAGTAACCGCCTCAGACTGAGTACACTCTTGAAATAAAAAAAAATTCCCTGGGTTGACAATTAATGTGAAGATAATTAAGAGTTAAAAAGACACATTTTATCGCTCAACAACAAGCTCGTCATGCAAGAGGTGTCATATCACATCTCGATAGGGTTGTCAGTGAAACTGCATAGGAAGAAGAAGGCACCTTGACCAGCTCTTCCTTTGCAGATCAGGTTGTATGAGATTCAGAATCTTAATCATGCTGAGATCGAGAAGGAGGATTTCAAGAGATTCACCTTTGGCACCAGAAGCTTCAATCTGTATGACTTGCATTGCTTGGTGAAGGACCATTGTGTGAGAGTGAAATTTCATTGGATCCATGGGGTGTGTCATTGGCCTGAGGAAGACCCATGGAGATACTACTATCACTTATCCAGACTCAATGAACCAGTCGGCATAGTTGTAGAGTGGTTAGAAAAGCAGAGGGAAGCATTATCTCAGAGAGTAGCATCATTAACAGTAGTGGAGGGTAGCATACCTATGCATGACAAAGGCAAGAGAAAGGTTGTTGGTAGTGCAGAGGCAGAGAAAAGTTATAAGTTCAAAGAAGATCCACTTGTGATGAAAGCAGCTTGGTAGATTGAGGCTAAGAGGTGACATTGCGACAAGAGGATCACGTAAAGACTAAGAGAGAAACAAAGGATAAAAGAAACAAAAAAGGAGTTGCAAGAGTTGAAGCGGCAACTCCGAGAAAAATAGGAGCTACGCAGAAGAGAGAAGGAAGCACAACAGAAACAAGTACAGCAGGAGGTGCAGCATGCACATATTGATTAAACTGCACCCATACGGGTTATAGACTCATCCGAGCAGTTGGCAGAGAGAAGATAGGGCGAGTAGTCGCAAGAGTAGGACTTATCTCAAGAGATTGAACAGATGATAGAGAAGATGGATATGGACATGGTTTAGCTAGAGTAAGATCAGGATATTGACCTCATTCCTCAGAACCAAGAGGTCACCCCACTGGCTTCACCAGATCTGGAAGTAGAGCAAGTCCCAAGTTATCAAGGAGACGCAAAGATCCTTGAAGGCAATCCAGAGGCGGTGATGCACAACATATCTTTAGATGATTCACAACATAGAGTTGTGTAGTCACGCAGAGTGCCTACTCTGAATCGTATTCAATGTGCGCAAGCATCCAACAACATTGGTCGATGCTACTAGAGCATATACCAAAGCCACCCGCTCGAGTGTTCGATTCTTAATAGCAGAGAACGAGCGCATGGCTAAGGAGTTACAAGCAGCCAAGCAGGGAGGAGAACAGGTTACAACATACGCCAGAGCAAAGTTGAGGAGAGCGATACTAGATGAATTATTGTCTCTCGAAGCAGTCATGCGGACGTTGTATTCTATATTTGTCACCATGAATAAGTCAATTGTCCATCTCAATGGTTGGCAACAGTGCTATGCTAGGAGAGAATGCATCTTTTCAAATCTACACACTTTTGTCGATTGCATGAAAACATGGACAATGAGGTACAAAGGAGCCCCGTTGCATTGGCCAAATATGATGAAGCCAAAGGCGGTAGAGTTGAAGGCATGCATCCGGAGTCATATCCGGAAATATGAGGAACTCCCGTAGCTCATCACAAGTTTGCAGGCTTCACATATATGGGTGTTTAGAAGCATGGATGTTATTTGCGCATGCATGCAATCCCATCCATTGGCACACTCACCGAGGCGAAGTCAAAGAACCAAGTTCAATTGGAGCTGGACATTTACTTTGATGAGTTGATGCACTAACCACCAGCACAGACTTGGAGATCAGCGCAAACACTATGCATCAGTATGTTGTTGGTCCAGCTGCACTCAAGACTATGATGTGTGTGTTATCAGATGAGTTGGGAATAGGTGCCAAATCAGTGTACCCGGATGCAATGGAGGCAAGATTGCACTTTCAGTAGGATGTCACCATTGAGCACATGAACACCATAACATACTACCAATCTTGGCATCAATTCGCCACCATCGATCATCGCGAGGATGTAGAAGAGTTGGTCTTCCCACAGCTGTCCGAGTCTTAGTGATATCTTGCATGGCTTGCTCAAGCCTATTTTGTCTCACATGGGTACATGTGCAGATTGTAATGTAACATCTTGTAAAAGTGAAAGACCAAGTGTCGATAGTAGAGTGTAACAGTCATGTAGTAGTTGAAGAGTCATGAGGGTAGGTGAAGAGTCACAAAGGGGAATGTCAAGGGTCCCCCACACTTTGCTATCTATAGAACCTCATAACTTACTGTACACGCTTTTGGGAGCCAAGCTTCCTATAGGTGTATCTTAGAGAAAGCTTGGAGTGTATTATAACAAGCCTTGGCTTCTCCACAGTGTAGAGCTAGTATATCTCTTTGGAGGAGCAGGCAGTAGTGACTCTAACGTTCCGTTGTCGGGACTAGTGATTGGTCATAGTTGTATGTCTAATTGGATCTTTCACATTTTAATATAACAGAGCCAGCACATTTCATGCATATGTTGTTATTGTATTTCAACTATCTTGGTTACTCTAATGATATGTGTAGTTGTTGTTTATGCATGTATGTATGGACTTTTCTATATATGTTTGTATGAATCTTAGCAGGATGTGTTGTTTGTTTAACCATCACTTTGAATCGTTGGCTAACCTGCTTTCCAACTTGTGATGTATCTCTTCTCGTGTGTTCCATTTCAAGTTGTGTGTTGTCACAGGTTTCTAAGAGGCGCACTCATTCCCCCGCCCGTGTGTTAGAGCCATTCATGCACCTTTCTTAACTTGATGCACATGTCACACCCTTTCTACCAATAAGGGCATCTTACTCACCTTTGCACGCAACCGCGATCAAGGTGATACCGTACTACGCACTGCTGGGACTCCTACACCAAACGGTCTGAGGTCTAGTTGAGACTTCTTACGGGGGAGATCTCCTAACACGTTGGCAGGTCCAGCACCATCAACAACACCATACACATGTGAATTAAAAGAGGGACAAGACACCACATGGCACGCTTGCAACGCATCTGCCACTTCACCGTTGATAATTGGTACATAAAATGGGTCATGAGCTATATGGGAGAAATCCATGTGAGGGACAGGGGGGGTATTAAAAGGGAATTCTTTGGTCCTAATATAATCTCCATAGGAATGACTATGAGGTTCTAAATTATGATTGGCGAGCGATGAGAAGGGATATATTAAGGGATGTGTCTCCATCCTAATAATTTGTTGATGTTAGTTTGAACTTAATTCAAAAGACAAGCATGGTTTTCCCAGGCATGTACTTACTTATTTTGACTTCTTAAGATATGGAAGAAGGAATTGAGTTGGAAGTCATGAAGGGCTCCCAAAATTCTATGAAGTGGCAACTTTAATTGATTGTCCTTGGGATAATAACCTTTGAGAAGGTATTGGATGGTTAGAAGAGAGTCTCCTAGAATTAGAAGTTTAGTAATATCCATTTATTTTTCTATATTTAGCCCTATCATAAGACCATATATTTTCACTTGGTTGTTCGTCCTCTTGCCCAGCCCGAGGAGCACTTAAGTGCTAAAGTTCGATCAGCATTTAAGATAACCCCTCCCCCTCCTACCACCCCTTTAAATTAAATTTTTAACAAGTCTATCAAAGTAAATCATTTTATAACAATTCATATGTAATTTATATGTGGCCTAGTTTAACTAATAGATGAAATAGTTATTTTGGCCAGAATCCAACAATATAATTTCGAGCAAGATTATGGTTTCTTGTTATTTGAAATGCATAAATGGATTTAACACCCTAAAAGACCCCTGAGCCACCCAAACTTCACAAATTAAAAAACTTAAACCTGTGATTTTTAAAAATGATGCAAGGACATCTGAACTTACAAGTCATTTTTGAAAAATCAAGGCTTTTTGGAGATAAAGCTCCAAAAGGGGCTTCAACATTTAAAAATAATTATAATTCTTCGCTTGTAAATATTCTTAGTTTATTTAATTATTATAAAATGGTTTTAGAAAAGATATGGATAGGAGAGAGATTTTCCATAAGGAAAAAGTTAATGTACTAAGAGATTTCGAGAATAAATCATAAGAGCTTTGTGGAACAAATCATGAGAGATTTGGGGATTAAATCATGGAGTGATTTATGGATGTAGAAAAATCTATTTTTCTCAGAACTTTGTATTTAATCATTTAAGCCTACAAGCAAATCTAATGGCCAAATGAATGTGAAATCAGGCCATAGAGAGTGAATAGAGAGAAACTATGTTTTTGAGTATTCACATGTACAAGATTTGTTGAATGAAGTGGATCGAAAGCATCCTTATGTTCATGATTATCTTTGTGTGTTTGTGAATGAAGAATTCCATCATCTATGTATAATCTGTAATTAAGGGAGAGGAAAATGTTTTGTGCATGTGTATTTGTTTTGCAGGACAGATGGGAGAAATATTTGTATAAGAAGAATGGGAATGAACTCAAGTCAAATTATTCGAGGAAGGCTCTTATGAGTAAAAGAACCCTATAGGACAAGGAGAAGATGCCTTATCAAAATAGGAATATTACTATGTCCATAAGATAGTAAATGTTATGAGGCTTCACAAATTTATTAATGAAGCATTCTTCGTTGTGACTTATATGAATGAGAATATACATGATCCCAAGATTGAAATTGTATTGTATATGGAGTGGCTTGAAATCTTGGTATAGAATTAACCTGGATTTTTATTGACATAAGTAAATTAATGTGAAGCACTAGTTCGTTAATGATTGGTCATGTGTGTACATAATATGATCATAAATAAATTTACGGTTAGTTGGGTTTTGAACATATGTTTATTATATAATATGTTGTGTGAGTGAACTATGCATGAAAAGTTATATTTTCCTTCTATCAAGTGGTATCAGAGCTAGAAAGCTCTTGGTGGGAGGATTAGAGAATGACATAGCTTGCAAAACTTACAGAGGATCAGATTTGGTGAAATCTGATAGGTGAAGCTTTAATGCTTTAATTAATTTGAGCAAGGAGGAATATTTGCAAGTTTAGCTCTTTGGAGGATAAATTCAAAAATTACAGCATCAAAGGTTTGAAAAATCTAATTGAGGTAAATTGTTTTGTTTACAATTTATATTGATGACTATATGAATCAAAGTTTTGTGTAGAAAGAACACTGAAGTTATTTGGAAGGAAATATACTTGGATAAAAGTAGAATGGATTTGAATTTGAAAGAAATATGGAGAAGAATGTTCTTTGGGTGATGAAGAACAGTGAAGGACTGCAACAAATGAGACAACATAAGGATTGAATATTACAAGAGTAGCATGCATGTTCGAATGAGCTCGAATAAACAAGTAAAGTGGTGTTATATTTTCAACGAATTTGTGAGTTATATTGTTGATTACATATCGCAGTGATGAGGATGATTATAGCAGGATCACTCTAACCAAGAATGGAGGAAGTTCTTAAATAATTGAGGCAAAGAACCTTTACAATTTCCAGCTGAGGTTGGAAGGAGAAGGACAAAGAAGGATAGTTGGATGTTCTCAGACGAAGTGAAGATTTGCCTAAGCCAAAAAAGAGAGGAGAGGCTCAAGAGATTCTAGAGGAGACAACCAAGTATACAAAGAGGCTAGGCTCAGAGATAGATTTTTGAGTTATTGTAACAGATTAAGGAGTAACTTGTTATTGTATAGGTCGGGGTGCAGTCTATTAGTGGACAAGGTAAAGTTAACAAAGGAAGAAGGAAGATGACTATTAATAGCCATGTTATGGGTTCAGAGAGAAGCCATAATAGAAGAAAGAAAGATTCCAAAACAAATGGCATAAAGAGAAGAATGAGTCAAGAGAAAGTTGATTGAGAAGTTGTTGAGATAAAATTACAATTGAATGTACTAATGGAACTGCTACAAGAAGGTGAGGAAGACCAAAGATGAAAATGGATTATGTGGAAGAAATTAAAGTGGCACAAGTTGTATGTGAAACTGAAGCACAAGTTATGTGCTTGGTTGAAGAGATAACTCAGGGCAGCAAAGATGAAAGTTCACTCTTGTTTACCTGAATAAGGACATATCCTTGGTGAAGACAAGGATGAAGGAGCTAACGAGATCCAAGGATCTCATTATTTTAAAACTAATGAAATGTTTATGAATGCAAGTCATCTAGTTGTAGATGATGGAGAGTTTCCTCATGAAGGAAATATTGAATAAATTCCAATTAATGGAATTGTGGATGAAATTCTTACACCAAAACAAGGAGACATCATTGGAGAGGAGGATGAAGAGAATGAGAGACTTACTGCAAGTATCATGAACTATTTGGGGAGTTCAAATCAACATGAGAATTTGATGTATAAGGCATCAAATAAGGCCAACAATCCTTATGATTTTAATGCTAATGATTTTTGTATGTTTGCAGCTTGAAAAGATAGGGGAGAAAGATAGTCATCTTAAGTTTTCATGAAGATTAATGAGGATGATAGAAATATTCTTTGCAAAAGCATAACTGAAGAACATAATCATAATTTTATTACCAAAGGATATGAAGCAGAATCTTCTATTAAAGACAATTAGATTGAATATCATGTACAATTCACAAATGAAATTGTTGATAAGCAATTGCAAGGACCTGTCGGTGCAAGTAACAGGGAAAATTTGACTAGTGAAGATAGTCAAAGGAGAGAGAAGAAAAATCATTAATATGCAATGCTTGAGAGACATGACAAAGAATTAGAGTTGTTGGAAAATTTGTTAAGAGGACCTAATCCAAGAGAAGATATTACAACCAGAGATGAAACATGTTCACAAGTGCCTAGCAATGAAAGGATGCTTACAACATCTAAAGAACCAAAGGTAAATTTTAATTTTAAATTGATTATGAGGTTGTAGGAAGTGTTGATGAACATGAAAATGTGGTTAAAGAAATAGAACCTGAACTATTTCTAGAAGGTTAAATTGAGACTCAAATACAACATTTAAAGTAAATGTTTAGAGATTTTGAGGAAGAGATGAGATTTTTAGAGAAATGGTTGGTAAGAGATACAAGTAATGAGGGTTGCATAGAGTTTGCAAACTCTGATTTTGAGGAACAACATAGAGTGCCATATAATAGTGGCATTCATGTAAAGAAAATGCAACAGTTGGTGAGCAACAACACATTTCAGCGAGAAGACAACAATATTTCTATTGTAAGACAACAAGGATGAATATGTTCAATTGTCTTAAACATATGTGGAAAAATGTATGCTAGGGAGGAGGAACAAGATAATAATTCTGAAATTCTTATGCAAAAGTTGAGAGAGGACAACAATGAATTTCCACTAAAATCCAGATTGGATGTTGAAATAGAGAGGTTGCAGAAACTTATGATGAAAGTGCTAGAACAAGTGCACACTAATGTAAGAAACGAAGTTAGAAGTAGGTGCTAAATGAATATAAAAGAGTGCATCAATAAGGTTAACGGAAAGTTGCAAAACAAAGTTTGGAAGCCTGGGAATTAGAAGGTAACAACAACATTATTAATTGAATAGGAGCATACAGAAACAGAAGATCAACTACAGTACAAAATTTTGGGTCAGTTATATTAAAAGCTTATGAGCAAGAGGTCATAAATTTTCTACGTTGGGGGTCTAATGTAGGAGCATCTAAACTTCGAAGTCATTTTCAAAAAATCAAAGCTTTTAAAGATAAAGCTCCAAAAGGAGCTTCAACATTTAAAAAGAATTCTAATTCTTTGTTTGTAAATATTTTTAGTTTCTTTAATTATTATAGAATAGTTTTAGAAAAGTTATGGATAATACATATTTTTTCCATAATGCAAAAGCTAATTTACCTTGAAAAGAATGAGAGGTTTAGGGAATAAATCATGAGAGCTTCATGGAATAAATCATGATACTTTATGGAATAAATCACCGAGTAATTTATGGATGTAGAAAAAACTACTTTTCTTGTAAATTTGTATTTAATCATTATAAGCCTACAGTGAAAATTAATGGCCAAATGAATGTTAAATCAGGCCATAGAGAGTGAATAGAGAGAAAACAATGTTTTTTAGTATTGTGTGTATAGGATTTGTTGAATGAAAGTGATTGAAAGCATCGTTATGCTTATGATTGTCTCTATGTATTTGTGAATAAAGAATTCTAGCATCTGTGTATAATGTGGAATTAAGTGAGAGGAAAATGTTTT
Source organism: Pinus tabuliformis (assembly GCA_031772625.1). Classification (NCBI taxonomy): domain Eukaryota; kingdom Viridiplantae; phylum Streptophyta; class Pinopsida; order Pinales; family Pinaceae; genus Pinus; species Pinus tabuliformis. Next base: position 1,045,130,460 of record CM062809.1, read on the forward strand.
GTGCTAGTGTATTTGTTTTGCAAGACAAGAGAAATATTTGTATAAACAAAGTGGGAACAAATTAAAGTCAAAGAATTAAAAGAAGGCTCTGATGAGTAAATGAACCCTGTAAAAATAGGCATATGAATATGTCCATAAGATAGTAAATTTTATGAGGCTTCACAAATTTGTTAATGAAGTGTTCTTCGTTGTGACTTATCTGAATGAGAATATACTTGATCTCAAGATTGAAATTGTAATGTACATGGAGTGACTTGAAATCTTGGTTTAGAATTAACTTGGAGTTTTATTTACGGAAGTAAATTAATGGGAAAGCACCAGTATGTTAATGATTGGTTATGTGTGTAATATGATGATAAATAAATTTATGGTCAGTTGGATTTTTACCATATGATAATATGTTGTATGAGTGAATTATGAATTTTTTTGTTATCAAAATTTTTTTTACCAAATTTTCGACAAAATTGACTAGAAAAAGTGTTTGGAAAAGAGTTATTTTGTCTATTAATTAGACTACACGATTTACATATAATTAAAATCTCTCTCTCTCTCTCTCTCTCTCTCTCTCTCTCTCTCTCTCTCTCTCTCTCTCTCTCTCTCTATATATATATATATATATATATATATATATATATATATATATATATATATATATATATATATATATATATATATATATATATATATATGATATATATATATGATGATGATGATGATGATGATGATGATGATGATGATGATGATGATGATGGTTAACGTCCACTGAGACCAAATAAGTTTTTAACATGAGTAAAAGGCACAAAAAAATAATATTAATAACGTAGGTTTGGAGTTATTTTTATTTTAACATAGGGTGGAGTTAATATGGATCTAGATTGGTTTTCTCCCTTTAAATAGGCTATATTCCACATGAATATATTGGGTCAATACCATGGGTTCTCATAAACCTAAAGATAATGTAGAAATTTTCTTTTTATTATTTTAGTTTGGAGTTATTTTTATTTTAACATAGGGTGGAGTTAATATGGATCTAGATTGGTTTTCCCCCTTTAAATAGGCTATATTCCGTCATCTCTATTTAGATTGCTCATTCCTTGTGAATCTCAATGGCTTATCTGGATTTCTTATGATGGTAGTGACTAATTTTTCCAAGGACCTTGGAGTTTTCGATGCAGATGTGGTGCTCAATGGCTTATCTGGATTTCTTATGATGGTAGTGACTAATTTTGCCAAGGACCTTGGAGTTTTCAATGCAGATGTGGTGTTTATTTTTCTCAGAGTGGTCTACTAGAGCTAAAGAACGAGACGACTATATTTGATGTCATCCACTTGTTCTTGAATTCTCAGCTTAATCGTTACATGTTTTTTTTAATTTACATATGTTTAACTCATATATTAACTCTTATTATTATTATTATTATTTAATTTTTATGGTTTTTTATAAGTTTAATGGTGTGAGATATATCATAAGCTAAGTGCTTTGATGCCTGTTAATGTTTACTAGTTATATAAATAGTATGGTTGCACTTGTATGAATATTATTATTAATAATAATATAAACAAGTGCAACTTAATCCCCTTAGAAGAAGTTAGAAAATACACAATGAATAGTGAAACTTAATATTATTAAATACAAATGCATATTCTTAGTCAAAATATGACTAAAATAAGAAAAACAATATTTACTTATAAGACTCTGTAAAAAAATTTGAATCATTTATCTTAAAAGTAAAAGAAAATTTAAATTTTCACTGAATCGCAAATTGAAGGAGAAAAAAAAAAAAATTGAAAGGGATTTCCCCATTATGTTGTCAACAATTAGAAGCCCTGCATCTTGCAAACATAGACCTGAAGTGGAAATGAACACATTTATCTCTCTCATGGATAAAATCCGGTCACTCAAAAATAAATTAACACATTAGGATGATGAACTCTATGCATTGCCTAGGCAACTAAATGGCTTGCAATTGCAAATGGAGACAAAAGATAAACTCCATACATTAATATAATTCTAACATATTATTAAACTCCATATATTATATATTTATTTTTAAATAAAGTTTCGGTATTTACATTATTTTTTATTTTTTATATTATTAATTCTCTTAAAATTTTATATTAGTATTATTATTTTAATAGAAATGAGAATTTTGTATTAATCTGCAAGTCTATGCCTAGATTGCAACAAATACATCAATAATTACATAGATGTGTCTTCCATATTTCTTCCTGAGCCCTCTTAAGTGTTAGAGTTTCAATATCTTCCACAGAAAGTATATATTTTAAGACAAAAGTTAGGGTGTTGTAGGTATAAACCTTACAAAACTAACGCCCCCAAAAGGTAAAATTTACACATCATAATTTACTAATTAGTTACAAATGTTTGATGACAATGGACATGTTCATATCTTGAGTAGGCTCATTTAGATCTAGACATTTGACAGCAATAAGAATGCTTCAGTTGATTGCGTCATACACATTATTTGTCAATTTGTTGACTTACGCATTTAACTCCTTTAGCTATTGTCGAAGGGCTTCCACTTCATCATCTTGCCTACCTTTTTTATCCTTGATTTTCCAAAGTTTATCCATCGCATAAGAGGTTGTCACCATATGTTCATTATGTTTCAAATTAACGGTAATCATATCCAATTCCAATTGTAGAGATTCTAACCTCTATGACAAATGGGTCAACAAGGCTTTTGGTGGCAGAGTTGTAGGTGGTTCTCTGTGAAGTTCTAGGTGACTGTTGAAGGTGAGGTAATACATGGTGAAATCAATGTTTTGTTAAGTTAGATCACCTCCTCTCAAGTGTGAGACAATTGAATTATGTTTGGTGGTGGGGGTTGTGCTCTTGCACCCTCACTCTGAAGCTGAGTGGAGCTAACCTTTTTGTATGGTTTATTTTGTGGATTGTTGTTTGGTTTGAGCACTATGTTAAGGGAAAGGGAAACATAAGCTTTAGCGATAAAAAATTTATTATTATTAAATTTTATCTAATATATATTTATTTTTGAATAGGGTTTTGGCATTTGCATTGTTTTATATTTTTACGAGTTAGATGTTGAAAAGTGTTAAAACACTTATTTCTTTTTTAAAAATAATATTTAAATAAATTTTTATTTTAAAAATAATATTTAAATAAATTTTTATTTTAAAAATAATATTTAAATAAATTTTTATTTTTAAAATATAAGGTTAAGTTAATAATTTATAAATAGATTTTACATATTTTATCAATTATCAATTCATTAAGGACAAATATATTGTAGAATTTGAATTTGAATGAAGAGGGTAACAATATTACTCACAACTATTTAAATTATAGTTGATTTACACATTTTTTTATGATATACTTTGAAAAGCCCTAATCATTTCCCTTCCTTCCAAGGATGATATCTATTCCTAATTGCTAGTTTTTTATTGTTATTTAATGCCATGATGAATCAGTAACTTGTTGGAGTAATTTGGACAACGCCCAAGATCAAACTTGGTTGTTGTCACTATAACACCAAGAGTATGTCCAATAACTCGTAAGCTAAATATACTAAGAATATATGACTTAGCAAAAACCAAGACTCCACGAAAATAAAAGATCCTACTCTTTAAACCTTGTCACAATAGCCAAAAATATTTCTCATAAAATTTGAAATCAAAAAGAAAAAATAATATTAATTAATAATATACCTATTGTAAAACCATTAAACATGTCCCTTTATTTTAAAAATAGCATTAACAGCCAATTGACAAAAATTTTAATGTATACATATCAAAAGTCTCTTCACACTGATAAATTTAAATTCAAAACCATATCAATATGTCAGGCAAAATAAATTTAAATAAAATGAATAATAATCATTCGTTTTATTCATTTCAATTAAATCCAATTAAGCATTATTAATTTGCTTTTTACTCATTTCAATTATTTTCTGAAAACTACGTATTACGTATTCATAATTAAAAAGACAAATTCACTTTATTTCTTTGGAAACTCACGACGAAAGCAAACCTTTCGGAACCAATTCTATCAAAACATAATATATGATATCAAATAAAAATATTCTATATTATCATCCTACTCAAAACCCATGCCCTAGAGGTCACCCATCAAGAACGTGGGCAACATCCAACAAATTTGTTCTTTATAAACGTCATGTAAGGTAAAGATCAAATCAATATACCGTGTAAAGATGCATGGAATCAAGACAACATATTTTGTAAAGATGCATTAAATCAAGACAACATATAGATGAGTTAATTTTTAGTGTGGAAATAGTATTTATTTTTTAATTTTAATTAAATTTGTTAAATTATTGAATTTATAATATAATAAATTAGTATAATTATATTAAAAATATTAATGTGATTGATATAATGGAAGGCTTCATAAATATAACAAAAAATTATTGTAACATGAACTAATACATTGAATCTAGACAATGTATTGAATAAGGATATTGATTGAGATTTATTTTAAATGATTAAAAATATATATTATTTAATAACTTTTAGTATTTAATAATAATTTATCTCAATTTGATCGAGTAGTTTAATTAGGTGATAATTTCGCCCTAAAAATATAGATTTTTCTAGCACATTTTTAGAAGAAAAAAATTGATTGAAATTTTTGGAAATCTAGGTTATAGCTCTCAAACTATAGAATTTTAGGCGCCCCATGGTTTCTGAGCATGTTGAATATGTTTCTACCTTCAAAATCAAGATTTTGCAAAATAAGAATATATGATTTCTGGTGAAAAAGTTATCATCTAAGGGAAATTGTCGTCTTCTTAGACAAAGCCATTTGATAATAATTTATATTAATTTTGATATGTGTGTTAGAGGAACTGGGTTGAGTTTGTACTCTGATGACACGGAGTCAATTCTGACCGCCACCACTAGAATCCCTAGGTGGGTCAAGTACATCCTTGGCAGGCAACCATGGGTTAGACAACCAGGGGATTTGAACATGAAACCTTGTACTCACATTTACTCTACATTTTCATGTGTCGTTCAAGTAAGTTTTCCAAAAACACTTTTATAATTGAAAAATATTGAGATGAACTTAATCCACATAAATCACAAAATTATTTAATATAATTTTACCATAAAATTCATTTAATTCTTAATATTAATATTAATATTTGAAAAAAAAAATCTCAATTAATTAATTAACTTTATTTCTTTGGAAGCTAACTCGAGAACAAACCTTTAAGAACCAATTCTATCCAAACATAATATGATATCTTATAAAAAATTATTTTATATTATCATCCTACTCAAACCCATCCTCTGGTGGTCAACCATCAAGAACGTGGGCAGCATCCAACAAATTTACTTGTTCTTTACAATGCACATGATAAGCATCATTTGAGGTAAAGATCAAGTCGATATATTTTGCAAAGATACATTGAATCAAGACAACATATCTAACAAAGACGGACTTAGATGAGTTAATTTTCACTTTTGCAATACATGTTAAGGTGTCTATTTTTAAGATTTGTATTGAGGCAAGATCAGATTTGGAAAGAATGCATTGAATTTAGACAATATATTGAATAAAAATGCATTGAATCTGGACAACATATTGAATAAAGATATTGGTGTTGTGAGATTATAATGAATTAAGATTTATTTTAAATGATTAAAAGATTATATTATTTAATATTGGTGGAGTGAGATTATAATTAATTGAGATTTATTTTAAATGATTAAAAGATTATATTATTTAATAATTTTTTATATTAATTTGATTGAGTAGAGATATTGGTGGACTGATATGATTTAAAATGATTAAAAGATTATATTATTTAATAATTTTTTTATATTTAATAATAATTTTTTATATTTGATATGAGTAGTTTGATCCAGAGATAATTTTACTTTGAAAATATAGATTTTTTAATGTGTTTTGGAAAAAATTAGTTGTTTTTTTGGAAATCTAGGTTAAGTTGTTAAACTATAGAATTTTAGGTGTATGGGGTTGTTGAGAGTGTTGAATCTATTTCTACTTTCAAATTTTGGATTGGAACACTTCTAAATCAAAATTTTACAAAAGGAAAAATATTTGATTTTCGGTGAAAAAGTTATTGTCTAGGCAAAATTGTCGTCTCGTTAGACAAGGTCATTTGATATTAATTTATACTAATTTTGATATGTGTGTGTATTAGAGGAATCGATATTTGGGTTGATTTTGTACTCTCATGACACGGAGGTGGTTCCGACCACTACCACTAGAATCTGATGCAGGAGCATCTAACCCCCTCCTTAGTCAAAGAAGAATCCAAAGAAGGGCGAAGAGTACGTGGATAGCAAAGCTAAACCAAGGGGAAAAAATATGGAAAATTTGCTTTAAAACAGATTTAAAGCGGAAAAGATGTGATCGTTGCATTAAGATAAGCATGAATCGAGATCCTTACGAGGTCTTAGGGATTCATTGGATTCATTGATTACGTGTAGGAGGAGATTTCGGATCTGTTGTAATCCATGCTATTTCAAATCTTATATATGTAATGAGGCAGAGATCGAAAGGGGAGAGATATATATCTATAGTAATAGATAGGCATTTGGGAGTGAGTGAAATGTAGTCGAGCAAGCTTGTCTCTAAGGCTGGAATGCCTGGAATGTAAACTGTTCTGTATTTATATGAAAACCTATTTTATTGTTGTATACGCCTGTGTATGTGTGTTTTGTAGTTGAGTATTGAGAACTTATTGATCGACCATCGATCATTTACAGGATCGATGGCGATCTAATATCGTTTAACTGTTATATATGGCGATCAAATATAATTGTGTGTGTATAATGCGTTCAGTTTAATGTTGAATTGCCACAGTTGAACATCGCATCCGAACCCAAAAGGTAACCCATATCGCAATAGACCAGATGCGAAAATTCTGTAACTGGTTTAAAGTGGGATCGGGTCCAAATATCGCATTGGTATTGCAGAACCTGGCAACAGTTGTGACACATAATTTCTGAGAGTTGCGATCTCCGACAGTCATCGCATCGAAGCAGTGGAGATTAGCAACGAATCGGAGTAGTTGGACAGAGCTGTGGATCGCCGATTGTATGGATGGGGAATTTGGTTAGATCAGGACTTTGGCATTCAAGTCTTTGCAATGTGCGACTTCCGATTACTTGGATCGGAGGTGCAGAACCATCGTGAGGTCTTAGCACATATTTTGTAATATTGCGGTGGTTATTTTAAAAGGCGTTCAAAAACTGCTTTATATAATAAGGGATGGTTCGATATTTAATGACGATCCACGGTTTAAAAGTTTAAAAACGCTTCCAATGAGGCTTAGTGGGCCATAACCCATAGGCCCAGGTTCGAAATTTTTACATGAAAGGAGATTTTGGCAATACCCCAAGATCTCTTTTCATCAAAGCGGTATCAGAGCAGGGAAAGGATTTCCTGCGAGAAGGAAGAGGAATGCAAGCAGGAGGGGAAGGAGGTACAGTTGTGTTAAAGCTGGAGAGTTTATGGTCTTACCGTCGTGCAGATGGCGGCAGCGGAAGGTGAGAAGATTTGCAGCAACCTAGAGTAAGGTGTGCTCAATTGGTTCCAGAGGAGAGAACCAGAAGGATGCCAAAATACTGAGTGCGGAGGGCTTGGTGAGGTATCGTGTAACAGAGGAGAATGTTACTGCAGAGGTTGGTTGTAGCTCACAGAAGATCATGAAGGCAATTCCACTGAAGAAGTGCAGTGGTTAGAATTTCTAAGAACAAGGAGAAGTATATGACCAGGAGGTCATAAAAAATTTTGTACCTCGGGAGTCTGATGCAGGAGCATCTAACCCCCTCCTTAGTCAAAGAAGAATCCAAAGAAGGGTGAAGAGTACGTGGATAGCAAAGCTGAACCAAGGGGGGAAAATATGGAAAATTTGCTTTAAAACAGATTTAAAGCGGAAAATATGTGATCGTTGCATTGAGATAAGCATGAATCGAGATCCTTACAACGTCTTAGGGATTCATTGGAGTCATTGATTACGTGTAGGAGGAGATTTCGGATCTGTTTTAATCCATGCTATTTCAAATCTTATATATGTAATGAGGCAGAGATCGAAAGGGGAGAGATATATATCTATAGTAATAGATAGGCGTTTGGGAGTGAGTGAAATGTAGTCGAGCAAGCTTGTCTCTAAGGCTAGAATGCCTGGAATGTAAATTGTTCTGTATTTATATGAAAACCTGTTTTATTGTTGTATACGCCTGCGTATGTGTGTTTTGTAGTTGAGTATTGTGAACTTATTGATCGACCATCGATCATTTACAGGATCAATGGCGATCTAATATCGTTTAATTGTTATATATGGCGATCGAATATAATTGTGTGTGTATAATGTGTTCGGTTTAATGTTGAATTGCCACAGTCAAACATCGCATCCGAACCCAAAAGGCAACCCATATCGCAATAGACCGGATGCGAAAAGGCTGTAACTGTTTTAAAGTGGGATCGGGTCCAAATATCGCATCAGTATTGCAGAACCTGGCAACAGTTGTGACACATAATTTCTGAGAGTTGCGATCTCCGACAGTCATCGCATCGGAGCAGTGGAGATTAGCAACAAATCGGAGCAGTTGGATGGAGCTGTGGATCACCGATTGTATGGATGGGGATTGTGGTTAGATCGGGGCTTTGGCATTCAAGTCTTTGCAATGTGCGACTTCCAATTACTTGGATCGGAGGTGCAGAACCGTCGTGAGGTCTTAGCACATATTTTGTAATATTGCGGTGGTTATTTTAAAAGGCGTTCAAAAACTGCTTTATATAATAAGGGATGGTTCGATATTTAATGACGATCCACGGTTTAAAAGTTTAAAAATGCTTCCGATGAGGCTTAGTGGGCCATAACCCACAGGCCCAAGTTCGAAATTTTTACATGAAAGGAGATTTTGGCAATACCCCAAGATCTCTTTTCATCAGAATCCCTAGGCGGGTCCAACACATCCTTAGCAAGCGACCATGGGCTAGACAACCGAGGGATTTGAACATGGGACCTTGTACTCACATTTACTCCAAGTAAACTCCCTAAGGGGGTATTTATAATGGAAGGAAATAGGGATGAGCTTAATCCACTTATGTGTGCATAGATCACGAGATCATTTAATATAATCTCAATGGGTGAGATTCATTTAATTCTTAATTTTAATATGTGAGGAGTTTTTCACCATTGGTCAAGGTTCAATTCTCATGAGGGTCTCTTACTATATAAGTCATGGGACATCTTGAAATAGTGGTTGAATGTGTGGTTGCAACTTGCCTAAAAAAAAAAAAAGTTTAATGATCTCTCGACTTATGCACAAATAAGTAGATCAAAACCTATTACACGTCTTCTTTTTTTTATGAAACTCGTATAATGTAGAACATTTGGTGATATATTATAATGTCAAGCCATTTAATAGTGGAAGGTTCAATTCTCATGAGAGTCCCTTACTATATAAACCATGAGACATCTTGAAATAGTGGTTGAATGTGTGGTTGCAACTTGCACTCAAAAAATATATATTAATGATCTCTTGACTTATGCACAAATAAGTAGCTCAAATTCTGGTACATGTCTTCCTTTTTTAGAAACTCGTAGAATATAGAACATTTGTTGATATATTATAATGTGAAGCCATTATGTATTAAGGGTGTTGGTTCAAACTCTATAAATCTAAAAAAAAAATTAAAAAAAAAAAAAAAAAAACTAATTTTAATAAATATTATAAAGTTAACGGAGCAAGTCCACGTGGGTTCAGGGTTGGTGTCCCCTCTCTGGAAGTTGGTTTGTTGTCAATTCAAGGTCATTCGATGTCTTTGCTTATCTATGGACTTTGCTTTTCATTTTTGTTCTACTGTAGTTGGCTCTGATAAACAAAATCAACTTTTTTGTCACAGTTGTCACAATAGCCTAAACACTAAGCATACTTTTGTTTTGATGAACATGCTTGTAAAGAAAAACCTATGTAATCTAAAACAACTAAGCTTGTGTTATTAAGCCAGTTTATCATGTAGACAGCACATAACACAAAGCCATATTTTATATATCATTTTACATCAGTAATATAAAATCGAATATTACACCAAAAAAAAAAAAAAAAATTTACCAATAACATATATTTTTTAAATTTATTAATAACATATTTTAAATTTTAAAAGTAAAATCTTTCTTTATATATATATATATATATATATATGTTTTTTTTGTAATGTGTTATATGCATCATATCTATTTTAAATTTTAAAAGTAAAAAAAAAATTTAGTCGCAGTGGTGGTGGTGATGCTGGTTAACGTCCATTGAGATCAAATTGGTCTATCAGACCTATATTTTTCTTAGTTCTTAATTGTTTGGCTTCTCGTCTTTCTTGGCGAGATTGGTGTTGTAGCTTTCTTTTTTTTCCTCTATGGTCTTCCAACTTCCTTTATCTTGCATCTCCTTCATCTCTTTTGGTTCTTGAGACATTGGTGTCTTAGCTTCACAATCTGTTGTGTTCGTCCTTTTGAAGATAGTCCGAGAAGAAGTTTGGTCTGGGAGATCTGCTTTGCTATTAAATGAAAATTTATTTTGTGCGGTATTCGAATCCTCATAACTGTTGATGCTTGAGGGGTTGTCGAGTTCACTTTTATATTTATATTTTTGTAATATGTTATATGCATAATATCAATAAAATATATTATTTGTTTGCACTCAAACAATTTTAATATTAAATTATATTAATTTAATATTATAATAGTTTTAATATTAATTATTAACTATATTTATTTAAAATTGGATTAAATTTCATACCTTATTAATGTATTTTGAAAAAAGAATATATATATATATATATATATATATAATATAAATTAAAATACAAATGGTTTAAAAAAGATACGTGTGTTGATTTCACTTCTATATAAATTTATTTTTTTAATTTTAATGTATTAAAAATATATTTGTGTATGTGTTTGTTCGCTGAGTGAAGGGTGTGAAATTTTGAATTTTTTTTTGAATTTTTTTTTATTAATAAGTAGAACTTATATTATTAAGATATTGTATAATATATAAAAAAGTGGTTAGTTTTATTGCTTTACCATAAGGGAAACTTGATTAATAAAACAATAAGAGAGTTTTTGATATGATAAATTGTTTGAACTTGAAAATAAAATTGACAATATAATATAACTTTAATTTATATGCCTTGATGCTAATAGAGGTACAAGTGTTCATAGTTAAACTTGCAGTCTTGCTATTGATATAAAGAATGACAAAAATTAACTAAGAGACCATTTACTTGGATCGTGAGTCAACCTCTATTGTATCAAGATGAGCCTTCTATTCATCTGAAGTTGATAACTCCAACTCAATTAGATTTTTTGTCATATTTGATATTCTACCATCGAGATTCTTTGTTTTCCTTTGAAGCTCATCTATACATAATAGAATTTCTTAATTGTGTCTTGCCTCCATTTTAGCTTCTTGAATTTAAGCCTTGATAGTATGATCTGAAAAATGAAAACTCTGATCGTCCTCTGACACTTTGCAAGCCTGATAAACCTGGGTCTTTAAAAGTAAAATTAGTTTTACAACCTTTTCAAAGATGAGGGGTTAAGTTTTCACATAAACTTAAAAGTGAAAAAAATTCATATGCAACTCAATATGATAATCATGTAGAGGAGAAAGCAGCAAATGATAACTGAGTTCACCCCTCTTGGGCTACGTCTCTAGGCCCTGCTCCAATGGCTAGGTCGCTTTATTGATCTCAACAACAAATGAGCACATTTAAAATTGTTGACTCTGGAGTGGCATTGTTTCTCCTACAAAGAAACATTCTTCTATAAGAATTCTCACTCAAAAATATGGCTCCCTACAACAAGTCATGATTATGTCAATAAAAAAAATGACTCTCTCACAATATGTCCTTGTACTCCTCCTGAAATCAAAAAGAATAAACATACAACTACTTCACAATGAAGTGTTGAAAAGGGCTTTTCCCATAGCCACACTAAGAAAAGATTGAATATAGTTCATCTATTGATGCAAGTGTTATCGTAGATGCATCTGGAAAGTTTCAAAACCCCTGGCTAGGCTCTTTCCATGCTCAACAAAGTCTCCATATGCACTGAAAACAATCTTTGTATATAACACTAAAGGACCTAACTATGCAAAAATTCCATCATACAGTGCTTAAATCAAGAGTTTGATGCTACCATTGAGTTTAGGGCACTCAAAAACCCCCATCTAGGATTTTCTTTAGCTCAAAAAGGTTAAAAAATGAGCAAGATATGCTTCTTGGAACCAAGATCTGTTATTTTTCCTGCAAATTGGCAAAAAAACTTCCTAATTGTGCAATGAATTCACCCTTTTGACAAACAGCCAGGCGACAATTCCGTCTAAGACCGGCGATGATTATGCCCCACTCAGTGCAATTTTCCACCTCTTTAACCGCGCCCGTAAGGCCTTAAGCACCGAGTTTTTAGCCCCGCTCTTGGGCATGTGGGCACCACGTGGCCAAGGGCTAGGCCATTTTCCCTCCCCTCCGGCTTTAGCTCCCTCCTCTTCAGGTGATGGTCATATCATGGCATATAAACCGGGGATCGGGGCTAACTACCCACCCCTGCTAGTTGAGCCCTCGCTCTAGAGGTCGTGGTCACGTCATTAACAATATGATCAAGGACTGGGGCTAATTACCCACCCCCGTCGGCTAAGCTCCTCCCTATTCATCGGTGGTCAAACATGTTTCGAGAATGGAGGGCTAGGTCTTATCTGCCCACCCCCGTCGGTTGAGCTCCCGTCATGTTTGCATTGAGGTAATGTGGTTTTTCCATGGAACCGGGGGCCAAGGCCTATCCATCCACCCCCTCCACCATGCCCTATGTTATGGTCACGTTGGCCTCAATAGGACCGGGATCCAAGGCTAACTGCTTGACCCCGTCACTTCCGCCTACAGGTCGTATGGTGGCAACAAGATGAGGGGCCAGGGCTAATCGCCCAACCCCTTCCCCCAATTGAGCTCAAACATCAATTCAAATATAATTGAAATTCGCCATAGTTTAAGAAAAAATGGTGTGGTGTGGCAATAGGTTGTGGTGTTGTTATGCAGGTAGTTTAAGGGTCGAACCCCACCGAGGTCATTCAGCCCTTATAAGAAAAAAATCCAAACATAGAGGACCACATGGCGCCCTCTCATTACGCCATGTGGCGCCTCACCATTAGCTCAGTTCAAGCCAAACCAACCAATCAAATGTCACCAACTCAACTTGTATGACACTACCACATGTTAAACATGTATTGGTCCTCATGTCTACTGTACGCCCAGTAAGCATGTTGATGTGAGTTGTACGATCTTCCCAATCAGCAGCTTCGTCAACCCTATTGTTCGAATTTTTAGTTGTTTAGCCAAAAATTCATAACATTATAACTCGCTCATGTGACGTCGTATTGAGGTGATTCAAGTGGAATTGGAATCAGGATGACAAACAATATGATATGGCATTGGTTTTGGGAGATTGCGAGCACTTTCATTTTTTAGCCTATTTTTTTATCTTTGGATCACACCTTCCCACTAGGAACCTTTGGACCTCCAAAATTCTATCTACACTCAGCAAATAAGTGAGGATACAACTCCTTCATTTTCATGATCTCAATCCTTCCTATTATGTTTGAATTGGTGCCTTTAAGCCTCATTCAAGGTACTCCACATTGTCTCTTCGTGAATTCCTTATCCTCTTGTCAAGGATTGTGGCTTGTCGCAATTCTTCTAAACATTAGCATAATCTTCAATGGATGGAATCTAAACATTCTCTTCATAATCATCTTTCCTTGGTAGCTCATATGATCTTCATCTTGAAATTTATCCTTGTTGATACACAATCAAACTTGATCTTCCACATGGAAATCATGATCAAACTTATGCTTGATATGCCTTGCTTTGTTCATGGCCTTGCTTTTCTTAAGTTGCACTTGTACTCTTTGATGCACATCACTATGTCCATCTTCTCCAAAATATTTACCAGAGATAAAATCCAAAAATTTTTTGGCAAATAGCACAAACTAGCTTCACATGAAAATACTTGTATAGATGAGTGCTTGACACAATCGTAGACACGTTGGATGAAATGAAAATGCTCATCCCAAAGTTCCATACAAATTGACTTAACAAAAATAAAAAATAGCATAACATGTCAAAGACATTTTTTCATATAAGTGATTTATACATGATATCACTTTACAAATGGGAATATACAATAAGTAATTACAATTTTACAAAGCAATCTAATTGTACAAAATAGTATACCCACTCTTTTCCTAACTAGGGTTATGGGTTCTCTTTCTGCACCCACTCTACTTCAAAGGTTGCTTTGATAACTACATCAATTTCCACTTTGCCACATGTCACTTCCCTTGTAGGGGATCACATGACCTCTTTTTCCTTATTGGGATGAAGTTCGGATGGAGTTTCCAACACTTTTCAATCTGGTGCCCATTCATGCTACAATGGGTACAAAAATGTTTGTGCTTGCCCATCGACAAGGAAGTCTTCATTCCTAGGAGAGGTTCCTCATGTCTTGTCCCAATTATTTGATCCCCTTTTTTTACCATTGCCTTACGTTTCTCACACTCAACCACACAATGGTTAGATGAATCACAAAATGTACAAGGAAATATTTCTCATAAATGACCATAAGCACAAACATTTCTGGAATCCCCATGATGCTTATATATGTATTTTGGGTTGTGACTTTGACAAGGAGAACTGGACTTGGCATATCCTTTGGAATTTTCATCTCTCTGCAAAAACAATTTTTCACTATCACTACCATCATGGTGTGTTGTTCCATCACTTCGTAGGAGCCCCTTTGGCATGAACTCCATACCTGACGATTTCTTTGCCTCAGCAATTTTGGAGCACCATCCAATTTCTTCATGGCAATAACCCAATCCTTCATACTGTGGTCATTCCTTTACTTCGATAAGATTAATGATGCCTTGGCCATTGACTCTGAAGCCCCTTCCATCATAACCAGTCTGAGTTAAAAGCTTCATACCAATACCCTTAGAATGCTTTTCAAAAGCTTCAAAAGATGTGTTATCAACATTAACTGAAGGAGTAGAACTGGAAATACTAATTACCTCCTTTGACAAACAACCCATATTTTTCATTTAAGATGTTGATGAAGAAGTGGATGATATCTCTAGCCAACCACTTTTACCTACCAGAACATGGGGAGAATATTTCAGATGCTCGTAAAAATCGTAAGCACCATTCTCATCATATGATCCATATCTTGTGTACTGACCATGCCCACAAATTGGTTTCACATTTGAGGGACTCTTTGTTGCTTCCGGGATGGAACACTCACCAATGTGTTCCTCCACTATATGTTGCAACTACAGGTGCATTTTCCTTTTCTCTTCCTCTGCAACTTCGAGTAATCTCCTTAGCTTTACATTCTCCATTCAAAGAGATATATTAATCTCCTTCAACTCATTGAGTCTTTCACACTTTATTTTCTTACCCATACTTGAAATCTGGTTAGAACCTGCTCTGATACCACATGATCTGAAAAATGAAAGCATTGATCGTCCTCTGAAACTTTGCAAGTCTAATAAACTCGGGTCTTTAAATGTAAAATTAGTTTTACAACCTCTTTAAAGATGAGTGGTTAAGTTTTCACATGAACTCAAAGGTGAAACAAATTCATATACAACTCGATATGATAAACATGTATAGAAGAAATCAGTAAGGGATAACGGATTTCACCTCTCCTGGGCTACGTCTATGGGCCATGCTCCAATGGCTAGGCCGCTTTATTGATCTCAGTAGCAAATGAGCACATTATAAATTGTTGACTCTAGAGTGGCATTGTTTCTCCTACAAATAATTATCACTCAAAAATATGATTCCCTACAACAAGTCATGATTATGTCAACAAAAAAAGGAATCTCTCACAATAGGTCCTTCTACTCCACCTAGAATAAAAAAACATAAACATACAACTACTTCACAATGAAGTGTTGAAAAGGGATTTTCCCGTAAGCACGCTAAGAAAATACTGAAGATAATTGCTCTACTAAAGTAACAGTTGTTGTAGATGCATCTGAAAAGTTTCAAAACCCCTGGCTAGGCTCTTTCCATGCTCAACAAAGTCTCCATATGGACTCAAAAAAATACATGTCTATAACATTAAATGAATTTCTCCAAAAATTCCATCATACAGTGCTCAAATCAGAAATTTGATGCTACCATTGAGTTCAGGACACTCAAAAACCCCTATCTAGGCTCTTCTTAAGCTCAAAAAGGTTAAAAACTGAGCAAGATATGCTTCTTGGAACCAAGCTCTGTTATACATTACAAATTGGCAAAAAAACATCCTAATTGTGCGATGTGAATTCACCCTTTTGACAGACCGCCAGGTGACAATTTTGCTTGAGACCAGCGCTAATTCTGCCACAATCAATTCAATTTGCCACCTCTTTAACCGTGCCCATAAGGCCTTAAGCACTGAGTTTTTAGCCCTGATCTCGGGCGTGTGGGGACCATGTGGCCATGGAATGGACCACGCGCCCGCCCCTTTGGATTTAGCTCCCTCCTCTTCGAGTGTTGGTCATATCGTGGCATATAAGACCAGAGGCCGGGTTAACGCCCACCCCCTCCAGTTGAGCTCCTGCTATGGAAATCGTGGTCACATCGTTAACAATATGGTCAAGGACCAGGGCTAACCATTTTCCCCCACTAGCCTAGTTCCTCCCTATTCTCTAGTGCTCAAACTTGTTCCGTGAACCAAGGGCTAGGGCTTATCCACCTGCCCCCATCGGTTGGGCTCTCGTTGTGTTTGCAATGTGGTCATGTGGTTTTTCCATGGAAGTGGGGGTCAAGGCCTATCCAATCGCCCCCTCCGTCATACCCTATGTTATGGTCACGTTGGCCTCAATAGGACCGAGGTCTGGGGATAATCGACCAGCCCCATCACTTTTGCTTACGAGTCATATGGTGGAAACAAGACCAAGGGCTAGGGCTAACCGCCTGACCCCTTCCCCCAAACGCACCTGAACTTCAATTCAAATATAATCATACTTCACCATAGGTTAAGAAACAATAGTGTGGTGTGGCAATAGGTCGTGGTGTTGTCTTGCAGGTGGTCTAAGGGACGAACCCAACCGAGGCTAGCCGGCCCTTATAAAAAAAATTGGCCAATCAGAGAGGGCCACAAGGCACCCTCTCACTGGGCCAAGAGGTGGCTCACCATTGACCCAATTTAAACAAAACAAACCAATCAAACATTGCCACCTCAACATGTACGGTACTGTCATGTGTCAAGCTCAGATTGGTCCTCTTGTCGTCCATATGCCCAGTAAGCATGCTAACATCAACATGATGTCAAATGCACGGTCTACCCAGTCAACCATGT
Source organism: Pinus tabuliformis (assembly GCA_031772625.1). Taxonomy (NCBI): domain Eukaryota; kingdom Viridiplantae; phylum Streptophyta; class Pinopsida; order Pinales; family Pinaceae; genus Pinus; species Pinus tabuliformis. The sequence continues at coordinate 1,045,147,838 of CM062809.1, forward strand.
TGTTTGAATTTTTAGTTGTTTGGCCAAAACTTGAGAACATCATAACTCTCTAATATGATGTTGTATTGAGGTGATTCAATTAGCATTGGAATCATGATGACAAACACTACAATTTGGTGTCATTTTTGGGAGATTTCAAGAACTTTCATTTTTTAGCCTATTTTTTATCTCTGGATCATAGTACGGGGAATAGAATGAACATATATTGTTGTTAAATGCTTCACAAAGCACTATTCTCTAGAACTAGAGTGGAGAGGGCTATTTCATCTTCCCTCACAACCTCCATGATTCCCGAATCTAGGCATAGTGAAATAGTACAAATTGAAGTTGGGATGATAGGAAGCAAAGAGAAACAGAAGGGAGGTAGATGATTTTTTATGCACAAGGTAGAGTGATATGAAGCCTAGAGGCAGGGAGAACAAAACCAAGGTTTCATGAGAAAACAAACACTTAGGAGAAAGGGACAAAAATATCAAATAACTAGGAGAGAAACCTAGCCAAAGAGAGAACTAGGAACCTTTGTTAAAATTAATAACCTCTAAAGGAGAGAAGACATGAAAGAACAAGAAAAAAGAAGTCATAAAAGAAGAGATGAAAAAAGCCCAACTTTCGAATTAACTAAGAAATTTCTACTTATCCTGAGGAAAAAGGAAGGATAAACTTTGTTGTGAAAGAGAAAAAGGAGTGAATACAAACCTACAGAAGGGAGTACCATAACTATCCACCAAATCCACCTCGGTCGAGACTGACGGCCCACTAGCACACTTAGAGAATGAACCCATCGCCAATAAACCCAAGTAATAATGATGACCTAGAGGAACCAATTGCTAACAACAATTGAAAACTCAAACTTGTGCTTGAGTGGAAAGTTGGCATTGTTAGCTCTGCTACATACTTCAGCATTCGAAGGACCAAATATCAGCTCAGCCATGTGTTTATGCAGAAAATGCAGATCGCAACAGTCTTGTCCTCCATTCTCCTTCATTTTCCTTATACTCCATAGCCCCGCCATCTTTGTTTTTCCTCCTAAAACCTCTCCATTCCCCATTTAAACCCTCTGAAGCCCAACAAATCCCCTGTTTAGCCCCAGTCCTTAATCGCGAAGCGCAAAGTCTAAACCCATAAGACCATGATCATGTGCCCTCGCGCCTCTGTAACCCGTCATCACAACCGTTGATTTGCTGCACCCCAATCTGACGGTCCCACACCACACTTAACTAGCCCAGTTGTTCCCCGCGAACTGCCCACACATTAACTCACGGAGAAAGTAGTTTCTCACCTTTCCCATCCGCCACGCGTCATGCGATAACTGGAATCGCTGGCCTCTATACGTTTATTGCCTTCCTCCAATAAGCGGTGTGGGGAATACCGCTTACCGCCCACTCGCCCGTCCCCCGCTCGTTAACCTTCGCGCAACTCTTCCGCCCGGTAGCCGTCAGATCTGTCTGCCCGCGATCCGACGACTCACGATCGTCTACCCCCCCCCCCCCCCCGCTTCCTCCCGATGTCTCCCGCCAAGAGATCTCCGTCGTCAATCTATGCAATCCGATGGACAGCCTCATTCCTCCATTCACTCTGCCCACCCGCCATGAAGTCCACACTCCTTTGACTGTTCTGTGCTCCTGAAGGACAATAGTGATCAACTACCAGTACCTTGTGCAGTTAAACCTCAACCACTGCATTCAAGAGGAGTATGGCCAAATGACGAGAAGGACATGCCTCGGGCAGATTATGGCATTTATCAATTATGGAACTCCTTCAATATAACACTCCACTTGCTCAAGAAGGACAACAGAGCACCAGAAAAGATCAGATTCATTCATTAAAGCAAGCAGATTGTATCAGAGACTCCATCAGAGAGTTAAAGCAGTTGGTGGTCAATTATGACCCCTCCATGCATAGAATAGCAAAATATCTTTGTAATCAAACTCTATATATACCCAAAACACAGATGTAATCTGAGATGATGGTTGATGGTTGTTGTTTTGATGTAAGGTTCAACTTCTGGAGACTGTAACTACTTTGATACTTGCAGCGTCCGGTCTTCATTTTCAACTAATACAAGCTTCTTTTGCTGTTAATTGCTCACTTTCCACTTCTATTCTGTTCTAGGTTGTGCCTGTTATGCATTTGTTCATGTGCTCTTGATATTTAGCATTAGAGGAGCTGTCATCCCACCTCTGTGTTGAAGTCCAGTATGTATCACTGAATGTGTTATGCAAGTTTCTGTTTACTTAGTGCCAGAGAGTTGTCATCCTGTCTGTGCATTAGGAAATAGATTTGCATACCTCTTTACTGGTTGGAGCCAGCGCATCTGCTGGTGTGGTCAGTATTCTCCATATTCATTTAATCCTCAAACTGTGAGTAATTGGTGGTCTAAAGCCTTGTAGTCTGGGGGTGTTCACCCATGTCTGGAGTTAAGCATAGTAGAAGTGGTTATCTGGCTTGAACAATCATCATTCCTTCCATTCATCCATTTCCAACATTAAGTTGAGTTTGTAATGTTCCCAAGCATCTCCGAGATACAACCTAGGAGAGTTTCTTGGGGTGATAACAGGCATAATAAGACCAAAGGGGCATTTTAAACTCAAAAAATGGGCATAACAAAAGACAATTGGAAACACAAAATTCTACCAATCTACCATTGCAAAGACACATGGAACCAATTACCCATAACCTAAGAATATTTCATGCAAAATTTCTCCTGATCATGTCTTCTTTGCTCATACTATTCCCATGAAATTCCATGAAGGTTTTTGTGTCTCTCATGAATCTATTTTGAATACCAAACCAAATCTGACCTCTCACCATCTAGCTTCACCACCTTGAGTTATGCTTACTTCATTGTGCACTATTAAATACCATACCTTATTGGTCACGTTGATGCTAGATGGGGGTTGTTGTTGTCTCTTAGTTGCACATTGTCTTTCATCGCCACTCGCTCGAATTATTACCTTTCATGTTCACTCCTAGTGGGGGAAATTTTTTAACTAAATCACTGGGGGATAAAGGAGGAGATTATTTTGCAAAATGAGTATATTATTAAAATATTATTATTTCAAAATCAAGGAGAAATTGTGGGGTGATAAAGAGTTGGAGGAAAAGAGGAAATTAAGATATTATAAGGAGGTGATCTACCCCAATCTCAAAAATAAAAATATCTCTATGTCTTTACTAATGTTAAGAGGAAAATTAACATTGTTAAAATAATAATAAATTCTAATTATCTTTATAGTGAAACTAGGCATTGCTCAATTCCCAAAACACCATGGGATGAGAGAGTCGGTCACCTTTGCAACACTAAGAGGGCCGAAGATGAAAAACATTTTCTCTTAGATTTTCCCTCTTATACTCACATTCGATCTAAAATATTTGTCACACTACCAACCTTATTGACCTTTTGAGTTAAAAAAACTATGATGATCTTGGAACTTCATGCTTTTTGAGTATAGAAACAAAATGTTAAAGAATTATGAATAATGTCTTACTTTATTAAGGTCGAATAGATCATATCGATCTCAATGGATGTTTTTTTAAGAAGAACATGTATGTTGTATTAATTCCAAAAAAAGAGTGAGGCTTGGAAGCCTAAGTACATAGATACAAAAGAGGAAGATGGATCCTAAGATAGAGTTTTTTTTTTTGTAAATCAACAGTAAATATTTATATTACTTTAACAGAATCGCAATACAAAATGGCAGTTGGTTTGCCATATTGGAAACTAGGCCAGCTGTAGAAATAGATTGTTTTTATACATCTATTGCCTAATAAAGACAGTAAATTCTTCAGTCTCTTGTTCAAACCAAAATGCTTACTATTACTGCTAAAATCCCCACTAGGTTTGCCTAGATAATAATCAGTTTTAGGAGATCTAAGATAAACAAAAAAAAATGATTGTCTTCGTACTAAAACTTATATCTAAGTATTCTACTAAGAAAACAAACCCTATGAATAGACTTGTTGCATTCTCGGACCTCATTTATCTGGGTCCTCTCCAAGCGAAGTGCCCACAGGAGCTGCCATATGAGCCATCGTTGTTGAGTTGTTGTTGTAGGAGCTTGAGCCTCCTACCCCTCTCGCCTTAAAATTCCTTAGACATGTTGGTTCCCCTTTCGATTCCCCTAGATTAATGTTAATGTTATGGACATACTTCAAATAAATATTGAACATGTTATGAAAGTTACCTATGCGACCATCCTGAAGCTTCTCAATATTTACTAGCATATTCACAATTGTTTCGATCCCTTCAATATACTGACCAACTTGCAATCTTTGGCCCGGCTAATAGGAGAAGCAAAGTGCATCTCGAGAGGTGACTTCAACATGATCAAGTCTCTAACTGAAAGAGAAGGGAGGTGTCAGAAGACTCGATGAAGAAGCCACTCGATTCAACTCCTTCATAGAGGATCACAAGTTGGTGGATATCCCTACCCCAAATGGCTCCCATACCTAGAAAAATCGAAGGGGAGGAAAAAATCAAGTGGCCTATAGATTGGACCACTTCTTGGCATCAGAATCCCTATATTTGACAAACTTAGGTGCATAAGCAATCATTCTTCCTAGCCATGGCTCTGACCACTGGCCAATTAGACTTATACTAAAATGGTCCAGCACACCCCCCAACAAACCATTTAGGTTTGAAGCATTCTGGCTTCGGCATCCAGAATTTACTTCAAACATGGAAAATTCGTGGTTGGAATCTTCAGCCCTGTAGGGAGGAATAATGTTTCGCTTTCAACAAAAGGCCAAAATTCATCAAGAAAAAATTGAAAGCAAGCATGGAACATTGCAGACTTTGTGAACATGCAAGAAGCAAAAAGGAAAAGGAAAAGGAATAAGCAAAGCAACATGGGAAGGGCTACAACAGGAGGAAATTATGTATAAGAAAAAATCTAGAATAAAATGGCTACAAGAAGGTGAAAAAAATACAAAATTCTTCCATAGATCTATGATACAATATAGGTAGCAAAATAAGATCCATTTCATTCAAGATGATTCTCAACAAATATTGGAATTGCAGGATGAAATCTTAGCAGTGATGCACAATCACTTCCAAACTCTACTTACGGAACCGGTTAATGACAGAAGGGCTGCAATTAATTAAATTATTCAACATATCCCTAAATTGGTGTCGGAAGAGCAGAACGCACTCATATCTCGCGAAGTTTCCATCAAGGAAGTAGAATATATTGTTATGATCATGCCAAAAAACAAGGCACCCGACCCTGATGGCTTAACAATTGAATTCTATCAAGCTTGTTGGCACATTTTGGGGTATGATGTATGGAAAATTGTGGAAAACTCTCATTGTACCTCTTCTCTCCTCTTGAAATTCGATGCCACCTTCATCTCTCTTATGCCTAAATCTCATAAAGTAGCCTCTCCAGCAGATTATAGACCAATTTCTCTATGTAATGTAATATATAAAATCATTTCTAAAACTATTGCAAATAGGTTGAAGTTGGTCTTTCCTACCATAATTTCCTCATAGAAGATTGGATATGTGGAGGGGCATCATATCTTAGGTAGCTTAATTTTGGTTCAAGAGAATCTCCATACTATAAAGGCCATGAAAACACCAAGTATGTTAAATAAAATTGACATGTCGAAAGCATTCGACAAAATCAGTTGGAAATTTATCTATCATATTCTCTCTTCTTTTGGATTTAATGAGTTTTAGATCCACCTGGTCATGTCTCTAATAACCAAGGTCTTCTTATATGTCCTTATGAATGGTGCTCCCTCCCCCACCTTCTCACCCACTAGAGGGATCCGGCAAGGGGATCATATCTCTCCTTATATCTTCCTTTTAGTTGCAGAAGGGATAGGTCGGTCTCTCAACCGTGCCTTAGCCTCTAGTAAACTTTGAGGTCTCCCTCTGGGTTTTGATGTGGTGAGTTCCACCCATCAGCAAATTGTAGATGACACAATGTTAATGGGAAAACCCTCCCTTAAAGAAGCACTAGAATTCAAAAAACTTTTGTATCTCTTATTTGTAGCCTCTAGCACCTCTATTAATGGAACCAAATCCCAAATTTTCTTTTTCAATACCCCAGTGGTGGTGCAGACCCATATTTCCCACATTATGGGCTTCAAAATAGGTGCCATGCCTTCTACTTATCTGGGAGCTCCCTTAACTGCCAACCCCCTGAAACTTTCTATCTGGGAAAATCTTATCCTGAAATTTGAATCGAAAATCTAATCTTGGACCTTTAGGGCTCTCAATTTGGTAGGCAGGTTGACTCTTATGGAGTCAGTTTTGCAATCCATGCCCACTTATTTTCTCTTCACCTTGGCTTCTCCAAAGGTAGTTCTCAACAAACTCTGAAGCATCCAACGTTCATTTTTTGGGGAGGTCCCCGCAGGGGGAAAAAATGGGCCTAAGTGGCTTGAGATAAGATATGTTTGCCCAAACGCTACAGAGGATCGAGCCTTAGAGATCCATAAATTATGAGTCTGGCGCTCTCTACCAAAGTTTGGTGGAGATAAATAAAAGTCCCATCTTCTCAATGGGGGTAGTATTGGTCTAACAAGTATGCTCCTGGAATCACTTTTAATCAATTAGTTAGATTCTCCAATATAATTTCAAGCTCGCATATCTAGAACTCAGCATGTAACAACAGAATTCTGGTAGAGGAACACAGCTTCTGGGAGACATGCAATGGAAAATCAACTATTTTGGGAGGATTCCTGGAACCAGTGGCCAAAATTCTCTTCTCTTGCCCATATAAACTCTCTAAAAGATAATCTCACCAGTAGGGGAGCTGTAGCACTGTGTGATTATTGGACTGAGTAGGACCCTTCCACTGGGTGGATAAAATGGAGTTATTTCACCCCACTCCTATCACCAGACCTCACAGAGGCTTCTAAATTGATCTCAAAACATTTAACCAATTGCAACATCAAGTTGCATGAGGGAAATGACGTGCTCAGGTGTGGATATCAACCTTCAGGAAACTTCATCATTAAAGAAGCAAGCCATCTATTAATCATAAATCTTCTCCCACTGGCTAGCTATTAGTGGAAGCACTTGTGGAAACTCAATTATTGACCAAAAATTTCTCTATTCCTTTGGCTTCTTATCAAACAGAAAACACTCACCTGGGATAGGTTGCAGAAGCGAGGATTCATAGGACCCTCGGTTTTCCATCTCTGCTTCTTGAAAGAGGTGAATTATTATCATCTATTTCTTGACTATGATTACGCAAAAGAAATTTGGATGCTTCTACATCGTGCCTTTGGCATTCCTCCTCAAGGTTGGGTGGGAATTAAGGAGCTTCTTGTCAATTGGCCAGTGCCTTCTTTCTCCACTCCTATTTTAAACAGGGTCGGGGCTTTGATGCCGAGTTTTATCCTTTCATCCCTTTGGAAGGAAAGGAACTACAGGATCTTCAAGGACTCCTCCAAAGGGCCAGGAGTATTATGGGATCAAAATCAACAGATGTTGAATGAAATGATTTATCTTACCATTTGCGATTCCAAGGATTAGGAGTGTGCTGAGTCTGAAAAATGCATTTTATCCAACCTTGGGTTGAAGGCTTTAGAGACAAGGAAAACTAACAAGCAAGCTTAGGTAAGGAAGACAAGTCATGTTGATTGGTCCCTATTGCCACTTTGTTTTGTTAAACTAAATTTCGATGGAGCTTCTAAGGGAAACCGGGGCCCGACTAGCTATGGATGTGCCTTCAAGAATGAGCAAGGAGCCATTTTCTTCATTCTTGAACAACTTTATGTAAATCTGGAAAAGATGAGTTGAATTTGAAAAAATTGTTTAATGATAGCTAATGACTAAATATATGAAATGAAAGAATTCTAGACTACATCAAACTCAGGAAACCAAAATGACAATTGCATGTGCTTCTAATAAATTATGAATAGTGATCTACTCAACAAGAAATCCTAAGCTATGCAATGATCAAAAGATAAATCTGTTTTTGGGGCTTTGAGAGTGAGGCCCTCAAACCATGATCCCATGAGGGAAATGAGGAAGAGGCCACTGCCACAAGATTTTATGAAGTATTTTCTTTCACTATTGTACCATTGATCTACTCCTTCAATTAATGGAAGCAAAACTAAACAATCATTCAAATACTTGTAAATTAACAAAGAAGAAATGACTTCAGCAGCTAACTATGATTCTAATCTAAGAATACATGTACAAAAAGAGGAACCTTTGCTACTAGGGTTGGTCCCTAACCCAAGATATTTAGCCCTCTGAGTCAACTCAGTGCTGGATCAAGGAAAACCTTTTCATCATCATCAAAATGTCAAAACTAACATAAGAATAACAATCACAATATCTTAGCTCGAAATTTCCTCTTGTCTACAATAAAATGCTGAATCCTAATGAGGCCCTTGGCCTTATTATTTATACAAACTGAAGCTACCAACAGCTTCCTAAAAATTAGGGAGACTGGGCTCCCAATGACTTGTCTTCACTGTCACTGGATTGGCTGCTTGTAACTCCGAGTTGATGAGATCTGGTGAAGGAATATTTGAATGATTGAGGAATTAATGAGGGAGACCAAATCTACTATAATCCCTCTTTCTTGTCCACTTCGAGTTCTTGCACTTAAATTAGCCCAAAAACTACTCCAAATTTTGCACTTAAATTAGCCCAAAATCTGCTCCGATGAGGGGATTAGAAGGGGGAACATCTAACAGAGACAGTTCAACTTGATCTAATTCTTGTTGAGTTGCCTTACTAGTTTCTCCATGCTCCTTCTTTCTCCTTTCCTCCTCCTATTTCTTCCTCTGCTCTTCCTCTAATCGTTTCTTCTCTTGCTCTTACTTCCCCTTAGATTCCTCAGCCTGCCTAAGCCTCTCTTTCCATTCCTTCATCTCTTGCTCTCTTCTTCTTCCTTGGCCCTCTGCTCTTCCTGTTCCTTTAGCTACTTTTCTTCTAGTTTCTTCTTTCTCTCATGATCTTCTCACTGCTTCCTCTTCTCAAGTTGGTCCTGGTCACCCGAATCCTATGATTGTTATAGCTCTTCCTCTATTTTCCTCTTGATCTCTTGCTTCTTCTTTTCCAGGGCTACATTCCTTTGCTCTAGAATTTCATTATTCTCTCCTACTTCTGGGTCACTCGAGGCATCTTCTACCCCTTTCTCCTTCTGTTTCTTGAGTTTCCTGATGGCATTCTGCTTCTCTTGCTTCCTCTTCCAGGTGGATGATCTCTCCTATAGGCTCACATTCTCCTGGGAGTGTTCAAGGATCTCCTCATCTCTTACTTGCTACTCATTGGGGCTGATCTCCCTCATGGCATTGTACTAATTCCTAACTCCATCTTCATGATCCTACCTAGAATATGAGTATGACCAATTAAAATTATCTCTCTTGCAATGAGCAGCTACAACCTTCTCGGTATCATACATAAGATGGTTCAAGGTCACGAAATGACACCCTTTTAATGCCTCAGCCTCTGCCTCCACTTCCTTGAAATTTTATACCACATAGGCCTCGATGAAAAGAGGGAAAGATGGCCATGGTTTCTTCTTCCCTTTGCTCAGTGTTTTCGAGAAACCCTGTGTCATCTGGTAACATACTTCCCACAAGAGCACTTTATCTGTGGCGAACCTAAGAAGTACATGCGGGGCTTTATAGGAACCAAAAACTCTAATAAATGTCCCCTCCTGGATTGGGAACCAATGTGCCACCTTGACGATGGTTTCCACGGCCCCCTTTGACATACAAAGTGGTTCTTCCCCGAACAACTACTGATATAGTGGAGCAATAAATGACTCAGAAATAGTAGCAATCATACCCTTATAGTCGATGTCCCAAAAGATCTTGTAATAATGGTGTACTGGGTTACCTGGAGACGTGTTTCAATTGTAGCTCTAGTTGTCGAACTGTCATCTTGCACGGACTGCACTTAGTAGGTATGAGGCCATATAGAACTCTAGTGGCTATTCTGGCTCTGGATGCTTAGCTACAATTATATTCGTTCTCAAGGCCGACACGAGAATGTTGGCCCAATTAAAGGTTTTTCCTCAGGTGGTGACAACGTACATGATGGGGACACATGCCCCATGGAACACGTCACAACCTACTCTCCCAATCAAATGATTCATCATGGCCGTAATCAGTCGATAGACCTTTCTTAATCTCTCTGTCCTGTAGATTTGGTCAGCTCTAACCCAGAACTTGGACAGATATCACCACCATTCTCTGAGAATATCCTTGGTAGGAGTCACAAAACCGGTGAGCCACTGGGTGTTGAAAGTTTCCTCCTTCTCAAGAAATTTGTAGTATTTAGCAATCTCTCTGGAGGTGATAGTTGCAAGCGGTGTGCCAGTATGAACCCTTACTGACCATGAATCTATGTTTGTGCTTTGTATGATCCAATAAATCATCTCGGGACACAAGAATACTAGAGGATGTGATGCCACCTTGTGAAGCTTTGATCTCTTAACATTTATTTACACCGGGAAATCCTCCTGGTTCTCTGAAATATTTGATTGGGCGAACTCCTCATAAATACCATACCAATAGAGCCTTGTGTTTTTGTTAATATTGCAAGTCGTATTCCTGTAGATGGGGGGTTCTTCGTACTAGTGGACTTCTTATGAACTGCTTCCAAAGCCCTTACGGGCATATTTTGCTACCAGAGGTGCCATCTCGTCTTCGAAGGAGGATATGGAGATGCAATCGAGTTCCATGTCACCTGGCATATCAAATAAACAGTCCCACGATGAGAGAGATGACATGAAAATAAAACTTAGTGACAAGTATAAACTATAGTTTTCAGAGTCAAGGAGAAGGCCTTCTAGCAGGTCGCAAGGGTGAGTAGGTCGTGTGGGTCACATGGATTAGGGTGTGACCTAGCGACTTGGAAAGCTAGGAGTGAGGTCACGAGGTCACAAAATCAGTGAAGTCGCGTGGGTCACAAAGTTGGTTAAGTCACGGGGTCACGAAGGTCATGGAGTCACTCAGGTCGTGAGGTCGAGCAAGTCGCGAGGTCGCACCATTTTTCCTATAGCGATCTTAGGTCATGTGACCTGAGTCTTTAGGTGATTTTGAGGGGATGAACATGGCTTAGGATAGGTCCTTGGGGCTTTCCAGGGGTAGATGGCTTGGTCTTGAAAGATAGTGGGTTAGCCTGGGACAAAAATGGGCATGATAAACAATCAGGGAGGCTCAAGAAGTTAAACAACAACTTAGAAAGGGTTTGTAGTTGAAATGAGGCCAAATCGTGGATAAAAACCCTCCTAGTTGGGAATTCACAGAGTTGGGATGGAAGAGGAAGACACATGGCGAAAAGAAATTGTTACCAGGAAAATGAAATATCACCTACCTATGAGGGTCACGCGCCTTGTCCAGTCGTGAAGCTTCCCCGTTCTTCGTGCAAACAAGGAGAGTTGTGAAAATGACCAATTGAGTTCGGTATTTATAAATTTGATCACACATGTGGGGGTCGCAAGGGTTGTACTATGTTGGGATGGGGTCCCCTGGGTTAGTTTTGGGGTTAAAAACCCAAGTACTAATGTAAATTTTGGTAAAAGATGTAAATTATCCGCAATTTTTGGATGCGCAGTGCATAAGTAGTTAGGAGTCAAAAGGAGTTTTAACCCCTTGTCTATGTAAATTCAAATCGGTTTTGAGATCCACCCATTGTCCATGAACCATGGGACTGTATGTAAAAATCTATAAATAGGTGTGTCCTAGAGAGTCTAAGGCATATCTATGTCTGAGAGAGGAAAAAAGGTCAAGTAAGCATCAGGTAGATAGAAGGGAAAAGGCTCCACAACTGAGTGCGCAGAGGCCTAGAGTAGTGTCCGTAGCTAAGTGCGCAGACCCTTACAGCTGAGTGTGCAAGGCAGTTTTGAGTCTGTAATACCATATTGAAGATCAATAAAGAAGACTGTTGAAGAATATATGTGTTTATCTATTTACTTATGTTATTTATGTTATGATATATGTTGTGATGGAATAATGTCTTTATGAAATATTAATCTATTGATGTGCAAATCTATGGGATAAGTCTTATTAACTGTGCACAATGCATGTTAAGTACTTTCGCGAAGATTATAATACATTTTATTATGTTTATTAAATAATTAAGTAGATCCGCGCAAGCTCAGATCTAGGGTTATTTTCTGATATGCGTAAGTGGATGATTCATTTCTTAAGGGTCCGTAAAGACCTATCGTAGACCTTCGAGAAGGTCTAGAGTTGGTTTAGAGGATGTTGCAGTATCGAGCCCTAGGGGCTTACAGATCTACGCGAAAGTAGATCTAGGGCAATAAAAGACATCACACTAATATCTTGATGCCTAAACTTGGTTCTAGCATCCCCTCATACTGCTTCGGGTGAGATTTCAGCCTACGCTACGCGGGTTGATTCCTAAAGGGCCAATAGTGTAGAGTTTTGTTTGGCGCAATGAACTCTAAACTTGGGTCAGGACCCACTAGGCAAACAAATGGTTATGTTGTAGTTTTGAGTCTATAATACCATATTGAAGATCGATAAAGAAGATTGTTGAAGAATCTTTGTGTTTATCTATTTACTTCTACTATCTATGTTGCAATATATGTTGTGATGTAAATTAGCTACAGGCATACGCGAGGCGAAGGAGGAAGTTGGACGAGTTCAATTCAAACTCAATATGAAAATAACAGAGCTGCAGCTCAAATTACAGCGTACGACTCCACCTGAGGTCAGGGAGCAACGCGAAGCCACTGTCAAGGAAGGGATGGCCACTTTGGATGTCGCAGTCACTGACTGCTCAGCCTTATTTGAACAGGCGATGGAGTTGGTAACGACTCTACAAGAAGACCCAAACCTACAGAGTCTAAATATAGAGGTTTGCGAGCTCTAGAAGTAGTATGATGAGGATAGGGCAACAAAGCGCTCAATTGCTCCAGTGCAGTGCCTCGCCAAGTTGTAGGAGAGGAAACAACTCCTCGCATAGGTAGAAGCAGCTCAGAAGATGGAGATCATTCTCAAGGCCAATTTGGGACCTTAGTTAGAAGAGGCTTACCAAGTAACAACCAACATTCAAGAGAAGCTGACAAGCTTGCAGCAAACACATCAAATGATGAAGTTGGCCATGGAAGGACCAGCTACAGAGCAGCTCATAGAAGAGGTCAAGCAGGAAGCTACACAGAGCATTGTCAAGGTTGCAGTTGTGCAAGTGGAGCTAGGGGATCTTCGTAACAAGATCACCGTGCCATCCGAGTAACTCGAGGGTGAGTCACAACCTTTGTGTTGGGGGCCTGTTGGGATGGGGTCCCCTATGTTAGTTTTGGGGTTAAAAAACCAAGTATTGATGTAAATTTTGGTAAAAGATGTAAAGTCTCCGCAATTTATGGATGCGGAGTGAGTAGACAGTTAGGAGTCAAAAGGGGTTTTAGCCCCTTATCTATGTAAAGTCGATTCGGTTTTGAGATCCACCCATGGTCCGCAGACCATGGGATTGTATGTAAAAAGCTATAAATAGGTGTGTTTTGAGATTGTAAGGCATTTCTATGTCTGAGAGAGGAAAAAAGGGCAAGTAAGCAGTGGGTAGATAGAAGGGAAAAAGGCTTCACAACTAAGTGAGCAGAGGCCTAGAGTAGTGTCCGCAGCTGAGTGCGCAGACCCCTGCAGCTGAGCGCGCATGGAAGTTTTTAGTCTGTAATACCATATCGAAGATCAATAAAGAAGATTGTTGAAGAATCTCAGTGTTTATTTGTTTACTTCTGTTATTTATGTTGCAATATATGTTGTGATGGAATAATATCTTTATGAAATATTGATCTATTGATGTGCGACTCTATGGGATAAGTCTTGTTAATTGTATGCAATGCATGTTAAGTACTTTTGCGAAGATTATAATACATTCTGTTATGTTTATTAAATACTTAAGTAGATCCGCACGAGCTCAGATCTAGGGTTATTTTCTGATACGTGTAAGTGGATGATTCATCTGTTAAGGGTCCACAAAGACCTATTGTAGACCTTCACGAAGGTCTAGAGGCCATTTAGAGGAAGTTGCAGTACCAAGCCCTAGGGGCTTACAGATCTGTGTGAAGGAAAATCTAGGGCAATAAAAGATATCACACTAATCTCTGAATGCAGAAACTTAGTTCCCGCATCCCCCCATACTGCTTCGGGTGAGACTTCAGCCTATGTTATGCAGGTTGATGCTGAAAGGGCTAGTAGTGTAGGTTTTTCTTGGCGTAGTTAACTCTGAACCTGGGTCAGGACCCACTAAGCCAACACAGTGCCTGAGTTAGGGTGGTATGCGACCCTTGCGAACTTGCGACCTAGTGATGTCAAGGGGTTGTTGAGTCACATAGGTCGCGGGGGTCGCATTTGTGGGCTTCTGACACCTTTGCGACCTCGTGGGGGTCGCTAGGTCACAGAGATCGCATTTCGTGGTGGTGATACCTTTGCAACCTTGCGACCTAGTGACTTGTTGGGTCACGTAGTTGCATAGTCTCGCAGGTCACACAGTAAGAAGGATTTTGACATGGGACTTATGTGACTTAGTGACTTAGTGAGGTTACATTGTCGCATAGGTCGCAAAAGGGGAAATAAGTCATACTATTGTACTGCAACTTGGTGGCCAAACTTGTATCATGAACTTAGTTTGGCTTATGAGGTAGAGACTCAGGCCTTTGAAACTTTTCTGGGGTTTTGTTAGGCCCCTATCCTACTAGTGTAACCCCTTATTGTTATTAGTATAACCCACTTATTATATTGATGTACCCATGTAGTGCCCATATTGTTACTATTGTGCCCCATAGAAGCCCACTATTGTTATTATTGTGCCCTTACATTATTATTGTTATGTCGGCTCTGATTATGTTATGACCCCTTAGACTCTTATATATAGAAAGGAAGTCTTTTCATTTGTATCATCCAAGAATTGTTCATTTATGTAATGTAAAGGAGGTTGCCCCCTTGAAGAGGCTGAATTCTAAGGCATTGATCTATCTTTTCTTGAGCTGGTTTCATAACATTTGGTATTAGAGCTTTGGATTCTAGGGTTTCGCTGCTCCAAACAGGTCATCGTGGAATTTTCGCTATAACTTTTTTTCTGCGACATTTCAGAAGTTGCAAAAAAACCCATTTGAGGAGAAATCGCGTTGAACCTTGGGTCCGAATTTTAGAGCTTTTCGCGCTATGCAGAGATATGATCTGAGGAAGTTGGTCTTTTTGCAGACTCCTGAATTACATTCCAAACAGGTGACCTGGGGAAAATCGTCATAACTTTCTCTCTGGGGATCAGATTGAAATTTCATAAGAAGGTACAGAAAGAGGATGGACTGTAGTTTCTTGTATGCATTTTTCAGATCCAAAGGTCAAAAAAGTGACACGTGGCACTTCATACAAGTTCGCTCTTCTGGAAAGGTCTATAATCAGGTCATCTTGGGAGATTGTGCATAACTCTTCCTTAGAGAATCCAATTTGGATCAGACTGGTGGCATTGGAAAGAGGACACAGAGGGCTACTATAGGTCGCAATTTCAGAACTTAAAGATCCGAAAGTACATAGTTACAGTCGTTTCAAGGTCGAGCTCCTAAAATCAAGAAAAAGCAAGATGAGGAAGTTTTATGGCAAGGATCCGGTAAATTGGATACTTCAGATGGAGCAATGTTTTGATCTACATGGTGTACAACCGTTACAAAAGGTATGTATTGCATCTTCATATTTAGAACCAGATCAATTTTTATGGTACAAAGGGCTTTGTTCTCGTAAACAACTTGTTACGTGGTCAATTTTCACGGAGGAAATGATAGCACATTATGAGGATACAAAGAGCAACACCTTCTTTAGAGAAACACCACAACAATTGGAAAGAGTAAAAGGGCTTTGTGACATAGTGGAAAGCAAAATTATGGAAATCAGGAAGCGTACCCCTCACAACTATAAAGATGGAAGTGTTGTTTCTCCTAGCCTTCCACAACCTACAAGGGTTACACCACAACAATTGGAAGAAAAAAGAGAAAAAGGGCTTTGTTACAATTGTGATAGCAAATGCACTAAAGGTCATAAGTGTGCTGAGAAGAAATTATTTTACATAGAATATGAAGAGGAGGAAGAAAAGGATCAAGAAACATCAAAAGAAGAAGATATATGCCAGGACCCCACCCCAGAGAAAGAAGAAATGAATCAGACCATATCTTGTAAAGCATTGGCAAGAATTACCACTCCTCAAACTCTCAAGATAGAAGGTCATATCAAGAAGAAAAAGGCGCAAGAAGTGAAATATCACATCGAGAAAGAAGAAATGAATCCAACCATATCTTGTAATTCATTGTTCGAAATTACCACTCCTCAAACTATCAAGATAGAAGGACATATCAAGAAGAAAAATGTTCAAGAAGTGAAAGATCACATCGAGCATCAAGAAATGAATCCGACCATATCTTGTAAAGGATTGGAAGAAATTACCACTCCTCAAACTCTAGAGATAGAAGGACATATCAAGAAGAAAAAGGTTCAACCAATGAAAGATTACATCGAGCATCAACAACAAGTTCTCCAACTTTTAGAGGATAACGCCACTTCAGTGCAAAATCAAACGAAACAATAGGTAGATCAACATCGTAGTGAAAAAAATTTTGATGTAGGTGATTTGGTATTTTTACTGCTACATCTCAAGCAAGCTATTTATGAGAAGGAAATGTTGGCAATACTACATGCACTTAAAAAATGGCGACCTTACCGAATGGGAAGACTCTTCAAGGATGAGGATGTGGAAGCATTGTTTTGTGCTATTTATATTATCCAAACAGATTGGATAAATGAAGCAAGGGATGAATGGAAGAAGGACGAAGAAGTATGGCCACTTATTCAAAAGTTGCAAAAGATCCCAATTCAAACAATATTGCCAGAAATTGAAGAGGAAGGAAAAATCATATTGGAACCTGGAGCAGTCACAGAAACAAGAACACAACAACTACGAAATCGATCAATTTCAGAGTATCTCATCAAGTCGAAGAACTTACCCGCTGAATATTCCACATGGGAGGACAAGAATTTTATTCAGAAGCATCAAGAACTACTCAAGCGTTGAGGACAACGCTTTTTGAAGGAGAGGGGCATGTTAGGCCCCTATACTACTAGTGTAACCCATTATTGTTATTAGTATAACCCACTTATTATATTGATGTACGCATGTAGTGCCCATATTGTTACTATTGTGCCCCATAGAAGCCCACTATTGTTATTATTGTGCCCTTACATTATTATTGTTATGTCGGCTCTGATTATGTTATGGCCCCTTAGACTCCTATATATAGAAAGGAGGTCTTTTCATTTGTATCATCCAAGAATTGTTCATTTATGTAATGTAAAGGAGGTTGCCCCGTCGAAGAGGCTGAATTCTAAGGAATTGATCTATATTTTCTTTCTTTTCTTGAGTTGGTTTCATAACAGGTTTCTAGGCTTCTGAACAGACTCTGAGGATGGGCGGCAGCTATGGAAATGGTAAAGGGGCTTCAAAATTTAAAGAGTTAGAAATTTTGGAGGGGTTGTTGCTATATATATATATATATATATATATATATATATATATATATATATATATATATATATATATATATTTAACTCTAAACCCCCCTAATATTCATAGTTATCCCTTACAAAATGATAGGTCCCATCTTCCAGCCCATGTTAAAGAAAAAGATACACACAGTGTTTCTTTTTCCAAGGAATCCCTCATGGGAAAACCCAAGAGACACTTCCCCACATTTGTGTATGATGTCCTTAGTAAGCCCTTCAACATGAATTAGTGTTCCTCATCTAGGGAATAATAAATTGATCCTATATTAGCATGCAACTAACAAAACATATAGAAACATAGGAAACAACTAATTGAACTAAGCCCTTAGACTCTATAATGTTTATATTAAAATTACAATGAATGGTTGCAAACGAAGAGAGAGGTTAAAAGTTTAAAAGTTAAATTTCACCCATGGGATAATTTTCTATTCTTTTTCCCTAAAAAAGATCCACCAATTTCCATTTTTTCCAAAAATGATTCACCATATTTCTATAGGATAAAATAATTTTACCTTAAAAATAACAATAATTTTATATAAACTATATAAAATCCTCAGAAAATTGAATTTTTTAATTAAAATATCAACAAATATTTTACAATTTGCATTAAGGACTAATAATATTCACCAAGATAGCTTAACTTTCAGATAGATTTCCATCCTCAAAATTTTTCCTGGTTTTATGTGTATAACCTACATTTGTGGGTTTATGGAAGACCCATAACTAGGTTGGTGATAAGAAACTTGCTCTTGATCCTGAATTAGAAAATGTAGGGCATGAAGGCTATAATGGTGGTAGATTATATCTCAAAAGAGATTTGAGAAGTATTCTCATTTAAAAAAAAACATAGCAAGAGAATAAAACTACATTTTTAAATGATGCCAACAAAACCTAAGAAGCAAAAACCATGGCCATGACATGGTCATCGATGGGTTAGAATGTCGATGTTTGAAAAAAAGTGAGCCTTTACATTATCATAAATTTTCACTATGCATTCTTTTGAATCTTATTTATCTCCCTAGAAATAAAATTAATATATGGAATCTACACATCTTTATTTGTGCATAAGTATCCCATAATCGCATGGGAGGGCTTTGAAAAATGCAAAAAAAAAAAAAAAAAAAAAAAAAATCATGATCATAAACTTACCAATATCATGACCACTTTTGATGTGGACAATGTGGATGGAAACTTGGATCAATGCCTCCCCTTAAGTAGAAATATTCCCTACTACTTTATTTTGTGTCACTAAATTATGGTGGAACTTTTGTTGGATCTAGTTCTTGGTAAGCCACTTTCTCTGTTGAAGAAGCAATGATGCTTTGAAAGCCTAATTATTTTATATGTCATACTAACAAGGGTATGATTCGTCTTGGTGGCCATGATGTAATCCACCATAGCTTACTCAATTCTTCCTAGGTTGAGCTATGTCGTGGCTAAATTCTTTGTGACATCTATAATGTCTAACATAGGTGGAAAGTATGGTTAAAGTAGCTCCACATTATACATAGTTTAATAAGTCTAGAAAGGGTTGAAGGTATGATTCAAAAGTATTTTAACCCACAATTTTGGTGATAGTGCAAGGACCATATAAAAGTGTTTTGAGCTTCTTATGACGGCCTATGAGTCACTCTTTCTCCAAAGGAAACCATAACTTGCCACCAGCCTAAAACTAGTGTGGAACTCAATGTTAATCATGTCATTGCTTGTACCTATAATTTAAGTTACATAAAGCATCACAAACTTGTTATTAGGTGTGTTGGATCCATTCAATTAATTTGTTACTTTGTCTACATGGCTATATGTATGGTATGATTCTTTTTATGTTGATGCAATGGATAGAGTTATATTAATGGGAGCCAGTGATTGGAACCCTAAGCACACTTCAAAAGGGTTGTGGCCAATAGAAATATGAAGGTTTATGTTGTCATCATTTTGAACATGATCCAAGATCTTTATTTCGGTGAAGTTAAACAAATTGCTTAAAGAGTATGAAAATACCATAAATTCAACATCCATGAAGAAGTGGCATAAAAAGAAGGCAACATAGACAATGCACCAATATTTGTTAATGGAGTTCACTCACAATGCGTGAGCTACGTCTCTAAGCCCATCTTTAAAGTGGAGAGGCCTCTTTATTATCTCAGCAAAATAATGGATAAATACATGGCAATACCTGACATCTAGGAATGACCCAAAAATTCATTGTTTGGATCTCAAATCTGACTGCACCAGTCGATTCCTTGCGAAATTTTGAGAAAAATGAGTATAAACTTTACCAGGTTCTGGAACTGTCACCCTCTCCTCAAATTTAGTTCTATAACACATTAGAATATGCTTGGAATACTCCCTAGAATATGTTTTAGAATATTCTCTAGAATTTGCATCAAATTTTATGCCTAACTGGGTGTTGGTCCCCTCCTTCATATGTGTTGAGTCATGGTTTTGACCTTTGTTCCCATCGTGGGGCTCCCCCTCTGAATGAAAATTCATTGATTAAATAAGTTGCGTCGAGAAAATATTACAAAGCCCCAACTAGTTGGTTCTTTGGCAAGTGGTCATAAGTGTTAAATGGGTGCCCCGGAGTCAAACTTGTGGGCTCCCACTATGGCATTTTGTTAAAACAAACTTTTAAGTTTAAAATGTTTTGTTTGTCTGTTTAACCACGAACCTCTAACTAGCCATGTTAACCGACAACCCAAGTTTCCTTGATGTGACATGCGCCCTTAGGTTGGTTGGGCCCTACTGGGTGAGGGTTGGATGCCACGTGGCGCTAATCGATTGAGCCACGTGGAACCCTCATATTGGCCCATGTGTGTTCCCATTCACCCAATCTTTCCACATCATTTTCCCATCAGGATGCCATGTCATGCCATGCAGCATCTTCATATTGCCCTACATATGTCCGCAATCACCCTGTCTTACCACTTCATTTGCATAGCAAGATACCACATCATGTCACATGGTGCCTCCTTGGTGTGTCACATGGCATGCCACTATCTTCTTTTTACTTGTTTACACAAAACTCCAAATGAGCATAAATTTTTCGTACAGACTCAGTTTGAGGTTCCATTCACGTCGTTGGGATCATCTTAGCGAGATCTACCACTTGGTGTTGGTTTTGCTAAGATTTGAGGAATTCAAATTTGTATCCTTTTAGATCCTCCTGGATCAATCTGCCCCACTCAGAATATTTTAGGCCTCCAAAAGCATTATCAATTGATAGGTAGGTGATGGAATTTCTCCCTCATTTTAACCTTTTCAATCCATTGTGCCTTGTTGGGATACATTCCTTTGAAACCTGCTCAAAGGTACTCTACATATCCCCATCATGAATTCCTAGTCCTTTTATCAAATATGATGTCTTCAAGAAAATTTTCCAAGAACTCTGGTAAAAAATCATCCATTAATGGAACTTGACCACTCTCCTCTAGATCCATGATCATGGGAGGTTCATAAAGTTTCAAGTTCTCTACATTGATTATGGAATACATTTTCAAATAAGTTCGTAGATCAAGGTGATAATAATTTGTCCCGATCTTTTCTAAGATGGTGAATGGACCATATCTAATTGGTTTCAACTTTTTTCCTTCTCCCTTCAACCTATCCTTGTTGAGGTGAATCCATACTCAACCTCCAACCTGGAACTGATGATCAACTTTCTGCTTCTCAAGTCGGGCTTTATACTATGCCTAAATTTTCTCCAAATGTTCCTGCATTGATTGATGTATCATTTGCATCCTCTGAGTGAACTTTTGAGCTCTGCCTTCATCACTTCATACATTGAAATCCTCATCTTTCCCAAACACTAAATCTAAGGGTGAATTTGGAAGGTACCCAAAGCATGTCTCAAATGGTTAACTTTGAGTAGAAGAATGAAAATCCCTATTGTATGCGTGTTGAACATAATGTATCTATTTATCCCACAACTTAGGATGCTTGTTACAATACCCTCGAAGAAAATGAATCATTTTTCTATTGATGACCTTTGTTTTTTCATCGGTCTATAGATGGAAATTTTACTCCTCTTTAGCTTGGTGTCCATCATTCTCCACAAAATTGTCCAATACAATGGATGTGGGTAGTCCAAAATGGATCCATACATGTTGAAATAAAAGATGAGCAGTTTTCTCAATAGAAATCTATTTTTTACATGGCATCATGGCACACATATTTCTAAACCACTACATACATGTAGTTATGACCCTGTTTTGACAAAAGAAACCCCCTACAAAATCCATGGAGATATTCTCCCAAGAATGAGAAGGAACATGGAGTCATCTGTACAACCCCACTTTTATATTGGTGGACTTATAAGTAGAGCACATCACACACCCCTTTACATACTTGGTTACAATTTCTTTCATTCAAGGCAAATAACAAAACCTTTGCAAATTAGCCAAAGTTTTTCCTACCCCAAAATTCCCAAACACAAGAGAAGTGTGAGCTTCTTGAATTACATGGACTCTTTCACTTGTAGGAATACATAACTACATAACTTGCCAAGATGGTAGAGTAACTTGTCGAGCAAATGATAGTTCTCCACTTGTGATCCATGGGTTAGCCTCTCATAAACATCTTGAAAATATTCATTGATATCATTTTGTTCAACATAACTATCATGAGATAAAGAAGCATTCTTCAAAACAATAGATGCAAAAACATGAGGTCTAGATAGCATATATGCCACTTTCTTACTTATACCCTTCTTGTATTTGATTACCAAATGGAATTGTTGAAGGAAACCCATCCACTTGAAGTGAAAATATTGTTACAACTTGGTTTGTGACTGGAGATTATGTAAGGGTTGATGGTCTGTATGTATGATAGTATCCTTCCCTATCAAGTAATGCTTTTGTTTCTTGACACTTTGAACCAAGGAATACAATGTTGAGAAGTGTAGCAAGAAAGTCTAAATTTGACTTTGCCTTGGACAAATTGAGAAAAATTGAATTTCCACATCATCATACGACTTAGAGGCATTTAATTAAGGTGACATGGATCTAGTCACTCAGTTAGCTCATTAAATTCGAGTTAGAGGGCTTGGAGTGCAGTTATGCATGTGTGATTGCTAATTTATAGCAATCCAATTCAGTTGTTTCTAGTTGTATTCAGTTAAAATAGTTTTAATTGTAGATAGAACTAGTTGGAGGTCAGTTGTGTAGTGAGACAGTAGTCTAACTCAATTATCATCCATTTAACTAATCAATCAACCAAAAATTGCTAGTGCATGCAAAGAATTTGAGTTCCCTAGTTGTGGTGGAGATTCCAATGCAGTGTAACATCAATTGTAGACTAGTCTTGAGTGTACAGGTGTTGCATGAAGCCATAGACCAAACCTTTGGAATTGTGCAATCAATTGGAGGAAAATTCCTAAAATATAGGGGCCTAATTCCTCAAGACTTTAGCAAGGAAATAGGGGCTCAATTTGAGGAAGAAATTACAAAGTATAGGCCAGCGCTTCTCCTTTTTCGTAGAGAAAGGTTATTCACTTGAAGGTTGAGCTCAGAGCAAACAAGCAATTGTAATACATTATTTATTCATCTGATTAATGCAAATGGGCTTAAGTGGCTTTTACCAGTCTGTTTCCCCTAGATAAATCTATTCACTTGTGAATGTGATTGATGCATGTTTATGAATGTTGTTCTAAATTGTGAATTAATTTTCGGAGAGTTGTAGAGTAGAATTGTGTCTCCTGATTTAGATTAAATTTCTTGATTAGATGAAATTATATCAACATATTTCTACATGGTATCAGAGCATTATTAGCACTAGAACAAGAATTTTCAAGCTGTTCCTCAGGAGGTTTGAATTTACACCTTCAGTGTAGCGAGATTTCTTCAAGATTGGGGAAATTTCGTTCAATGGTATAAGATTGGAATATGACTTGGAAGGCATCTCAAATTTAATTTCCTAGAAGGACCAAATGGAGGCATTGCTTGATGACAATGTCTTGTAAGAATACATCAAGAAATATGTTGCAAAAATAGTGGAATATGATGCATAGAACCTAGCCTAATGGAATAAATATGTAGCCAAGGCGAGGAGAATAATTCTGGAATGAGTGAGAGACCACATAGTCTCAAATATCCATGGGAAAGAAACTCCTTTCGCAATGTAGAAGGAATTGATAGAGCTATTCAAGAATAGAAGTCACCATAGAAAATTGGCCCTCAACGACAAACTTTGAAACATCAAGATGCAAAATATTGGTACTATTCTACAATGTCTCACCAATGTTACACAAGTTCGATGTGAGCCATGAGGGCTTGGTGTGAATTTTGCAGAAGATGACTTGGTGAACCTAACTCTTCTATGCCTTCCCAAAAGCTGGCATAGCTACTAGGACTCGGTGAATGGGAGGGAGAAATTACCAAATTGGGAACACTTATGGTGTGGTTTGGTATAAGAAGAAATTGGGAAAAATACCAAAGATGGAACTTCATCCAAGGGACAGGATGAATAAAATTTTGCATTGGTTGGAAAGGGCAAGAAGGGAAAAGAGAAGAAATCTCAATCCAAACTAGATTCCATCCAAGGGGGAAAGAAGAAAGACTTGTCCAAAATAAAATGCTTCAATTTTCCTGAATTCGAGCACTATGCCACAAAATGTCCACACAAAAAGTCTAGCAAGAACAACTCAGGAGGAGCAACAGGTGAAGCATTGGCTTCACAGTTCAAGCTAGACTTCACCCTTATCACATGCATGGCTAGCACTATGATGGGAAGTGTGTGGTACTTGGACTTAGGTGCCTCGTTCCACATGACAGGGTGTTGAGAGTTTTTCAATGACCTAGAGGAGAAAGATCTCTAGATGCATATTGAGCTTGGGACGAGGGAAGGTATAGCGCTACCAATATTGGTACAGCAACCTTTAAGAGGGATTCGAGATCCCCTCTTCACCTCAAATATGTCATGTTTATTCGATCCTAAAGAAGAACCTCATCTTTGTAGAAGTTTTGGAAGATTGTGGCTATGATGTAATCTTAAGTAAAGGTAAATCCTTTATGAGGCACATACATATTGGGAAGGTGAAGCAAATCAGGGTTTGTATGAAGAACTTGTATAAACTTGATGTGGAATACTATGTTGCATTAAGTAGTAAGGCAGAAAAAGTGCAGAGTCAAGATGTTATTTAACTCTGACACTGAAGACTTGGTCATTTTCCCCTTGGATCCCTTAAAAGTATGCAGCAAATAACCACTAGCCTCCACATCCCATGATCAAGACAATAAATTACATGCAGTATTGGAGAGAGTCCACTCTGATTTTTTTGGACCCTTCTTGACAG
This sequence comes from Pinus tabuliformis, assembly GCA_031772625.1. Taxonomy (NCBI): domain Eukaryota; kingdom Viridiplantae; phylum Streptophyta; class Pinopsida; order Pinales; family Pinaceae; genus Pinus; species Pinus tabuliformis. The sequence goes on from CM062809.1 coordinate 1,045,172,625, forward strand.
CCTCCACTGACAAACATAAGTACTATGTTATTTGTATTGATTTTAGACTCAAGGAAGTGTTGAATCTTCTTCATGCGGAAGAAGGATGAGACGTTCTCAAAATTTGTAGAATTCAATGAACTAGTTGAAAAAGAGACCAACAAGAAGGTGAAGGATCTCATGAGTGACAATTGAGGTGAGTATGTTTCAAAAGAATTCTTTTTTTTTGTGCAAAATAAGGTATTCAAAGAGAGATCATAGCACCCCACAACCCACAATTTAATGGGGTAGATGAGAGAAAGAATAGGAGCATTGTGGGAGCTGTGAGAGTTATGCTACATGACCAGGCCTTGCCACTACATTTGCGGGCAGAGTCATGTAACACAACAATCTACTTGCAGAACTAGAGTCCTCATAATATTCTTGGTATGATTACACTGGAGGAGGATTTCTGAGGGAGAAATCCAAATGTGTCTCACTTTAGAATTTTTGGAGCCTTTGTTTATTGCCATGTCTCCAAAGATTCAAGGAATAAACTTGAGCTAGCAATAGAGTTGGGAGATTTTGTGGGTTACACTGAAACTCCACATAATTACTAGGTGTACTTACCTTCCCTCATAATGAAAATTTTGCCAAGGGATGTAAATTTTGGTGAGGAGAAAGAAATTATATGCTCTCTTGAGAGGGAGCTTCAAATCCGACCAGAAGAGGAGATTTTATCTCCTTAGGAGGAGCCTTAGGAAGTTGTGGAGCAGCCACAAGTGGAGGATCAGAGAGGAGGCGGAGTGCAGACATCCACTCAAGCATAACCATCCTGAGAAGGTAGAAAAAGAACCAGGGAAACTGGTAGATTGGTGCAGGATGCAAGGGAGAATGTGGGAGCTCCTTAAAATTTTCACAGGAAAAGGAGGTCACCTAAAAGGTACACTAGCTACATGGCTCTAATGATTGAGATTGTAGAGACTGAGCCATCTTCTTTTGAGGAATCAGTTGGAAAACCAATTTGGGTTGATGAAATGGTGGAAGAATATGAATCCATCATGAAGAATAGTGTTTGGGAGGTGGTCCCAAGACTAGTAGATAAATCAGTTGTGGGTTCAATATGGATCTTCAAGGTTAAGCATGCAATATACGGAAGCATAGAGAAGTATAAGGCCATATTTGTGGCCAAGGGATTCTCTCAAGTTGAGGGAATTGACTATGAGGAAACATTTGCTCTCGTAGTAAGGTATTCATCCATTAGATCAATTCTTACATTGGTTGCACAGATGGGGTGGAAAATCCACTAGATGGATATAAAAATAGCATTTATAAATGGTGTTATTGAGGAGGAAGTGTACATAGAGAAACCAAAAGGTTTTGAGACATTTGATTAGAAGTCTCATGTGTGTAGAGTCAAGCGAGCAGTGTACAGTCTCAAACAGGCACCCTGAGCTTGGTACACTCGGATTAATAGTATCTCACTAGATTGGGCTTCACCAAAAGTGAAGTGGATGCAAACCTCTATCATATTTTGGTAGAAGGTAATTTTTTTTTTATAATTTTTTTTATATGTTGATGATTTAATATTGATAGGTGATGAGCAATTGATCAAATCTTATAAGGAGGAGCTTGCAAGGGAATTTGAGATGAAATACATGGGTCTCATGCACTACTTCCTCGAGCTAGAAGTATGTCAAGGTGATGGGGAATTGTTTGTGTCTCAATGCAAGTATGCCACCAAGATACTGCAGAGATTTTGCATGGAGATTTGTAAGCCCATGGAGACACCTCTAGAGACCAACTGGAGGAAGGAGAATGCCACTTCAGGTTGTATCTCTTCAGTTTGCTGGATAATATAAAAGGAAGGATTGATTGTTTCTCCATGGACATAGTCCAAACTGGGTGAACCACGTATATCTGTGTCTCTCTTGTTTTATGTGTTTTCTGTGTTTATATTTCTACAATATTTTATGTGTTCCATTGCTCCGTAATATATAATTTTCTAACAGTATCTTGTGAAGACAAAACCATATATGTGCTATGTAGTCAACCAGTTGATCCAAGCTATGGTTAGGCCAACCAAATCATATTGGAAGGAAGCTAAGCATGTTTTACAGTACCTCAAAGGCACTACCAAGTATGGATAATCATACAAACATACAAAGGAAGTGAAATTTAGTGGCTTCACAGATGCAAACTGGGCAGGGCGTCCATCTAACTGAAAGAGTACATTAGGTGGAATTTTTAATGTTGGATCCATAGCAATTTCCTGGTACAGCAGGAAGGAGAGATCGGTGGCGCTCAGCTCGACAGAAGTTGAATACATGGTTGCAATTCAAGTAGCATGTGAGGTGATCTGGATGAGAAAGATACTTGTGGAACTCTTTGGTCAGGCGAAGGATCCAATCGTGATATATTGTGATAATCATAGTTTCATTAAGCTCTCTACAAATCAAATATTTCATGATCGATCCAAGCACATAGATATCTTGTATCATCATTTACGAGATTGTGTGCGGAGGAGGATAATGTTGCTACAATACATTCTGACAAAGGAATAAGATTTTGACATCTTGACAAAGGCTTTGTCAAGAGGGAAGTTCGAATTCCAAAGGTGAAGGATAGGGGTGGTTCAAAATCCCTTTCTTGCTAAGAGGGAGTGTTGAGAAGTGTAGCAAGAAAGTCTCAATTTGACTTTGCCTTGGTCAAATTGAGAAAATTCGAATTTCCACATCAAAAACAACTTAGAGGTAGTTAACTGAGGTGACATGGCTCTTATCACTCAGTTAGCTTAGTAAATTTTAGTTATAGGGCTTGGATTTTAGTTATGCATGTTCGATTGATAATTTGTATCAATCCAGTTTAGTTATTTCCTGTTGTACTCAATTAAACCAGTTCTAATTGTTGATAGAACTATTTAGAGGTTAGTGGTGTAGTAGGACAATAGTCTAACTCAATGATCATACAGTTAACTAACCAATCAACCAAAAATAGCTAGTGCATGCAGATAATTCAATTTCCCCAGCTGAGGTGGAGACTCCAAGGTAGTGTAACATCAATTTTAGACTAGTCTTGAGTGTATAGGAGTTTCATGTAGTCAGAGATCCAACCTTGGGAATTTCTCAATAAATTGGAGGAAAATTCCTAAAAAATAGGGGCCTAATTCCTTAGGATTTGCGAAAGGAAATAGGGGCTCAAGATGAGGCATAAATTGACTAAGTTTGGGTCATAACTTCTCACTGAGCAGAGAGAAAGGTTCTTCACTTGCAAGTTGAGCTTAGAGTGAGAAATCAATTGCAATACATTCTCTATTCATCTTATTAATGCAAGAAGACTTAAGGGGCTTTGTCCAGTTGGTTTCCCATATATAAATATGTGTACTTGTGTCTATGATTGATGCATGTTTGTGAATGATGTTCTAAATTTTGAATTAATTTCCGCAGAGTAGTAGAGTAGAATTGTGTCTCTTGAATTAGATTAAATTTCTTGAGCATATGAAATTCTATCATCATATTTCTACATGTAATTCTTTGTCATATGTGGGATAGTTAACAACAACTTGAGAGAAAATATTAGGGTGGTAAAAAATAGGCTTACGATGTTGTATCAATATTGCACCCATGGCATATCCACTAGCATCCATCTCGATCTCAAATGGATATTGTAGTTCGTGCAAGACTAATATAGGCGTTGTGTTGATCTTTTCCTTCAATGTGTCGAAAGCCTTTTGTTGCTATCCTCCCCACTGAAAGACTTTATTTACACTCGTCAGGGTATGCAAAGGAGATGCAATCACTAAGAATTTAGCTATGAATCTTCTCCAGTATTCAATTACTCCCAAGAAGCTTCTCACTTTGTCACATTTGTAGGTTTAGGCCATTGTACAATTACATCAACTCTAGAAGGATAAATCTTCAATTGACCTCCTCCAACAATATGATGCAAATACACCAAAGAATTTTTGCCAAATTCACATTTGGACAACATTACATATAATTTCTCCTTTTGCAACGTATCCATTACTTACTTGACATGTATTTCATGATCATCCCCTGTTTTGCTAAAGAGAAGAATGTCATCTAACTATACAAGCATAAACTCATCTAATAATGGTCGAAATATATCATTCACTACACACATGAATGTTATTGGGGCATTGCAAAGCCCAAATGGAATTACCAACCACTCAAATGATTCTTGATTAGTTTCGAAAGTTGTTTTCCACACATCATTTTTTGTAATCTTGATCTAATGGTAACCATTGTGTAAATTCAACTTAGTGAAATAGACAACATTCTTCAACTGGTCAAGAAAATCATATAGATAAGGGAGAGGATATCGGTTTTTCACCATGATCTCGTTGATAACTAGATAATCCATGCACATTCTCCATGTTCTATCTTTCTTCGGCACCAACGCAATTGGTGAACCACATGGGATGAGCTAGGTTTGATGACTCCTTGGTCCAACAAGTCTTGCACTTGCTTCTTGATTCCCTTCATTTCCATAGCTAACATCTTGTACATGTCCACATTTGGAAGAGGGAAATCTTGTTGAAGATAAATACCATGTTGAATTTCCCTCTTGGGAGGCAATCCACCTAGTTCTTGAAAATCTCATTATAGTTACTAACAATATCAACATTTATTTCCTATGAGAAGGATTACAACCTTTGAAAGAATCATATGCGTCAGCATCAGATGCATCATCATCTTTTGTCCGCACAACCATGAGCATACACTTCTTGTTGGAGTTGATGAGCCTGTTCTAATGCCTAAAAAATACTACCTTCCTATCATATAAGTATGGGCTTCCCAAGATAATGCCACAAATTTCAAGTGGGACAATATCTAAATCAATCTCATCTATCAACTTTGAAGCAATAGAAAATTTGAGCCCACACTACTTGGTGACACTAAGTTTTGCATTATCGAACACCCGACCAAGAGGATAGGGTTTTGGATGAGGTCTCATTTCTAAACCAAACTTCTTAACAATTGATTCTGAGATCAAATTAACTTGAGAACCTGGATCAAATAGTGTAGCTAATTTTGTGTGCTTAAATACAAATCTTATATGAAACAATTCGCTTCTTTTTCTTTCATCATATGAGCTTTACTTTGAAACTTGAACTAGCATGAAAGGAACCTTAAACTTGTACACAAATGACTATGATTTGAATATCAGATCACTAGAATCAGAACCTAGCTCTTGTTGCGTTATAGAAACCATCGTCCACTTCCATTTTCCACCAAATTACTTCTTAGGCTTTAATTATGGATGTAGCTTCTAATAGTGCTCCTTTTCATGCCCATGTTTCTTGCAATGAGTGTACTATGACACCATTTATTCTCTGCTTTAGTGCAAGATCACCCATCTTATATACTAGTCTCCATAGTTTCTAATAGGAAAATACTTCTCCTTGAGGGAATCAACAAATTTCCCTAAGTAAGATATATCGCATACATTTCATAATCTTAGACATGATGCACTTAGTGAGTATCCCGCCAATATTCGACATGGGAAGGGCCTTTAGGAGTGAAAAATAATCTTCTTACTATTAGAAAAGTTGTGAATAGAGAAATAATCCTCTATTAGATTTAACTATATCTTGAAAGCTTAGGCATCTATCTTTCCTTCAAATAAATGTATGTCAAAATTAAATTATACCTTTATAAGATTCTCAAATCAACATCATGATTGGATCTATGGATCTATCATTATTGTGTACTTCATCCATCATGGGAGGTTGTTGGGGCCAGTAAGGGGTGTCTCCAAAAAAATTAATTATTTCAAGGCATTTATGTTAGGGCCCGACCCTAACCCCTTTATTAATGTAATAAGCCCAAGAGGCATCGTAAGAGTCATGATTATTTAGTCTAATAAACAAATCCCATAAGCATTGTAAGTGGTTGACCCGTAGTATAAAAAGGGACCACAATTAGTTATAATGGGCCATAGTTAATAAATAAAGCGATTAAATGGAAATATGTAAGGGGCCACGAGTAGTTAGGGTTTTGAGTATCAAGAAACCATATAATGTTGAATATAGTAAGGAAAGGCTTGTCTTATGTTGTGTAATTGAGCTATGCTCTACTAGAGTTTGCCCCCTCAAAGAGGAAAGTGAACAGTATTTTTGCAGATCTTACTAAAATATTTTTGTTGTTCTCATCTCATTGTGTTATTTTTATATGGTATCACTGGCATATTCGCTCTTCTAATATTTTATGCAGGTCAAGCATATTATAAGTGGTATTATAGCATTTTATTAGGCCAACATCACCACCAATTTCAGCAAAAAAAAATTAGGCTAAAGACATTTTTCGATGTCTTTAAACTACAGAGATTTTTATTTATGCACATTAACCTACAGTTGGGGAGGCATACACGTAGGAACTACAAGAGGTGGTCACGTTTGTTTCACTCCCTTGTAACCCCTGTTGGTACCCCTTGACATGTGCACGACTACACTTCCACGTACCTATGGTATATCATAAGCCCCTAAGGTTACCCTGAAACCAAACGCTAGTTAAGTCGTCGGTCGTCGTGTTGCTATAGTACACTAAGAACAGCACTCGGTGAGATTACTTGCACGTACCTGGGTATTCGAGTAGTACGACTAAGGGCACGATCGATCCTCCTTAGTTAGTGCCTTGAAATATTGGTTCGAGTACTATTGTTATGCCCCTAGCATATATCGCAATCTATAGCACCTGACACTCCTTTATTTCCCTAGTTCCCTCTCTTTTGTTGATTGGTCGTCACATCTTGCAGTATCCAAAGGTTGGGGTTTATGTCACAGCAATACAGATCAGATCTTGTTGTATCCTATCATTGGGGTTTCTGTCACAACAGTATAGATCAGATATTGTCATATCTAGCAGTTGGTGGTTCTATCATTGAAATTTTTTCAGTATCTAGACGTTGGTGTTTCTGTCATTGCAGTACAGACTAGTATGACCACCAAATTCCTACACATTTTTTAGGATCAAGACTTTGGGAAACTTTTATCGAAGTAAAAAAACAGAGTCTAGTGGTCCCAAAATTTTGCTTGGAAGTGATCCGAATTTAAACAGGAATGCAAAAAATTACATATATAACCATAAATACAAAGATGCAGCAGAAATAACACTTCATTTCATTAATATCAAATACCGAAGTATGCTTACAAACAAAATGGAAATAATACTAGCTCGAGCGATGGTAGCTTATCTTTGAGGAGAGATGTGGCGGCTACATGCCTCTGAACTATGTAACAATGAGGCTAAAGGGCCTATTTATTATTGAAAAATATGAGAAACCCCTAAACAACCAAAACCCTAACTTCACGAGATGTAACGCCAAGAGTTTGTGAGCCACATTGGAGTTAGTTGGGCAGCCAACTTCCTGAGGTCATTACTTGGTCATATTATCTCTGTTTGGTGTGTATCATACCTTGTTGGAAAGGTCTCTCTGAGTACTACAAGTTTTGCCACAGGCCCCTACCTTCAACTATGGGCCTGTAGCGGACCTCAAAAAAACTTCGTTTAGGGGGTCAAAACTGCTCTGGAAGTTCAAGACCCGAAAAAACTACTAAAAATAGTAATTGTTGAAATAAACAAGGAAACAAATGAAATTGAATGGAGGTCTATGTGGGATAGGTGGGTGGCCACCAATATCCACCTGGATCACTCCTCCCCCTTAGGAAGAAATGATCCCCATTATGTGCAGAGCCTCCATGAGGTGAGGAAACTTCTATTGAACTTGGTCCCTGGTGAGCCACTTGCCTTGGTGCAGGAGTTGGCCAGCTTTAATAACCCGATATAATTAGATCTTTTGTTGCTGAGTGTTCTTGACTTGTCTGTCCATAATCTGATCAGTTGTGGTCTATTCCATGCAGTCTAGATTTAACTTTGTTGGTGTGAGTTGTTATGCAATGTCTGATGTGTCCAACAATGGTGGGAAGTATGGTCAAAGGTGGTCCACATTGAACACTGGGTGAAGGCCAAGAAATGAGGGAATGTTGAGCTCAAAAGTATTGTCTCCCACAGCCTTGGTAATGGCGTAAGGACCATATCGGAGTGGTTTGAGCTTCCGATGGGCTCCGGTAAGGCATTCTTTCTGCAAATGAAACTAGACTTTGTCACCAACCTGAAACTTGTGTGGCACCTAATGTTGATCATGTCATTACTTGTACTTGGAATTTGACTTCTCCAGGATGTCGTGAGCCTACTGGCGAATGTGTTGGATGTGTTTAATAAATTTGGTCACTTTATCAGCCTCAGACATTACATGTGTAGATTATGTCTGCATAGTCACATGAGGCATGGAAACACCAATCGGACACAATGTTTGAAATCATAGACCCACTTGAAAGGGACTACGACTAGTTGAGCTACAGAGAGCTCTATTATAATTGTGTTGCACATATGGAAGACTCTCATCCCAGGTTCATGGATTCTTGGAGTTGTACATGCGGAGTATGCACACTATCATCCTATTGAAAACCTCTATCTAGCCACCAGTCTAGGGTTGGAAGGCAGATGATTTGGTGATCTTGGTATCCAATAGTGTCCAAAGGCTTGACCAGAATGTGCTCAAGACCCTGCTATCCCAATCTAATATAATTGTCTACGGGATTCTAAAATGTACCCATACTCTTTCAAAGAAGAGTTTGGCAGTGTCCTCTGTTGTGATACTCTTCTTGTAGGCCGCCAATTTATCCATCTTAAAAAATCTATCCATGACCACAAATACATAGTCATTACGATGCTTGGTAGAAGGGATGCTATACATATAGTCCATGGATATGGATTCCCATGGTTGGCTGGGAGTAGGAAGAGGAGTGTACAAGCCTTGCTTCTTGATGGTTGGATTGGCGATGGCGCATGCAGTGAAGTATCTGATATATTTCCCAACATCTAGTTGGATTTTGGGCCAATAAAAGTACTTTTGTAGTACAGCCATAGTTTTCTCCACACCAAAGTGTCCTGCTCGCTTGAAGGAACACAAAGGTGGCCCAGGTAGCATAATAATGTGTACTGGAGGTGGAAATTGGGAACTTTCTTGCCAGCTACTAGCTTCTGGTATGTTGAGGCAAACCCTAGATCATTTTTGTATAGTTGAAGCCATCCAGAGGTCTTGTGACCACAAGAGTTGAGAACAATAGTTAGTGTTGCAACTAGGGGCCGGCTGAGGCAGTCTCCAACATGATTGGTGCTGCCCTTTTTGTATTTAATGTTCAAGTGGAATTGTTGCAGATATGTAGACCACTTTTGATGGCGATCATTCTGAAACTTCCCCTGTGTATGTATAAACTGAAGAGGTAGGTGATCGTTGTGGATGACGTCTCCTTCCCCAAAATGTAGTGCTTTCATTATCATCAAGCCTGCATGATGGAATACATTTATTTATCATACGTGGGGTACATCTGAATTGTAACAGAAAGTCTCTCATCATGATAGGCCACTAGATGCCCATGCTGAGTGAGGACTGCACCAATAGCATAGTCTGAGGCGTCTATCTTGATTTTAAATGGCTACTGCAGGTCTGACAGTGTGAGTACCGATGTAGAGCAGAGGTGGTGCTTCAACTCAACGAACGCCTTATGTTGGGAACCAGGAAAACTTTTCTTTCACCCCACCCTTAGTAATATGATCCAGGTGGATATTGGTGGCCACCCACCAATTCTACTTGGACCCCCACCATTGTTTCTATCAGTTTTTCAATTTTCTTATTTGTAGCGCAATTTACTATTTTGGCAGTTTTTCGGGCCCTGAACTTCCGGAGCCATTTTGAGGCCCTAAACGAAATTTTTTGGGAAATTTGGGAGCAACACAAATCACTCATACCAAAGTTGTATTCCTCGAATAGATATTTCTATCAAGGTATTGTGCGCGTCAAATGGAGATCATATGCCAAAGTTACGACCCCAGGAAGTTGATGTACCAATTTACCCAAAACGGGGCCCATAGTTTGGCGCTTCATCTCCTAGGGTTAGGGTTTTGGATGTTCAGGGTTTTCCATTGTTTCTCAACAATAAATAGGCCCTCGATCCTCATTGTCAGACAGTTTAGAGGCAGGTAGTCGCCACATCTCTCCTCAAAGATAAGCTACCATCGCCCGAGCTAGTTTATTTCCATTTCTGTTTTTAAGCATATTTCATTATTTTACATTAATGAAATGAAGTATTATTTTTGTTGTATCTTTGTATTTATGGTTATCTTTGTAATTTGTTGCGTTCTTGCTTAAATCCGTATCATAATCTGACTCAAAGGCCAAGTGATATGGGAGAATCAAAATATGAACCTTCGATAGAAAATTGCAAGGCCCAAAAAACTGCAAAGCTCCATTATAGTGGTCGGGGTTGGCCAATCCAAAATGACTTGGATCTTGGTCGGGTCCACATGCATGCCACGCTCATCTATGATGTAACCTAAGTATTGGACCTGCCTCATGCCAAACATGTATTTCTCCAAGTTGGCACACAGTTTGTGTTGCCAAAGGTTTTGAAGGACCTGTCGAATGTGTTGCAAGTGTTCTTCCCAACTCTTGCTGAAGATGAGGATGTTGTCCAAATAAACCATCATGAATGAGTTAGTGAAGCGCTGCAAGATGACATCCATTATCCTCATAAAAGTAGCAGGGCCATTCGTCAACCCGAAGGGCATAACCAACCATTCAAAAAGGCCTTCCTTGGATTTAAAGGCAAACTTCCATACATCTGTGGGCTCTATTGGAACCTGGTGATAACCAAAATTCAGATCGAACTTACTAAAATAATTGGCCAATCAATCTGTGGGATTGGATACCTGTTCTTGACATTGATTTCTTTTAGTGCCCGATAATCAATGCAGAGCCTCTAGGTCCCATCCTTCTTCTGTACAAGTACAATTGGGCTCCCACAAGGTGAGGAACTTAGTCGGATGTGCCCTTTTTGCAGCAACTCCTAGATTTGCTGCTTGATCTCTTCATTTTCTAGAATGGAGCGGCGATATATCAGCCTAATGGGTAGAGGTGCTTTGTTATGAATATAATTCATAACAAGTAAATAAATGTAAATATTAAATAATCAAATATTGATTATGTTAAATAGTCATTAAGTTAAGGGAAAAGGCATGTCTAAAAGACATGCCCAATCATGAAAGGACACCTGCTTAGGTATATATATGTTGGTCCTCATTGTAACATTCATCACTTGTACATTTTTATATATATTAATAAATTATTATTATAAATACCTCTTGTGTATTTTTACATTCAAGTCAACAAGCTTTCAGTTTTCATGCTTCATGCTTCGGGAGTCATATCAAATGAATGCTTGACCTGACAATGCAAGGGTATCCTTGTGGGTGAGGAGAAGATGTCCATGTATTCTTCCATGATCATATCCACCTGCTTCTGCTGCTTGGAGGAACCCTTCCCGAGGCCATGGATGTGGCTATGACCTTCACCTTATTTTGAGAGCGAATCAGAAAGAAAACAATTTTCCCAGTCTGGGAGATTACCTTACTGCATTGCTTAGTAGAGATCCAAGAGATGGCGGTAGGTGGGGCTACCTCCGGTATCTTGCATAACTTAGTACCCAAATAAATAATAACAGAGAGAGGTCTAGACTCATATACAACATGTTGCTTCCATAAGTATGGTTTTCCTAATAATACATCACATACTTCAAGAGGAGCAACATCACACAGTACCTCATCCATGAAGGGCTTGATGTTGTAGGGAAGGCGACACTATTGGCTGATGTGGAGATCTCATCCTTGGTGAAGCCAATCGATGGTGTACAAATGAGGATTTGTTGTAGTGGGTAGACCCAGCCGCTTCACGACCTCTGCTGAAATGAGGTTCTTTTGGCTCCCGTTGTCGACAATGAACTACAGTAGATAACCATTCACCCACATCTGTGAGTGGAATAGGTTCCCCCCCTCTTTTGTATCTTCAAGCTCAATCTTCTGGATCTTAATGGTAGCCATAGTGGCACTCGGCTTCGCATCAATGATCTGCTTCCCTTTGTCATTCCCATTGTCGGGTTCTAACTAAGAGTCAGAACATGCATTGGACTCAAAAGCCTTCATCTCGGCCACTAGTGACTCCTCGGCCCGACACTCAATTGTGTTGTGAGTGGAGCTCTTATGGAACTCACACCAATTTCCCCTGTCCTTCTTTGTCTTCATGGTGTTGTTCTTTACTTGTGTCTTTTGCGGGTTGTCTTGGGTCTCCCTGCCTTGGCTTTTCCCTTTGCTTTGTGGTTTGGGGGCGCCTTTCCCTTACTTAGGATTCGCAGATCCAAAGTCTTGTTTTTTCTATTTAAGCTTCTACTCAATCTTGACAGTGTTTTGGTATGTCGTGTTGAGCGAGGAGATGTCTAGGAACTCCATCCCATCTTTTATGTACTTGTGTAGGCAGTCGCAATACTTGAGTACCAAATGTTTCTAAAAATCCTTGATACCCAACCTCGTGCGAAGGGTATGAAAAACATTAGTAAACTTTGGCATGTCTTGGTCCCTTCCCTGTCACAGCGTGGTCCACTTTATGTATTTATCCTCATATCTCTTGACAAGGTAGTATTTCTCCTTGATGGCATCCTAGAACGAATCCAAAGTGTGCATGACCGAAAATATTGAGGGCATACTTTCATCCTTCTCCTCACAGTAAATTTCCCACCAGTCCTTGAAGTGGGGGGCGGCTTTGAGAAGAGAAAAAGTAATATTTTCTCAGCTGGAAAAATCATGAACAAAAAAATATCCTTCTGGCAGATTTAAACATTTATCTACGACATCTACATCTATCTGACCCTTAATTATGGGAATGTCAAAGTTAATTTGTACCTTAAAGGGTGTGGTGCTTCCAAAGTAGCTGTTGGAAGTAGATATGTCGCTCTTGGGTAGCCACTAAAGGATCTAGGAAAAGTTGTCCATCATCACTTTCCTTTGTCACTCGAGAGCTTGTTTGAGAAAGATTTTGAGAGGATCTCTTGCCCCCTCATCTTTATTTTCGTCCCCCATGGGATTCCGTCGGGATTTGCGAGGCTGGTCTTGCAAAGGTTCGACCAATTCAAGCCCTAAATCCTTATATCCCAACCTCGTTGGGGACATGCAAAGAAAAACAGAGAAAGAGAAAATCGATCTGATACCACTGATATGAAATTATATAGGAACACAAAAAATTAGAGATATAACCATAAATACAAAGATGCAATAGAAATAACACTTCATTTCATTAATATCAAATACTGAAGTATGCTTACAAACAAAATGGAAATAGACAAGCTCATGCGATGGCAACTTATCTCTAAGAAGATATGTGGTGGCTACATGCCTCTGAACTATGTTACAATGAGGCTCAAAGGCCTATTTATTATTGAAAAACATGAAAAAACCTAAACAACCAAAACCCTAACCACAGGAGATGTAACACCAAGAGTTGGTGGGCCCCATTTGGGTTAGTTGGGCAACCAACTTCCCAGGAGAATAACATATTACCTCTGCTTGAAACGCACAATACCTTATTGGAAAGGACTCTCTGAGTAATGCAAGATTTTATGCAGGCCCATGCCTTTGACTATTGCCCTGAAGAGGACCTTAAAAAAACGACATTAGGGGATCAAAACTACTCCAGAAGTTCAGGACCCGAAACACTGCTAAAAATAGTAAATGCTGAAATAAACAAGGAAAAAAATGAAACTAAATGGAGGTCTAGGTGGGATAGGTGGGTGGCCACCAATATCCACCCAGATCAGGAAGAGACCTAGACCATGTGACTCATGACGGCAAGTTAATCGCAATGATACCATCTGCTAGTAAGCATTTTGTTTTTTCCCTACGATCCAAAATTTTTTAGAACTGTTTGTAAGACATCAAAAGAATCCTTGCATCATTCCCATTATAGCCATACTAATTTGAAGTAAACCAAAATTTTGACATGGGCTAGTGTATGGTAACTTCGAGGGTTATGGAAAGCCTCCAGAAAAAAGTGGATGACATCGAAGCAAACCTCACCACTAAAATCCAAGATTCAATTACACAGGTCCTGGATAACTTCATACCATAACTCAAGGAGAAAACACCCATCGGGAAGGGGGACAAGGTCGATTCCCACCTAGAAGGAGAATCTAGCCACCATCACTATGAGATATATCATAATTTCCATGGGGGTCACCAATATTCTTTCAATAAGACACCCAAGATTGACATGCACAAATTTGATGGTTCTAACCCAACCCAATGACATATCTAAGGAGGAAGTAGTGGAACCCCAAGATACTATAACAGATATTGCAACACCCCCTGAGGAACCAACTATATCTCTATTTTCATTATTAGGCATTTCTTCTCCACAAACGCTTAAAATTAGAGGCTTTATTAAGCATCGACTAGTGGTGGTATTAATTGATAGTGGCAGCACGCATAATTTTCTCCATAAAAGGGTTGTTGAGGCAGTGCATTATTTTGTGAGGGTAGTGTCCAATCTTCAGGTCCTTATAGCATATGGGAGGACCATGAACTATGAAGGTCATTGTGAGAACATAAAGCTCCATATGGGGGACTACCACCTTAAAACACACATGTTTTCCATTAAAATAGGAGGATGTGACATCGTCCTCAGAGCTGAATGGATGCACACACTAGGCCCTATTACCATGGACTTCCAAGAACTATATATGAGCTTCAAACAGAATGGGAACACTCATATGCTTCGTGGGCTCCAGGTAGGCACTCCCACTATCATTAGCTCACATACATGGAGAAGCTTCTAAAAAGGGGACACCATGGGGTAGTTGCTCAATTCAATGCAATTCAAGCTATTGAATCCATCCCTGTTGATATTCATCTAGACATGAAAAATGTGTTGAGTCACCATCAATAAGTGTTTGAAAAACCCAAGGAACTAACCCCCTCTTGAGGTGAGCATGATTATAGCATCCCTTTTATTTTGGGTAGTCATTTTCCTAATGTACAACCCTATAGGTACCCATTTGCACAAAATAATGAAATTGAAAATATTATTAAGGAGCTACTAGAAGTAGGTATGATTCGTCCTAGCACTAGCCCTTATTCTTCGCTTTGGTCATGGCCCTAAAGAAGGATGGGGAATGGCACATGTGTCCCGATTTCAGCACCCTTAATAAGCTCATCATCAAGGAAAAGTTTCCTATTCCAGTCGTTGATGATCTCCTAGATAAACCCTCTGGCACCAAATTATTTACCAAGTTGGATCTTCGTTCGAACTATCACCAAATCATAATGAAAGTACCAAACATCCCCAAGATAGCTTTCAAAACCCATGAAGGTCACTATGAAGTTTTAGTTATGCCCTTTGGTTTTTTTATTTCACCTTCCACCTTTCAAAGTCTCATAAATCACCTTCTCAAGCCATATCTCAGAAAGTTTGCCTTGGTATTTTTTTATGATATACTCTCTACAACAAAACATGGGAAATACATCTTCAACATGTTGACCAAGTCTTGTATACTTCTATAGGAGAATAAATTATTTCTCAAATTGTCCAAGTATTCTTTTGGAATGGAAGAGGTGGAATACCTGGGACACATTTTTAGTTGTGCAAGAGTATGAGTGGGCCCCAAAAATATTCAGGAAATGCAAGATTGGCCACAACCTCGGACCTTGAAAAGTCTAAAGGGATTTTTGGGTCTCATAGGATACTATCGTAAATTTGTCAAAAATTTTGGATGCACTATCGTACCCCTAATGAGTCTTCTCAATAAAAATGCATTCACTTGGACAGACACAACTCAACAGTCCTTCTTGGATCTCAAGCAAGCCATGTCTTCCACCTCAGTTTTGGTTCTTCCAGATTTTACAAAACCCTTTGTGATCGAATGTGATTCCTCAAGTACAAGTATTGGAGCAGTCTTAACGCAAGAAGGTCGACCAATCACCTCCACCAACTAAAGATTAGGTGGCAATAATTTGGGTCAATCCACTTATGAGAAATAAATGATGGTTGTATTACATGCAGTAGAAACTTGGAGACCATACTTACTTGGACTTCATTTCCAGATAAGAACTGGCCACCATAGTCTGAATTATTTCTTAGACTGGCGCTTATCCTCGCCACAACAAAACAAATGGCTTACCAAAATGTTGGGCCTTGAATATGAGATATTCTATAAGAAAAGTCATGACAATGTTGTGGCAGATGATTTATCTCAAAAATATGAGGAAGAAGGTACCCTCTTATCCCTATCTTTCCCC
Organism: Pinus tabuliformis; assembly: GCA_031772625.1. Classification (NCBI taxonomy): domain Eukaryota; kingdom Viridiplantae; phylum Streptophyta; class Pinopsida; order Pinales; family Pinaceae; genus Pinus; species Pinus tabuliformis. The sequence goes on from CM062809.1 coordinate 1,045,188,785, forward strand.
ATCCCATCTAGGATTGAGGAGGCTCGTCATGACTAGTTTTCCCATCCATATCTTTCCTGTCTAATCCAAAGGTTACAAAGGGATCCTAACCCTCTCGCGGGTTACACTTGTCAAGCAAATATTCTTTGATATAAACATCGTGTGGTTCTCTTCCCTAACTCCACTCTCAAACCACACATCCTAGTGGAGTTGCACTCCTCTCCCATTGTAGGACATTCAAGCTATCAAAATACTTATGCTCATGCCCACTGCTCTTTTTTGGGGGAAGGGATGAAACAAGCCATTCTTACATTTGTGGTTGAATGTGATGTATGTAAATGCAACAAAGGGGACATAGTGAAGACACTAGGAACCTTAAAACCAGTATCACTACTTGCTTCTATATGGATGGATGTCTCCATGGACTTCATTATTGGTCTCCCTAAATCAGGAAACAAATCGGTCATCATGGTGGTAGTGATCGACTCTTCAAATAAGCCCATTTTTTTGCCTTAGTGCACCCGTTCACTCTAGCTCTGGTGGCTCGGGTCTTCATGCATCAAATTTTCAAATTGCTTGGCATACCTACCTCTATTGTGTTTAATCAAGATCTTGCATTCATCAGCAATTTCCGATAGGATATTTTCAAGATACATGGCACATAACTCTAAATGAGTACATCTTATCACCCTCAGACAGACGGTCAAATTGAAGCGGTAAACAAATGTTTGGAAACCTACCTATGGTTTTTTTCTTTGGACAGAGAACATCAATGGGTGTAATGGTTACCTTTACCGGAATGGTGGTATAATACTAATTATCATGAAATGACCGAGATCACATCGTATGAGGTGGTGTATGGACAACTCCCACCTTTTCCAACTTCTTATCTTCCAGGATCTTCCAAATTCCAAGAAATGGATAAGTTGCTTCAGAACCAAGCTACTACTCTCGTTCTTCTAAAGGATAATCTCAATGAAGAACAAAACCAAATGAAGCAATAAGCCAACCAAAATCGCTCAGAACTATCTTTTCAAGTGGGTGACCAAGTGATCCTTTGACTCTAGCCTTATAAGAAGATGTCACTCAAAGAAAAGGGATTCCAAAATTTAGCTCCAAAATTTTATGGGCCTTATCAGGTGGTTCAGCAAATTGGCTCCATCGCCTACAAACTAGCAATTTCAACCACTTCCAAATCCACCCCATCTTCCATATCTCCTGTCTCAAGAAAGTCATGGGGCATAATTATAAGGTTCAAACCACCCTTCCTGAATTAGATGAGGAAGGATTTATTTTGCTTCAGCCGAAATAAGTCCTCAATTCCAAGGAACGACATATCCATGACCGCACTATCAAGGAAGTCCTCATCCAGTGGAAAGACACATTACCAGAAGATGTGACATGGGAGTCAACAACTATTCTTCAGAAATTTCTGCAACTTCAGCCATGATGACAAGTCTGTTTCTGAAGGGGGAGGGCATGTTAGGGTCTGACCCTAACCCCTTTATTAATGTAGTAAGCCCAAGAGGCACTGTAAGTGTCATGATTAGTTAGTCTAATAAATAAATCCGTAAGCATTGTAAGTGATTGACCTACATTATAAAAAAGGGACCACAATTAGTTACAACAAGCCATAGTTAATAAATAAATTGGTTAACCCATAATAGGTAAGGGACCACGAGTAGTTAGGGTTTTGGGTTTATATAATTTCAAAGATAGTAAGGAAAGGCTTGTCTTGTGTTGTGTAATTGAGCTCTGCTCTACCGGAGGTTGCCCCTTGAAGAGGCAAGTGAACAATATTTCTGCATATCTTATTAAAATATTTCTATTGTTCACATCTCATTGTGTTATTTTATATGGTATCGCTTGAATATTCGCTCTTCTGATATTTTCTACAGGTCAAGCATATTACAAGTTCTATTTGTAGCCTATCGTTATTAGGGATATACAAAGAAAAGGAGTAGAGAGAAGACTGCTCTAATACCATTGATCCAAATCTTGGGGATGGTATTTGGAGAGGTTTGAATGTTGAGATAAGATTAACTTAACCTAACACTCCAACAAGAATTTCATCAAGGAACTAGTTTTATAGGTATATGGAACATTGACGAAAACCATTAAAGATAACGCCCAATAATGCACAAATAAAATACACCATAAAAATATGAAAGCAAGAAAGATGGGGAAGAAGGATTCTATTATAATGAATCATTACATGTAGTGGGACTAATTTTAAGACCTTTCCTTCTTGACTTAACTCTCTCTCCACTATATTTTTTAGAATAGTGACTTATTGATGGAATCAACTTTAATTAAATTTAACATTGCTAATTACATGTTCATCACACTCTATCCAATAAAAAAAGATGGATTCATAACCTACCCATCCAAACTTTAAATTTTAAAATACCACATTTAACTTTAACCGCACAATTTTAAAGTACCACATTTAACCTTAATGACACAATGAATTTCTAAAACTACTAGTACTCTTTTTCCAATAATGTTGACATTATTAAATTATAAACCATATAATTTTTTTTTAAATTATGTCTTATGTATATATTTTTAAAAATATAATAATATTTTTATAACATTAACCCGAAGCTTTTTTATTTAACAAGTCACATGCTATATGGTTGTTATGCACATCTTCCATTTTTAAGTTATAATTATTCAAAAGCTATATAATGTTAGTGGCAATTTTATAGAAGAATTTGATTTAAAAAAATTAAACCCATACAAAATTAAATTACCACCACTCAATATACTTTTAAAATTTGATGTAAACACGCCCTAGGTTAGCTGAGGTGGAATCTTAGTTTGTATACATGAGGATCAAAGAAACCCATATGATATAACTTGAATAGATGATGGGTTAATAAGTGAATGTTCAAACGAAATCATAATCACTTTGATAATAATGATTAATGGAAGAGAGTATTCTTTTTAGAAGGTTCCCAATAGTACATCGTGATAATTTTATAAAGGTTCCCATCGAGGGTCATGAAAGGACTTCTATCATTCTTACAAGGAGAATATGGACTTGTGTCATCTTAAAATATGGAGAATGTAATTCATAATCTCTCACTTTTATGTTAAAAAGAGTTGCCCATGCAATACTCCTTAATGTCCATTGATAATTCAATATTCCACCAACATCATGATTATTATCTCTATTATCATGCTCAATTCAAATTGCAAGTCGTTTTTTATTGAATACTCTTTCTATCACTATCCATATTCCATTATTTCATTGATATTATTCTCGTTATTTTGTTTAATTTAAACTACAAGTTCATGCAACTCTTCCATGTTTTTTAACATTTATTAATATTATGATTATTATTTAGTTTAGTTTAATAAAAAAATATGTTTCGTTATTTAAAATAATAAAATATATTATTATTTATTTATATATAAATAATAATATGCATTAATGTTGATATAAGATTTTGGTAAAATGTGTGTGGTATTCGTTATTGTGTCTCATGTTTCGAGTGAACACTTTATCTTTCTATAGATTGGTGAAATGTTCACCTGAGTATCGAGCACAATAATGAACACCACACAGAGTTTACCAAAAGCTTACATCAACATCAAGTTAACGACTATGAAAATCTTCATGCTAAAATATTTATTAATATTTTTCTTTGTAAATACATACTAATTCATTATTATTATTCAAAAAAATTATGATATTTAAAATAATTTATTAACGTTTTTAAAAGGTAGATGTTGTTTGGTTTCAAACCATTACTTATTTTGTTATGTGTAAAGAAAACAAGTTCTTAGCCAATTAAAAGTAATTTTAACACTTATTTCATTGAAAAATAGTAATTTAAACCTAAATAGTGTTTACAAGACAACCAATACCCTTTTAAGCATCATTAAAACTATTTCTAATAAAATTATATATTTTTAATAACATTTAACCCCATATATATATACAATTTAACCTTAATCACATGCATGAAAGCACATACTATCTCAGTTACAATTTTAATACTGAGTTAAGGCTTTTGTGATGTGAATAACTTTGATTTAATTCTTATAGATCCATCACAATGTGTTATTTAAGTCTACGTTTCAAGCCAACAAGTATGGCTCATCTTCATAAATCTGACCAGGCCTAATTGAATAAATACATGAGAGATACTAAGGAAGAAACCTAACAAAAAGTAAAAAAATGGATACAAAATCAATGAACGTTAGGTCAAATAAACATTCAAAAAGTAAATTCCAAAAAAATATTAATATAAACCCTAAAGACAATTAATATAACCTGTAATAACTTAAAAATATATATAAAATGAAGGTTAATCGTAGAGGAGACAAATTAGATATAGGCGTAGTCTAAGTAATAGATGAAAAGGTTTTTTGGTCGAAATCTCACAATACAATTTCTAGTGAGATTGTGATTTCTTATTGTTTAAAATACACTTTTGCCTGCACAAATGGATTCACCTTGAAAAACCCTTGAGTCACTCAATATTTGCAAATTAAATAAACCTATGGTTTTTTAAAATTTGTACTGGATTTTAAATAAAATTGACTACAAAAAATATTCAAACAAATAAAACCTAAAAGGAATGTAATGCAGAAGTAATCATTAAAAAAAAAAAAAAAAATCAACCGAAATTAAAAAATAGATAACAAATAAGATCAACAAAGAATTGTAAATACAAGCGAAATGAAAAGAAAGGATTAATTATAGAGGATAAGTATCAAGAGAATCTTCAGGAGGAAGCAAATCTCGAAGTAAGGGTGGGAATCTAGTTCTTGCTGATTTTTCGAATGTCATCTATGTTTAACAAGATTCGACGATGGAGACTCACTCCACTTTATCATGGAGATTTTTAACTTGTAAATAGACTTTGTTACAATAACATGGCTTAGTAATACTACATACCCAAACAACCATAACTCATATTCATATCACATATGAGTTGTTTTTTCTTAATCAATTTAATTAAAAGGATAGAAAAGTTATAAATACTTTTGAGAGGAATCTCATCCTTTTATTTGTAATTACTACCAATAATATTCTAAAATATTTTGTGAAGGTTAAGTCCCTACCATCCACCTAATAATTATTGATTATTAAATTAATTTTTATTTGTTAACAAAAATGAGTAGTTTTGTTATTAAGTCTACACCTCGTTGCAGCAAAATACTCAGGAGATGATTACATGTTTTTTTCATACATTTATTTCTTCAAGGAAGAACTAGAGAAAAATACCAAAATTTCACATTAGAAGATTGCTACTACAAAATATTGACCTACACCATAATAGTGGTAGACATAAATTCTGTCAAACTGACCTAACAACAAACATATTTACATGGGGAATTCATAAACTGAAGGGAGAGTGTTCATTTGTTGGGGGTCTATTAAAATTGATTAACAAATGTCCTGGAAGTTGGATGGGAGAATTGGTTGTGGAGCTCTGATTTTCATCTGTTTCAAACTGCAGTTGAAGCTCATTTAATTGTCTACACAAATTGTCCACTTTGTCTTCCTGAAGGTTGAATTTGGAGCAGAGAGATTGAATTTCTTCTATGAGGAACATAATTGTGTTTAATTGATGATGAACAATCCAATGTAGGTTCAGGATCTCAGTGGGGAGGTACTCAACTTGTTGTGGTTGTTTATTTCCTTTGTCGTTATCACCAACGATGCTAGAGGGGTCCTACCAAAGTTTCATCATGCAAATTACACCAGAATAGAGCCAGTGATCAGGGTGGGCCTATTGTTGGAGGGTCTCGAGCTCAACATAACGGATGTTAGGAGGGTTAGAAATCGGTAAAAAGGCCAAAGGGGCGATTTGGGACAACTAAGAAGCCCCTTGGGGGATTGGAGGGGCACAGGATACTAAGTAGGAGAGTGCCTAAGTGCAATAATAAATTCAACAAGACCAAGGGACCTCCTATGGAAGCCCGAGTTGAGGTTGAATTCCCGACCATAGAGTATGAATTTTAGATCTTTCGATAGGCCTAAAACGACCCACTATGCACCTCATCAAATAAATATGGGTAGAAGGGCATAATTGAGAGAGAATTTGACCTCATGTTCTAGCAAAGAGAACCTCGACACCTAAGAATTTCCTAAACATCTTGAACCACCACCTGGCGACTAGAATTGATACGCCTTTCTCTCTTTAGAGTATTGGTGCAAATAAATACCCTGAGTAGTACCCTAGTCAAAGCTAATGAATATTTTCCTATCAGAGTTATTTTCCCAACTCAGGCCATTAATCCAACCATGCCATAAGATGTACAAGTGCCATGGAGGCCATAGCCAAGATATCTTATCTTTTTCCATCAATTTAACCCCACTACCGAAGCTCCCACACACTGCAAAAATCATCTCACCATTAAATTTCACCACAAACCACCACCTCGAAGCCATTAAAGGTTCAAGTGCAGGACATGAGATTTGGTTACGTCATTGACTATCGAAAACATCTGTTGTATTGCCTACAAAAACCCTCCAAAATTTTGACTTAGCTTCGTTTTGGAGCCTCCTTACCAACCATCCTTAGCAGCATGTCTTGCACTATCCAAGTACATAGGCTTCAGCTGAGTTTCAATGGCTTACCAGCATGTGCTGGTTAACTTGTTTGCCTCCCACACACAGGCTGACATTCCAAACTTAACCATTTTATGGATGAGGTGCTCACCTAGAAAATTGCACAATTCTGGAGGGGAACTAGACTTCCCTCTAGTAATTGCGCAATCGAACTGGGCTACCAGCTGGCTCTAGAAATGCGCAATCTAGCCAGGAAACCTTCCCTCTGGAAAATGTGCAATTCAATCCAACACTGGGCTTCAGCTCAAAAAATGTGCAATTCTGACTGATAGCCAGGGCTTCAGTCCAGAAATTGCGCAATGCAAGAGGGACAGCCAGTCTTGCTCAGCCTAGAAACTGTGCAATTATCTTTCCTAGGCTTGCAGGTTGTTGCATGTGCTTTCAAGTTGACCAGTTCCCCCTAGGACTGAGCAATCTTGATTTGCATACATGGGCTGCTTTCCTCGAAAAGAAAAAAGAAAAAATCATCCCTATATTTTAGGGATCTATTTTTAGCAGTTGGAGGTTACATGCAAAGATCGTTTTAGAAACTTCCCGCCAAGTGTCACTTTTTCCTAGATTTGTGGCATGCGCATCATAAGCCTCATCCTTATCAAACTTATTTATTCGACATTATAGAGTTCATTCCTCACATCAATCTTGGAGCTCTGACATCCCACATCACATCTAGGAGTCTTCGGCACATTCAGCTCAGCTTTTTCCGGGTAAGTCTGCTTTTCATGTCTTTTACTTCTTTTTTGTATGTTTTTGTATTTCTCTTTGTATGAATGTTGTTTGCTTGGTTTTTTTGAACACCTATTTTCATTTTGATGCATGTTAGCTTGTAGAAGCATTGTTTCAGTTTTTCATTGCATCTCACTGTTGTCGCATGCATGACATTGTTTCTGCACTAATGATCATTGTTGCAGCGACTCGCTTCACACACATGCTTGTTCTCCCATTTTCTGAATCCTACACTCACTATTTTCATGCATGATCATTCACTCTTATTTACACTCAGCTTCGCATGCATTCATAACTTTTCATGTTTTCAATCATCCATCGGCAGGTCTAGGATGCCTTGGCCCAGACCTTGCCTTGCCCAGCTAGCAATGCGCACTTTTGAGTGTGGAGGATCTACCTTCCCTCCAGAAACTACGCAAATATGGTTCATCACTAGCCTCCAGGCTTAATTTGCGCAATTCTGGGAGGCAGTGCCTTTTTGGACCCAGAAATTACGCAATGCAGTTGCTGGGTTTGCATGTCATTGCTGACTGAAACTACGTATTGCGCAGTTTCAGTCCTCAGCAGGCCAGCCTAGACTATGCATTGCATAGTTTCAGTAGTCAGTCAACCTCCTGACAGTCCAAACTGTGCCTTGCATAGTTTTGACAGTCAGTCTCCCAGCCTCCAGGTGAAAATTGCGCAATCTTCCCAGTCAGTCACCTAGGTATGTTGCATGACAGTCCTCAAATTTGTTTTGGTTTTTAATTGACAGATTGCTTGCCATTAGTGTTGCTTTGTCTCCAAGTATCACATGTGTGTGTCTGTCTCTTAGTAGTACGGGTTCAATGGCCTCAAAGAGAGCAGGGTCAAAGGACATCGTGGAAAGTACAACTGGAGATGCAGTTGAACAAGTGTCTATGAGATTGCCTATCAAGGAAGACACCAAGTTGTTCATAGACAAAGATATCAAGATGAAATGGCAGGACATCAATGATACATTCTCAGGCACATTTGAGGAAAATCTGGAAGACCGCAAGGTCTATGTCAACATTCACAATATTGGCTTGTAACGGATTGCATGCAGGTATCCTACGTTTCCATGCGCGGACATGATCCACTGGATTGTCTCGCATATTGATCCTGAAACAATGGTGTTTAATAGTGCCAGTGGACCATAGCTTGCTACCTTTAGGGCAAAGGACTTTCAGGTGATGTATCACTTGCCATAGTCGGTGATCACGATGGAGAAACCCTTTAGCAGACCTAGTAGCAGTGAAAACTAAAGAGATATCTTGAAGAGTTGGGCGAATGAGCCATCCAAGTTTAGTACAACACCCAGCTAGGTTTACAAGACAAAGATACTACGGAAGGCATATCAGTACTTGGTCATCTTTGTATGTCGCTTATATGGCCAAGAGAGCACAGAGACCTTCCCACAGAGTTGGGTGATCGCGTTGGACCAACTGGCCAGCAAAGGAAGTCCTTGCAATTGGTCTGACATGTTGGCTCTCAGGTTGAAGGAATAAGTGACAGAATCCCGACATCCGCCCAACGGTGAGCAAGCGAAGATATACATGTTCGCTTACATACTGGATGGAGTCTATGCCCGTCATTAGTTCCCAAGCTTGGGTTGGGCATGGACACCTTAAAAAACCTCTGTGCACACTTATTGCATATTGTTCTCTCAATGCATCTTCCGTGGATTTATCATACAGTTGTCATACCACTTTGTAACCCCCGTATAGAAAATGATATTTGAGCAGGATTCACCTTGCATGTCACAAGCAATGATGGAGGCATTGATCGACATAACATATTAGTATGCCACACCCCTTGGTACCTTCATACGTATGTACAGCGCGGAGAAGGCTTCGCATGTTTTACCAAATTTTTCCATTGACAAGCTCATCATGCAAGAGGTGTCATATCACATCTCGACAGGGTTGTCAACGAGACTGCATAGGAAGAAGAAGGCACCTTGACCCGCTCTTCCTTTGCGGATCAGGTTGTATGAGATTCAGAATCTCAATCATGCTGAGGTCGAGAAGGAGGATTTCAAGAGATTCACCTTTGGCACCGAAAGCTTCAATCCATATGACTTGCATTGCTTGGTGAAGGACCATTGTGCGAGAGTGAAATTTCATTGGATCCACGGGGCGTGTCATTGGCCTGACGAAGACCCATGGAGATACTACTATCACTTCTCCAGGCTCAATGAACCAGTTGGCATAGTTGTAGAGTGGTTAGCAAAGTAGAGGGAAGCATTATCTCAGAGAGTAAAATCATCAGCAGTAGTGGAGGGTAGCAGACCTACCCGTGACAAAGGAAAGAGAAAGGTTGTTGGCAGTGCAGAGGCAAAGAAAAGGTATAAGTTCAAAGAAGACCCACTTGTGATGAAAGAATCTTGGGAGATTGAGGCTAAGAGGCGACATCGCGAAAAGAGGATCATGTAAAGACTAAGAGAGAAATAGAGGATAGAAGAAACAAAAAAGGAGTTGTAGGAGTTGAAGCGGCAACTGTTGGAAATAATACTGAGAGGGGGGGGTGAATCAGTATTATCAGATCAATAAAACTTTTTCATTTCCATACTTAGATACATATACGCTACTTCATTCAAGGGAACCCGCGTGTATACGCAGCTGTGTCTAAAGCAACTAGCGTATATCCAAAATACTTATGATTCAGTTAATCCATTAAATGTTGATCTTTAGTTAGTGCATCAGAACTTCATTAACCATATGAACAGTAAGCAGGTGCAGTAAAAACAGAACAGATCATCACACACATGAACACCATGATATAAGGTGGAAACCCAATGTGGGTGAAAACCACCTGCTGCAATTCGTTTCTATCTTCCTTTATTAAGAAACTTCTTTTACAATGTACTGGTGCAGTCCTTTACCAGCACGCAGGCTACAACCTGCAAAAGGCTGCAACCTTCTCTCGTTCTCCAGACTCTCCTGGAAGGGAGCTCCAACCCCCTTTGCTCTTGTACTAGCTAAGATACTAGTACGTAGGCGTCAGCCTACAATCTTCTCTCCTCCAGGTACCATGTTTCATAGATTTTCAGACTGGATACTCCTGAAGCACAACACATAATCTGAAAGGCCACGTTTCATCCAATTTTCATACTGGACCCATAAATATCATTGAAGCACAAAACAGTCAATACTAGCATCATCAATTTCTGAATCACTGAAACACTGAAACCCTGTCAATAACACAGTCACCAGAACACAAAGCAGACAACAGAAATCTGCCATAACCATCAGATCCATCTGCAACTTCAAATATTATCCTTCATAATGTATACGCTACTACGATGAATGAAACCCGCATACATACGCGCTTTTGCCAAAGACAACCCGCGTACAGATCTAAAAATATTTTCTTATAACTTTGCAGTTGTACCAGACATCAGTCATACTCATAAAATTTATAGAATATTACATGCGTCAGTATGCATATCTAGAATAAGCATCATAAATATAGTTCATTTCAAACCATTTGATCCCGATCTCTCCTTAGATCTTGTTCTCCATCAACCGGTGAGATCCCTCCTTGGCTCAGATCAAGCAATGCATCATCAACCCATAACCTGCATACTGGATCTCATACTTCATCAGATATTCAAGACTTTCTCGATTCACTTGCCTAATGATCTTCTTCTCCTTTTATAGTCTTAGGCCTTGCTCAATACTACGGTCCAAAACCATAATAAATCAATACCAAGAGCCCAATACTTGGGATCAACACACTTGTCGAGATACCATGGTCCAAAATCATAGTTTCAAATACTGAGGACTAACTACCACAGACCAAAAGTAAGCTTTCCGACATGTACGCGCTTTTCCGTGCATAAAACTGCGTGTATACCCTACTTGGTATATAGCGAACCTGCGTATACGCGACTTGGTATATAGTGAACATGCTTGTATACCCTACTTGGTATATAGCGAACCTGCGTATACGCGACTTGGTATATAGTGAACCTGCATGTATACCCTACTTGGTATATAGTGAACCTGCGTATATATATTTTCTCTTCATACTTGTAGTCTGATCATCAATTCCTTGCTGCTATCCTTATGCACTATGATTTGTCATCAGTGTGATTTGCCATCAAGGACAACATTTGTCTCATAATGCCAACAATCTCCCCATTTGGACTTGATGGCAAGGCTAACTTGTCACACTTAGAACTTGATCTTCTTGTTCCTTTGAGCTGTCCTGCATCCCATACATGTAGTCACATCTGTAGATTGATCTAGTTATATGTAAGTGAGATGTTCTTCTATGAGAGGGTTGCCATCAAGTACAACACATGCATTATAATGCCAACAATCTCCCCCTTTGGACTTGATGGCAACAACATCAAATCACTCTCCCCCTTTGACATCAAGGGCAAAGGGTGGACCAAGATATTCTCTTTCCTTGATAAACATTCTGCTGTCCATACTCCCCCTGAGTACCTGCTGAAATCTCCAAATGTTCTCCCCCTTTGTATATGCCAAAGTGTGCCAATCTGTCCATGCTCCCTCTGAGTACATGCCAAGTCTCTGTACTGTTGAAGTTAGCTGTTCATGCTCCCCCTGACTATAAGCAAGGTCTGCAAAAAGATGTTCTACAAGAAAGAACATGACTCTATACATCATAAGAGACCTTCCTAGCACCAAAGACTCATACATACATCCTTCACCCAACCAAGTGGGGATCAACCTCCCAACTAAGTGGGGATACATCAGAAGTTTACATATGACAACCAATTACATTACATCTTCATCCCAGGCATAGTGGGGAAACCAATATAGGCCATTACATGACCTTGACACCATGAAAGAAATACCACAAAAGAGATATATGACATAGAGATGAAATACCAAGACTATGCAAATCATCAATAACTACTATCAGCAGCATCTGTCAATCACTGTATATATCAGCAGTCATGTTCTCCTTCTGATCTTCTTTCTGCAGCTGATCCACCTGAACCAAAAAAAGCTTGAGTACTAGAACCAAGAGCTTCTAAGGTAATGCCAACAATGCATTATTAGAAGATTATCTGCTCCCCCTCAACTTGTGTCATTTGTTAGATCTGGTCATGCATATATCAACAATAAGCATCAAGACATCATCAAGTCAGGATCAAAACGCTTCTAGACATCTTACAAGTATTAAAACATTTCCACACATCCTCAGCATACTGTAACTATTAATCAATAGAGCAGATAATAGACTGAATCATATCAGGTCCTTTTTCTGAGCCTGTCCCCACTGCTTTTCCTCAGACTGACATATACGCGACTTTGCAGTGTATAACTCACATATATACGCGACTTCCCTTTATGGAACTTGCATATGAGATTCAGGATACTGAAGTTTTACACTTTCAGCTCCCTCTGAGTCTGTTATGTCTGTGCTGTGCTGTATCTGAGTACATTGTGCTGTGCCACATCTTTCTGACTGTACTTCCTTCTTCTTCCATATCTTCAAGTGTGATGATGTTTTCTCCTTTTGGTGTGATGTCCATCCTTTGTTCCTGCATTCCTTTGCTATATGTCCAAGTTTGTTACATGCATAACATCTTACATGTTTCATATTCCTCCTGTAGCAATCAACAGCTTTGTGACCAAACATATTGCAAGCAAAGCAATATCCATTAAAGTACCTTGAATGTGATGATCTTTCTGCATGATGGTCTTGAACCCTTCTTCTTCTACATCTGGCAGCAACATGTCCAAGATTATGACATCCATAACATTCAACATTATTCATAGGAGGAGTAAAGGATTTTCTTTGAGGAATTTCTTTCCTTGATTGTTGATGGGGTTGACCTTTCATCTTCTTGTTGATCATTTTAGATTTCTCTTTAGAGTTCCTTGCCTCACCTTGTGAACTAGATTCACCTTCAACAGATTCATGAAAACCAAGACCAGTCTTGATAGCAGGAGACCTTTGACTACTAAGAATATCATCCAAGGCTTTAGTACTATCTTGAAATCTCAATAGTTTATCCTTTTCTTCTAATTTACCTTTCAAGATATTTACCTCAACTTGAACTTGTTCCTCCTTTTCTAGACATTGCTTCTTCATGTCTTCTTCAACTTTCCTTTCTTCTTCCATTTGTTCCCTTAGTTTGAGAATCTCCTTTTCTTGTTCTTCATTCAGATCCTACTGCATTTGACAAACTCGGAAGGCACATTCCAGCTAGGATTTTAAGTTGATGACTTCGTTGTCTTGTTTTTCAATTGCTTGATGTAGATCTTCAATCTGCTTCTTTGATTCTTCAAGATCTCCTTTTAGTGAGAGAATTGTAGCTTCAAGATTTTCATAGTAGCTGGATCTATCTTTGAGCTTCTTGATGGTTGTGCTTCTTTCGTTGACTTCTTTTCTTAATGAAGTCACTTCATGCTGCAATTTTTGACATTGGTCTTCCTTGTCCTTGAGTAGTTTTCTTACCTTGTTCCCTTCTTCTAGCTGGGCCTTTAGTTTGGTCGCTTCTTCTTTGAAGTCACATTCCCTTTTGTTCAATAGATCTTGTTGATCTCTAATTTTGTCTGTCAGCCTTTTAAATTCTGCCTCTATTTGATATCTTTCTTGTTCACCCATAAGAGCAAGTTCAGTAGTTTCACTATCACTTCAATCTCTTTCACACGGAAATATAGCTGGAACATCAGAGGATAACACATTCATACCTGATAATGATTCTGAATCTGAAGAGCTTCTTATGCCTAATCCCCAATCGATTCTCCCACTGTCATAATTCTTCTGAGATGCCTTCCTTTTCTTAGGTGCTTTCTTCTTAAGCTTCTTTCCCATTGTTCCATGGATCTCCTTCAAGTGATCAAGCTTCTATCAAAGGACCTGCTCTGATACCAATTGTTGGAAATAATACTGAGAGGGGGGGTGAATCAGTATTATCAGATCAATAAAACTTTTTCATTTCCATACTTAGATACATACACGCTACTTCATTCAAGGGAACCCGAGTGTATACGCAGATGTGTCTAAAGCAACTAGCGTATATCCAAAATACTTATGATTCAGTTAATCCATTAAATGTTGATCTTTAGTTAGTGCATCAGAACTTCATTAACCATATGAACAGTAAGCAGGTGCAGTAAAAACAGAATAGATCAACACACACAAGAAGCACACATGAACACCATGACATAAGGTGGAAACCCAATGTGGGTGAAAGCCACCTGCTGCAATTCGTTTCTATCTTTCTTTATTAAGAAAATTCTTTTACAATGTACGGGTGCAGTCCTTTACCAGCACGCAGGCTACAACCTGCAGAAGGCTGCAACCTTCTCTCGTTCTCCAGACTCTCCTGGAAGGGAGCTCCAACCCCCTTTGCTCTTGTACTAGCTAAGATACTAGTACGTAGGCGTCGGCCTACAATCTTCTCTCCTCCAGGTACCACGTTTCATAAATTTTCAAACTGGATACTCCTGAAGCACAACACATAATCTGAAAGGCCACGTTTCATCCAATTTTCATACTGGACCCATAAATATCATTGAAGCACCAAACAGTCAATACTAGCATCATCAATTTCTGAATCACTGAAACACTGAAACCCTGTCAATAACATAGTCACCAGAACACAGAGCAGACAACAGAACTCTGCCATAACCATCAGATCCATCTGCAACTTCAAATATTATCCTTCATAATGTATACGCTACTACGATGAATCAAACCCGCGTACATACGCGCTTTTGCCAAAGACAACCCGCGTACAGATCTAAAAATATTTTCTTATAACTTTGCAGTTGTACCAGATATCAGTCATACTCATAACATTTATAGAATATTACATGCGTCAGTATGCAGATCTAGAATAAGCATCATAAAGATAGTTCATTTCAAACCATTTGATCCCGATCTCTCCTTAGATCTTGTTCTCCATCAACCGGTGAGATCCCTCCTTAGCTCAGATCAAGCAATGCATCATCAACCCATAACCTGCATACTGGATCTCATACTTCATCAGATATTCAAGACTTTCTCGATGCACTTGCCTAATGATCTTCTTCTCCTTTTATAGTCTTAGGCCTTGCTCAATACCACGGTCCAAAACCATAATAAATCAATACCAAGAGCCCAATACTTGGGATCAACACACTTGTCGAGATACCATGGTCCAAAATCATAGGTTCAAATACCGAGGACTAACTACCACGGACCAAAAGTAAGCTTTCCAACATGTACGCGCTTTTCCGTGCATAAAACTGCGTGTATACCCTACTTGGTATATAGCGAACCTGCGTATACGCGACTTGGTATATAGTGAACCTGCTTGTATACCCTACTTGGTATATAGCGAACCTGCGTATACGCGAATTGGTATATAGTGAACCTACGTGTATACCCTACTTGGTATATAGTGAACCTGCGTATATATATTTTCTCTTCATACTTGTAGTCTGATCATCAATTCCTTGCTACTATCCTTCTGCGCTATGATTTGTCATCAGCGTGATTTGCCATCAAGGACAACACTTGTCTCATAATGCCAACAGCAACTCCGAGAAAAATAGGAGGTGCAGCATGCACATATTGATTAAATTGCACCCATACGGGTTATAGACTCATCCAAGCCGCTGGGAGAGAGAAGACAAGGTGAGAAGTCACAGGAGCAGGACTTATCTCAAGAGATTGAACAGATGATAGAGAAGATGGATATGGATATGGTTTAGCTAGAGTCAGATCAGGATATTGACCTCATGCCTCAGAACCAAGAGGTCACCCCACTGGCTTCACCAGATCTGGAAGTAGAGCAAGTCCCAAGTGATCAAGGAGACACAAAGATCCTTGAAGGCAATCCAGAGGCGGAAATGCACAACATATCTTTCAGTGATTCACAACATAGAGTTGTGTAGTCGCGCAGAGTGCCTACTCCGGATGTCCACATATCTCCTGCATAATTTGAAGAATGAGTGATCATATCCGATGTGCGCAAGCATCCAACAACATTGGTCGATGCTACTAGAGAATATACCAAAGCCACCAGCTTGAGTGTTCGATTCTTAATAGCAGAGAATGAGTGCATGGCTAAGGAGTTACAAGCGGCCAAGCAGGGAGGAGAAGAGGTTACAACATACGCCAGAGTAGAGTTGAGGAGAGCAATACTAGATGAATTATTGTCTCTTGAAGCAGTCATGCGGACGTTGTATTCTATATTTGTCACCATGCATAAGTCAGTTGTCCATCTCAATGGTTGGCAGTAGGGCTATGCTATGAGAGAATGCATCTTGTAAAATCTGCACACTTTTGTCGATCGCATGAAAACATGGACAATGAGGTACAAAGGAGCCCCATTGTATTGGCCGAAGATGATGAAGCCAAAGGCGATAGAGTTGAAGGCACGCATCCAGAGTCATATCGAGAACTATGAGGAACTCCCACAGCTTATTACCAGTTTGCAAGCTTCACATGCATAGGTGTTTAGAAGCATGGATGTTATTGTGCAAACGCATGCAATCCCATCCATTGGCACACTCACCGAGGCGAAGTCAAAGAACCAAGTTCGATTGGAGCTGGACATGTACTTTGAAGATTTGATGCACTAACCACCAGCACAGACTTGGAGACCAGTGCAAACAATATGCATCAATATGTTTCTAGTCCAACTACACTCAAGACTATGACGTGCGTGTTATCAGATGAGTTGGGCATAGGTGCCAAATCAGTGTACCCAGATGCAATGGAGGCAAGAGTGTGCTTTCAATCGGATGTCACCATTGAGCACACAGACACCATAACAGACTACCAAGCTTGGCATAAATTCGCCACCGTCGATCATCGTGATATCTTGCACGGCTTACTCAAGCCTATTTTCTCTCACATGGGTACATGTGCAGATTTTAATGTAACATCTTGTAAAAGTGAAAGACCAAGTGTCGATAGTAGAGTGTAACAGTCATGTAGTAGTTGAAGAGTCATGAGGGTAGGTGAAGAGTCACAAAGGCGAATGTCAAGGGTCACGCCACCCTTTGCTCTTTATAGAACCTCATAACTCATTGTACACACTTTTGGGAGCAAAGCTTCCTATAGGTGTATCTTAGAGAAAGCTTGGAGTGTATCGTAACGAGCCTTGGCTTCTCCATAGTGTAGAGCTAGTATATCTCTTTGGAGGAGCAGGTGGTAGTGACTCTAACGTTCTGTTGTCGGGACTAGTGATTGGTCATAGTTGTATGTCTGATTGGATCTTTCACTTTCTTAATATAACAAAGCCAGCACATTTCATGCATATGTTGTTATTATATTTCAACTATCTTGGTTACTCTAATGATATATGTAGTTGTTGTTTATGCATATATGTATGGACTTTTCTATATATGTTTGTATGAATCTTAGCAGGATGTGTTGTTGGTTTAACCATAGCTTTGGATCGTTGGCTAACCTGCTTTCCAGCTTGTGATGTATCTCTTCTCGTGTGTTCCGTTTCAAGCTGCGTGTTGTCACAGGTTTCTAAGGGGCACACTCATTCCCCCACCCATGTGTTAGAGCCATTCATGCACCTTTCTTGACTTGCTACACATGTCACACCCTTTCTACCAAAAAGGACATCTTACTCACCTCTGCGCGCAACCGCAATCAAGGTGATACCGTACTACCCACTGCTGGGACTCCTACACCAAACGGTCTGAGGACTAGTTGGGACTTCTTACGAGGGAGATCTCCTAACATGTTGATGGGTCCAGCACCGTCAACAACACCATGCACATGTGAATTCAAAGAGGGACAAGTCACCACATGGCACGCTTGCAACGCATCTGCCACTTCACCTTTGATAATTGGTACATAAAATGGGTCGTGAGCTATATGGGAGGGATCCATGTGAGGGGGGGGGGGGGGGGGGTATTAAAAGGGAATTCTTTGGTCCTTATATAATCTCCATAGGAATGACTATGAGGTTCTAAATTATGATTGGTGAGCGATGAGAAGGGATATATTAAGGGATGTGTCTCCATCCTAATAATTTGTTGATGTTAGTTTGAACTTAATTCAAAAGACAAGCATGGTTTTCCCAGGCATCTACTTACTTATTTTGACTTCTTAAGATATGGAAGAAGGAATTGAGTTGGAAGTCGCCAAGGGCTCCCAAAATTCTATGAAGTGGCAACTTTAATTATTGCCCTTGGGATAAGAACCTTTGAGAAAGTATTGGATGGTTAGAAGAGAGTCTCCTAGAATTAGAAGTTTAGTAATATCCATTTATTTTTCTATATTTAGCCATATCATAAGACCATATATTTTCACTTGGTTGTTCGTCCTCTTGCCCAGCCCAAGGAGCACTTAAGTGCTAAAGTTCGATCAGAAATTATGATAACCCCTCCCCCTCCTGCCACCCCTTTAAATTAAATTTTTAACAAGTCTATCAAATTAAATAATTTTATAACAATTCATATGTAATTTATATGTGGCCTAGTTTAACTAATAGATGAAATAGTTATTTTGGCCAGAATCCAACAATATAATTTCGAGCAAGATTATGGTTTCTTGTTATTTGAAATGCATAAATGGATTTAACACCCTAAAAGACCCCTGAGCCACCCAAACTTCACAAATTAAAAAACTTAAACCTGTGATTTTTAAAAATGATGCAGGGGCATCTGAACTTCCAAGTCATTTTTTATTTTTATTTTGTAAAGTTAGGCATTCTTCATTCCAGCAAACAACAAAATTACAGCAAACTAGAGTTCAGGTGGCAAGTCTGCCCGTAGGAAACCAGACCGCCACCTTTCGGCCTTAAAACCTGACCAAAATTTAAAAATGTTATGTTCCTTCTTCCTGTCATAACCATTGTTTCGCCCATTAAAATCTAGGCTAATGACATTAATATAACTCGACACCCAGATACAGTTTGGATTCATCAACAAAATAAACAAAAGAAGAAACGACACAGCTAATCTTCGTCCGACAAGTTACCCGGGGCATGCTTAGGGTCGCTAGCCACCGGCTTCAAGATCTTTTTCTCTATGGCCCATTTGAGTTCCAGCACCAATTGCTCCATGTCCTTTAGCAGCAGGTGGTTTCTGGCTGCCTGGACTTGGACAGTCGTGATCTCTTTCAGGAGAACGTTCTTTATGTTGGCCGATTCTTTCGTCAGTTGGCGTTTGAGGAGATCCTCTGCCTGTTTGCGTTCTTCATCCTCCTCTTCTCGAACAGCCTGGTTTACCTCCATTGCCCGGCTAACCACGTGTTTCATGATCCAGTACAACTGGAGTGTTTTATTAAACAATGTGTTCCTGCCTCTTGAGGTGCCTGGGTCTGTGATCACTGCCCAATCCTCGCGGGGGATCTCTTGGTTCACATTGATTTCCCTCGGCTCGCGCTCCCACTCATGGATTAGAGAGTGGACCTCAGGGGAAATGCCAGTCATGTATCCATCTATCAGGTGAAGGAGCTTGTCAATGTCAGGCTTCCTACCCCTTTTGTTCGAATGGCTACTAGAGCCATCTTCCCTCTTCTTGGCAGTATTTCTCTTCCTTGGAGCCATCTTACTACTGACCGGGGGCTTGGGAATTGAGGAAGGTTTTCAACCTGTCACAGCAGAAAACCACAGGTCAGTGCGAGAGAGATGGAGAACAATCAAGGCCTGTTCATTTGAAGCAGCATGCTCAGCATGGATGGATGCTTGAGTTCTTGTAGCAACACCATACCGGGCGCGACGGCTAAAGACCCACCACCTTCTCACAGGAGCCCGGAGAGACCCCCACCCGACGAAGTGGTGAAACCTGATGGCCTTAGCCAGCAGGGAAGAAT
Source organism: Pinus tabuliformis (assembly GCA_031772625.1). Lineage (NCBI taxonomy): Eukaryota > Viridiplantae > Streptophyta > Pinopsida > Pinales > Pinaceae > Pinus > Pinus tabuliformis. The sequence continues at coordinate 1,045,208,838 of CM062809.1, forward strand.
AGCAATCGTGGTGGAGACCACGGAAGAAGGCCCGGGAGCAGAGAAGACTAGGGAGCAGAGCAAGACCTGACAAAGCCCCCCACACAGCCTGACTCTCAGAACAGGGCCCAGAACTAGTATGGAGCCAATCTTCCCCATCGCGGGCGGAGGGGCTGAGAAAAAAAAGAGTACCCAGAGGGCCATTTTCAACGCTACAACTAGATTCTGCGCCAAAGGGCAGATCATTTCGGGCCAGGCAAAGAGAACGGAGAAACAAGCATGCATAATGTCTGAAGGACGAAGACGATGGGAAACATACCACATTTTCTTGCCGAAGTCGAGGAGGAGGGCTGGTCACAGAGTCGAGCAGGCACCTTTCTGCTCTTTGTCATCGTTCTTACCAAACTGAATGGGCCTTCCATCTATTTCCTTGGGCTTATTAACTCGTTGTCCTGTCAACCAGGCCTCCACTTGGCCGTTTATTTTTCCGTCAGGCATTCCGGCCTCCCTATCTCGGGAAGTGGTGAGACTTGACCTTCCCGCTTTATGCGTCATTATTCTGATATCCTACCAGATGCTCTTGCCGTAGCCTTCCTGTACTCCTGATGTCACCTGTCGTCCTTCCTCTGTCCATTATACCGAGTTCCGTAGCTGGATCCAGATCCTTCCTTAATGCTGTCTCAGTTCGCACGTCTTCTCCGTCCCTTTGACCAAACCTATCATGCCCCGTCACCTGCCCGATTTGATCATGCCTTTCTCCTCTACCTATTCCCACAGATGTGCTGTCCATTCCCAACTGTTACAGATTTTCTCTGCCTCCACTGCGAGCCACCTGATCCTAACCGTCCATCCCTATCATGCCTTTACCACCTTTATCAACGTCAATCAAATGTTGAAGTCAAGAATTCTCCTCCGGGTGCAGTTTAGGCAGACCTTCGCTGTCGATTTCTATGCCTCGATTCCTGCAGCCCCAATTCGCAAGCTAATCTGCCGGCTTGTTACCTACACGCCTGGTGTGAGTCAGGAGGATGTAGTCTATTCTGGGTAGAAGCTTCCCAATTTCACTGACGAGCCAAGATGTTCTCGAGCTTTTGCCGATTTTCTCCACCAGTTGTTTCTGTTGGAGCTTCCTAACCATGTCGATCACCAGCTTCAATTCACCCTCGATTTGGAGGCACTTGAAATTGACCCGTAGAGCAATATTTCCAGGCCCAGTTTCAGGGCATGCAGCTCGGCTTCATTATTTGAGGCTTCTCTGCAATCCATTGCGAAGGTTCTTAGAGTTTTGTCCCCGGCATCTCTGAAGACTCCCCCAATGCCAACCTCTCCTAGGTTGTGTTTTGCAGCGCCGTCGAAGTTTAGCTTTATGAATCCCTGTGGGGGTTGTTGGTACTGGTTGCTTTCAGCCACTACTTTGGTCTGTTCTTTTCGTGGAACTCCCCCATTTGCCATACTCTGGCTGACCTCTAGTCGTTTCAAGATTGCCTCCTTCGTTGTCGAAGCCTGCCAGTCTTCGTCCTTCCAGCTTTCCGTTAGGATTGTTTCCCGAGTGTTTCTAATGGTTTCTTCCCGGATTGTTGCGGGGGTTCGGGTTTTTGCCTTGAAAATTGCCCCATTTCGTGCTTTCCAGATATTCCAGAGTAGGAACCTGGCGAAAAGGAGCCAGGCGTGATTGACCACTGGATTCTGGTAAGGATTTCTCAGCCAATTGACTATGGTGCTTACGATGTTTTGATGGTTTCTATGATGGCGTTCAAACAAATTATGGTGGCTTTACCACAGGGAGATGCTGACAGAGCAGCGATTCATCAAGTGTTCCATGGTTTCCTCTTGGGAGATGCAGAGGGCACAGCGGGATGGGCCTTGGCTTCCCTTCCTTAGAATCTGGTCCCAGGTAAGTGCTCTGCCGTGAAGAATGGTCCAGATGAAGAAAGAGACTTTAGGCCAGTGCTTGATTTTCCAAAGGTTTTTCCATTGATTTGTTTCTAGTTGATGATTTTGGTTGATTTTGAGGTAGTAGGCTTTTGCTATTGTGAAATTTCCTTGAATTCGTTTACCCCATCTGAGGATGTCAGACCCTGTTTTCCTTGCTATTTTCCGAGATGCCATCTCTGTATAGTAATCTTGCCATCTTTTGGTTTCTGGTGCTCCTTCCCAGTCCTCTTTGTGTTTCCAATTGCGCCAGTATCCTTCCTCATCTGGCTTCCAGAAATTGCCAATAGTTGAAGCCCCAGTCTGGGACGAGAAGGCTAGAATGGCATGGAGGTTGTCTTTTTGTATAAGGCGGTCACATTGCTGCCAAGATTCCTCCCAGAATCTGGCTTTGTCTCCTGCTCGTATTTCCCAAAAACTGTGATCCCTTATCAGGTCTCTGCTACCTCTCGCCAGGTTCCAGATTGCAGCGCCTCTGGTCTTTGTCGTACTTCTCAGTCTTTCTTCGGTTTCCCCTGCCGCATCGTATTTTCTTTCCCATATCACCTTCCAAAGGTCGGGGCCGCCCTGAAGCCACCTCCACCAGAGCTTTGCGCCCATGATTTGGTTGAGGATGAAGGGGTCGCAAAGCCCTAAACCACCGTCTTTGGGGAGCCGGCTAAGCCACTCCCATGAGATTAGGGCCCACTTTCTTGTTTTTCTAGTCCCCTGCCAGAGGAAGTTTTTGAACAGGGTTACCAGCTTTTGTCTAGCAGTCTTAGGGATAGCTTGGCATGAGAGCTGGTAGTTTGGGATGGCCTGCAGAACTGCTTTCAAGAGATTTATCCGACTTGGGGCATTCAACGAGCGATGGGTCCATTTCTCCATTTTATTTCGGATTTTTTTAATTAGTAGATCCCAGTTGGTCGACCGGAATTGATGCTCATGCAGCATAATGCCCAGGTATTTTGAAGGGAAGGTTCCCTTGTTGAAGCCTAGAGTATGTGCCAGGAATCTTTGGGTAGCCAGCGAGGTGTTGAAGAAGAACACTTCCGATTTGTCCTTGTTAATCTCCATTCTAGAGGCTTTGCTGAATTGAGATAAGGATTTGATAATTCTTTGGGCCTCCTTCAGGGTGGCTTGACCATATAGCATCACATCGTCAACGAATTGCTGGTGCGAGACCAAGATGTCGTCTCCGTAGATTCGTAGGCCTTTTATCTGTTCCCTGGAGACCTGAGCCTTGACCAATCTGCCTAGACCTTCTGCAGCTAGGATGAAGAGGAAGGGAGACAGGGGCTCTCCCTGCCTGAGCCCATGGGAGGGAGTGAAGGCTTCAGAGGGGCAACCATTTTGCAGAATTGACATGACTGGAGTGCCAACCATATACAGGATCCAATTTATCCATCTTTGGTCAAATCCATAGGCTTTAAGGATGCCTGCTAGATATTTCCAGCTAAGCCGGTCAAACGCCTTGGCCAGGTCCAGTTTGATAAGCATGCCAGGGGCACGGGAGCTTTTCAAGGAGTGGATCACTTCCTGGGCCACTATGATGCCATCGGTGATCTGTCGTCCTTTGACAAAGCCAGTTTGCTCTGGGGCAATGAGATGTGGCAGGATCGGCTTGACCCTGTTTACCATGATAGTTGCAAGGATTTTGTAGACAACGTTACAAAGGGAAATGGGCCTGAAACCCTGCGGTTCATCCGAGCAGCCATTCTTCGGGATCAGAGCCAGGAAGGTGGCATTCAAGCCCTGGTGCATGCGCTTGGAGCACCTGGATTCCTCCACAAGATCTAGCAGATCATTCCCCATGAAGCTCCAAGTCGCCTGATAAAATTCAATGGTGAAGCCGTCGGGGCCCGGGGCCTTATTTTTTGACATTTTGCTGATTGTCTCCTCAAGTTCCTCCTTGGTGATTACCCTGAGAAGGGCCAGGTTTTGATCTCTAGAGACTTTCTTAGGAATAAGGTGGCAGATTTTGTCTATGTCCTCAGATCGGTTGACATTTGGTTCAGAGAGAATTCCTTTGAAGTGCTCCACCAAGAGATGTTCTATTTCAGCCTGCTGAGTCACTCTGTTTCCCTCCTTGTCTTTCAAGGAGAATATTCTGTTGTGTTGGTGATGGTTCAGCATGGCCTTGTGGAAGAACTTGGAGTTTTTTTCTTCTTCTTTTAGCCATTGGATCCGGGATTTCTGCTTCCACGGGATTTCCTCCTGTTTTCGCCTTTCCTCCAATTGGATGATTACTCTGCCTTCCTCCTCGGCCAGATCTTGACTTCGTCCATCCGAGATGATTTGCTGCTGGATTCTTTCTAATATGGTGGATTTTGCCTTGCTCCTGCTGGATGTTGCCGAATTCTTCCCTGTTCCACTTCTTGATTTTTCTCTTGATTTCTTTGAGTCTTAGCTGGAATGAGTGCATTTTACTGCGGCCTTCCTTTCCATTTTTGTTGTCCTGCCACCAGCCTCTTATTTTGTCTAGGAAGTCAGGGGCACGAAGCCAGAAGGACTCGAACCGGAAGGGTCTCTTTTTGTTCTGGTCATTTAAGGCTATTTCCAGTTTTATTAGCCAGTGGTCCGACCCTGTTGAGGGTAGGATAGAGGCCTCATAGAAGATATCCAGCCCAATGATGTGCTCTGAGATGAGGAATCTGTCTAATCTTGAAGCGATCTGTTTAGATCCGCCTCTTCTGTTATTCCAGGTGAATTTCCCGTTTATGGTTGGGATATCAACCACCCTTAATTATGTCTGCACTTCTCTGAATCTTTCCATTTTCGGGCCTTCTCTGCTTATTCTACCTCTTTTCTCTTCTCGAGAAGTGATTAGGTTGAAGTCGCCTGCTAGGATCCATCTCTGCTCCTGGTGCATACTTCGAAGCTTGGTCAGCTGATTGAGAAACAGGTCTCTATCTGCACGGGTTTGGGGTCCATAGACAGCCGAGATTACCACCCCTTCGCTTTGTCCTATTAGTCTGAATCTCCCCGTGAGGATTCGAGGCATTCCTATCCACCAGTCAATTAGGACTTCTGCTGGGTTCCAGAGAATTGCTATCCCTCCTACACTCCCTTTGGCATCTATAGTTACTTGTTCGTATCTCGGTTTTATTTTATTGAGAATTTCCTCCATTTTCTGACCTGGGATTTTAGTTTCTTGGAGTAGCATAATCTGAGGTTTGTCTTGTTTGAGTCTTGCTGCCAAATGTCTCTGTTTTCCTTTGCTATTTAAGCCTCTAATATTCCACGATGTCAAAATCATTGGTTAACTTGGGATAGGTTTTGAAACACCGCTGATAGTGGGACCACTCTCCCAGTATTGACTAACATTTCTCCCATGAGCTGGATGGAATCCTTGAGGTTTTTTCTTCCTCTTTTTTTCCCCCCTTTTGCTATGTCCATTCTGATCTGGTCTACTTTCCTTTCGAGTCTCTTGGTCTTCTTCTGGTGATGCTTTGCCTTTTTCTAGTTTGGTTTTATATTGTTGGAAGGTTTCAGTATACAGCCTCTTTTGTTCTTCTGGAATAAACCTCTCATCCAGGTTCTTCCATTCATTCAGCCGTTTTCTCAATACTTCCTCTTCCTGGCTTAGGTCCTCCCTACTGGTCTCCTGTTCTATCTCCATCTGTTCAGTTTGTTCGTCTGTTTCCTTATCTTTTTCTAGTGTCTCACTCAGGGCTTTCCTTTTATCTAGGTTTCTTTCGCGGGTCTCACTGCAGTCCGAGCCTTTATCCTCCTGATTTTCCATGGGTTGATCTTCCTCATCTTCCTCTACCTCCAGTATTGCAAAACTATTTGTATTCACTGTGACAGATTGTTTTCCGTTCTAATATTTCTGGGGGGGGTCCTTGTTGGCTTTCCTTTTGTTTCTCACCTCTTGGAATTCCTCCTGGTCTTGCTCTTTATTTTTTCAGGGGCCCTCTACTTTCTTCTTCCTCCCTGGTTATCAGACATTCCCTTGTTAGGTGGCCGTGGGTATGGCACCAGCGACACCTAAATGGGATGTGTTCATAATCTATGTTCTGCTACCAAACTTCTTCATGATATTCAAGCTCTATTGTGTCAGGGATGGGGTTTACAAGGTTCATGTAAACACAGATCCTGGCATACGAGGTGTATCTACCTTTCTTTTTTGTTTCTGTTATTTTCACAAAGCTTCCTATTGAGTTTCCTATCCCTTCTAAGGTGTCCGGGTCCCAAAAGTCTATGGGGAGCCCAAATAAGCAGACCCAGACAGGCGCAGCCAGAAAGGTTTCTTTGTCAGGGTTATAGCAATCTTCCCAGAAACGCATGAACAGACCGGCATTATAATAGAAATACGGGCCATTTTCAAATACCTTTTCTCTATCTTGCAGGTTAAAGAAGATTACCGTAAAGAAGCCTTTCGCTCCCAGCTTGAGCTCGATGTGGCCTTGGGGCTGCCATTTTTGCTGAATCCACTTGGTGAGGTCTCTTTCCGACGGCCAGACTCCTACGAACTTGCAGATGAGGGCGTGATCCCTCATATAGCTTCTGTACTTTTCCAGTTTGTTTGCTGGGATCACATATCTGGGTTTCTCCACTATACATGGCAGGCACTTTCCTCTGCGTCCTGTTTGCCAGGTAGTTCCTAGCACCGGGCTCGTGTTCTTCCGTTCCTCTGTCTCCTGACTGCGATGTCCGTCTCCTGCCACCATATCTCGGTAGGAGGGGATCTCTCCCCTCCTGACATTTTCTCTCATACCTTTGTTGCTTTGGCCGCTGACAGTTCCTGCTGGACTGGGTTGTTGATGGTCTTCCTCACTTCCTTCGCTTTGCTCCTAGGTTTTCACCTCCTTGCCACCATTAGGGTTTGAGTTGCAGAACTTCCAAGTCATTTTTGAAAAATCAAGGCTTTTTGGAGATAAAGCTCCAAAATGGGCTTCAACATTTAAAAATAATTATAATTCTTCGCTTGTAAATATTCTTAGCTTATTTAATTATTATAGAATGGTTTTAGAAAAGATATGGATAGGAGAGAGATTTTCCATAAGGAAAAAGTTAATTCACTGAGAGATTTCGTGAATAAATCATGAGAGCTTTGTGGAATAAATCATGAGAGATTTAGGGAATAAATCATGGAGTGATTTATGGATGTAGAAAAATCTATTTTTCTTGGAACTTTGTATTTAATCATTTAAGCCTACGGGCAAATCTAATGGCCAAATGAATGTGAAATCAGGCCACAGAGAGTGAATAGAGAGAAACTATGTTTTTGAGTATTCACATGTACAGGATTTGTTGAATGAAGTGGATCGAAAGCATCCTTATGTTCATGATTATCTTTGTGTGCTTGCGAATGAAGAATTCCATCATCTGTGTATAATCTGGAATTGAGGGAGAGGAAAATGTTTTGTGCATGTGTATTTGTTTTGCAGGACAGATGGGAGAAATACTTGTATAAGAAGAGTGGGAATTAACTCAAGTCAAATTATTTGAGGAAGGCTCTTATGAGTAAAAGAACCCTATAGGACAAGGAGAAGATGCCTTATCAAAATAGGCATATGAATATGTCCATAAGATAGTAAATGTTATGAGGCTTCACAAATTTATTAATGAAGCATTCTACGTTGCGACTTATATGAATGAGAATATACATGATCCTAAGATTGAAATTGTATTGTACATGGAGTGGCTTGAAATCTTGGTATAGAATTAACCTGGATTTTTATTGACATAAGTAAATTAATGTGAAGCACTAGTTTGTTAATGATTGGTCATGTGTGTAATATGATCATAAATAAATTTAAGGTTAGTTGGGTTTTGAACATATGTTTATTATATAATATGTTGTGTGAGTGAACTATGCATGAAAAGTTAGATTTTCCTGCTATCAAGTGGTATCAGAGCTAGAAAACTCTTGGTGGGAGGATTAGAGAATGACATAGCTTGCAAAACTTACATAGGATCAGATTTGGTAAAATCTGATAGGTGAAGCTTTAATGTTTTAATTAATTTGAGCAAGGAGGAATATTTGCAAGTTTAGCTCTTTGGAGGATAAATTCAAATATTGCAGCATCAAAGGTTTGAAAAATCTAATTGAGGTAAATTGTTTTGTTTACAATTTATATTGATGACTATATGAATCAAAGTTTTATGCAAAAAGAACACTGAAGTTATTTGGAAGGAAATATACTTGGATAAAAGTAGAATGGAATTGAATTTGAAAGAAATATGGAGAAGAATGTTCTTTGGATGATGAATAACAGTGAAGGACTGCAACAAATGAGACAACATAAGGATTGAATATTGCAAGAGTAGCATGCATGTTCGAATGAGCTCGAATAAACAGGTAAAGTGGTCTTATATTTTCAATGAATTTGTGAGGTATATTGTTGATTACATATCGCAGTGATGAGGATGATTACAGCAGGAGCACTCTAACCAAGAATGGAGGAAGTTCTTAAAGAATTGTGGCAAAGAACCTTTATAATTTCCAGCTGAGGTTGGAAGGAGAAGGACAAAGAAGGATAGTTGGATGTTCTCAGACGAAGTGAAGAATTGCATAAGCCAAAAAAGAGAGGAGAGGCTCAAGAGATTCTAGAGGAGACAACCAAGTATACAAAGAGGCTAGGCTCAGAGATAGATTTTTGAGTTATTGTAACAGATTAAGGAGTAACTTGTTATTGTATAGGTTAGGGTGCAGTCTATTAGTGGACAAGGTAAAGTTAACAAAGGAAGAAGGAAGATGACTATTGATAGCCATGTCATGGGTTCAGAGAGAAGCCACAATAGAAGAAAGAAAGATTCCAAAACAAATGGCATAAAGAGAAGAATCAGTCAAGAGAAAGTTGATTGAGAAGTTGTTGAGATAAAAGTACAATTGAATGTACTAATGGAACTGCTACAAGAAGGTGAGGAAGACCAAAGATGCAGATGGATTATGTGGAAGAAATTAAAGTGGCACAAGTTGTATGTGGAACTGAAGCACAAGTTTTGTGCTTGGTTGAAGAGATAACTCAGGGCAGCAAAGATGAAATTTCACTATTGTTTACCTGAATAAGGACCTATCCTTGGTGAAGATAATGATGAAGGAGCTAACGAGATCCAAGGATGTCATGATTTTAAAACTAAGGAAATGTGTATGAATACAAGTCATCTAGTTGTAGATGATGGAGAGTTTCCTCGTGAGGGAAATATTGAATAAATTCCAATTAATGGAATTGTGGATGAAATTCTTACACCAAAACAAGGAGACATCCTTGGAGAGGAGGATGAAGAGAATGAGAGACTTACTGCAAGTATCATGAACTATTTGGGAAGTTCAAATCAACATGATAATTTGATGCCTGAGGCATCAAATAAGGCCAAAAATCCTTATGATTTTAAAGCTAATGATTTTTGTATGTTTGTAGGTTGAAAAGATAGGGGAGAAAGATAGTCATCTTAAGTTGTCATGAAGATTAATGAGGATGATAGAAATATTCTTTGCAAAAGCATAACTGAAGAACATAATCATAATTTTATTACTAGAGGATATGAAGCAAAATCTTCTATTAAAGACAATTAGATTGAATATCATGTACAATTCATAAATGAAATTGTTGATAAGCAATTGCAAGGACCTATCAGTGCAGGTAACAGGTAAAATTTGACTAGTGAAGATAGTCAAAGGAGAAAGAAGAAAAATCATTAAGATGCAATGCTTGAGAGACATGAAAAAGAATTAGAGTTGTTGGAAAATTTGTTAAGAGGACCTGATCCAAGAGAAGATATTACAACCAGAGATGAAACATGTTCACAAGTGCCTAGCAATGAAAGGATGCTTACAACATCTAAAGAACCAAAGGTAAATTTTAATTTTAAAATTGATTATGAGGTTGTAGGAAGTGTTGATGAACATGAAAATGTGGTTAAAGAAATAGAACCTGAACTATTTCTAGAAGGTTAAATTGAGCCTCAAATACAACATTTAAAGTAAATGTTTAGAGATTTTGAGGAAGAGATGAGAATTTTAGAGAAATTGTTGGTAAGAGATACAAGTAATGAGGGTTGCATAGAGTTTGCAAACTCTGATTTTGAGGAACAACATAGAGTGCCATATAATAGTGGCATGCATGTAAATAAAATGCAACAGTTGGTGAGCAACAACAGCAACAACACATTTCAGCGAGAAGACAACAATATTTCTATTGTAAGACAACAAGGATGAATATGTTCAATTGTATTAAACGTATGTGGAAAGATGTATGCTAGGGAGGAGGAACAAGATAATAATTCTGAAATTCTTATGCAAAAGTTGAGAGAGGACAACAATGAATTTCCACTAACATCCAGATTGGATGTTGAAATAGAGAGGTTGCAGAAACTTATGATGAAAGTGTCAAAACAAGTGCACTTTGATGTAAGAAACGAAGTTAGAAGTAGGTGCTAAATGAATATACAAGAGTGCATCAATAAGGTTAACAGAAAGTTGCAAAACAAAGTTTGGAAGCCTGGGAATTAGAAGGTAACAACAAAATTATTAATTGAATAGGAGCATACAGAAACAGAAGATCAAATACAGTACAAGATTTTGGGTTGGTTATATTAAAGGCTTATGAGCAGGAGGTCATAAATTTTCTACCTTGGGGGTCTGATGTAGGAGCGTCTAAACTTCCAAGTCATTTTCGAAAAATCAAAGCTTTTAAAGATAAAGCTCCAAAAGGAGCTTCGACATTTAAAAAGAATTCTAATTCTTTGTTTGTAAATATTCTTAGTTTCTTTAATTATTATAGAATAGTTTTAGAAAAGTTATGGATAATACATATTTTTTCCATAACGCAAAAGCTAATTTACCTTGAAAAGCATGAGAGTTTTAGGGAATAAATCATGAGAGCTTCATGGAATAAATCATGATAGCTTTATGGAATAAATCATGGAGTGATTTATGGATGTAGAAAAAACTATTTTTCTTGTAAATTTGTATTTAATCATTATAAGCCTACAATGAAAACTAATGGCCAATTGAATGTGAAATCAGGCCATAGAGAGTGAATAGAGAGAAAACAATGTTTTTTAGTATTCACGTGTATAGGATTTGTTGAATGAAAGTGATTGAAAGCATCCTTATGCTTATGATTGTCTCTATGTATTTGTGAATGAAGAATTCCAGCATCTGTGTATAATGTGGAATTAAGTGAGAGGAAAATGTTTTGTGCTAGTGTATTTGTTTTGCAAGACAAGAGAATTTGCTAATGAATTGTTCTTTGTTGTGACTTATCTGAATGAGAATATACTTGATCTCAAGATTGAAATTGTAATGTACATGGAGTGGCTTGAAATCTTGGTATAGAATTAACTTGGAGTTTTATTTACGGAAGTAAATTAATGGGAAAGCACCAGTATCTTAATGATTGGTCATGTGTGTAATATGATCATAAATAAATTTATGGTCAGTTGGATTTTGACCATATGATAATATGTTGTGTGAGTGAACTATGAATTTTTTTGTTATCAAAAAAAATTTTACCAAATTTTGGACAAAATTGACTAGAAAAAGTGTTTGGATAAGAGTTATTTTGTCTATTAATTAGACTACAGGATTTACATATAATTAAAATGCATTTGAATTTACATATTTTAAAATATCTCTCTCTCTCTCTCTCTCGATATATATATATATATAGATATGCTGAAGATATTGTTCTTTTCGCAAGGTGCCCATCTGATCTTGATAAGTAACTCAGGCTTCTTAAGGATTTCTGCTCTACCATGGGTATGACTGTTAACACTGACAAAACATAAATCCAAGAAGGACACTTACGCTAATTTTATGTATGACAATAATAACTTGGAGGAAGTGTATTCTTACAAGTACCTAGGAATTGACATTCATCACAAGCTCAACTAGAACCATAGCATTGAGAAAAGGATTAATGGGAGGTGGAAAGCTTATTTTGGTCTTGAAAATAATTGTAAAACTGAAAACCTAGTAATGTGGGATAAAAAGAAGTTCCTCTTCGAAGCTTTAGTCACTCCTGTTATCTTATATGGTTGTGAGGTTTTGGGTTGCAGCATCTCTAGAGAATTGTGGAGAAAGATTAAGCAAATCCAAAAGCGTTTTATAACGTATAACCTGAAAATTAAAAGTAATACACCCTATCCTATTCTCCTTATAGAAGCAGGTCTTTCCCCTATTGAGAGCCTAGCTATGAATAGGTTTCTGTTGTACAAGCACAAACTCAATAACATAGGCGATCATAGACTTCCTAAGCTAGCATTAAATTCCAACCAAAACCACCTAAGGCTCAAACGAGGGTGGCATAAAGACACAAGGGCCTAGTTAAACTATTGGGAGATCAATGAGAATGATGCATTGCAAAACATTAATAACATTAAAGATATTGTTACTTCTAAGTTCAAAAAAAAAATGTGGTGTGAGAAATATTTAGCAGCTAAAAGAAAATTAAGTTATTATAAGAAGGTCATCAACCCCGCCCTAGAAGATCAAAAGTATCTCTCTACTTTAACTAGCTCAAAGAGGAAAATTAATATAGCAAAGATTAGAACAAATTCTCATGAGCTCCATAATGAAACAAGTCGTTGGGCAGTTCCTAAAACACCATGGATGGAAAGGATCTGCCATCTATGTGAGAATGGGAACATCGAGGATGAAAACCACTTCCTCTTAGAGTGTCCCACATATAACCATATTAGATCTCAGTTTCACAATCTTTGTTACAATACTAACCTTCCTAGCCTTTTACAATGTCAAAATTATAGTGAGCTTGGGAGGCTTCTCTCCAAACTTTTTGAGCATAGGAATAAAATCTTAAATCAAAATAAATAATTTGTTTCTTTAGGTTCGATAGACCAATGTTTGGTCTCAGCGGACGTTAACCATCATCATCACCATCATCATATATATATATATATATATATATATATATATACACACACACACACACACAATCAATAAAAAAGTTTTTAGCATGAGTAAAAGGCACAAAAAAATAATAATAATAACGTAGAAATTTTCTTTTTATTATTTTAGTTTGGAGTTATTTTTATTTAACATAGGGTGGAGTTAATATGGATCTAGATTGGTTTTCCCCCTTTCAATAGGCTATATTCCACATGAATATATTGGGTCAATACCATGGGTTTTCATAAACCTAAAGCTCAAAATCCACTAGTAATCAAGTTTAACTAAACTACCCAACAAAAAATAATAAAAATACTAATAATAACTTAGAAATTTTCTTTTTATTATTTTAGTTTGGAGTTATTTTTATTTTAACATAGGGTGGAGTTAATATGGATCTAGATTGGTTTTCCCCCTTTAAATAGGTTATATGCCACATGAATATCTTGGGTCAATACCATGGGTTCTCATAAACCTAGAGCTCAAAATCCACTAGTAATCAAGTTTAACTTAACTACCCAACAAAAAAAATAAAAATACTAATAATAATGTAGAAATTTTCTTTTTATTATTTTAGTTTGGAGTTATTTTTATTTTAACATAGGGTTATTTTTATGTTTATTTAATTTTAACAAGACAAAATATGTATGAGACATTACAACATTTCTACCATGTTAGTATTTACAAGACATTACAAGATTGAAACCTAAATAAAAAAATAACCAAATATAATTATTACTTCATAATTAAACATTATAGTCATGTGTATATAACTATATAAAAATAAAATATCATAATAATAAGGAAGGAATATATATATATATGAAATTTCAAGATTAAAGAAATAAAATTGAAATGGTAAATAAATAAAAAGATTAATAGAGAGAGAAATTGAAGTATTCATAAAAATAAACGCTCAACCGAAATTAAAAAGTGGATAACATGTCAAATCAACAAAGAGTTGTAAAGATAAATGAAAGGACCAATGAGAGAGAATAAGAATCAAAAGAAGCTAGGAAGCAAATCTCGAAGTAAGGCTAAGAATGCACTTATTGTTTATTTTCCAACCGTCATATCTATTTAGATTGCTCGTTCCTTGTGAATCTCAATGGCTTATGTGGATTTCTTATGATGGTAGTGACTAATTTTGCCAAGGACCTTGGAGTTTTCGATGCAAATGTTGTGTTTAGTTTTCTCAGAGTGGTCTGCTAGAGCTAAAGAACGGGATGACTATATTTGATGTCATCCACTTGTTCTTGAATTCTTAGCTTAATCATTACATGGTTTTTTTAATTTATATATGTTTAACTCATATATTAACTCTTATTATTATTATTATTATTATTATTTAATTTTTATGGTTTTTTATAAGTTTAATGATGTGAGATATATCATGAGCTAAGTGCTTTGATGCCTATTAATGTTTACTAGTTATATAAATAATATGGTTGCACTTGTATGAATATTATTATTAATAATAATATAAACAAGTGCAACTTAATCCCCTTAGAAGAAGTTAGAAAATACACAATGAATAGTGAAACTTAATATTATTAAATACAAATGCATATTCTTAGTCAAAATATGACTAAAATAAGAAAAATAGTATTTACTTATAAAACTTTGTAAAAAAAAATTGAATCATTTATCTTAAGAGTAAAAGAAAATTTAAATTTTCACTAAATCGCAAATTGAAGGAGAAAAAAAATAATTGAAAGGGATTTCCCCAATATGTTCTCAACAATTAGAAGCCCTGCATCTCGCAAACATAGACCTGAAGTGGAAATGAACACATGTATCTCTCTCATGGATGAAATTCGGTCACTCAAAAATAAATTAACTCATTAGGATGATGAACTCTATGCATTGCCTAGGCAACTAAATGGCTTGCAATTGCAAATGGAGACAAAAGATAAACTCCATACATTAATATAATGATGAATATAATTCTAACATATTATTAAACTCCATATATTATATATTTATTTTTAAATAAAGTTTCAGTATTTACATTATTTTTATTTTTTATATTATTAATTCTCTTAAAATTTTATATTATTGTTATTATTTTAATAGAAATGAGAATTTTGTATTAATTTGCAAGTCTATGCCTAGATTGCAACAAATACATCAATAATCACAGATATGTGTCTTCCATATTTCTTCGTGAGCCCTCTTAACTGTTAGAGTTTCAAGATCTTCCATAAAAAGTATATATTTTAAGACAAAAGTTAGGGTGTTGTAGGTATAAACCTTACAGAACTAACGCCCCCAAAAGGCAAAATTTACATATCATAATTTACTAATTAGTTACAAATATTTGATGACAATGGACATGTTCATATCTTGAGTAGGATCATTTAGATCCAAACATTTGACAGCAATAAGAATGCTTCAGTTGATTGTGGCATACACATTATTTGTCAATTTGTTGACTTACGCCTTCAACTCCTTTAGCTATTGTCGAAGGGCTTCCACTTCATCATCTTGCCTACCTTTTTTATCCTTGATTTTCCAAAGTTTATCCATCGCATAAGAGGTTGTCGCCATATGTTCATTATGTTCAAATTAACAGTAATCATATCCAATTCCAATTGCAGAGATTCTAACCTCTATGACAAATGGGTCAACAAGGCTTTGGGTGGCAGAGTTGTAGGTGGTTCTCTGTGAAGTTCTAGGTGACTGTTGAAGGTGAGGTAATACATGGTGAAATCAATGTTTTGTTAAGTTAGATCACCTCTTCTCAAGTGTGAAGACAATTGAATTATGTTTGGTGGTGGGGGTTGTGCTCTTGTAGCCTCACTCTGAAGCTGAGTGGAGCTAAGTGGTGACCTTTTTGTATGGTTTATTTTGTGGATTGTTATTTGGTTTGAGTACTATGTAAAGGGAAAGGGAAACATGAGCTTTAGCCATAAAACATTATATTATTATTAAATTTTATCTAATATATATTTATTTTTTAATAGAGTTTTGGCATTTGCATTGTTTTATACTTTTACGAGTTAGATGTTGAAAAGTGTTAAAACACTTATTTCTTTTTTTAAAATAATATTTAAATAAATTTATTTTTTAAAATATAAGGTTAAGTTAACAATTTATAAATAGATTATACATATTCTATCAATTATCAATTCATTAAGGACAAATATATTGTAGAATTTGAATTTGAATGAAAAGGGTAACAATATTACTCACAACTATTTAAATTATAGTTGACTGACACATTTTTTTATGATATACTTTGAAAAGCCCTAATCATTTTCCCTCCTTCCAAGGATGATATCTATTCCTAATTGCTAATTTTTTATTGTTATTTAATGCCATGGTGAATCAGTAACTTGTTGGAGTAATTTGGACAATGCCCAAGATCAAACTTGGTTGTTGTCACTATAACACCAAGAACATGTCCAATAACTCGTAAGCAAGATATACCAAGAATATATGACTTAGCAAAAACCAAAACTCCACGAGAATAAGGGATCCTACTCTTTAAACCTTATCACAATAGCCAAAAATATCTCTCATAAAATTCGAAATCAAACAGAAAAAATAATATTAATTAATATCGTAAAACCATTAAACATATCCCTTTATTTTAAGAAGAGCATTAATGCCCAATTGACAAAAAAATTTAAAATATACCTATCAAAAGTCTCTTCACACTGATAAATATGATTCTCTGCAATTCAAAACCATATCAATATGTTAGGCAAAATAAATTTAAATAAAATGAATAATAATCATTCGTTTTATTCATTTCAATTAAATCCAATTAAGCATTATTAATTTGCTTTTTACTCATTTCAATTATTTTCTGAAAACTACGTATTACGTATTCATATTTAAAAAGACAAACTCACTTCATTTCTTTGGAAACACGACGAAAGCAAACCTTTGGGAACCAATTCACGACGAAAGCAAACCTTTCGGAACCAAATCTATCAAAACATAATATGATATCAAATAGAGGTCACCCATCAAGAACGTGGGCAACATCCAACAAATTTGTTCTTTATAGTGCACTTGATAAACATCGTGTAAGGTAAAGATCAAGTCAATATATTTTGCAAAGATACATTGAATCAAGACAACATATCTAACAAAGACGGACTTAGATGAGTTAATTTTTACTTTTGAAGTACATGTTAAGGTGTCTATTTTTAATATTTGTATTGAGGCAAGATCAGATTTGGAAAGAATGCATTGAATTTAGACAATATATTGAATAAAAATGCATTGAATCTGAACAACATATTGAATAAAGATATTGGTGGAGTGAGATTATAATGAATTGAGATTTATTTTAAATGATTAAAAGATTATATTATTTAATAATTTTTTTATGTTAATTTGATCGAGTAGAGACATTAGTGGACTGACTTTGATTTTAAATGATTAAAAGATTATATTATTTAATAATTTTTAATATTTAATAATATTTTTTTATATTTGATTTGAGTAGTTTGATAAGAGATAATTTTAGTTTGAAAATATAGATTTTGTAATGTGTTTTGGAAAAAATTGGTTTTTTTTTGGAAATCTAGGTTAAGTTGTCAAACTATAGAATTTTAGGTGCATGGGGTTGTTGAGAGTATTGAATCTATTTCTACTTTCAAAATTTGGATTGGAACACTTCTAAATCAAAATTTTACAAAATGAAAAATATTTGATTTCCGGTGAAAAAGTTATTGTCTAGGCAAAATTGTCGTCTCGTTAGACAAGGTCATTTGATATTAAATTACACTAATTTTGATATGTGTGTGTATTAGAGGAATCAATATATTTGGGTTGATTTTTTACTCTCATGACAGGGAGTTGGTTCCGACCACTACCACTAGAATCTCTATGTGGGTCCATCATGTCCTTAGCAAGCGACCATGGGCTAGACAACCGAGGGATTTGAACATGGGACCTTGTACTCGCATTTACTCCAAGTAAACTCCCTAAGGGGGTCTTTATAATGGAAGGAAATAGGGATGAGCTTAATCCACTTATTTGTGCATAGATCACGAGATCATTTAATATAATCTCACTGGGTGAGATTCATTTAATTCTTAATTTTAATATGTGAGGAGTTTTTCACCATGGGTCAAGGTTCAATTCTCATGAGGGTCTCTTACTATATAAGTCATGGGACATCTTGAATTAGTGGTTGAATGTGTGGTTGCAACTTGCACAAAATATATATATATATTAATGATCTCTTGACTTATGCACAAATAAGTAGATCAAAACCTGTTACACGTCTTCCTTTTTTATGAAACTCGTATAATGTAGAACATTTGGTGATATATTATAATGTCAAGCCATTATAATAGTGGAAGGTTCAATTCTCATGAGGGTCGCTTACTATATAAGCCATGGGACATCTTGAAATAGTGGTTGAATGTGTGATTGCAACTTGCACAAAAAAAAATTATATTAATGATCTCTTGACTTATGCACAAATAATTAGATCAAAGTCTGCTACACGTCTTCCTTTTTTATAAAACTTGTAGAATGTAGAACATTTGCTGATATATTATAATGTAAAGCCAGTATGTATTAAGAGTGTTGGTTCAAACTCTATAAATCTAAAAAATAAAATAAACAAAAAACTAATTTTAATAAATATTGTAAAGTTAACGGAGCAAGTCCACGCAAGTTTAGGGTTGGTGTCCCCTCTCTGGAAGTTGGTTTGTTGTCAATTCCAGCTCATAAATATCTTTGCTTATCTATGGACTTTGCTTTTCATTTTTGTTTTACTGTAGTTGGCTTTGATAAACAAAGTCAACATTTTTGTCACAGCTATCACAATAGCCTAAACACTAAGCATACTTTTGTTTTGATCAACATGCTTGTAAAGAAAAACCTATGTAATCTAAAACAACTAAGCTTGTGTTATTAAGTCAGTTTTTTATCTAGACAGCACATAACACAAAGCCATACTTTATATATCATTTTGCATCAATAATATAATGTCAAATATTACAAATATATATATATATATATATATATATATATATATATATATATATATATATATATTAAATTTACCAATAACATAATTTATATTTATGTTTTTGTAACATGTTATATGCATAATATCAATAAAATATATTAATTTTTAATTATATTTATTGAAATTGATTAAATTTCATTAATGTATTTTGAAAAAAACAATTATATATATATAAATTAAAATACAAATGGTTTAAAAAAGATACGTTGTTGATTTCACTTTTATATAAATTTATCTTTTAAATTTTAATGTATTAAAATTATATTTGGGTATGTGTTTGTTCGCTAGTGAAAGATGTGAAATTTTGATTATTTTTTTTGGTTAATGAGTAGAATTTATATTATTAAGATATTGCATAATATATAAAAAATTGTTAGTTTTAAAGATGTGAAATTTTGATTATTTTTTTTGGTTAATGAGTAGAATTTATATTATTAAGATATTGCATAATATATAAAAAATTGTTAGTTTTATTGGTTTACCATAAGGGAAATTAGATTAATAAAAAAATAAGAGAGTTTTTGATATAATAAATTGTTTGAACTTGAAAATAAAATTGACAATATAATATAACTTTAATCTATATGTTTTGATGTTAATAGAGGTACTAGTGTTCATCGCTAAACTTGTAGTCTTGCTATTGATATAAAGAAACGCAAAACTTAACTAAGAGACCATTTACTTGGACCACAAGTCAACCTCTATTGCATCAGGATGAGCCTTCCTTTCATCTGAAGTTGAGAACTCCAACTCAACTAGATTTTTTGTCATATTTGATATTCTACCATCGAGATTCTTTGTTTTCCTTTGAAGCTCATCTATACATAATAGAATTTCTTATTGTGTCTTGCCTCCATTTTAGCTTCTTGAATTTAAGCCTTGATAGTATGATCTGAAAAATGAAAACTCCAATCGTCCTCTAACACTTTGCAAGCCTGATAAACCTGGGTCTTTAAAAGTAAAATTAGTTTTACAACATTTTCAAAGATGAGGGGTTAAGTTTTCACATAAACTTAAAAGTGAAAAAAATCCATATGCAACTCAATATGATAATCATGTAGAGGAGAAAGAAGCAAATGATAACTGAGTTCACCCCTCTTGGGCTACGTCTCTAGGCCCTGCTCTAATGGCTAGGTCACTTTATTGATCTCAACAACAAATGAGCACATTTAAAATTGTTGACTCTGGAGTGGCATTGTTTCTCCTACAAAGAAACATTCTTCCATAAGAATTCTCACTCAAAAATATGGCTCCCTACAACAAGTCATGATTATGTCAATAGAAAAAATGACTTTCTCACAATATGTCCTTGTACTCCTCCTGAAATCAAAAAGAATAAACATACAACTACTTCACAATGAAGTGTTGAAAAGGACTTTTCCCATAGCCACACTAAGAAAAGATTGAATATAGTTCATCTATTGATGCAACAGTTATCGTAGATGGATCTGGAAAGTTTCAAAACCCCTGGCTAAGCTCTTTCCATGCTCAACAAAGTCTCCATATGCACTGAAAACAATCTTTGTATATAACACTAACAGACCTAACTATGCAAAAATTCCATCATACAGTGCTTAAATCAAGAGTTTGATGCTACCATTGAGTTCACGACACTCAAAAACCCCCATCTAGGCTTTTCTTTAGCTCAAAAAGGTTAAAAATGAGCAAGATATGCTTCTTGGAACCAAGATCTATATTTTTCCTGCAAATTGGCAAAAAAACTTCCTAATAGTGCAATGAATTCACCCTTTTGACAAACCGCCAGGCGACAATTCCGTCTGAGACTGACGATGATTATTCCCCAATCAGTGCAATTTTCCACCTCTTTCACCGCGCCCGTAAGGCCTTAAGCACCGAGTTTTTAGCCCCGCTCTTGGGCATGTGGGCACCACGTGGCCAAGGGCTAGGAAATGTGCCCTCCCCTCTGGCTTTAGCTCCCTGCTCTTTAGGTGATGGTCATATCGTGGCATATAAGACCAGGGATCGGGGCTAACTAACCACCCTTGCTAGTTGAGCCCTCACTCTAGAGGTCGTGGTCACGTCATTAACAATATGATCAAGGACTAGGACTAATTGCCCACCCCTGTCAACTAAGCTCCTCCCTATTCATCGGTGGTGAAACATGTTTCCAGAATGGAGGGCTAGGTCTTATCTGCCCACCCCCATCGGTTGAGATCCCGTCATGTTTGTCTTGAGGTAATGTGGTTTTTCCATGGAACCGGGGGCCAAGGCCTATCCGTCCACCCCCTCCACCATGCCCTATGTTATGGTCACGTTGGCCTCAATAGGACTGGGATCCAAAGCTCACTACTCGACCCTGTTACTTCCGCCTACAGGTCGTATGGTGGTAACAAGACGAGGGGCCAGGGCTAATTGCCCGACCCCTTCCCCCCATCGAGCTCGAACATCAATTCAAATATAATTGAAATTCACCATAGTTTAAGAAACAATGGTGCGGTGTGGCAATAGGTTGTGGTGTTGTTATGCAGGTGGTCTAAGGGTCAAACCCCACCGAGGTCATTCGGCCCTTATAAAAAAAAAATTCCAAACATAGAGGGCCACATGGTGCCCTCTCATTAGGCCATGTGGCACCTCAACATTGGCTCAGTTCAAGCCAAACCAACCAATCAAATGTCACCACCTCAACTTGTACGACACTACCACATGTTAAACATGTATTGGTCCTCATGTCTACTGTACGCCCAGTAAGCATGTTGATGTGAGTTGTACGAAATTCCCAATTAGCAACTTCGTCAACCCTATTGTTTGACTTTTAAGTTATTTAGCCAAAACTTCATAACATTATAGCTCTCTCATGTGATGTCGTATTGAGGTGATTCAAATGGAATTGGAATTAGGATGACAAACAATATGATATGGCATTGGTTTTGGGAGATTGCGAGCACTTTCATTTTTTAGCCTACTTTTTAATCTTTGGATCACACCTTCCCACTAGGAACTTTTGGACCTCCAAAATTATATCTACACTCAGCAAATAAGTGAGGATACAACTCCTTCATTTTCTTGATCTCAATCCTTCCCATTATGCTTGAATCGGTGCCTTTAAGCCTCATTCAAGGTACTCCATATTGTCTCTACGTCAAGGATTGTGGCTTGTCGCAATTCTTCTAAACATTAGCAGAATCTTCAATGGATGGAATCTAAACATTCTCTTCATAATCATCTTTCCTTGGTAGCTCATACGATCTTCATCTTGAAATTTATCCTTGTTGATACACAATCAAACTTGATCTTCCACATGGAAATCATGATCAAACTTATGCTTGATATGCCTTGCTTTGTTCATGGCCTTGCTTTTCTTAAGTTGCACTTGTACTCTTTGATGCACATCACTATTTCCATCTTCTCCAAAATATTTACCAGAGATAAAATCCAAAATGTCTTTGGAAAATAGAACAAACCAACTTCACATGAAAATACTTGTATAGATGAGTGCTTGACACAATCGTAGACACATTGGATGAAATGAAAATGCTCATCCCAAAGTTCCATACAAATTGACTTAACAAAAATAAAAAATAGCATAACATGTCAAAGACATTTTTGCATATAAGTGATTTATACATGACATCACTTTACAAATTACCCAAATGGGAATATACATTAAGTAATTACAATTTTACAAAGCAATCTAATTGTACAAAACAGTATACCCACCCTTTTCCTAACTAGGCTTATGGGTTCTCTTTCTGCACCCGCTCTACTTCAAAGGTTGCTTTGATAACTACATCAGTTTCCACTTTTCCACATGTCACTTCCCTTGTAGGGGATCACATGACCTCTTTTTCCTTCTTGGGATGAAGTTTGGATGGAGTTTCCAACACTTTTCAATCTGGTGCCCATTCATGCTACAATGGGTACAAAAATGTTTGTGCTTGCCCATCGACAAGGAAGTCTTCATTCCTAGGAGAGGTTCCTCATGTCTTGTCCCAATTATTTGATCCCTTTTTTTTACCATTGCCTTACGTTTCTCACACTCAGCCACACAATGGTTAGATGCATCACAAAATGTACAAGGAAATATTTCCAATAAATGACCATAAGCACAAACATTTCTAGAATCCCCATGACGCTTATATATGTATTTTGGGTTGTGACTTTGATGAGGAGAACTGGACTTGGAATTTCCTTTGGAATGTTCATCTCTCTGCAAAGACAATTTTTCACTATCACTGTTTGGTCAATTTAGTGATGTCTAAATTGCAACTTTTAAATGTCAACCCGGGGCTCGTAAGCTGATGAAGTGATTGTGTACTGTATGTACTTAGGCAACTATTTCTTAAGTTTTTGTCGTTTTTAACTTTTTAAGTTTGTTTTCAAATCTATTTCTCCTACAGTGATGTGATGGAAATGAAATAAAGTGAGTGAGGTGTGTGTGATTGTGATGAATTCTAGATGATTTCTTCAAACTTAAAAGTAATCTACAAGAAAGCTTTGAACAACAACTGAAATGAAATTAACTCTTAAAGGAAAAATGAAAGCATCAAATAAAAGACTAATGACCTTGGCCCAGTGTCTATGCTGCTGCAAGAAAATGAAGATAAAGTCTATATCAAGTCTAGCTAAAACTAAGCAATATGAAACTGAAGTAAATCTACATAAAAGAAAGACTAATAACAAATACTTTAACTTCTTCTTAACTTCTAGTCTTTTAACTGAATATATCATGTGAGAAACAGTCAAAAATAAGCCAAGCAATTGTGAGTTCTTGAGCCACTAAACCAAGCTGTGTTAGTGATATTTTGGTCCTCAATAAAGATATTGAATTATAGAGAAGAAACCATCAATAAGTAAACAACTTGATTAGTAAACAACTATGCAACTTAAAGAAATGATAACAAAGAAATAAAGGTTGCAAAACAAAGAAGGTCAGCACCATTAGACAAGATGATCACAAGTATCACTAGCTATGAAAAAGAAAGAAAAGAAACTGTCCCGGGCACCTAAGAAATCTGCAAAAACACACTGATCAGTCATGGAAAAGTTCAGAAATAGAAATGAGCAGAATTCAAAGTTATATACAGCTATTGTACATGATCAAAACATAACCATCAAAAGCATTCTGTACAACTATTATACATAAACTGATAAGAAGAAATGCATGAAATGAAAAGCACTGTACAGGCCTTAAGTAAACAGGGGCCCTCTGCCTACTCCAGCCAGCTCAAAAGATCAATTAAACGCTCAAATGGAGAACAGTCTTCTCATATATTACGTAGCAAAATGGAAAGTACAGTGAGGTTCAATATTACATATCAGCAGCTAACTAATCAGCGTTCAGATATGCTTTATTTATAGCAGAAAAACACAACTAACTTAATCACAAACTACGCTATTCTAACAGCTGTGTGAAAAACACGTAATCTAACACAGTCCACGGATTTAGGCAACGGTCGAGGTGGGCATTATAACTCCTGTTGGATTCGTGTTCCCCATCATCTGCGTGGCTGAGGAAGAGGCCAGTTGTGCTTCACGTGCTCTAAACCGAACACGCAGAGCCGTGCCACCGCCAATTACCTTCATTTGACCGTAGTTGCCCCCTCGTTGACCATGGGTGTTTATAACTGATTTGGCTGAGCTGGAAGGACACACACCATGTCCTTGGTTCCACGCACTTGCCCATGTGGCTCTTCTGACCGGAGGACACCTGGATCATGCCGTTTAACAAAACAGCTGCGGAAACTGGGATCAGCTGCGGAAAGTGCAGGTTTTGAACCAAAATTCTAATCCAACAACACAGTCATTAGCATAATTAATAAACCATGTAAAATTCCTATAATACAATGATTTAAGCAATTTGATGGAGGAAATGAGTGATAAAGGAAGGAAATGAATGGAAAAGGAGACTGAGAGGTTGTGAAAAGAAGTGCAGGTCTGAGGCTCAACATACCCCCACTGTGAGGATGTTGCATGTCCTCATGCAACCAAAACTTTGTCAGAGTTTTTCAGTCCATGTGCTCAGATGCTTCTGCCAAAACATCCAGCCTTCTCCTCTTTCTTCTTGTTGCCAAAATTGTCCTTGGTTTTTTGACTAAACACTTGAATTTCAAATTGATCAAGGCCCTGCTCAGTTTCTTGCATTTTTTCTTCAATTTTCTGTTCTTCTTCTGCCAGAGCCCTAGGTGAAGCATGGTGTTGTCATGGACAATCTTGTCCACCTTGCTTTGTTCTTTCAATGCTTCGTTTTCCTGTTTAATATGCCAGTTCAGGACTTCTAGCTCAAACACCTCTTGTTTTAGAGATTGGACTTGTTCCTCAAGAGGCAATATAGTGCTTGGACCTGCAACAGATTGCTCCAAGGTCTCCAAATAGTTGTATGCCTCCTGCTGGTCAGGGTCAATGTCAGGTGTTTGTCTTGGCCTAAACTCAAATTCTTGAGGACTGTTTTCTCTTTCTTGCTGGAAGGGACTTTCCTCTCGTGGAGGACTTGGCTCAATATCTAGCTGGATTGGAGTCTTCTCAGGTGTGCCCAAATCAATGAAATGTGACTGCTTTTCTTTAGTCACACTCTTCTTTTCTATAAGTCTACTGCTTCTTCTCACTTGTACACTAGTACTCTTTTGCTGACTGCTTTGTTTTTCTTTTTGTTTCTTCTTGGAGAGGGCAGTAGCTTGGAGTTCTACTAGTCTATCAGCCAAGGTTTGATAGTCCTCTTCTATTGAAGGTTCAGGGGATGAATATGATTCTTGGACAACTGCTTTCCCTTTATCCTTTTTCTGTTTCTTAGTTTTATCTCTCTCCACTTCTTCTTCTTGAGTAGTCTCCTGAGTTTCTATAATGGTAGGATCTTGGGCTGCAACATCCTTTTTCATTCTTCTACTTCTTTTTGGGACTCTAGGAGAGCTGCTAGCGGAAGCTTCAGTTACCTCTTGAAAATGATTCCTGACTAAAAACTTTTCCCATGTATCATTGTTGTTTTTCAATTGGTCCTCTATAAGAATTCTAATGAGGCCATGATGATACAAGTGAGGTTCAATATGGCCTATATTCTTTTGGACAATAGAACTCATTTTTGTTAGGCTTCTTAGCAGAAAATAGGGTAAATTGATGGCATGGCCCTCCATGAAGTTCATCATAATTCTAGCATGGTACATATACATAGTGCCAAAGCGGCCCTCACATGTGATAAACTTTTGAACTAATAACAACAATGCAGTCCATTCTTCTTTAATAACATGTACAAGAATCCCTTTAGTGAATATTGAAGTGTCCATACCTGGATTCTTAAGCATATTTTTCCATTCTTGATCTTCAACCCCTCTGTTCTTGAACCATCGGTCTCCCACCATAGGTATATTAGTTGCTGTTGCTATAGAGTTCTCTGTGACTGTGAATTTCAGATCTCCTACTTCCACAGTATGTCCATTGAATGAACGAGCAAACGTTTTCGTTACCTCCTTATCATATCCTTTGAATTTTTGAATGAACTTCAACCATTTTGCCTTTTTTAACGCTTCCTTTGTCTGTGGGTATCCTTCTAGATACTTTGAACCTTCAGGCTCAGCTCGAAGCAATTTCCCCATCTCAACTTCGACTGAAGCTTTGACTGTGTATGGATACTCAAGGAGGATGCTCACGGGAAAGACAGATAGACTACTGTTGTAAGTGGAATAGCCGCACTGTAATGCGAGGTAATACAGGTTGAAAACGGAACTGTGGAGCTTGAAACAGAGCTACGGGGTTTGAAACGAAGCCGTGGAGTTTAAAACAGAGCTGCGGGGTTTACAACAAAAACGAGAGTGGAAATGGTGTGAAGGTGAAGGAGTGGAAGACAAGCACGGGAATGAGTTCAAATGCATGCGAAAATGGAGTGATAAGGGAATGAAATAACGGCCAAA
The DNA here is from genome assembly GCA_031772625.1 of Pinus tabuliformis. NCBI lineage: Eukaryota > Viridiplantae > Streptophyta > Pinopsida > Pinales > Pinaceae > Pinus > Pinus tabuliformis. The sequence continues at coordinate 1,045,235,449 of CM062809.1, forward strand.
TCCCTTGGAGTCGGACGGCTTTCATACACGTTTCGGTTTTGGCTGCGGAGATCGTGGTGGAGAAGAGACGTAGTACGATAGGTCTCTTCTTCCTCGTACGGATAATTAATGAAAGCGCAGTCTCGATTTGAGTTTAAACTAAGGGTGATTATGAGACCATTATGAGGATCTGAGGTGGATGAAGGATTATCATGGCGGAGAAATGGGATGATCTTTGCCTAATCATTGCATTTAGTGGCTCTGTCCACGATTAATAATTATGCACAACATGACATTTAAATGGTTGTTTGGAAAAAAAATTTGATCATACCTTTATGGGTTTACCATTTGTTGATTAAGGTTGTTGATCCATGATTGCCTTTTGATCCTGCAGGTGCCTTCCATCCTTGTTGCCCTCTGACTGTGATTTTTTTGAAAACAGAGTACTGCTGCTGTAGAGACAGAGTGTGCTGGCTGCGGAATCTGGTGCGAGCTGCGGAAACAGTTCTCAGCTGCAGAAACTGAAACAACACCCTTCTGTCTATACAAAAAGTAGTTAGAGAAGACTTACTAAATGAAATAGTCCTGAGAGGGACTTTTATTGATGAAATGGAGTGAGATGAATGAAATGAAGTGGAAATGGAAATGAAGATGAAAATGAAATGAGATGAAAATAAAAATGGAATGGAGATGAAGTGGAATGAAATGGCGAATGAGATGGAAAGAGAGAGAGATTTTTTTTTATTTGGAAAATATAAAGTGTCAGGTGCCCCTGATTTTCACCTTATATTTTCTGCATAAGACCGCCAATCCAAGATTGGTTTTCAAGCTTATACAAGAGACTTTTTTTTCTTTTCTTTTTTTTTTCTTCTTTTTCTTTTTTTTTCTTTTTTTTTTTTCTTTTTTTTTCTTTTTTTTTTTCAACTGAAAGAAACAAAGACTAGGCTGATGGAGGAGAAGAATTCTTCTCCACCAGCCTCATTGCAGAATCTTCTTGGAACATTTTAACAAATTCCTCCTTTGAGAGTGGCTTGTGGTAGACTTTCAATCGGTGGCCATTCACAATGAGAGGAGTCTGAAGCTCATCAATGGTCTTTACTCGAACTGCTCCATTGTTAAAGACTTCATCAATCTCATATGGTCCAAGCCAATGAGTTTGAAATTTTCCTTTGAAGTCCTTAAAATTGGAATCAAACAATAGTGCCCAATCTCCCTTCTGAAACTTTCTCTCTTTGATGTGTCGATCATGCCACTTAGTTCTTTGGTGCTGAACTAGATCAGTCCTTAAAATTGCATCTTGTCTTATCTCATCTAGCTCATTCAGCTGCTCCATTCTGTGCTTTTGGGCTTCTGATAGGTTCATCCCCAATTGAACTGCCATCTTGAAGGTCTTGACTTGGAACTCAATGGGGAGCAGGACTTCTTTCCCATAAACAAGTTCATAGGGAGAATGTCATGTTGTGTTCCTCCATGTAGTTCTATAGGCCCATAAGGCTTCAGGAAGCCTTTCTGCCCAATCTCTTCTGTGGAGATGAACACTTTTGGTGATGATGCTTTCAAGAACTTTGTTTGTAGATTCCACTTGACCATTTGCTTGCGGATGGTATGGAGTAGATGTTCTGTGCTTGATTTTGTATTCTTCCATCAGCTTCTCCATCAAGTTATATGTAAATTGACTTCCCTGATCTGTCACAATTTCTCTTGGGACACCAAAACGAGTAAAAATATCCTCAAAAAGAAATTGAACAACTAAATTTTCAGTGGCAGAAGGCAATGCCTTTGCTTCTACCCATTTAGTAACATAATCAGTACAAACCAATATATACTTCTTTTGCTTAGATGGTGGATTAATGGGTCCAATGAAATCTAAAGCCCATTTTTCAAAGGGTTCGATGCATACCTGTGGCTGTAATGGCATTTCATTTGAAAGAGTTGGTCTCCCAACTCTTTGGCAGCTGTCACACCTTTTGACATATTGTTTTGCATCTTTGAAGAGAGAAGGCCAATAATATCCTAAAGAAAGGATTTTATAGGCCGTCCTCTTGTCAGCAAAGTGTCCGCCGCACGGTTCATTATGACATGCCTTAAGGATGTCAGGCATTTCATCTTCCCGAACACATCTTCTGATCACACAATCTGGCCCTGTTTTGAACAATTCATTAGAAATCCATGAATAATGTGAACTCTCCTGAATGATTTTCCTTTTCTCATTAGGAAATAAGTGTGGAGGTAGCTTCCCTGTAACTAAATAGTTAGCAATATCTGCATACCAAGGAGTTTTAGTAGTTACTGCAAATAAGTATTCATCTGGAAACTTATCCTCTACAGGAGAATCTTCGTTAGTATTTTGGATTCTAGACAAGAAATCAGCTACTGTGTTTTGTTTCCCTGGTCTATCTAACACAGTAATATTGAATTCTTGTAAAAGTAGAAGCCATCTTGTAACTCTGCCATTAGTAACAGGTTTGTTCATAAGATATCTAATTGCAGAATGATCAGTATGGACAAAAGTTTCATAGCCGGTTATATAATGTCTAAACTTGTTGATTGCATGAACAACGGCTAAGAATTCTTTTTCAGTCACAGTATAATTTAACTCAGTGGGAGTCAAATTTTTACTGGTGTAGTAAATGGCATAAGGGACCAAATCCTTTTGTCCCAAGACAGCTCCTAGAGCTGTATCTGAAGCATCTGTAGAAATGTGGAAAGGGAGTTTCCAATTTGGCCTTCTCAAAATGGGTGCTTCAGATATTCTAGTCTTTAAAGTTTCAAATGCAGATTGACATTCAGGATCCCATTTGAATTCACAGTCTTTTGTAAGTAATTTGAAGAGCGGAGATGCTATCTTGGTGAAGTTTTCAATAAATCTTCTATAATATCCAGTAAACCCAAGAAAACTTCTAACATCTTTCTGACAATTTGGAATAGGTAACTTGGAGATGACTTCAACTTTTGATCTATCAACTTTAATTCCATCTCCTGAAATATGATGTCCTAAAACAATCCCTTCAGTAAACATCATAAAACATTTTTCATGACTTAATGAAAGATTTGTTTCTTTACATCTTATAAGAACTTTTTCCAAATTTTCTAATGCTTCTTCAAATGAGTTACCATAAACTGTAAAATCATCCATGTAGACCTCTACACAATCATGAATTAGATCGGAAAAGATTCCTAATACTTCCCTTTGAAATGTTGTGGGTGCATTACATAATCCAAAAGGAAGTACTCGGTAAGCAAAAGTTCCCCATGGACAGGTAAATGTGGTTTTGTCCTGATCTTCAGGTGCTACCTGAATTTGATTGTAACCACTAAAACCATCCAAAAATGAGAAATACTTTTTGCCTGCTAAAGTATATAATACTTGATCAATAAAGGGCAAAGGAAAGTGATCCTTCAAGGTTGCTTTGTTCAATTCCCTATAATCAATGCAAACCCTCCATTTACCATTCTTTTTAGGTACTATAACCAAAGGAGAAACCCATCGGCTATCTGAAATGGGGTAAATGAAGTTTACATTAAGTAACTTTTGGAGTTCTTCTTTCACTATCTCCCTAAGGTTTGGATTCATCCTTCTTTGAGGTTGTCTGATTGGTCTACTATTTTCCTCAATGTAGATGTGATGAATGCAAGTCTTAGGGTCGATACCTTTCATATCAGTATACTCCCATGCAAATGCAGTAGAATGTTTTTGCAAGATTTTGGTTAGCTCCTCCTGTTGTGATTTTTCCAAGTTTCTATTGATATTCAATGTTTTTCCCGGAAAGATCTCAATGGCAGAACTACCAAATTCTTCCATAGAGAAAAGAGACATTTGTCTAGATGATAGACACTCAATGTCATAATCCAACTGAAATTGTGTGTGGTAATATTCTGAAGATGGTTCAAAGTTTTCTAATGTATTCAGAATTTGACTATCTTCACTAATCTCAGAAATGGTAAAGACAGGTTGTATAGTATCTTCATCATCAACCCACTCATTATCTCCTATTTCTGTAATTGCTTTTGCTGGAGGATACAAATTGAACTTCTTTGTTGAATTGCCATCAGAAATATACATATCCCCAGACCTACAACTTATGAAAGCATCAGCTGTGGCTAGCCAAGGTCTTCCTAAAATAAGAGGATGTCCTCCTATATTGCTCTTGGGAGTTAAAATCATGAAATCCACTGGATATTCCCAAGAATCTAAGGAGACTGGAATGTCTTCTAATACACCATCCGATTTGATAATGGATCGATCTGCAAGTTGCAACAAGGTGGGTGTAAAAAGAAGATTAGGAAGTTTTAGCTGTTCCATAGTCTGTCTACTCATGATGTTGATAGCAGCCCCTAAATCAATCAAAGTATTTGGTATTTCTACCCCATTGATATGTGTTTTCACAATTGGACTACCGGGATCTACATATTTCTGCATAGTAATTTTTCCCATCATGATATCTGCAATTTTTCCTACCAGGTGGATCCTTCTGGTATCTCTTGGTTTCCTTCCTGGTCTTTTAAAACTCAACTCCTTTATTGTTTTTGCTAGAATAGGAATCTCTTTAATGGCTTGTAACAAGGGAATCTTGATACAGACATTCTTCAATTCATCTAGAAAATTATAGTCAGGCAACCAAATTTGTTTTTCCACTCCTTTGTCAATTTGTAATCTTTCAGGGAAAGGAGGTGTGGACAAAGATGTAGGTTGTTCAACTATGGGAGTTGTGGGGGTTGATTCTTTTTCTTTTTCTTTTTGAGTGTTTGGGTTTTGAAGAGATACTTCAGAACCCTTATTGGCTTTAAGAGACTCTTCCTCAGAAATGCTTGGCTGTTGAACATTTATAGAAGGTTGATCTAGGACTCTACCTGATCTGAGTTGTACTTCATTGAGAGGAACAATCATATAGGTAGGGAATGGTTGACCTTCTATCATGTAAGCATTTTGAGGGTTTTTATTATTGGGGTTTGGCAATGGCTGAGAAGGAAGTTGATTCGACTTCTGTTGGAATGGAAGCAAGAGTTGAGAACTTTGATTCTGTTGAGAAGGTTGTTGTTGTTTTGGAAATGGCAATGATAGTTGTGGACTTTGATTTGGAAGTTGTGGAGCTTGCTGGTTTTGAAAAGATGGAGGATATTGATAGAATTGAGCAAATCTCCCATAAGGATTTTGCATACCTTGTATCCATGATTGAAAAGGATTTTGAGGTTGGGACCAAGGTTGTTGCCAAGGATTCCAATTTGGTTGGGGTTGAAAATTCATAGAGTTGTTAAACCCTTGATTTTGTTGCCCTTGCCAAGGTCTCCTTGCAACAAAACAGAGAGATTCGAGTGTATTTGGATCTTCTTGAAAGACAGCTTTGAGCCCAGGAATTGAAGGACAATCCTTGGTCTCATGATTCTCTGAGCAAATTACACATGTTTCTACAACTTTTGCATCCAAGGGACATTCCCTTAGAGCATGTTTCTTCCTACATTTTGGGCAAAAGATGGCCAAAGCCTCAGCTTCTGCTTTTTGTTTATTATGAATCTTAAGGGTGTCTAATTGTTCACTAAGACTCCCGGAGATGTCAGTTTTGAATTCATCAAGCATATTGCCGATCTCAGCCCTACTTACTAATCCAGTTGCAGATTTATTCGCTCTGATGAGAGAAGGATCTCTAGGCCCTTTTTGAGTTTTTGATTTCCCCCTTGAGAGATGGACACATAGTTATGCTATATCATTGAGTGAAAGTTGAGATATATCTCCTTTCCCCATCATATTCAGAATATCTATCCATTCATCTCTAATGGCTTTTAATAGGAGGGCTTTCAAGGTCTCCTCATCTAAGTTACTCATTTTTGCTCTTTTCAAGTTATATTGAAATCTTTCAAGTAGATCCTCCAAATTTTCATCTTCTCTTTGTACCATTTTAAATACCTCATCCTTGTGATTGGTGGGCATACAATAGTCCAGGTACCTATCCAAAAATGTTTGTTTCATATCATTCCAAGACCTAATGGATTGAGTGAGTAATCCCATGAACCATTTTAAAGCTTGTCCTTTCAATGTTGAAGGAAACAATTTGAGTTTTTGAGAGTCATCCAGATAATCATAAGTTCGACATACGACTTCAAACTCAAATAGAAATGTTTCAGGGTCCTCATTCCTTAACCCATGGAAGTTTGGGAGGACAGATGGTGAGATGTTTTTCATGGTGGCTCGGGAGTCCTCATCGACGATAGGAAACCCAAATGAGTTATCCCCATCCCTATTTCCTCCAATGTTACCTCTACCTCCTCCATTGTTTCCTCCTCCTCCTCCTCTACCTCTACCTCTACCACCTCCTTCCTCTGCCATAGTAGTTTCCCTAGAGACTTCAGAGTCTTCTGGTTCTTCTACAAAGGGTGAATGAGAAGGAATTTCTCCTTCTTCTTCAAATGATTCTACTTCTTCAATTACAATTGGTCTTTCTGTAGAAGGAAGGAAAGGATCTCTTTCTGATTCAAATTCAATAGAAGGTGTGGGAGAGTCAATTCTTGCCTCTTGAATTCCAGGAATCCTAGGGCTAGGAGTGTCAGTTGGAGATGAGGGAGGTGTCTCTTGTCTATTCCTTGAAGTAGATGGACTTGTAAAAATCGAACTCTTGGCTCTAGCTAAAAACCTTCCCCTAGAATCTCTAGCTCTATGCATGTCATTTTTTTATTTTTCTTCAAGTCAGGCTAATAATTCTCTTTCTGATCTTCCAGGTCACTCTAGGTGCAAGAAGAGAGCATACTTAAGAAACTATTAAACCAATAACTTTCTCTTTTCTGATCCTCCAGATCACTCTAGGTGCAAGAGGAGAGCATACTTTGAGAGGTTATCAATTTTCCTTTCTTGAAATTTTCTTAATTTTTTTTTTAGAAATTGGCTACCTAATTTCACTTCCCCGGCAACGGCGCCAAAATGTTTGGTCAATTTAGTGATGTCTAAATTGCAACTTTTAAATGTCAACCCGGGGCTCGTAAGCTGATGAAGTGATGTGTACTGTATGTACTTAGGCAACTATTTCTTAAGTTTTTGTCGTTTTTAACTTTTTAAGTTTGTTTTCAAATCTATTTCTCCTACAGTGATGTGATGGAAATGAAATAAAGTGAGTGAGGTGTGTGTGATTGTGATGAATTCTAGATGATTTCTTCAAACTTAAAAGTAATCTACAAGAAAGCTTTGAACAACAACTGAAATGAAATTAACTCTTAAAGGAAAAATGAAAGCATCAAATAAAAGACTAATGACCTTGGCCTAGTGTCTATGCTGCTGCAAGAAAATGAAGATAAAGTCTATATCAAGTCTAACTAAAACTAAGCAATATGAAACTGAAGTAAATCTACATAAAAGAAAGACTAATCACAAATACTTTAACTTCTTCTTAACTTCTGGTCTTTTAACTGAATATATCATGTGAGAAACAGTCAAAAATAAGCCAAGCAATTGTGAGTTCTTGAGCCATTAAACCAACTTGTGTTAGTGATATTTTGGTCCTCAATAAAGATATTGAATTATAGAGAAGAAACCATCAATAAGTAAACAACTTGATTAGTAAACAACTATGCAACTTAAAGAAATGATAACAAAGAAATAAAGGCTGCAAAACAAAGAAGGTCAACACCATTAGACAACATGATCACAAGTATCACTAGCTGTGAAAAAGAAAGAAAAGAAACTGTCCCGGGCACCTAAGAAATCTGCAAAAACACACTGATCAGTCATGGAAAAGTTCAGAAATAGAAATGAGCAGAATTCAAAGTTATATACAGCTATTGTACATGATCAAAACATAACCATCAAAAGCATTCTGTACAACTATTATACATATACTGATAAGAAGAAATGCATGAAATGAAAAGCACTGTACAGGCCTTAAGTAAACAGGGGCCCTCTGCCTACTCCAGCCAGCTCAAAAGATCAATTAAACGCTCAAATGGAGAACAGTCTTCTCATATATTACGTAGCAAAATGGAAAGTACAGTGAGGTTCAATATTACATATCAGCAGCTAACTAATCAGTGTTCAGATACGCTTTATTTATAGCAGAAAAACACAACTAACTTAATCACAAACTACGCTATTCTAACAGCTTTGTGAAAAACACGTAATCTAACACAGTCCACGGATTTAGGCAACGGTCGAGGTGGGCATTAAATATCTTGTTGGATTCGTGTTCCCCATCATCTGCGTGGCTGAGGAAGAGGCCAGCTGTGTTTCACGTGCTCTAAACCGAACAAGCAGAGCCGTGCCACCGCCAATTACCTTCGTTTGACCGTAGTTGCCCCCTCGTTGACCATGGGTGTTTATAACTGATTTGGCTGAGCTGGAAGGACACACACCATGTCCTTGGTTCCACGCACTTGCCCATGTGGCTCTTCTGACTGGAGGACACCTGGATCATGCCGTTTAACAAAACAGCTGCGGAAACTGGGATCAGTTGCGGAAAGTGCAGGTTTTGAACCAAAATTCTAATCCAACAACACAGTCATTAGCATAATTAATAAACCATGTAAAAGTCCTATAATACAATGATTTAAGCAATTTGATGGAGGAAATGAGTGATAAAGGAAGGAAATGAATGGAAAAGGAGGCTGAGAGGTTGTGAAAAGAAGTGCAGGTCTGAGGCTCAACAATCACTACCATCATGGTGTGTTGTTCCATCACTTCGTAGGAGCCCCTTTGGCATGAACCCCATACCTGACGATTTCTTTGCCTCAGCAATTTTGGAGAACCATCCAATTTCTTCATGGCCATAACCCAATCCTTCATACCATGGTCATTCCTTTACTTCGATAAGATTAATGATGCCTTGGCCATTGACTCTGAAGCCCCTTCCATCATAACCAGTCTGAGTTAAAAGCTTCATACCAATACCCTTAGTATGCTTTTCAAAAGCTTCAAAAGATGTGTTATCTACATTAACTGAAGGAGTAGAACTCGAAATACTAATCCCTCCTTTGGCAAACAACCCATATTTTTCATTTAAGATGTTGATGAAGAAGTGGATGATATCTCTAGCCAACCACTTTTACCTACCAGAACATGGGGAGAATATTTCAGATGCTCGCAAAAATCGTAAGCACCATTCTCATCATATGTTCCATATCTTGTGTACTAACCATGCCCACAAATTGGTTTCACATTTGAGGGACTCTTTGCTGCTTCCGAGATGGAACACTCACCAATTTGTTCCTCCATTATATGTTGCAACTACAGGTGCATTTTCCTTTTCTCTTCCTCTGTAGCTTCGAGTAATCTCCTTAGCTTGACATTCTCCATTCAAAGAGATATATTAATCTCCTTCAACTCTTTGAGTCTTTCACACTTTATTTTCTTACCCATACTTGAAATCTGGTTAGAACCTGCTCTGATACCACGTGATCTGAAAAATGAAAACATTGATCGTCCTTTGAAACTTTGCAAGTCTAATAAACTCGGATATTTAAATGTAAAATTATTTTTACAACCTCTTTAAAGATGAGTGGTTAAGTTTTCACATGAACTTAAAGGTGAAACAAATTCATATACAACTCGATATGATAAACATGTATAGAACAAATCAGTAAGGGATAACGGATTTCACCCCTCCTGGGCTACATCTATGGGCCATGCTCCAATGGCTAGGCCGCTTTATTGATCTCGGTAGCAAATGAGCACATTACAAATTGTTGACTCTAGAGTGGCATTATTTCTCCTACAAATAATTATCACTCAAAAATATGATTCCCTACAACAAGTCATGATTATGTCAACAGAAAAAGGAATCTCTCACAATAGGTCCTTCTACTCCACTTGAAATAAAAACTCATAAACATATAACTACTTCACAATGAAGTGTTGAAAAGGGATTTTCCCGTAAGCACGCTAAGAAAATACTGAAGATACTTGCTCTACTAAAGTAACAGTTGTTGTAGATGCATCTGAAAAGTATCAAAACCCTTGGCTAGGCTCTTTCCATGCTCAACAAAGTCTCCATATGGACTCAAAAAAATATATGTCTATAACATTAAAGGACTTTCTCCAAAACTTCCATCATATAGTGCTCAAATCAAAAATTTGATGCTACCATTGAGTTCAGGACACTCAAAAACCCCTATCTAGGCTCTTCTTGAGCTCAAAAAGGTTAAAAATTGAGCAAGATATGCTTCATGGAACCAAGCTTTGTTATACGTATTACAAATTGGCAAAAAAATCCTAATTGTGCGATGTGAATTCACCCTTTTGACAGACTGCCAGGTGATAATTTTTCTTGAGACCAACGCTAATTCTGCCATAATCAATGCAATTTGCCACCTCTTTAACCGCGTCCATAAGGCCTTAAGCACTAAGTTTTTAGCCCTGCTCTCGGGCTTGTGGGCACCATGTGGCCATGGACTGGACCACGCGCCCGCCCCTTTGGATTTAGCTCCCTCCTCTTCGAGTGTTGGTCATATCGTGGCATATAAGACCAGAGGTCGGGGTTAACGCCCACCCCCTCTGGTTAAGCTCCTGCTATGGAAGTCGTGGTCACTTCGTTAACAATATGGTCAAGGACCAGGGCTAGCCGTTTTCCCCCACCAGCCAAGTTCCTCCCTATTCTCTAGTGCTCAAACTTGTTCTGTGAACCAAGGGCTAGGGCTTATCCACTCGCCCCCATCGGTTGGGCTCTCGTCGTGTTTGCAATGTCGTCATGTGGTTTTGCCATGGAAGTGGGGGTCAAGGCCTATCCAATCGCCCCCTCCGTCATACCCTGTGTTATGGTCACGTTGGCCTCAATAGGACCGAGGTCTAGGGATAATCGATCGGCCCCATCACTTTCGCCTACGAGTCATATGGTGGAAACAAGACTAAGGGCTAGGGCTAACCGCTCGACCCCTTCCCCCAAACGCGCCTGAACTTCAGTTCAAATATAATCAGACTTCACCATAGGTTAAGAAACAATAGTGTGGTGTGGCAATAGGTTGTGGTGATGTCTTGCAGGTGGTCTAAGGGACGAACCCCACCGAGGCTAGCCGACCCTTATAAAAAAAATTGGCCAATCATAGAGGGCCACAAGGCACCCTCTCACTGGGCCAAGAGGCACCTCACCATTGGCCCAATTTAAACAAAACAAACCAATCAAACATTGCCACCTCAACATGTACGGTACTGTCATGTGTCAAGCTCAGATTGGTCCTCCTGTCTTCCATATGCCCAGTAAGCATGCTAACATTAGCACGATGTCAAATGTACAGTCTACCCAGTCAACCATGTTGTTTGAATTTTTAGTTGTTTAGCCAAAACTTGAGAACATCATAACTCTATAATATGATGTTGGATTGAGGTGATTCAATTAGCATTGGAATCATGATGACAAACACTACAATTTGGTGTCATTTTTGGGAGATTTCAAGAACTTGCATTTTTAGCCTATTTTTTTATCTCTGGATCATAGTGGGGGGAATAGAATGAAAATATATCGTTGTTAAATGCTTCACAAAGCACTATTCTCTAGAACTAGAGTGGCGAGAGCTATTTCATCTTCGCTCACAACCTCCATGATGCCCTAATCTAGGCATAGTGAAATAGTACAAATTGAAGTTGGGATGATAAGAAGCAAAGAGAAACAGAAGGGAGGTAGATGATCTTTTATGCACAAGGTAGAGTGATACGAAGCCTAGAGGTAGGGAGAACAAAACCAAGGTTTCATGAGAAAACAAACACTTAGGAGAAAGGGACCAAAATATCAAATAACTAGGAGAGAAACCTAGCCAAAGAGAGAACTAGGAACCTTTGTTAAAATGAATAACCTCTAAAGGAGAGAAGACATGAAAGAACAAGAAAAAAGAAATCATTAAAGAAGAGATGAAAAAAGCCCAACTTTCGAATTAACTAAGAAATTTCCACTTATCCTGAGGAAAAAACAAGGATAAACTTTGTTGTGAAAGAGAAAAAGGAGTGAATACAAACCTACAGAAGGGAGTACCATAACTATCCACCAAATCCGCCTCGGTCGAGACTAACTCACGGCCCACTAGCACACTTAGAGAATGAACCCATCACCAATAAACCCAAGTAATAATGATGACCTAGAGGAACCAATTGCTAACAACAATTGAAAACTCAAACTCATGCTTGAGTGGAAAGTTGGCATTGTTAACTCTGCTACATACTTCAGCATTTGGAGGACCAAATATTAGCTCGGCCATGTGTTTATGCAGAAAAGGTAGATTGCAGCAGTCTTGTCCTCCATTCTCCTTCATTTTCCTTATACTCCATAGCCCTGCCATCTTTGTTTTTCCTCCTAAAACCTCTCCATTCCCCGTTTAAACCCTCCAAAGCCCAACAAATCCCCTATTTAGCCCCAGTCCTTAATCGTGAAGCACAAAGTCTAAACCCATAAGACCATGATCATGTGCCCTCGCGCCTCTGTAACACGTCATCACCCGTCATCGCAACCGTTGATTTATTGCGCCCCGATCTGACAGTCCCACGCCACACTTAACTTTCCCAATTGTTCCCCGCCGTCCGATCATCCCCGCGCGATCGGATGGTAGTCGCTCCTCCCGACCCCGCGAACTGCCCGCGCATTAACCCGTGGAGAAAGCGGTTTCTCCCCTATCCCATCCGCCACGCGTCATGCGATAACTAGAATCATTGTACGTTTACCGCCTTCCTCCGATAAGCGGTGCGGGGAATACCGCTTACCTCCCACTCGCCCGTCCGCCGCTCGTTAACCTTCGCGCAACTCTTTCACCCGGTAGTCGTCGGATCTATCCGCCCGTGATCCGATGGCTCACGATCGTCTGCCCCCCACCGCCCCCCCCCCCCCCCCCCCCCCCCCCCCCCCCGCGCTTCCTCCCGATGTATCCCGCCAAGAGATCTCTGCCGTCGATCTATGCAATCCGACGGACAGCCTCATTCCTCCGTTCACTCTACCCACCCACCATGAATTCCACACTCCTTTGACTGTTCTGTGCTCCCGAAGGACAACGGCGATCAACTACCAGTACCTTGTGCAGTTAAACATCAACCACTGCATTCAAGAGGAGTATGGCTGAAGGACAAGAAGGACATGCCTTGGGAAGATTATGGCATATATCAGTTATGGAACTCCTTCAATATAACACTCCACCTGCTCAAGAAGGACAACAGAGCATCAAAAAGATCAGATTCATTCATTAAAGCAAGCAGATTGTAGCAGAGATTCCATCAGAGAGTTAAAACAGTTGGTGGTCAATTATGACCCTCCATGCATAGAATAGCAAAATATCTTTGTAATCAAACTCTATATATACCCAGAACATAGATGTAATCTGGGATGATGGTGGATGGTTGTTGTTTTGATGTAAGGTTCAACTTCTGGAGATTGTAACTACTTTGATACTTGCAGCATCTGGTCTTCATTTTCAGCTAATACAAGCTTCTTTTGCTGTTAATTTCTCACTTTCCACTTCTATTCTGTTATAGGTTGTGCCTGTTATGCATTTTTTCATGTGCTCTTGATATTTAGCATTAGAGGGGCTATCATCCCACCTCTGTGTTGAAGTCCAGTATGTATCACTGAATGTGTTATGCGGGTTTTTGTTTACTTAGTGCCAGAGAGCTGTCATCTTGTTTGTGCAATAGGAAATAGATTTGCAAACCTCTTTACTGGTTGCAACCGGCCATCACATGGTCTTGTGCATCTGCTGGTGTGGTCAATATTCTCCATATTCATTTAATCCTCAAACTGTGAGTAATTGGTGGTCTAAAGCCTTGTAGTCTGGGGGTGTTCACCCATGTCTAGACTTAAGCATAGTAGAAGTGGTTATCTGGCTTGAACAAGCATCATTCCTTCCATTCATCCATTTCCAACATTAAGTTGAGTTTGTAATGTTCCCGAGCATCTCCAAGATACAACCTAGGAGAGTTTCTTGGGGTGATAACAGGCATAATAAGACCAAAGGGGCATTTTAAACCCAAAAATTGGGCATAACAAAAGACAATTGGAAACACAAAATTCTACCAATCTACCATTGCGAAGACACATGGAACCAATTACCCATAACCTAAGAATATTTCATGCAAAATTTCTCCTGATCATGTCTTCTTTGCTCATACTATTCCCATGAAATTCCATGAAGGTTTTTGTGTCTCTCATGAATCTATTTTGAATACCAAACCAAATCTGACCTCTCACCATCTAGCTTCACCACCTTGAGTTATGCTTACTTCATTGTGCACTATTAAATACCATACCTTATTGGTCACGTTGATGCTAGATGGGGGTTGTTGTTGTCTCCTAGTTGCACATTGTCTTTCATTTCCACTCACAATTATTACCTTTCATGTTCACTCCTAGTGGGGGAAATTTTTTAACTAAATCACTGGGGGATAAAGGAGGAGATTATTTTGCAAAATGAGGATATTATTAAAATATTATTATTTCAAAATCAAGGAGAAATTGTGGGGTGATAAATAGTTGGAGGAAAAGAGGAAATTAAGATATTATAAGGAGGTGATCTGCCCCAATCTCAAAAATAAAAATATCTCTATGTCTTGACTAATGTTAAAAGGAAAATTAACATTGTTAAAATAAGAATAAATTCTAATTATCTTTATAGTGAAACTAGGCATTGCTCAATTCCCAAAACACCATGGGATGAAAGATTCGGTCACCTTTGCAACACTAAGAGGGTCGAAGATGAAAAACTTTTTCTCTTAGATTTTCCCTCTTATACTCACATTCGATCTAAAATATTTGTCACACTACCAACCTTATTGACCTTTTGAGTTAGAAAAACTATGATCATCTTGGAACTTCATGCTTTTTGAGAATAGAAACAAAATGTTAAATAATTATGAATAATGTCTTACTTTATTAAGGTCGAATAGATCATATCGATCTCAATGGATGTTTTTTTAAGAAGAACATGTATGTTGTATTAATTCCAAAAAAAGAGTGAGGCTTGGAAGCCTGAGTACATAGATACAAAAGAGGAAGATGGATCCTAAGATAGAGTTTTTTTTTTTTGGTAAGTCAACAGTAAATATTTATATTACTTCAACAGAATCGCAATACAAAATAGCAGTTGGTATGCCATATTGGAAACCAGGCCAGCTGTAGAAATAGATTGTTTTGATACATCTATTGTCTAATAAAGACAATAAATTCTTCAGTCTCTTGTTCAAACCAAAATGCTTACTATTACTGCTAAAATCCCCACTAGGTTTGCCTAGATAATAATAAGTTTTAGCAAACCTAAGATAAACAAAAAGAAATGATTGTCTTCGTACTAAAACTTATATCTAAGTATTCTACTAAGAAAACAAACCCTACAAATAGACTTGTTGCATTCTCGGACCTCATTTAACTGGTTCCTCGCCAAGAGAAGTGCCCACAGGAGCTGCCATATGAGCCATCGTCGTTGAGTTGTTGTTGTAGGAGCTTGAGCCTCCTACCCCTCTCACCTTAAAATTCCTTAGACATGTTGGTTCCCCTTTCGATTCCCCTAGATTAATGTCAATTTTATGGACATACTTCTAATAAATATTGAACATGTTATGAAAATCACCTATGCGACCATCCTGAAGTTTCTCAATATTTACTAGCATATTCACAATTGTTTCGATCCCTTCAATCTACTGACCAACTTGCAATCTTTGGCCCGACTAATAGGAGAAGCAAAGTGCATCTCGAGAGGTGACTTCAACATGATCAGGTCTCTCACTGAAAGAAAAGGGAGGTGTCAGAAGACTCGATGAAGAAGCCACTCAATTCAACTCCTTCATAGAGGATCACAAGTTGGTGGATATCCCTACCCCAAATGGCTCCCATACCTAGAAAAATTGAAGGGGAGGGGAAAATCAAGTGGCCTGTAGATTGGACAACTTCTTGGCATCAGAATCCCTATTTTTGACAAACTTAGATGCATAAGCAATCATTCTTCCTATCCATGGCTCTGACCACTGGCCAATTAGACTTATAATAAAATGGTCCAGCACACCCCCCAACAAACCATTTAGGTTTGAAGCATTCTGGCTTCGGCATCCAAAATTTACTTCAAACATGGAAAATTCGTGGTTGGAATCTTCAGCCCTACAGGGAGGAATAATGTTCCACTTTCAACAAAGGCTAAAATTCATCAAGAAAAAATTGAAAGCAAGCATGGAACATTGTAGACTTTGTGAACATGCAAGAAGCAAAAAGGAAAAGGAAAAGGAATTAGCAGAGCAACATGGGGAAGGGCTACAACAGGAGCAAATTATGTATAAGCAAAAATATAGAATAAAATGGCTACAAGAAGGTGAAAAAAATACAAAATTCTTCCATAGATCTATGATACAATATAGGTAGAAAAATAAGATCCATTTCATTCAAGATGAGTCTCAACAAATATTGGAATTGCAGGATGAAATCTTAGCAGTGATGCACAATCACTTCCAAACTCTACTTACGGAACCGGTTAATGACAGAAGGGTTGCAATTAATTAAATTATTCAGCATATCCCTAAATTGGTGTCGGAAGAGAAGAACGCACTCTTATCTCACGAAGTTTCCGTCAAGGAAGCAGAATGTATTGTTATGATCATGCCAAAAAACAAGGCACCCGACCCTGATGGCTTAACAATTGAATTCTATCAAGCTTGTTGGCACATTTTGGGGTATGATGTATGGAAAATTGTGGAAAACTCTCATTGTACCTCTTCTATCCTCTCGGCATTCGATGCCACCTTCATCTCTCTAATGCCTAAATCTCATAAAGTAGCCTCTCCAACAGATTATAGACCAATTTCTCTATGTAATGTAATATATAAAATCATTTCTAAAACTATTGCAAATAGGTTGAAGTTGGTCTTTCCTACCATAATTTCCTCATAGAAGATTGGATATGTGGAGGGGCATCATATCTTAGGCAGCTTAATTTTGGTTCAAGAGAATCTCCATACTCTAAAGGCCGTGAAAACACCAGGTATGTTAAATAAAATTGACATGTTGAAAACATTCGACAAAATCAGTTGGCAATTTATCTATCATATTCTCTCTTCTTTTGGATTTAATGAGTTTTAGATCCACTTGGTCATGTCTCTAATAACCAAGGTCTTCTTATATGTCCTTATAAATGGTGCTCCCTCCCCCACCTTCTCACCCACTAGAGGGATCTGGCAAGGGGATCATATCTCTCCTTATATCTTCCTTTTAGTTATAGAAGGGATAGGTCGGTCTCTCAACCATGCCTTAGCCTCTAGTAAACTTTGAGGTCTCCCTCTGGGTTCTAATTTGGTGAGTTCCACCCATTAGCAAATTGTAGATGACACAATGTTAATGGGAAAACCCTCCCTTAAAGAAGCACTAGAATTCAAAAAACTTTTGTATCTCTTATTTGTAGCCTCTAGCACCTCTATTAATGGAACCAAATCCCAAATTTTCTTTTTTAATGCCCCAGTGGTGGTGCAGACCCATATTTCCCACATTATGGGCTTCAAAATAGGTGCCATGCCTTCTACTTATCTGGGAGCTCCCTTAACTGCCAACCCCCTGAAACTTTCTATCGGGGAAAACCTTATCCTGAAATTTGAATCGAAACTCTCATCTTGGACCTTTAGGGGTCTCAATTTGGTAGGAAGGTTGACTCTTATGGAGTCAGTTTTGCAATCCATGCCCACTTATTTTCTCTTCACCTTGGCTTCTCCAAAGGTAGTTCTCAACAAACTCTAAAGCATCCAACGTTCATTCTTTGGGGAAAAAATGGGCCTAAGTGGCTTGGGATAAGATATTATTGCCCAAACACTACAGAGGATTGGGCCTTAGAGATCCATAAATTATGAGTCTGGCACTTTCTACCAAATTTTGGTGGAGATAAATAAAATTCCCATCTTCTCAATGGGGGCAGTATTGGGCTAACAAGTATGCTCCTGGAATCACTTTTAATCAATTAGTTAGATTCTCCAATATAATTTCAAGCTCGCACATCTAGAACTCAGCATGTAACAACAAAACTCTGGTAGAGGAACACAGCTTCTGGGAGACATGCAATGGAAAATCAACTATTTTGGGAGGATTCCTGGAACCAGTGGCCAAAATTCTCTTCTCTTGCCCATATAAACTCTCTAAAATATAATCTCACTAGTGGGGGAGCTCTAGCACTGTGTGATTATTGGACTGAGTAGGACCCTTCCACTAGGTGGATAAAGTGGATTTATTTCACCCCACTCATATCACCAGACCTCATAGAGGCTTCTAAATTGATCTCAGAACATTTAACCAATTGCAACATCGAGTTGCATGAGGGAAATGACGTGCTCAGGTGTGGATATCAACCTTCAGGAAACTTCATCATTAAGGAAGCAAGCCAACTATTAATCATAAATATTCTCCCACTGGCTAGCTATTATTGGAAGCACTTGTGGAAACTCAATTATTGACCAAAAATTTCTCTATTCCTTTGGCTTCTTATCAAATAGAAAACACTCACCTGGGATAGGTTGCAGAAGTGAGGATTCATAAGACCCTCGGTTTTCCATCTCTGCTTCTTGAAAGAGGAGAATTATTATCATCTATTTCTTGACTATGATTATGAAAAATAAATTTGGATGCTTCTACACCGTGCCTTTGGCATTCCTCCTCAAGGTTGGGTGGGAATTAAGGAGCTTCTTGTCAATTGGCCAGTGCCTTCTTTCTCTACTCCTATTTTAAACAGGGTCTAGGCTTTGATGCCAAGTTTTATCCTTTCGTCCCTTTGGAAGGAAAGGAACTACAGGATCTTCAAGGACTCCTCCAAAGGGCCGCAAGTATTATGGGATCAAAATCTACAGATGTTGAAAGAAACGATTTATCTTACCCTTTGCGATTCCAAGGATTAGGAGTGTGCTGAGTCTGAAAAATGCATCTTATCCAACCTTGGGTTGAAGGCTTCAGAGACAAGGAAAACTAACAAGCAAGCTTAGGTAAGGAAGACAAGTCATGTTGATTGGTCCCTATCACCACTTTGTTTTTTTAAACTGAATTTTGATGGAGCTTCTAAGGGCAACCGGGGCCCGACTAGCTATGGATGTGCCTTCAGGAATGAGCAAGGAGCCATTTTCTTCATTCTTGAACAACTTTATGTAAATATGGAAAAGATGAGTTGAATTTGAAAAAATTGTTTTATTGATAGCTAATGACTAAATCTATGAAATGAAAGAATTCTAGACTACATCAAACTCAGGAAACCAAAATGACAATTGCATGTGCTTCTAATAAATTATGAATAGTGATCTACTCAACAAGAAATCCTAAGCTTGCAATGATCAAAAGATAAATATGTTTTTGGGGCTTTGAGAGTGGGGCCCTCAAACCATGATCCCATGAGGGAAATGAGGAAAAGGCCACTGCCACAAGATTTTATGAAGTATTTTCTTTCACTATTGTACCATTGATCTACTTCTTCAATTAATGGAAGCAAAACTAAACAATCATTCAAATACTTGTAAATTAACAAAGAAGAAATAACTTCAGCAGCTAACTATGATTCTAATCTAAGAATACATGTACAAAAAGAGGAACCTCTACTACTAGGGTTGGTCCCTAACCCGAGATATTTAGCCCTCTAAGTCAACTCAGTGCTGGATCAAGGAAAACCTTTTCATCATCATCAAAATATCAAAACTAACATAAAAATAACAGTCACAATATCTTAGCTCGAAATTTCCTCTTGGCTACAATAAAAAGTTGAATCCTAATGAGGCCCTTGGCCTTATTATTTATACAAACTGAAGCTACCAATAGCTTCCTAAAAATTAGGGAGACTTGGCTCCCAAACTCAAGAATGACTTGTCTTCACTGTCACTGGATTGGCTGCTTGTAACTCCGAGTTGATGAGATCTGGTGAAGGAATCTTTGAATGATTGAGGAGTTAAGGAGGGAGACCAAATCTCCTAGAATCCCTCTTTCTTGTCCACTTTGATTTCTTGCACTTAAATTATCCCAAAAACTACTCCAAATTTTGCACTTAAATTAGCCCAAAATCTGCTCCGATGAGGGGATTAGAAGGGGGAACATATAATAGAGACAGTTCAACTTGATCTAATTCTTGTTGCGTTGCCTTACTAGTTTCTCCATTCTCCTTATTTCTCCTTTCCTCCTCCTATTTCTTCCTCTGCTCTTCCTATAATCATTTCTTCTCTTGCTCTTGCTTCCCCTTAGATTCCTTGGCGTGCCTAAGCCTTTCTTTCCATTCCTTCATCTATTGCTCTCGTTTTTTCCTCTCTTCTTCTTCCTTGGCCCTCTGCTCTTCCTGTTCCTTTAGCTACTTTTCTTCTAGTTGCTTCTTTCTCTCATGATCTTCTCGCTACTTCCTCTTCTCAAGTTGGTCCTGGTCACCTGAATCCTGTGATTGTTTGAGCTCTTCCTCTGTTTTCCTCTTGATATCTTGCTTCTTCTTTTCCAGGGCTACATTACTTTGCTCTAGAATTTCATTATTCTCTCATACTTCTGGGTCACTCGAGGCATCTTCTACCCCTTTCTCCTTTTGTTTCTCGAGTTTCCCGATGCCATTATGCTTCTCTTGCTTCCTCTTCCAGGTGTATGATCTCTCCTATAGGCTCACATTCTCCTGGGAGTGTTCAAGGATCTCCTCATCTTTTACTTGCTACTCATTGGGGCTGACCTCCCTTGTGGCATTGTACTAATTCCTAACTCCATCTTCATGATCCTACCTGGAATGTGAGTATGACCAATTAAAATTATCTCTCTTGCAATGAGCAGCTACAACCTTCTCGATATCATACGTACGATGGTTCAAGGTCACGAAATTACACCCTTTTAATGCCTCGGCCTTTGCCTCCACTTCCTTGAAATTTTCTACCACATAGGCCTCGATGACAAGAGGGAAAGATGGCCATGGTTTCTTCTTCCCTTTGCTCAGTGTTCTCAAGAAACCCCGTGTCATCTGGTAACATACTTCCCATAAGAGCACTTTATCTGTGGCGAACCTAAGAAGTACATGTGGGGCTTTATAGGAACCAAAAACTCTAATAAATGTCCCCTCTTAGATCGGGAACCAATGTGCCACCTTGACGATGGTTTCCATGGCCCCCTTTTACATACAAAGTGGTTCTTCCCCGAACAACTGCTGATATAGTGGAGCAATAAATGACTCAGAAATAGTAGCAATCATACCCTTATAGTCGATGTCAAAGATCTTGTAATAATGGTGTACTGGGTTACCTGGAGACGTGTTTCAATTGTAGCTCTAGTTGTTGAACTATCATCTTGCAAAGACTGCACTTAGTAGATATGAGGCCATATAGAACTCTAGTGGCTATTCTGGCTCTCAATGCTTAGCTACAATTATATTCGTTCTCAAGGCCGACACAAGAATGTTGGCCCAATTAAAGGTTGTTCCTTAGGTGGTGACAACGTACATGATGGGGACACATGTCCCGTGGAACACGTCACAACCTACTCTCCCATTCAAATGATTCATCATGGCGGCAATCAACCGATAGACCTTTATTAATCTCTTTGTCCTGTAAATTTGGTCAACTCTAACCCAGAACTTGGACAGATCTTGCCACCATTCTCTAAGAATATCCTTGGTAGGAGTCACAAAACCGATGAGCCACTAGGTGTTAAAATTTTCCTCCTTCTCAAGAAATTTGTAGTATTTAGCAATCTCTGTGGAGGTGATAGTTGCAAGCGGTCTGCCAATATGATCCCTTACTGACCATGAATCTATGTTTGTGCTCTGTATGATCCAATCAGTCATCTCGGGACATGAGAAGACTAGAGGATGTGATGCCACCTTGTGAAGCTTTGATCTCTTAACATTTATTTACACCGGTAAATCCTCCTGGTTCTCCGGAATATTTGATTTGGAAAACTCCTCATAAATATCATACCAACAGAGCCTTGTGTTTTTGTTAATATTGCAAGTCGTATCCCTGTAGATGGGGGGTTCTTCGTACTGGTGGACTTCTTGTGAACTGCTTCCAAAGCCCTTACGGGCATATTTTGCTACTAGAGGTGCCATCTCGTCTTTGAAGGAGGATATGGAGATGCAATCAAATTCCATGTCACCTAGCATATCAAATAAGCAGTCCCACGATGAGAGAGACGACATGAAAATAAAACTTAATGACAATTATAAACTATAGTTTTCAGAGTCAGGGAGAAGACCTTCTAACAGGTCACAAGGGTGAGTAGGTCATGTGGGTCACATGGATTAGTGTGTGACCTAGCGACTTGGAAAGCTAGGAGTGAGGTCACGAGGTCACAAAATCAGTGAATTCGTGTGGGTCACAAAGTTGGTTAAGTCACGGGGTCACGAAGGTCATGGAGTCACTCAGGTCGTGAGGTCGAGCAAGTCGCGAGGTCGAGCAAGTCGAGAGGTCGAGCAAGTCGCGAGGTCGCGCCTTTTTTCCTATAGCGATCTTAGGCCATGTGACCTAAGTCTTTAGGTGATTTTGAGGGGATGAACATGGCTTAGGAGAGGTCCTTGGGGCATTCCAGGGGTAGATGGCTTGGTCTTCAGGGATAGTAGGTTAGCCTAGGACAAAAATGGGCATGATAAACACTCAAGGAGGCTCAAGAAGTTAAACAACAACTTAGCAAGGGTTTGTAGTTGAAATGAGGCCAAATCGTGGATAAAAACCCTCCTAGTTGGGAATTTGCAGAGTCGAGATGGAAGAGGAAGACACATGGCAAAAAGAAATTATTACCAGGAAAAGGAAATATCACCTACCTATGAGGGTCACGCGCCTTGTCCAATTGTCAAGCTTCGCCATTCTTCATGCAAACAAGGAGAGTTGTGAAAATGACCAGTTGAGTTCGGTATTTATAAATTTGATCACACATGTGGGGGTTGCATGGGTTGCACTGTGTTGGGATGGGGTTCCCTGGGTTAGTTTTGGGGTTAAAAACCCAAGTACTGATGTAAATTTTGGTAAAAGATGTAAATTATCCGCAATTTTTGGATGCCGAGTGCGTAGATAGTTAGGAGTAAAAAGGAGTTTTAACCCCTTGTCTATGTAAAGTCAAATCAGTTCTGAGATCCACCCATTGTCCATGAGCCATGGGATTTTATGTAAAAATCTATAAATAGGTGTGTCCTAGAGAGTCTAAGGCATGTCTATGTCTGAGAGAGGAAAAAAGGTCAAGTAAGCATCAGGTAGATAGAAGGGGAAAAGGCTCCGCAGCTGAGTGTGCAGAGGCCAAGAGTAGTGTCCATAGCTGAGTGCGCAGACCCCTACAGCTAAGTGCGTAGGGCAGTTTTGAGTCTGTAATACCATATTGAAGATCAATAAAGAAGACTGTTGAAGAATCTCTGTGTTTATCTATTTACTTCTGTTATTTATGTTGCGATATATGTTGTGATGGAATAATGTCTTTATGATATATTAATCTATTGATGCGCAACTCTATGGGATAAGTCTTATTAACTATACGCAATGCATGTTAAGTACTTTCGCGAAGATTATAATACATTTTATTATGTTTATTAAATAATTAAGTAGATCCGCGCAAGCTCAAATCTAGGGTTATTTTCTGATATGCGTAAGTGGATGATTCATTTCTTAAGGGTCCGTAAAGACATATCGTAGACCTTCGAGAAGGTCTAGAGGTTATTTAGAGGAAGTTGCAGTATTGATCCCTAGGGGCTTACAGATCTACGCGAAAGCAGATCTAGGGCAATAAAAGACATCACACTAATATCTCGATGCCTAAACTTGGTTCCAGCATCCCCTCATACTGCTTCGGGTGAGATTTTAGCCTACGCTACGCGGGTTGATTCCTAAAGGGCCAATAGTGTAGGGTTTTGTTTGGCGCAATGAACTTTGAACTTGGGTCAAGACCCACTAGGCAAATAAATGGTTATGTTGTAGTTTTGAGTCTATAATACCATATTGAAGATCAATAAAGAAGATTGTTGAAGAATCTTTGTGTTTATCTATTTACTTCTACTATCTATGTTGCAATATATGTTGTGATGTAAATTAGCTACAGGTATACGTGAGGTGAAGGAGGAAGTTGGACGAGTTCAATTCAAACTCAATATGAAAATAACAAAGCTGCAACTCAAATTACAACCTACGACTCCACCCAAGGTTAGGGAGCAATGCGAAGCCACTGTCAAGGAAGGGATGGCCACTTTGGATGTTGCAGACACTGACTGCTCGGCCTTATTTGAACAGGCGATGGAGTTGGTAACGACTCTACAGGAAGACCCAAACCTACAGAGTCTAAATATTGAGGTTTGCGAGCTCTAGAAGTAGTATGATGAGGTCAGGGCAACAAAGCGCTCAATTTCTCCAGTGCAGCGCCTCGCCAAGTTGTAGGAGAGGAAACAACTCCTCGCATAGGTAGAAGCAGCTCAGAAGAAGGAGATCATTCTCAAGGCCAATTTGGGACCTTAGTTAGAAGAGGCTTACCAAGTAACAACCAACATTCAAAAGAAGCTGACAAGCTTGCAGCAAACACATCAAATGATGAAGTTGGCCATGGAAGGACCAGCTACAGAGCAGCTTATAGAAGAGGTCAAGCAGGAAGCTACGCAGAGCATTGTCGAGGTTGCAGTTGTGCAAGTGGAGCTAGGGGATATTCGCAACAAGATCGTCACACCAGCCGAGTAACTCGATGGTGAGTCATGACCTTTGTGTTGGGGGCTTGTTGGGATGGGGTCCCCTATGTCAGTTTTGGGGTTAAAAAACCAAGTATTGATGTAAGTTTTGGTAAAAGATGTAAAGTCTCCGCAATTTATGGATGCGGAGTGAATAGATAGTTAGGAGTCAAAAGGGGTTTTAGCCCCTTGTCTATGTAAATTAGATTCGGTTTTGAGATCCACCCATGATTCGCAGACCATGGGATTGTATGTAAAAAGCTATAAATAGGTGTGTCTTTGAGATTCTAAGGCATTTCTATGTCTGAGAGAGGAAAAAAGAGAAAGTAAGCAGCGGGTATATAGAAGGGACAAAGGCTTCGTAACTAAGTGCGCGGAGGCCTAGAGTAGTGTCTACAGCTAAGTGCGTGGACCCCTGCAGCTGAGTGCGCAGGGAAGTTTTTAGTCTGTTATACCATATCGAAGATCAATAAAGAAGACTGTTGAAGAATCTCAGTGTTTCTTTGTTTACTTATGTTATTTATGTTGCAATATATGTTGTGATGGAATAATATCTTTATGAAATATTGATCTATTGATGTGCGATTCTATGGGATAAGTCTTATTAACTGTATGCAATGCATGTTAAGTACTTTCACGAAGATTATAATACATTCTGTTATGTTTATTAAATACTTAAGTAGATCCACACGAGCTCAGATCTAGGGTTATTTTCTGATACACGTAAGTGGATGATTCATCTGTTAAGGGTCTGCAAAGACCTATCATAGACCTTCACGAAGGTCTATAGGCCGTTTAGAGGAAGTTGCAGTACCGAGCCCTAGGGAGCCCTAGGGGCTTACACATCTGTGCGAAGGAAAATCTAGGGCAATAAAAGATATCACACTAATCTCTGGATGCAGAAACTTAGTTCCTGCATCCCCCCATACTACTTCGAGTGAGACTTCAGCCTGTGCTATGCGGGTTGATGCTGAAAGGGCTAGTAGTGTAGGTTTTTCTTGGCGCAGTTAACTCTGAACCTGGGTCAAGACCCACTAAGCCAACACATTGCCTAAGTTAGGGTGGTATGCGACCCTTGCAAACTTGCGACCTAGTGACCTCAAGGGGTTGTTAAGTCACATAGGTCGCGAGGGTCGCATTTGCGAGCTTCTAACAACTTTGCGACCTTGTGACCTGGCGACCTCATGGGGGTCGCTAGGTCATAGAGATCGCATTTCGTGGTGGTGAGACCTTTGCAACCTTGCGACCCAGTGACTTGTTGTGTCACGTAGTTGCATAGTCTCACAGGTCACACAATAAAAAGGATTTTGACATGGGACTTATGCGACTTAGTGACTTAGTGAGGTCACATTGTCGCATAGGTCGCAAAAGGGGAATCAGTTGTACTATTGTACTTTGACTTGGTGGCCAAACTTGTATCATGAACTTTGTTTTGCTTATGAGGGTAGAGACTCTGGCCTTTGAAACTTTTTTGGGGTTTCTAGGCTTCTGAACGGACTCTGAGGATGGGTGGCAGCTATGGAAATGGTAAAGGGGCTTCGAAATTTTAAAGAGTTAGAAATTTTGGAGGGGTTGTTGCTATATATATATATAGATATATATATATATATATATATATAATTCTAAACCCCCCTAAGATTCATAGTTATCCCTTACAAAACGATAGGCCCCATCTTCCAACCCATGTTAAAGAAAAAGATACACATAGTGTTTCTTTTTCCAAGGAATCCCTCATGGGAAAACCCAAGAGACACTTCCCCACATTTGTATATGATGTCCTTAGTAAGCCCTTCAACATGAATTAGTGTTCCTCATATAGGGAATAATAAATTGATCCTATATTAGCATGCAACTAACCAAACATATAGAAACATAGGAAACAACTAATTGAACTAAGCCCTTAGACTCTATAATGTTTATATTAAAATTACAATGAATGGTTGCAAATGAAGAGAGGGGTTAAAAGTTTAAAAGTTAAATTTCACCCATGGGATAATTTTCTATTCTTTTTCCCTAAAAAAGATCCACCAATTTCTATTTTTTCCAAAAATGATTCACCATATTTCTATAGGATAAAATAATTTTACCTTAAAAATAACAATAATTTTATATAAACTATATAAAATCCTCAGAAAATTGAATTTTTTAATTAAAATATCAACAAATATTTTACAATTTGCATTAAGGACTAATAAGATTCACCAAGATAGCTTAACTTTCAGATAGATTTCCATCCTCAAAATTTTCCCTGGTTTTATGTGTATAACCTACATTTGTGGGTTTATGGAAGACCCATAACTAGGTTGGTGATAAGAAACTTGCGCTTGATCCTAAATTAGAAAATGTAGGGCATGAAGGCTATAATGGTGGTAGACTATATCTCAAAAGATATTTGAGAAGTATTATCATTTAAAAAAAAACATAACAAGATAATAAAACTACATTTTTAAATGACGCCAACAAAACCTAAGAAGCAAAAAACATGTCCATGACATGGTCAGTGATGGGTTAGAATGTCGATGTTTGAAAAAAAGTGAGCCTTTACATTATCATAAATTTTCACTATGAATTCTTTTGAATATTATTTATCTCCCTAGAAATAAAATTAATAGATGGAATCTACACATCTTTATTTGTGCATAAGTATCCCACAATCGCATGGGAGGGCTTTGAAAAATGCAAAAAAAATCATGATCATAAACTTACCAATATCATGACCACTTTTGATGTGGACAATGTGGATGGAAACTTGGATCAATGCCTCCCCTTAAGTAGAAATATCCCCTACTACTTTATTTTGTGTTACTAAATTATGGTGGAACTTTTGTTGGATCTAGTTCTTAGTAAGCCACTTTCTTTGTTGAAGAAGCAATGATGCTTTGAAAGCCTAATTATTTTATATGGCATACTAACAAGGGTATGGTTCATCTTGGTGGCCATGATGTAATCACCCATAGCTTACTCAATTCTTCCTAAGTTGAGCTATGTCATGGCTAAATTCTTTGTGACATCTATAATGTCTAACATAGGTGGAAAGTATGATTAAAGTAGCTCCACGTTATACATAGTTTAATAAGTCTAGAAAGGGTTGAAGGTATGATTCAAAAGTATTTTAACCCACAACTTTGGTGATAGTGCAAGGACCATATCAAAGTGTTTTGAGCTTCTTGTGAGGGCCTATGAGTCACTCTTTCTCCAAAGGAAACCATACCTTGCCACCAGCCTAAAACTAGTGTGGAACTCAATGTTAATCATGTCATTTCTTGTACCTATAATTTAAGTTACATAAAGTATCACAAACTTGTTATTAGGTGTTGGATCCATTCAATTAATTTTTTACTTTGTCTACATGACTATATGTATGGTATGATTCTTTTTATGTTGATGCAATGGGTAGAGTTATATTAATGGGAGCCAGTGATTGGAAGCCTAAGCACACTTCAAAAGGGTTGTGGCCAATAGAAATATGAAGGGTTATGTTGTCATCACTTTGAACATGATCCAGGATCTTTATTTCGGTGAAGTTAAACAGAATTGCTTAAAGAGTATGAAAATACCATAAATTCAACATCCATGAAGAAGTGGCATAAAAAGAAGGCAACATAGACAATGCACCAAGATTTGTTAATGGAGTTCACTCACAATGCGTGAGCTACGTCTCTAAGCCCAGCTTTAAAGTGGAGAGGCCTCTTTATTATCTCAAAATAATGGATAAATACATGGCAATACCTAACATCTAGGAATAACCCAAAAATTCATTGTTTGGATCTCAAATCTGACTGCACCAGTCGATTCCTTGCGAAATTTTGAGAAAAATGAGCATAAACTTTACCAGGTTCTGGAACTGTCACCCTCTCCTCAAATTCAGTTCTATAACACATTGGTCCCCTCTCTTCATATGTGTTGAGTCATGGTTCTGACCTTTGTTCCCATCGTGGGGCTCCCCCTCTAAATGCAAATTCATTGATTAAATAAGTTGCGTCGGGCAAATATTACAAAGCCCCAACTGGTTGGTTCATTGGCAAGTGGTCATAAGTGTTAAATGGGTGGCCCGGAGTCAAACTTGTGGGCTCCCACTATGGCATTTTGTTAAAACAAAATTTTAAGTTTAAAATGTTTTGTTTGTCTGTTTATCCACCCATGTCAATCAATATATATATATATATATATATATATATATATATATTGACATGGGTGGATAAACAGACAAACAAAACATTTAATATATATATATATATATGGTTACAAATGTTATAACCAACCATGAACCTCTAACTAGCCATGTTAACTGACAACCCAAGTTTCCTTGATGTGACATGTGCCCTTAGGTTGGTTGGGCCCTATTGGGTGCGGGTTGGGTGCCACGTGGCGCTAATCAATTGAGCCACGTGGCACCCTCATATTGGCCCATGTGTGTTCCCATTCACCCAATCTTTCCGCATCATTTTCCCATCAGGATGCCATGTCATGCCATGCAGCATCTTCATATTGCCCTACATATGTGCCCAATCACGTTGTCTTACCACTTCATTTGCATAGCAGTATACCACATCATGTCACATGGTACCTCCTTGGTGTGTCACATGGCATGCCACTATCTTCTTTTTACTTGTTTACAAAAATCTCCAAATGAGCATAAATTTGTCGTACAGACTCAGTTTGAGGTTCCATTCACGTTGTTGGGATCATCTTAGCGAGATCTACCTCTTGGTGTCGGTTTTGCTAAGATTTGAGAAATTCAAATTTGTATCCTTTTAGATCCTCCTAGATCAATCTGCCCCACTCAGAATATTTTGGGCCTCCAAAAGCATTATCAATTGATAGGTAGGTGATGGAATTTCTCCCTCATTTTAACCTTTTCAATCCATTGTGCCTTGTTGGGATACATTCCTTTGAAACCTGCTCAAAGGTACTCTACATATCCCCATCATGAATTCCTAGTCCTTTTATCAAATATGATGTCTTCAAGAAAATTTTCCAAGAACTCTGGTAAAAAGTCATCCACTAATGGAACTTGACCACTCTCCTCTAGATCCATGATCATGGGAGGTTCATAAAGTTTCAAGTTCTCTACATTGATTCTGGAATACATTTGCAAATAAGTTCATAGATAAAGGTGATAATAATTTGTCCCAATCTTTTCTAAGATGGTGAATGGACCATATCTTATTGGTTTCAACTTTTTTCCTTCTCCCTTCAACCTATCCTTGTTGATGTGAATCCATACTCAGTCTCCAACCTAGAACTGATGATCAACTTTGTGCTTGTCAAGTCGGGCTTTATACTATGCCTAAATTTTCTCCAAATGTTCCTGCATTGATTGATGTATCATTTGCATCCTCTGAGTGAACTTTTGAGCTCTGTCTTCATCACTTCATACATTGAAATCCTCATATTTCCCAAACACTAAATCTAAGGGTGAATTTGGAAGGTACCCAAAGCATGTCTCAAATGGTTAACTTTGAGTAGAAGAATGCAAATCCCTATTGTATGCATGTTGAACATAATGTATCTATTTATCCCACAAATTAGG
Source organism: Pinus tabuliformis (assembly GCA_031772625.1). Taxonomy (NCBI): domain Eukaryota; kingdom Viridiplantae; phylum Streptophyta; class Pinopsida; order Pinales; family Pinaceae; genus Pinus; species Pinus tabuliformis. The sequence continues at coordinate 1,045,265,492 of CM062809.1, forward strand.
ATGCTTGTTACAATACCCTTGAAGCAAATGAACCATTTTTCTATTGATGACCTTTGTTTTTTCATCGGTCTATAGATGGAAATTTGTACTCCTCTTTAGCTTGGTTTCCATCATTCTCCACAAAATTTTCCAATACAATGGATGTGGGTAGTCCAAAATGGATCCATACATGTTGAAAGAAAATATGAGCATTTTTCTCAATAGAAATCTATTTTTTACATGGCATCATGGCACACATATTTCTAAACCACTACATACATGTAGTTATGACCCCGTTTTGACAAAAGAAACCCCCTACAAAATCCATGGAGATATTCTCCCAAGAATGAGAAGGAACATGGAGTCGCCTGTACAACCCCACTTTTAATATATTGGTGGACTTATAAGTAGAGCACATCACACACCCCTTTACATACTTAGTTACAATTTCTTTCATTCAAGGCCAATAACAAAACCTTTTCAAATTAGCCAAAGTTTTTCCTACCCCAAAATTCCCAAACACAAGAGAAGTGTGAGCTTCTCGAATTACATGGACTCTTTCACTTGTAGGAATACATAACTACATAACTTTCCAAGATGGTAGAGTAACTTGTCGAGCAAATGATAGTTCTCCACTTGTGATCCATGGGTTAGCCTCTCATAAACATCTTGAAAATATTCATTGATAGCATTTTGTTCAACATAAATATCATGAGATAAAGAAGCATTCTTCAAAACAAGAGATGCAAAAACATGAGGTCTAGATAGCATATATGCCACTTTCTTACTTATACCCTTCTTGTATTTGATTACCAAATGGAATTGTTGAAGGAACCCCATCCACTTGAAGTGAAAATCTTGTTACAACTTGGTTTGTGACTGGAGATTATGTAAGGGTTGATGGTCTGTATCTATGATAGTGTCCTTCCCTATCAAGTAATGCTTTTGTTTCTTGACACTTTGAACCAAGGAATACAATGTTGAGAAGTGTAGCAAGAAAGTCTAAATTTGACTTTACCTTGGTCAAATTGAGAAAAAATGAATTTCCACATCATCATACAACTTGGAGGCAGTTAATTAAGGTGACATGGATCTAGTCACTCAGTTAGCTCAGTAAATTCAAGTTAGAGGGCTTGGAGTGCAGTTATGCATGTGTGATTGCTAATTTATAGCAATCCAATTCAGTTGTTTCCAGTTGTATTCAGTTAAAATAGTTTTAACTGTAGATAGAACTAGTTGGAGGTCAGTTGTGTAGTGAGATAGTAGTCTAACTCAATTATCATCCATTTAACTGATCAATCAACCAAAAATTGCTAGTACATGCAGAGAATTTGAGTTCCCTAGTTGTGGTGGAGATTCCAATGCAGTGTAACATCAATTGTAGACTAGTCTTGAGTGTACAAGTGTTGCATGAAGCCATAGACCAAACCTTTGGAATTGCGCAATCAATTGGAGGAAAATTCCTAAAATATAGGGGCGTAATTCGTTGATACTTTATCAAGGAAATAGGGGCTCAATTTGAGGAAGAAATTACAAAGTATAGGCTAGCGCTTCTCATTTTTCGTAGAGAAAGTTTGTTCACTTAAAGGTTGAGCTCAGAGCAAACAAGCAATTGTAATAGATTATTTATTCATCGGATTAATGCAAATGGGCTTAAGTGGCTTTTACCAGTCTGTTTCCCCTAGATAAATCTATTCACTTGTGAATGTGATTGATGCATGTTTATGAATGTTGTTCTAAATTGTGAATTAATTTTCGGAGAGTTGTAGAGTAGAATTGTGTCTCCTGATTTAGATTAAATTTCTTGAGTAGATGAAATTATATCAACATATTTCTACATGGTATCAGAGCATTATTAGCACTAGAACAAGAATTTTGAAGCTGTTCCTCAGGAGGTTTGAATTTACAACTTCAGTGTAGCGGGATTTCTTCAAGATTGGGGAAATTTCGTTCAGTGGTATAAGATTGGAATATGACTTGGAAGGCATCTCAAATTTAATTGCCTAGAAGGACCAAATGGAGGCATTGCTTGATGACAATGTCTTGTAAGAATACATCAAGAAATATGTTGCAAAAATAGTGGAATCTGATGCATAGAACCTAGCCTAATGGAAGAAATATGTAGCCAAGGCGAGGAGAATAATTCTAGAGTGAGTGAGAGACCACACAGTCTCAAATATCCATGGGAAAGAAACTCCTTTCTCAATGTAGAAGGAATTGACATAGCTATTCAAGAATAGAAGTCACAATAGAAAATTGGCCCTCAACGACAAACTTTGAAACATCAAGATGCAAAAGAATGGTACTATTTTGCAGTGTCTCACTAGTTTTACACAAGTTCGATGTGAGCCATGAGGGCTTGGTGTGAATTTTGCAGAAGATGACTTGGTGAACCTAACTCTTCTATGCCTTCCCAAAAGCTAGCATAGCTACTAGAACTCGGTGAATGGGAGGGAGAAATTACCAAATTGGGAACAATTATGGTTTGATTTGGTATAAGAAGAAATTGGGAAAAATACCAAAGATGGCACTTCATCCAAGGGACGGGATGAATAAAATTTTTCATTGGTTGGAAAGGGCAAGAATGGAAAAGAGAATAAATCTCAATCCAAACCAGATTCCAGTGAAGGGGGAAAGAAGAAAGACTTGTCCAAAATAAAATGCTTCAATTGTCCTGAATTCGGGCACTATGCCACAAAATGTCCACACAAAAAGTCTAGCAAGAACAACTCAAGAGGAGCAACAGGTGAAGCATTGGTTTCACAGTTCAAGCTAGACTTCACCCTTATCACATGCATGGCTAGCACTATGATGGGGAGTGTGTGGTACTTGGACTTAGGTGCCTCGTTCCACATGACAGGGTGTTGAGAGTTTTTCAATGACCTAGAGGAGAAAGATCTCTAGATGCATATTGAGCTTGGGGACGAGGAAAGGTATAGTGCTACCAATATTGGTACAGCAACCTTTAAAGGGATTCGGGATCCCCTCTTCACCTCAAATATGTCATGTTTGTTCCATCCTAAAGAATAACCTCATCTTTGTAGAAGTTTTGGAAGATTGTGGCTATGATGTAATCTTAAGTAAAGGTAAATCCTTAATGAGGCACATACATATTGGGAAGGTGAAGAAAATCAGGGTTGGTATGAAGAACTTGTATAAACTTGATGTGGAATACTTTGTTGCATTAAGTAGTAAGGCAGAAAAAGTGCAGATTCAAGATGTTATTTAACTCTGACATGGAAGACTTGGTCATTTCCCCCTTGGATCCCTTAAAAGTATGCAGCAAATAACCACTAGCCTCCACATCCCATGATCAAGACAATAAATTACATGCATTATTGGAGAGAGTCCACTCTGATTTTTTTGGACCCTTCTTGACAGCCTCCACTGACAAACATAAGTACTATGTTATTTATATTGATGATTTTAGACTCAAGGAAGTGTTGAATCTTCTTCATGCGGAAGAAGGATGAGACGTTCTCAAAATTTGTAGAATTCAATGAACTAGTTGAAAAAGAGACCAGCAAGAAGGTGAAGGATCTCATGAGTGACAAATGAGGTGAGTATGTTTCAAAAGAATTCTTTTTTTTTTGTGCAAAAGAAGGTATTCAAAGAGAGATCATAGCACCCCACAACCCACAATTTAATGGGGTAGATGAGAGAAAGAACAGGAGCATTGTGGTAGTTGTGAGAGTTATGCTACATGACCAAGCCTTGCCACTACATTTACGGGGAAGAGTCATGTAACACAACAATCTACTTGCAGAACTGGAGTCCTCATCATATTCTTGGTATGATTACACTAGAGGAGGATTTCTCGGGGAGAAATCCAGATGTGTCTCACTTTAGAATTTTTGGAGCCTGTGTTTATTGCCATGTCTCCAAAGATTCAAGGAATAAACTTGAGCTAGCAATAGAGTTGGGAGCTTTTGTGGGTTACACTGAAACTCCACATAATTACTAGGTGTACTTACCTTCCCTCATAATGAAAATTTTTCCAAGGGATGTAAATTTTGGTGAGGAGAAAGAAATTATAAGCTCTCTTGAGAGGGAGCTTCAAATCCAACTAGAAGAGGAGCTTTTATCTCCTTAGGAGGAGCCTTAGGAAGTTGTGGAGCAGCCACAAGTGGAGGATCAGAGAGGAGGCAGAGTGGAGACATCCACTCAAACATAACCATCTTGAGAAGGTAGAAAAAGAACCAGGGAGACTGGTAGATTGGTGCAGGATGCAAGGGAGAATGTGGGAGCTCCTTAAAATTTTCACGGGAAAAGGAGGTCACCTAAGAGGTACACTAGCTACATGGCTCTAATGACTGAGATTGTAGAGACTGAGCCATCCTCTTTTGAGGAAGTAGTTGAGAAACCAATTTGGGTTGATGAAATGGTGGAAGAATATGAATCCATCATGAAGAATAGTGTTTGGGAAGTGGTCCCAAGACTAGTAGATAAATCAGTTGTGGGTTCAATATGGATCTTCAAGGTTAAGCATGCAATATATGGAAGCATAGAGAAGTATAAGGCCATATTTGTGGCCAAAGGATTCTCTCAAGTTGAGGGAATTGACTATGAGGAAACATTTGCTCTCGTAGTAAGGTATTCATCCATTAGATCAATTCTTACATTGGTTGCATGGATGGGGTGGAAAATCCACTAGATGGATATAAAAATAGCATTTATAAATGGTGTTATTGAGGAGGAAGTGTACATAGATAAACCAAAAGGTTTTGAGACATTTGATTAGAAGTCTCATGTGTGTAGAGTCAAGCGAGCAGTGTACAGTCTCAAACAGGCACCCCGAGCTTGGTACACTCAAATTAATAGTATCTCACTGGATTGGGCTTCAGTACCAAAAGTGAAGTGGATGCAAACCTCTATCATATTTTGGTAGAAGGTAATTTTTTTTTATCATTTTTTTATATGTTGATGATTTAATATTGATAGGTGATGAGAAATTGATCAACTCTTGTAAGGAGGAGCTTGCAAGGGAATTTGATATGAAAGACATGGGTCTCATGCACTACTTCCTCTAGCTGGAAGTATGTCAAGGTGATGGGGAATTGTTTGTGTCTCAAGACAAGTATGCCACCAAGATACTGCAGAGATTTTGCATGGAGATTTGTAAGCCCATGGAGACACCTCTAGCGACCAATTGGAGGAAGGAGAATGCCACTTCATGTTGTATCTCTTCGGTTTGCTAGATAATATAAAAGGAAGGACTGGTTGTTTCTCCATGGACGTAGTCCAAACTGGGTGAACCACGTATATCTGTGTCTCTCTTGTTTTATGCATTTTCTATGTTTATATTTCTGCAATATTTTATGTGTTCCATTGCTCCATAATATATAATTTTCTAACAGTATCTTGTGAAGACACAACGATATATGTGCTATGTAGTCAACCAGTTGATCCAAGCTATGGTTAGGCTGACCAAATCGTATTGGAAGCAAGCTAAGCATGTTTTACCGTACCTCAAAGGCACTACCAAGTATGGATAATCATACAAACAGACAAAGGGAGTGAAATTTAGTGGCTTCACAGATGAAAATTGGGAAGGGAGTCCATCTAACTGAAAGAGTACATTAGGTGGAATTTTTAATGTTGGATCCATAGCAATTTCCTGGTACAGCAGGAAGGAGAGATCGGTGGTGCTCAGCTTGACAGAAGTTGAATACATGGTTGCAATTCCAGTAGCATGTGAGGTGATCTGGATGAGAAAGATACTTGTGGAACTCTTTGGTCAGGCGAAGGATCCAATCGTGATATATTGTGATAATCATAGTTTCATTAAGCTCTCTAACAATCAAGTATTCCATGATCGATCCAAGCACATAGATATCTGGTATCATCATTTACGAGATTGTGTGCGGAGGAGGATAATGTTGTTGCAATACATTCCGACAAAGGAATAAGATGTTGACATCTTGACAAAGGCTTTGTCAAGAGGGAAGTTTGAATTCCAAAGGTGAAGGATAGGGGTGGTTTAAAATCCCTTTCTTGCTAAGAGGGAGTTTTGAGAAGTGTAGCAAGAAAGTCTCAATTTGACTTTGCCTTGGTCAAATTGAGAAAATTCAAATTTCCACATCAGCAAACAACTTGGAGGTAGTTAACTGAGGTGACATGGCTCTTATCACTCAGTTAGCTTAGTAAATTTTAGTTATAGGGCTTGGATTTTAGTTATGCATGTTCGATTGATAATTTGTATCAATCCAGTTCAGTTATTTCCTGTTGTACTCAATTAAACTAGTTCTAATTGTTGATAGAACTAGTTGGATGTCAGTGGTGTACTAGGACAATATTCTAACTCAATGATCATACAGTTAACTGACCAATCAACCAAAAATAGCTAGTGCATGTAGATAATTCGATTTCCCCAGCTGAGGTGGAGATTCCAAGGTAGTGTAACATCAATTGTAGACTAGTCTCGAGTGTACAGAAGTTGCATGCAGTCAGAGATCCAACCTTGGGAATTTCTCAATAAATTGGAGGAAAATTCCTAAAAAAATAGGAGCCTAATTCCTCAGGATTTGTGAAAGGAAATAGGGGCTCAAGATGAGGCATAAATTGACTAAGTTTGGGTCATAACTTCTCACTGAGCAGAGAGAAAGGTTATTCACTTGCAAGTTGAGCTTAGAGCGAGAAATCAATTGCAATACATTCTCTATTCATCTTATTAATGCAAGAAGACTTAAGGGGTTTTGTCCAGTTGGTTTCCCATAGATAAATATGTGTACTTGTGTCTGTGATTGATGCATGTTTGTGAATGATGTTCTAAATTTTGAATTAATTTCCGCAGAGTAGTAGAGTAGAATTGTGTCTCTTGAATTAGATTAAATTTCTTGAGCATGTGCAATTCTATCAGCATATTTCTACATGTAATTCTTTGTCATATGTGGGATAGTTAACAACAACTTGAGAGAAAATATTAGGGTGGTAAAAAATAGGCTTACGATGTTGTATCAATATTGCACCCATGGCATATCCACTAGCATCCATCTCGATCTCAAATGGATATTGTAGTTCGTGCAAGACTAATATAGGCGTTGTGTTGATCTTTTCCTTCAATGTGTCGAAAGCCTTTTGTTGCTATCCTCCCCACTGAAAGACTTTATTTACACTCGTCAGGGTATGCAAAGGAGATGCAATCACTAAGAATTTAGCTATGAATCTTCTCCAGTATTCAGTTATTCCCAAGAAGCTTCTCACTTTGTCACATTTGTAGGTTTAGGCCATTGTACAATTACATCAACTCTAGAAGGATAAATCTTCAATTGACCTCCTCCAACAATATGACCCAAATACACCAAATAATTTTTGCCAAATTCACATTTGGACAACATTACATATAATTTCTCCTTTTGCAACATATCCATTACTTACTTGACATGTCTTTCATGACCATCCCATGTTTTGCTAAAGAGAAGAATGTCATCTAACTATACAAGCATAAAATCATCTAATAATGGTCGAAATATATCATTCACTGCACACATGAATGTTATTGGGGAATTGCAAAGCGCAAATGGAATTACCAACCAGTCAAACGATTCTTGATTAGTTTTGAAAGTTGTTTTCCACACATCATTTTTTGTAATCTTGATCTAATGGTAACCATTGTGTAAATTCAACTTAGTGAAATAGACAACATTCTTCAACTGATCAAGAAAATCATATAGATAAGGGAGAAGATATAAGTTTTTCACCATGATCTTGTTGATAACTAGATAATCCGTGCACATTCTCCATGTTCTATCTTTCTTCGGCACCAACGCAATTGGTGAACCACATGGGATGAGCTAGGCTTGATGACTCCTTGGTCCAACAAGTCTTGCACCTGCTTCTTGATTCCCTTAATTTCCATAGCTGACATCTTGTACATGTCCACATTTGGAAGAGGGAAATCTTGTTGAAGATAAATACCATGTTGAATTTCCCTCTTGGGAGGAAATCCACCTAGTTCCTGAAAATATCATTATAGTTACTAACAATATCAACATTTATTTCCTATGAGAAGGATTACAACCTTTGAAAGAATCATATGTGTTAGCATCAGATGCATCATCATCTTTTGTCTGCACAACCATGAGCATACACTTCTTGTTGGAGTTGATGAGCCTGTGCATCTATCTTGCATTAACGAGAGTTGAAATGAATTCCTTATGGTGAGCTCTAGCAATATATTCCAACCCATATTTGGTGAGATGGTACTTGTTCTAATGCCTAAAAATACTACCTTCCTATCATATAAGTATGGGCTTCCCAAGATAATGCCACAAATTTCAAGTGGGTCAATATCTAAATCGGTCTCATCTATCAACTTTGAAGCAATAAAAAATTTGAGCCCACACTACTTGGTGACACTGAGTTTTTCATTATCAAACACCCGACCAAGAGGATAGGGTTTTGGATGAGGTCTCATTTCTAAACCCAACTTCTTAACAATTGATTCTGAGATCAAATTAACTTGAGAACCTGGATCAAATAGTGTGGCTAATTTTGTGTGCTTAAATACAAATCTTATATGAAACAATTCGCTTCTTTTTCTTTAATTATATGAGCTTTACTTTGAAAACTTGAACTAGCATGAAAGGAACCTTAAACTTGTATGACTATGATTTGAATATCATCACTAGAATCGGAACCTAGCTCTTGTTGCATTATAGAAACCATTGTCTACTTCTTTCCACCAAATTACTTCTTAGGCTTTAATTATGGATGTTGCCTCTAACAGTGCTCCTTTTCATGCCCATGTTTCTTGCAATGAGTGTAATATGACACCATTTATTCTCTACTTTAGTGCAAGATCACCCATCTTATATACTAGTCTCCATAGTTTCTAATAGGAAAATACTTCTCCTTGAGGGAATCAACAAATTTCCCTAAGTAAGATATATCGCATACATTTCATAATCTTAGACATGATGCACTTAGTGAGTATCCCACCAACATTCGACGTGGGAAGGGCCTTTAGGAGTGAAAAATAATCTTCTTACTATTAGAAAATTTGTGAATAGAGAAATAATCCTCTATTAGATTTAACTATATCTTGAAAGCTTAGGCATCTATCTTTCCTTCAAATAAATGTATGTCAAAATTAAATTATACCTTTATAAGATTATCAAATCAACATCATGATTGGATCTATGGATCTATCATTATTGTGTACTTCATCCATCATGGGAGGTTGTTGGGGTCAGTAAGGGGTGTCTCCAAAAAAATTAATTAGTTCAAGGCATTTCTGTTAGGGCCCGACCGTAACCCCTTTATTAATGTAATAAGCCCAAGAGGCATCGTAAGAGTCATGATTATTTAGTCTAATAAACAAATCCCATAAGCATTGTAAGTGGTTGACCCATAGTATAAAAAGGGACCACAATTAGTTATAATGGGCCATAGTTAATAAATAAAGCCATTAAATGGAAATATGTAAGGGGCCACAAGTAGTTAGGGTTTTGAGTATCAAGAAACTATATAATGTTGAATATAGTAAGGAAAGGTTTGTCTTATGTTGTGTAATTGAGCTATTCTCTACTAGAGTTTGCCCCCTCGAAGAGGAAAGTGAACAATATTTTTGCAGATCTTACTAAAATATTTTTGTTTTTCTCATCTCATTGTGTTATTTTTATATGGTATCACTGGCATATTCACTCTTCTAATATTTTATGCAGGTCAAGCATATTATAAGTGGTATTATAGCATTTTATTAGGCCAACATCACCACCAATTTTAGCAAAAAAAAATTAGGCTAAAGACATTTTTTGGTGTCTCTAAACTACAGAGATTTTTATTTATGCACATTAACCTGCGGTTGGGGAGGCAAACACGTAGGAACTACAAGAAGTGGGCACGTTTGTTTCACTCCCTTGTAACCCCTGTTGGTACCCCTTCAAGTAGTAGTGCATCAGACAACACATGTGCACGACTACACTTCCACGTACCTATGGTATATCATAAGCCCCTAAGGTTACCCTGAAACCAAACCCTAGTTAAGTCGTCGGTTGTCTTGCTGCTATAGTACACTAAGAACAGCACTCGGTGAGATTACTTGCACATACCTGGGGTATTCGAGTAGTACGACTAAGGGCACGATCGATCCTCCTTAGTTAGCGCCTTGAAATATTGGGTCGAGTACTATTGTTATGCCCCTGGCATATATCGCAATCTATAGCACCTGACACTCCTTTATTTCCCTAGTTCCCTCTCTTTTGTTGATTGGTCGTCACATCTTGCAGTATCCAAAGGTTGGGGTTTATGCCGCAGCAATACAGATCAGATCTTGTTGTATCCTATCATTGGGGTTTATGTCGCCACAGTATAGATCAAATATTGTCATATCTAGCAATTGGTGTTTCTATCATTGAAATTTTTTCAGTATCTAGACGTTGGTGTTTCTGTCATCGCAGTACAGACTTGTATGACCACCAAATTTCTACGCATTTTTTAGGATCAAGACTTTGGGATTTCAATCGCAGTAATATTGATCGGCTGGGAGTAAAACTCTTATCAAAGTAAATAAACAGAGTCTAGTGGTTCCAAAATTTTGCTTGGAAGTGATCTGAATTTAAACAGGAATGAAAAAAATTACATATATAACCATAAATACAAAGATGCAGCAGAAATAACACTTCATTTCATTAATATCAAATACTGAAGTATGCTTACAAACAGAATGGAAATAATACTAGCTCGGGCGATGGTAGCTTATCTCTGAGAAGAGATGTGACTGTGACATGCCTCTGAACTATGTTACAATGAGGCTAAAGGGCCTATTTATTATTGAAAAACATGAGAAACCCCTAAACAACCAAAACCCTAACTTCACGAGATGTAACGCCAAGAGTTTGTGAGCCACATTGGAGTTAGTTGGGAAGCCAACTTCTTGAGGTCATTACTTGGTCATATTATCTTCGTTTGGTGCGTATCATACCTTGTTGGAAAGGTCTCTCTGAGTACTACAAGTTTTGCCACAGGCCCCTACCATCAACTATGGGCCTGCAGCGGACCTCAAAAAAACTTCATTTAGGGGGTCAAAACTGCTCTGGAAGTTCAAGACTTGAAAAAACTACTAAAAATAGTAATTGTTGAAATAAACAAGGAAACAAATGGAATTGAATGGAGGTCTATGTGGGATAGGTGGGTGGCCAACAATATCCACCTGGATCACTCCTCCCCCTTAGGAAGAAATGATCCCCATTATGTGCAGAGCCTCCATGAGGTGAGGAAACTTCTATTGAACTTGGTCCCTAGTGAGCCACTTGCCTTGGTGCAGGAGTTGGCCAACTTTAATAACCCGATATAATTGGATCTTTTGTTGTTGAGTGTTCTTGACTTGTTTGTCCATAATTTGATCAATTGTGGTATATTCCATGCAGTCTAGATTTAACTTTGTTGGTGTGAGTTGTTATGCAATGTCTGATGTGTCCAAAAATGGTAGGAAGTATGGTCAAAGGTGGTCCACATTGAACACTGGGTGCAGGCTAAGAAATGGGGGAATGTTGAGCTCAAAAGAATTGTCTCCCACAGCCTTGGTAATGGTGTAAGGACCATATCAGAGTGGTTTGAGCTTCCGATGGGCTCCGGTAAGGTGTTCTTTCTGCAAATGAAACTAGACTTTATCACCCACCTAAAACTTGTGTGGCACCTAATGTTGATCATGTCATTGCTTGTACTTGGAATTTGACTTCTCCAGGATGTCGTGAACCTATTGGCGGATGTGTTGGATGTGTTTAATAAATCTGGTCACTTTATCAACCTCAGACATTACATGTGTGGATTATGTCTGCATAGTCACATGAGGCATGGAAACACCAATCGGACACAATGGTTGAAATCGTGGACCCACTTGAAAGGGACTATGACTAGTTGAGCTATGGAGAGCTCTATTATAATTGTGTTGCACATATGGAAGACTCTCCTCCCAGGTTCGTGGATTCTTGGAGTTGTACATGCGGAGTATGCGCACTATCATCCTATTGAAAACCTCTATCTAGCCATCAGTCTAGGGTTGGAAGGTAGATGATTTGGTGATCTTGGTGCCCAATAGTGTCCAAAGGCTTGACCAGAATGTGATCAAGACCCTGCTATCCCAATCTAATGTAATTGTCTCTGGGATTCCAAAATGTACCCATACTCTTTCAAAGAAGAGTTTGGCAGTGTCCTTTGTTGTGATACTCTTCTTGTAGGCCGCCAATTTATCCATCTTAGAAAATCTATCCATGACCACAAATACATAGTCATTACAATGCTTGGTAGAAGGGATGCTAGACATACAGTCCATGGATATGGATTCCCATGGCTGGCTGGGAGTAGGAAGAGGAGTGTACAAGCCTTGCTTCTTGATGGTTGGATTGGCGATGGCACATGCAGTGAAGGATCTGATATATTTCCCAACATCTAGTTGGATTTTGGGCCAATAAAAGTACTTTTGTAGTACAGCCACAGTTTTCTCCACACAAAAGTGTCCTACTCGCTTGAAGGAACACGAAGGTGGCCCAAGTAGCATAATAATGTGTACTGGAGGTGGAAATTGGGAACTTTCTTGCCAGCTACTAGCTTCTGGTATGTTGAGGCAAACCCTAGATCATTTTTGTATAGTTGAAGCCATCCAGAGGTCTTGTGACCACAAGAGTTGAGAATAGTAGTCATTGTTGCAACTAGGGGCCGGCTGAGGCAGTCTCCAACATGATTGGTGCTGCCCTTTTTGTATTTAATGTTCAAGTGGAATTGTTGCAGATATGTAGACCACTTCTGATGGCGATCGTTCTAAAACTTCCCTTGTGTCTATATAAACTGAAGAGGTAGGTGATCGTTGTGGATGACGTCTTCTTCCCCAGAATGTAGTGCTTCCATTATCAGCAAGCCAGCACAATGGAATACATGTATTTATCATACGTGGGGTACATCTGAATTGTAACAGAAAGTCTCTCATCATGATAGGCCACTGGATGCCCATGCTGAGTGAGGACTGCACCAATAGCATAGTCTGAGGCGTCTAACAGTGTGAGGATTGGTGTAGAGCAGAGGTGGTGCTTCAACTCAACAGACACCTTATGTTGGGAACTAGGAAAACTTTTCTTTCACGCCACCCTTAGTAATTTGATCCAGGTGGATATTGGTGACCACCCACCAATTCTACTTGGACCCCCACCATTGTTTCTATCAGTTTTTCAATTTCCTTATTTGTAGCACAATTTACTATTTTTGGCAGTTTTTCGAGTCCTAAACTTTCGGAGTCGTTTTGAGGCCCTAAACGACTTTTTTTGGGAAAGTTGGGAGCAACATGGATCACTCATCCCAAAGTTGTATTCCTCGAATAGATCTTTCTAACGAGGTATTGTGCGCGTCAAACGAAGATCATATGCCAAAGTTACAACCCCAGGAAGTTGATGTACCAATTTACCCAAAATGGGGCCCATAGTTTGGCACTTCATCTCCTAGGGCTAGGGTTTTGGATGTTCAGGGTTTTCCATTGTTTCTTAACAATAAATAGGCCCTCGATACTAATTGTAAGACAATTTAGAGGCATGTAGCTGCGACATCTCTCCTCAGAGATAAGCTACCATCGCCCGAGCTAGTTTATTTCCATGTCTGTTTTTAAGCATATTTCATTATTTTACATTAATGAAATGAAGTATTATTTGTGTTGTATCTTTGTATTTATGGTTATCTCTATAATTTTTTGAGTTCCTGCTTAAATCCGTATCATAATCTGACTCAAAGGCCAAGTGATATGGGAGAATCAAAATATGAACCTTCAATAGAAAATTGCAAGGCCCAAAAATCTGCGAAGCTCCATTAGAGTGGTCGGGGCTGGCCAATCCGAAATGACTTGGATCTTGGTCGAGTCCACATGCATGCCACGCTCATCTATGATGTAACCTAAGTATTGGACCTGCCTCATGCCAAACGTGTATTTATCCAAGTTGGCACATAGTTTGTGTTGCCAAAGGTTTTGAAGGACTTGCCGAATGTGTTGCAAGTGTTCTTCCCAACTCTTGCTGAAGATGAGGATGTTGTCCAAATAAACCATCATGAACGAGTTAGTGAAGGGCTGCAAGATGTCATCCATTATCCTCATAAAACTAGCAGGGGCGTTCGTCAACCCGAAGGGCATAACCAACCATTCAAAAAGGCCTTCCTTGGATTTAAAGGCAAACTTCCATACATCTATGGGCTCTATTGGAACCTGGTGATAACCAAAATTCAGATCGATCTGACTAAAATACTTGGCCAATCAATCCATGGGATTGGATACCTGTTCCTGACAGTGATTTTGTTTAGTGCCCGATAATCAATGCAGAGCCTCTAGGTCCCATCCTTCTTCTGTACAAGTACAATTGGGCTCCCACAAGGTGAGGAACTTAGTCGGATGTGCCCTTTTTGTAGCAACTCCTCGATTTGTTGCTTGATCTCTTCATTTTCTAGAATGGAGCGGCGATATATCGGCCCATTTGGTAGAGGTGCTTTGTTATGAATATAATTCATAACAAGTAAATAAATGTAAATATTAAATAGTCAAATATTGATTATGTTAAATAGTCATTAAGTTAAGGGAAAAGGCATGTCTAAAAGACATGCCTAATCATGAAAGGACACCTGCTTAGGTATATATATGTTGGTCCTCATTGTAACATTCATCACTTGTACATTTTTATATATATTAATAAATTATTATTATAAATACCTCTTGTGTATTTTTACATTCAAGTCAACAAGCTTTCAGTTTTCATGCTTCATGCTTTGGGAGTCATATCAAATGAATGCTTGAACTGACAATGCAAGGGTATCCCTATGGGTGAGGAGAAGATGTCCCTGTATTCTTCCACGATCATATCCACCTGCTTCTGCTGCTTCGAGGAACCCTTCCCGGGGCCATGGATGTGGCTATGATCTTCTCCTTATTTTGAGAGCGAATCAGAAAGAAAACAAATTTCCCAGTCTGGGAGATGACCTTACTACATTTCTTAGTAGAGATCAAGGAGATGGCGGTAGGTGGGGCTACCTCCGGTATCCTGTATAACTTAGTACCCAAAGAAATAATAACAGAGTGAGGTCTAGACTCATATACAACATGTTGCTTCCATAAGTATGGTTTTCCTAATAATACATCACAAACTTCAAGAGGAGCAACATCACACAGTACCTCATCCGTGAAGGGCTTGATGTTGTAGGGAAGGTGACATTGTTGGCTGACGTGGAGATCTCATCCTTGGTGAAGCCAATCGATGGTGTACGGATGCGGATGTGTTGTAGTCGGTAGGCCCAGCCGCTTCACGACCTCTGCTGAAATGAGGTTTTTTTGGCTCCCGTTGTTGACAATGAACTGCAGTAGAGAACTATTCACCCACATCTGTGAATGGAATAGGTGCTCCCCCTCTGTTGTATTTTCAAGCTCAATCTTCTGGATCTTAATGGTAGCCATAGTGGCACTCGGCTTCACATCAATGATTTGCTTCCCCTCGTCATTCCCATTGTCGGGTTCTGACTAAGAGTCAGAACATGCATCGGACTCAAAAGCCTTCATCTCGGCCACCAGTGACTGCTCGGCCCGACACTCAATTGTGTTGTGAGTGGAGCTCTTATGGAACTCACACCAATTTCCCCTGTCCTTCTTTGTCTTCATGATGTTGTTCTTTACTTGTGTCTTTTGTGGGTTGTCCTGGGTCTCCCTGCCTTGCCTTTTCCATTTGCTCTGCGGTTTGGGGGTGCCTTTCCCTTACTTAGGATTCGCAGATCCAAAGTCTTGTTTTTTCTATTTAAGCTTCTACTCAATCTTGACAGTGTGTTGGTATGTCGTGCTGAGCGAGGAGATGTCTAGGAACTCCATCCCATCTTTTATGTACTTGTGTAGGCAGTCGCAATACTTAAGTACCAAATGTTTCTCAAAATCCTTGATACCCAACCTCGTGCGAAGGGTGTGAAAAACATTAGTAAACTTTGGCACGTCTTGGTCCCTTCCCTGTCGTAGCGTGGTCCACTTTATGTATTTATCCTCATAGCTCTTGACAGGGTATTATTTCTCCTTAATGGCGTCCTAGAACGAATCCAAAGTGTGCACGACTGAAAATACTAAGGGCATACTTTCATCCTTCTCCTCATAGTAAATTTACCACCAGTCTTTGACGTGGGGGGCGGCTTTGAGAAGAGAAAAAGTAATATTTTCTCGGCTGGAAAAATCATGAACAGAAAAATATCCTTCTGGCAGATTTAAACATTTATCTACGGCATCTACATCTATCTGACCCTCAATTATGGGAATGTCAAAGTTAATTTGTACCTTAAAGGGTGTGGTGCTTCCAAAGTAGCTGTTGGAAGTAGATACGTTGTCCTTGGGTAGCCACTAAAGGATCTAGGAAAAGTTCTCCATCATCGCGTTCCTTTGTCACTCGAGAGTTTCTTTAAGAAAGATTTTGAGAGGATCTCTTGCCCCCTCATCTTTCTTTTCGTCCCCCATGGGAGTCCGTCGAGATTTTCGAGGCTAGTCTTGCAAAGGTTCAACCAATTCAAGCCCTAACTCCTTATATCCCAACCTCGTTGGGGACATGCAAAGAAAAACAGAGAAAGAGAAAATCGATCTGATACCACTGATATGAAATTATATAGGAACACAAAAAATTAGAGATATAACCATAAATACAAAGATGCAACATAAATAACACTTCATTTCATTAATATCAAACACTGAAGTATGCTTACAAACAAAATGGAAATAAG
The DNA here is from genome assembly GCA_031772625.1 of Pinus tabuliformis. Classification (NCBI taxonomy): domain Eukaryota; kingdom Viridiplantae; phylum Streptophyta; class Pinopsida; order Pinales; family Pinaceae; genus Pinus; species Pinus tabuliformis. Next base: position 1,045,282,181 of record CM062809.1, read on the forward strand.
ACAAGCTCAGGCGATGGCAGCTTAGCTCTAAGAAGAAATGTGGCAGCTACAGGCCTCTGAACTATGTTACAATGAGGCTCAAAGGCCTATTTATTATTGAAAAACATGAAAAAACCCTAAACAACCAAAACCCTAACCACAGGAGATGTAACACCAAGAGTTGGTGGGCCCCGTTTGGGTTAGTTGGGCAACCAACTTCCCAGGAGAATAACATATTACCTTTGTTTGAAATGCACAATACCTTATTGGAAAGGACTCTCCGAGTAATACAAGATTTTATGCAGGCCCATGCCTTTGGCTATTGGCCTGAAGAGGACCTTAAAAAAACGTCATTAGGGGGTCAAAACTGCTCCGGAAGTTCAGGACCAGAAAAACTGTTAAAAATAGTAAATGTTGAAATAAACAAGGAAAAAAATGAAACTAAATGGAGGTCTATGTGGGATAGGTGGGTGGCCACCAATATCCACCCAGATCAGGAAGAGACCTAGACCACGTGACTCATGACGACAAGTTAATCGCAATGATACCATCTTCTAGTAAGCATTTTGTTTTTTCCCTACGATCCCAAATTTTTTAGAACTGTTTGTAAGACATCAAAAGAATCCTTGCATCATTCCCATTATAGCCATACTAATTTGAACTAAACCAAAATTTTGACATGGGCTAGTGTATGGTAACTTTGAGGGTTATGGAAAGCCTCCAGAAAAAAATGGATGACATCGAAGCAAACCTCACCACTAAAATCCAAGATTCAATTACATAGGTCCTGGATAACTTCATACCATAACTCAAGGAGAAAACACCCATCGAGAAGGGGGACAAGGTTGATTCCCACCTGGAAGGAGAATCTAGCCACCATCACTATGAGATATATCATAATTTCCACAGGGGTCACCAATATTCTTTCAATAAGACACCCAAGATTGACATGCACAAATTTGATGGTTCTAACCCAACCCAGTGACATATCTGAGGAGGAAGTAGTGGAACCCCAAGATACTATAACAGATATTGCAACACCCCCTGAGGAACCAACTATATCTCTAATTGCATTATTAGGCATTTCTTCTCCACAAACGCTTAAAATTAGAGGCTTTATTAAGCATCAACTAGTGGTGGTATTAATTGACAGTGGCAGCGCGCATAATTTTTTCCATAAAAGGATTATTGAGGCAGTGCATTATTTTGTGAGGGTAGTGTCCAATCTTCAGGTCCTTATAGCATATGGGAGGACCATGAATTGTGAAGGTCATTGTGAGAACATAAAGCTCCATATGGGGGACTACCACCTTAAAACACACATGTTTTCCATTAAAATAGGAGTATGTTACATCGTCCTAAGAGCTGAATGGATGCACACACTAGGCCCTATTACCATGGACTTCCAAGAACTATATATGAGCTTCAAACAGAATGGGAACACTCATATGCTTCGTGGGCTCCAAGTAGGCGCTCCCACTATCATTAGCTCACATAGAATGGAGAAGCTTCTAAAAAGGGGACACCATGGGGTAGTTGCTCAATTCAATGCAAGTCAAGCTATTGAATCCATCCTTGTCGATATTCATCTAGACATGAAAAATGTGTTGATTCACCATCAACAATTGTTTGAAAAACCCAAGGAACTACCCCCCTCTCGAGGTGAGCATGATTATAGCATCCCTTTTATTTTGGGTAGCTATTTTCCTAATGTACAGGCTTATAGGACCCATTTGCACAAAATAATGAAATTGAAAATATTATTAAGGATCTACTAGAAGCAGGTATGATTCGTCCTAGCACTAGCCCTTATTCTTCGCTTTGGTCATGGCCCTAATGAAGGATGGGGAATGGCACATGTGTCCCGATTTCAGCACCCTTAATAAGCTCATCATCAAGGAAAAGTTTCCTATTCCATTCGTCGATGATCACCTAGATGAACTCTCTGGCACCAAATTATTTACCAAGTTGGATCTTCATTCGAACTATCACCAAATCATAATGAAAGTACCAAACATCCCCAAGATAGCTTTCAAAACCCATGACGGTCACTATGAAGTTTTAGTTATGCCCTTTGATTTTTTTATTTCACCTTCCACCTTTCAAAGTCTCATAAATCACCTTCTCAAGGCCTATCTCAGAAAGTTTGTCTTGGTATTTTTTGATGATATACTCTCTACAGCAAAACATGGGAAATACATCTTCAACATGTTGACCAAGTCTTGTATACTTCTATAGGAGAATAAATTATTTCTCAAATTGTCCAAGTATTCTTTTGGAATAGAAGAGGCGGAATACCTGGGACACATTTTTAGTTGCGCAAGAGTATGAGTGGGCCCCAAAAATATTCAGGAAATTCAAGATTGGCCACAACCTCGGACCTTGAAAATTCTATGGGGATTTTTGGGTCTCATAGGATACTATCGTAAATTTGTCAAAAATTTTGTATGCACTATCGTACCCCTAATGAGTCTTCTCAATAAAAATGCATTCACTTGGACAAACATAGCTCAACAGTCTTTCTTGGATCTCAAGCAAGCCATCTCTTCCACCTCAGTTATGGTTCTTCCATATTTTACAAAACCCTTTGTGATCGAATGTAATTCCTCAAGGACAAGTATTGGAGCAGTCTTAACGCAAGAAGGTCGACCAATCGCCTCCACCAACCAAAAATTAGGTGGCAATAATTTGGGTCAATCCACTTATGAGAAATAAATGATGGTTGTATTACATGCAGTAGAAACTTGGAGACCATACTTACTTGGACTTCATTTCCAGATAAGAACTGGCCACCATATTCTGAATTATTTCTTGGACTGGCGCTTATCCTCGCCACAACAAAACAAATGTCTTACCAAAATGTTGGGCCTTGAATATGAGATAGTTTATAAGAAAAGTCATGACAATGTTGTGGCAGATGATTTATCTCAAAAATATGAGGAAGAAGGTACCCTCTAATCCCTATCTTTCCCCATCCCATCTAGGATTGAGGAGGCTTGTCATGAATGGTTTTCCCATCTAATCCAAAGGTTACAAAGGGATCCTAACCCTCTCGTGGGTTACACTTGTCAGGCAAATATTCTTCGATATAAACATCGTGTGGTTCTCTTCCCTAACTCCACTCTCAAACCACACATCCTAGTGGAGTTGCACTCCTCTCCCATTGTAGGACATTCAGGCTTTCAAAATACTTATGCTCGTGCCCACTGCTCTTTTTTGGGGGGAGGGATGAAATAAGCCATTCTTACATTTGTGGTTGAATGTGATGTATGTCAATGCAACAAAGGGGACATAGTGAAGACACTAGGAACCTTAAAACCAATATCGCTACTTGCTTATATATGGATGGATGTCTCCATGGACTTCATTATTGGTTTCCCTAAATCAGGAAACAAGTCGGTCATCATGGTGGTAGTGATCGACTCTTCAAATATGCCCATTTTTTTGCCTTAGTGCACCCGTTCACTCTAGCTCTGGTGGCTCAGGTCTTCATGGATCAGATTTTCAAATTGCTTGGCATACCTACCTCTATTGTGTTTAATTAAGATTTTTCATTCATCAGCAATTTCCAATAGGATATTTTCAAGATACATGGCACATAACTCCAAATGAGTACATCTTATCACCCTCAGACAAATGGTCAAACTGAAGCGGTAAACAAATGTTTGGAAACCTACCTGTGGTGTTTTTCTTTGGACAGAGAACATCAATGGGTGTAATGGTTACCTTTACCGGAATGGTGGTATAATACTAATTATCATGAAGCGACCGAGATCACATCGTATGAGGTGGTTTATGGACAACTCCCACCTTTTCCAACTTCTTATCTTCCAGGATCTTCCAAATTCCAAGAAATGGATAAGTTGCTTCAGAACCAAGCTACTACTCTCGTTCTTCTAAAGGATAATCTCAATGAAGAACAAAACCAAATGAAGCAATAAGCCAACCAAAATCACTTAGAAATATCTTTTCAAGTGGGTGACCAAGTGGTCCTTTGACTTCAGCCTTATAAGAAGATGTCACTCAAAGAAAAGGGCTTCCAAAAGTTAGCTCCAAAATTTTATGGGCCTTATCAGGTGGTTCAGCAAATTGGCTCCATCGCCTACAAACTAGCAATTTCAACCACTTCCAAATCCACCCCATCTTCCATATCTCCTGTCTCAAGAAAGTCGTGGGGCATAATTGTAAGGTTCAAACCACCCTTCCTGAATTGGATGAGAAAGGATCTATTTTGCTTCAGCCGGAATAAGTCCTCAATTCCAAGGAACGACATATCCATGACCGCACTATCAAGGAAGTCCTCATCCAGTGGAAAGACACATTACCAGAAGATGTGAACATGGGAATCAACAACTATTCTTCATAAATTTCTGCAACTTCAGCCATGATGACAAGTTTGTTTCTGAAGGGGGAGGGCATGTTAGGGTCTGACCCTAACCCCTTTATTAATGTAGTAAGCCCAAGAGGTACTGTAAGTTTCATGATTAGTTAGTCTAATAAATAAATCCGTAAGCATTGTAAGTGGTTGACCTACATTATAAAAAAGGGACCACAATTAGTTACAACAAGCCATAGTTAAAAAATAAATTGGTTAACCCATAATAGGTAAGGGACCACGAGTAGTTAGGGTTTTGGGTCTCAAGAAACTATATAATTTTGAAGATAGTAAAGAAAGGCTGGTCTTGTGTTGTGTAATTGAGCTCTGCTCTACGGAGGTTGCCCCTTGAAGAGGCAAGTGAACAATATTTTTGCATATCTTAATAAAATATTTCTATTGTTCACATCTCATTGTGTTAATTTTATATGGTATCGCTTGAATATTCGCTCTTCTGATATTTTCTACAGGTCAAGCATATTACAAGTTCTAGTTGTAGCCTATCGTTATTAGGGATATACAAAGAAAAGGAGTAGAGAGAAGACTTCTCTAATACCATTGATCCAAATCTTGGGGATGGTATTTGGAGAGGTATGAATGTTGAGATAAGATTAACTTAACCTAACACTCCAACAGGAATTTCATCAAGGAACTAGCTTTATAGGTATATGGAACATTGACGAAAACCATTAAAGATAACGCCCAATAATGCACTAATAACATACACCATAAAAATATGAAAGCAAGAAAGATGGGGAAGAAGGATTCTATTATAATGAATCATTACATGCAGTGAGACCAATTTTAAGACCTTTCCTTCTTGACTTAACTCTCTCTCCACTATATTTTTTAGAATAGTGACTTATTGATGGAATCAACTTTAATTAAATTTAACATTGCTAATTACATGTTCATCACACTCTATCCAATAAAAAAATATGGATTCATAACCTACCCATCCAAACTTTAAATTTTAAAGTACCACATTTAACTTTAACTGCACAATTTTAAAGTACCACATTTAACCTTAATAACACAATGAATTTCTAAAACTACTAATACTCTTTTTCCAATAATGTTGACATTATTAAATTATAAACCATATAATTTTTTTTTTTAAATTATCTCTTATGTATATATTTTTAAAAATATAATAATATTTTTATAACATTAACCCTAAGCTTTTGTATTTAACAAGTCACATGCTATATGGTTGTTATGCACATCTTCCCTTTTTAAGTTATAATTATTCAAAAGCTATATAATGTTAGTGGCAATTTTATAGAAGAATTTGATTTAAAAAAATAAACCCATAGAAAATTAAATTACCACCACTCAATATACTTTTAAAATTTGATGTAAACACGCCGTAGGTTAGCTGAGGTGGAATCTTAGTTTGTATAGATGAGGATGAAAGAAACCCATATGATATAACTTGAATAGATGATGGGTTAATAACCATCTATTAATGTATGGAATATATTCTTAATGTAATTCATAATTAAACATGTGTCTAATATATTTGGAATTTGACATCATTGATATTGCTTTTCAATAAGTGAATGTTCAAACGAAATCATAATCACTTTGAAAAATGGAAGAGAGTATTCTATTGTCTCCGAGGCCTAGATAATAATGATTAATGGAAGAGAGTATTCCCATCGAGGGTCATGAAAGGACTTCTATCATTCTTACAAGGAGAATATGGACTTGTGTCATCTTAAAATATGGAGAATGTAATTCATAATCTCTCACTTTTATGTTAAAAAGAGTTGCCCATGCAATACTCCTTAATGTCCATTGATAATTCAATATTCCACCAACATCATGATTATTATCTCTATTATCATGCTCAATTCAAATTGCAAGTCGTTTTTTATTGATAATCTCTCCTTCCATTTAAAAAAAAAACAAACCAACATGGAATACTCTTTCTATCACTATCCATATTCCATTATTTCATTGATATTATTCTCGTTATCTTGTTTAATTTAAACTACAAGTTCATCCCACTCTTCCATGTTTTTTAACATTTATTAATATTATGATTATTATTGAGTTTAGTTTAATAAAATTTTATTATTATTTATTTATATATAAATAATAATATGCATTAATGTTGATATAAGATTTTGGTAAAATGTGTGTGGTATTGGTTATCGCGTCTCATGTTTCGAGTGAACACTTTATGTCTCTGTAGATGGGTGAAATGTTCACCTGAACATCGGGCACAATAATGAACACCACACAGAGTTTACCAAAAGCTTACATCAACATCAAGTTAACGACTATGAAAATCTTCATGCTAAAATATTTATTAATATTTTTCTTTGTAAATACATACTAATTCATTATTATTATTCAAAAAAATTATGATATTTAAAATAATTTATTGAAGAATCTTTGTGTTTATCTATTTACTTCTACTATCTATGTTGCAATATATGTTGTGATGTAAATTAGCTATAGGTATACGTGAGGTGGAGGAGGAAGTTGGACGAGTTCAATTCAAACTCAATATGAAAATAACGGAGCTGCAGCTCAAATTACAGCCTATGACTCTGCCCGAGGTCAGGGAGCAACGCGAAGCCACTGTCAAGGAAGGGATGGCCACTTTGGATGTTGCAGTCACTGACTGCTCGGCCTTATTTGAATAGGCGATGGAGTTGGTAACGACTCTACAAGAAGACCCAAACCTGCAAAGTCTAAATATAGAGGTTTGTGAGCTCTAGAAATAGTATGATGAGGTCAGGGCAACAAAGCGCTCAATTGCTCCAGTGCAGCGCCTCGCCAAGTTGTAGGAGAGGAAACAACTCCTCGCATAGGTAGAAGCAGCTCAGAAGAAGGAGATCATTCTCAAGGCCAATTTGGGACCTTAGTTAGAAGAGGCTTACCAAGTAACAACCAACATTCAGGAGAAGCTGACAAGCTTGCAGCAAACACATCAAATGATGAAGTTGGCCATGGAAGGACCACCTACAGAGCAGCTCATAGAAGAGGTCAAGCAGGAAGCTACGCAGAGCATTGCCGAGGTTGCAGTTGTGCAAGTGGAGCTTGGGGATCTTCGCAACAAGATCGTCATGCCAGACGAGTAACTCGAGGGTGAGTCATGACCTTTGTGTTGGGGGCCTGTTGGGATGGGGTCCCCTATGTCAGTTTTGAGGTTAAAAAACCAAGTATTGATGTAAATTTTGGTAAAAGATGTAACGTCTCCGCAATTTATGGATGTGGAGTGAGTAGATAGTTAGGAGTCAAAAGGGGGTTTAGCACCTTGTCTATGTAAAGTCGATTCGGTTTTGAGATCCACCCATGGTCCGCAGACCATGGGATTCTATGTAAAAAGCTATAAATAGGTGTGTCTTTGAGATTCTAAGGAATTTCTATGTTTGAGAGAGGAAAAAAGAGCAAGTAAGCAGCGGGTAGATAGAAGGGAAAAAGTCTTCGCAACTAAGTGCGCAGAGACCTAGAGTAGTGTCCGCAGCTAAGTGCGCAGACCCCTTCAGCTGAGTGCGCAGGGAAGTTTTTAGTCTGTAATACCATATCGAAGATCAATAAAGAAGACTTTTGAAGAATCTCAGTGTTTATTTGTTTACTTCTGTTATTTATGTTGCAATATATGTTGTGATGGAATAATATCTTTATGAAATATTGATCTATTGATGTGCGATTCTATGGGATAAGTCTTATTAACTGTATGCAATGCATGTTAAGTACTTTTGCGAAGATTATAATACATTATGTTATGTTTATTAAATACTTAAGTAAATCCGCATGAGCTCAGATCTAGGGTTATTTTCTAATACGCGTAAGTGGATGATTCATGATATTTAAAATAATTTATTAACATTTTTAAAAGGTAGATGTTTTTTGGTTTCAAACCATTACTTATTTTATTATGTGTAAAGAAAACAAGTTCTTAGCCAATTAAAAGTAATTTTAACACTTATTTCATTGAAAAATAGTAATTTAAACCTAAATAGTGTTGACAAGACAACCAATACCCTTTTAAGCATCATTAAAACTATTTCTAATAAAATTATATATTTTTTAATAACATTTAACCCCATATATATATACAATTTAACCTTAATCACATGCATGAAAGCACATACTATCTCAGTTACAATTGTAATACTGAGTTAAGGCTTTTGTGATGTGAATAACTTTGATTTAATTCTTATAGATCCATCACAATGTGTTATTTAAGTCGACGTTTCAAGCCAACAAGTATGGCTCATCTTCATAAATCTGACCAAGCCTAATTGAATAAATACATGAGAGATACTAAGGAAGAAACCTAACAAAAAGTAAAAAAATGGATACAAAATCAATAAACGTTAGGTCAAATAAACATTCAAAAAGTAAATTCCAAAAAATTATTAATATAAACCCTAAAAACAATGAATATAACCTATAATAACTTTATATATATATATATATATAATGAAGGTTAATAGTAGAGGAGACAAATTAGATATAGGTGTACTCTAACTAATAGATGAAAAGGTTTCTTGGTCAAAATCTCGCAATACAATTTCTAGTGAGATTGTGATTTCTTATTGTTTAAAATACACTTTTGACTGCACAAATGGATTCACCTTGAAAAACCCTTGAGTCACTGAATATTTGCAAATTAAATAAACTTATGGTTTTTAAAAATTTGTACTGGATTTTGAATAAAATTGACTACAAAAATTATTCAAACAAATAAAGCCTAAAAGGAAAGTAATGCAGAAGTAATCATAAAAATAAAATTTCAACCAAAATTAAAAAATAGATAACAAATAAGATCAACAAAGAATTGTAAATATAAGCGAAATCAAAAGAAAGGATTAATTATAGAGAATAAGTATCAAGAGAATCTTCAGGAGGAAGCAAATCTCGAAGTAAGGGTGGGAATCTAGTTCTTGCTGATTTTCCGAATGTCATCTATGTTTAACAAGATTCGACGATGGAGACTCACTCCACTTTATCATGGAGATTTTTAACTTGTAAATAGACTTTGTTACAATAACATGGCTTAGTAATATTACATACCCAAACAACCATAACTCATATCCATATCACATATGAGTTGTTTTTTCTTAATCAATTTAATTAAAAGGATAGAAAAGGCATAAATACTTTTGAGAGGAATCTCATCCTTTTATTTGTAATATAATATTCTAAAATATTTTGTGAAGGTTAAATCCCTACCATCCACCTAATAATTATTGATTATTAAATTAACTTTTATTTGTTAACAAAAATGAGTAGTTTTGTTATTAAGTCTACACCTCGTTGCAGCAAAATACTCAGTAGATGATTACATGGTTTTTTCATACATTTATTTCTTCAAGGAAGAACTAGAGAAAAATACCAAAATTTCACATCAGAAGATTGCTACTACAAAATATTGACCTACACCATAACATTGGCAGACATAAAGTCTGTCAAACTGACCTAACAACAAAACATATTTACATGGGGAATTCATAAACTGAAGGGAGAGTGTTCATTTGTTGGGGGTCTATTAAAATTGATTAACAAATGTCCTGGAAGTTGGATGGGAGCATTGGTTGTGGAGCTCTGATTTTCATATGTTTCAAACTGCAGTTGAAGCTCATTTAATTGTCTACGCAAAGTGTCCACTTTGTCTTCCTGACAGTTGAATTTGGAGCAGAGAGATTGAATTTCTTCTATGAGGAACATAATTGCGTTTAATTGATGATGAACAATCCAATGCAGGTTCAGGATCTCAGTGGGGAGGTACTCAACTTGTTGTGGTTGTTTATTGCCTTTGTCGTTATCACCAACGATGCTAGAGGGGTCCTACCAAAGTTTCATCGTGAAAATTACACCAGAATAGAGCCAGTGGTCAGGGTGGTCCTATTGTTAGAGGGTCTCGAGCTCAACATAACGGATGTTAGGAGGGTTAGAAATCGGTAAAAATTCCAAAGGGGCAATTTGGGACTAAGTAGGAGAGTGCCTGAGTGCAAGAATAAATTCAACAAGACCAAGGGACCTCCTATGGAAGCCTGAGTTGAGGCTGAATTCCTGACCATAGAGTAGGAATTTTAGATCTTTCCATAGGCCTAAAACGACCCACTATGCACCTCGTCAAATAAATATGGGTAGAAGGGCATAATTGAGAGAGAATTTCACCTCATGTTCTAGCAAAGAGAACCTAGATAGCTAAGAATTTCCTAAACATCTTGAACCTCCACCTGGCGACTAGAATTGATACGCCTTTCTCTCTTTAGAGTATTGGTGCAAATAAATACCCCGAGTAGTACCCTAGTCGAAGCTAATGAATATTTTCCTATCAGAGTTATTTTCCCAACTCAGGCTATTAATCCAACCATGCCATAAGATGTGCAAGTGCCATGGAGGCCATAGCCAAGATATCTTACCTTTTTCCATCAATTTAACCCCACTACCGAAGCTCCCACACACTGCAAAAATTATCTCACCATTAAATTTCACCACAAACCACCACCTCGAAGCCATTAAAGGTTCAGGTGTAGGATATGAGATTTGGTTACGGAATTGACTATCGAAAACATCTGTTGTAGCGGCTACAACAACGCTCCAAAATTTTGACAGCTTCGTTTTGGAGCCTCCTTACCAACCATCCTTAGCAGCATGTCTTGCACTATCCAAGTACATAGGCTTCAGTTGAGTTTTAATGGCTTACCAGCCTGTGTTGGTTAACTTGTTTGCCTCCCACCCACAGGCTGACATTCCAGACTTAACCATTTTATGGATGAGGTGCTCACCTAGAAAATTGCACAATTCTAGAGGGTAACTAGCCTTCCCTCTAGTAATTGTGCAATCTAACTGGGCTACCTGCTGGCTCCAGAAATGCGCAATCTAGCCAGGCAACCTTCCCTCTAGAAAATGTGCAATTCAACCCAACACTGGGCTTCAACTCAAAAAATGCGCAATTCTGACTGATAGCCAGGGCTTCAATCCAGAAATTGCGCAATGCAAGAGGGACAACCAGTCTTGCTCAGCCCAAAAACTGTGCAATTATCTTTCCCAGGCTTGCAGGTTGTTGCATGTGCTTTTAAGTTGACCAGTTCCCCCCAGGACTGAGCAATCTTGATTTGCATACATGGGATGCTTTTCTCAAAAAGCAAAAATAAAAAATCATCCCTATATTTTAGGGATCTATTTTTAGCAGTTGGAGGTTACATGCAAAGATCGTTTTAGAAGCTTCCCGCCAAGTGTCACTTTTTCCTAGATTTGTGGCATGCGCATCATAAGCCTCATCCTTATCAAACTTATGTATTCAATGTTGTAGAGTTCGTTCCTCACATCGATCTTGGAGCTCTAACATCCCACATCGCATCTAGGAGTCTTTGGCATATTCAACTCAGCTTTTTCTGGGTAAGTCTACTTTTCATGTATTTTACTTCTTTTGTCTCTTTTTGTATTTCTCTTTGTATGAATGTTGTTTGTTTGGTTTTGTTGAACACCTGTTGTCATTTTGATTCATGTTAGCTTGTAGAAGCATTGTTTCAGTTTTTCATTGCATCTCACTATTGTCGCATGCATGACATTGTTTCTGCACTAGCGGTCGTCGTTGCAGCGACTCGCTTCACACGCATGCTTGTTCTCCCATTTTCTGAATCCTACACTCACTATTTTCATGCATGATCATTCACTCTTATTTACACTCAGCTTCGCATGCATTCATAACTTTTCATGTTTTCAATCACCCATCGGCAGGTCTAGGATGCCTTGGCCCGAACCTTGCCTTGCCCAACTAGCAATGCGCACTTTTGAGCATGGAGGATCTGCCTTCCCTCCAGAAACTACGCAAATATGACTCATCACTAGCCTCCAGGCTTACTTTGCGCAATTCTGGGAGGCAGTGCCTTTCTGGCCCCAGAAATTGCGCAATGTAGTTGCTGGGTTTTCATGTCATTGCTGACTAAAACTACGTATTGCTTAGTTTCAGTCCTCAGTAGGCCAGCCTAGATTGTGCATTGCAAAATTTCAGTAGTCAGTCAGCCTCCTGACAGCCCAAACTGTGCCTTGCATAGTTTTGGCAATCAGTGTCCCAGCCTCTGGGTGAAAATTGCGCAATCTTCCCAGTCAATCACCTAGGTATGTTGCATGACAGTCCTCAAATTTGTTTTGGTTTTTAATTGACAGATTGCTTGCCATGAGTGTTGCTTTGTCTCCAATTATCACAGGTGTGTGTCTGTCTCTTAGCAGTACGGGTTCAATGGCCTCCAAGAGAGCAGGGTCAAAGGACACCGTGGAAAGTACAACTGGAGATGCAGTTGAATAAGTGTCTATGAGATTGCCTATCAATGAAGACACCAAGTTGTTCATAGACAAAGATATCAAGATGAAATGGCAGGACATCAATGATACATTCTCAGGCACATTTGAGGAAAATCTGGAAGACTGCAAGGTCTATGTCAACATTCACAAGATTGGCTTGTAACGGATTGCATGTAGGTATCCTGCGTTTCCATGCGCGGACATGATCCACTGGATTGTCTCGCATATTGATCCCGAAACAATGGTGTTTAATAGTGCCAGTGGACCACAGCTTGCTACCTTTAGGGCAAAGGACTTTCAGGAGATGTATCACTTGCCATAGTTGGTGATCACGATGGAGAAACCCTTCAGCAGACCTAGTAGCAGTGAAAGCTAAAGAGATATCTTGAAGAGCTGGGCGAATGAGCCATCCAAGTTTAGTACAACACCCAGCTAGGTTTACAAGACAAAGATATTGTGGAAGGCATATCAGTACTTGGTCATCTTTGCATGTCACTTATATGGCCAAGAGAGCACAGAGACCTTCCCACAGAGTTGGGTGATCGCGTTGGACCAACTAGCCAGCAAAGGAAGTCCTTGCAATTGGTCTGACATGTTGGCTCTCAGGTTGAAGGAATAAGTGACAGAAGCCCGACATCCGCCCAACGGTCAGCAAGCGAAGATATACATGTTCGCTTACATACTGGATGGAGTTTATGCCCGTCATTAGTTCCCAAGCTTGGGTTGGGCATGGACACCTTCGAAAATATATGTGCACACTTATTGCATATTGTTCTCTGAATGCGGCTTCCGTGGAGTTATCATACAGTTGTCAGACCACTTTGTAACCCCCGTATAGAAAATGATATCTGAGCAGGATTCACCTTGCATGTCGCAAGCAATGATGGAGGCATTGATCGACATAGCATATCAGTATGCCACACCCCTCGGTACCTTCATACATATGTACAGCATGGAGAAGGCTTCGCATGTTTTACCAAAGTTTTCCATTGACAAGCTCGTCATGCAAGAGGTGTCATATCACATCTCGACAGGGTTGTCAACGAGACTGCATAGGAAGAAGAAGGCACCTTGACCCACTCTTCCTTTGCGGATCAGGTTGTATGAGATTCAGAATCTCAATCATGCTGAGGTCGAGAAGGAGGATTTCAAGAGATTCACCTTTGGCACTAGAAGCTTCAATCCATATGACTTGTATTGCTTGGTGAAGGACCATTGTGTAAGAGTGAAATTTCATTGGATCCACGGGGCGTGTCATTGGCCTGAGGAAGACCCATGGAGATACTACTATCACTTCTCCAGGCCCAATGAACCATTTGGCATAGTTGTAGAGTGGTTCGCAAAGTAGAGGGAAGCATTATCTGAGAGACTAGCATCATCAGTAGTAGTGGAGGGTAGCAGACCTACCCATGACAAAGGCAAGAGAAAGGTTGTTGGCATTGCAGAGGAAAAGAAAAGTTATAAGTTCAAAGAAGATCCACTTGTGATGAAAGAATATTGGGAGATTAAGGCTAAGAGGTGACATCGCGACAAGAGGATCACATAAAGACTAAGAGAGAAACAGAGGATAGAAGAAACAAAAAAGGAGTTGCAAGATTTGAAGTGGAAACTCCAAGAAAAATAGGAGCTGCGCAGAAGAGAGAAGAAAGCACAACATGAACAAGTACAGTAGGAGGTGCAGCATGCACAGATTGATTAAACTGCACCCATACGGGTTATAGGCTCATCCAAGCAGATGGCAGAGAGAAGACAGGGTGAGCAGTCACAGGAGCAGGACTTATCTCAAGAGATTGAACAGATGATAGAGAAGATGGATACAGATATGGTTTAGCTAGAGTCAGATCAGGATACTGACCTCATGCCTCGGAACCAAGAGGTAACCCCACTGGCTTCACGAGATCTGGAAGTAGAGCAAGTCCCAAGTGATCAAGGAGATGCAAATATCCTTGAAGGCAATCCAGAGGCGGCAATGCACACATATCTTTCGATGATTCACAATATAGAGTTGTGTAGTCGCGCAGAGTGCCTACTCCGGATGTCCACATATCTCCTGCATAATTTAAAGAATGAATAATCATATCCGATGTGCGCAAGCATCCAACAACATTGGTTGATGCTACTAGAGCATATACCAAAGCGACCAACTCGAGTGTTCAATTCTTAATAGCAGAGAACGAGCGCATGGCTAAGGAGTTACAAGCGGCCAAGCAGGGAGGAGAATAGATTACAACATAAGCCAAAGCAGAGTTGAGGAGAGAAATACTAGATGAATTATTGTCTCTTAAAGCTCATGCGGACGTTGTATTCTATATTTGTCACCATGCATAAGTCAGTTGTCCATCTCAATGGTTGGCAGCAGTGCTATGCTAGGAGAGAATGCATCTTGTCAAATCTGCACACTTTTGTCAATCCCATGAAAACATGGAAAATGAGGTACAAAGGAGCCCCATTGCATTGGCCAAAGATGATGAAGCCAAAGGCGGTAGAGTTGAAGGCACGCATCCAGAGTCATATCCAGAACTATGAGGAACTCTCGCAGCTTATTACCAGTTTGCAGGCTTCACATGCACAGGTGTTTAGAAGCATGGATGTTATTGTGCACACGCACACAATCCCATCCATTGGCACACTCACCGAGGCGAAGTCAAAGAACCAAGTTCGATTGGAGCTGGACATGTACTTTGAATATTTGATGCACTAACCACCAGCACAGACTTGGATATCAGTGCAAACACTATGCATCAATATGTTGCTAGTCCAGCTACACTCAAGACTATGATGTGCGTGTTATCAGATGAGTTGGGCATAGATGCCAAATCAGTGTACCTGGATTCAATGGAGGCAAGAGTGTGCTTTCAGTCAGATGTCACCATTGAGCACGTAAACACCATAACTGAATACCAATTTTGGCATCAGTTCGCCACCATCAATCATCGCGAGGATGTAGAAGAGTTGGTCTTCCCACAGTTGTCCGAGTCTTAGTGTTATCTTGCACGGCTTGCTCAAGCCTATTTTCTCTCACATGGGTACATGTGCAGATTGTAATGTAACATCTTCTAAAAGTGAAAGACCAAGTGTCGATAGTAGAGTGTAATAGTCATGTAGTAGTTGAAGAGTCATGAGGGTAGGTGAAGAGTCACAAAGGGGAATGTCAAGGGTCACCCCACCCTTTGCTATTTATAGAACCTCATAACTCATTGTACACACTTTTGGGAGCCAAGCTTCCTATAGGTGTATCTTAGAGAAAGCTTGGAGTGTATTGTAATGAGCCTTGGCTTCTCCACAGTGTAGAGCTAGTATATCTCTTTGGAGGAGCAGGTGGTAGTGACTGTAACGTTCCATTGTTGGGACTAGTGATTGGTCATAGTTGTATGTCTGATTGGATCTTTCACTTTCTTAATATAACAAAGCCAGCACATTTCATGCATATGTTGTTATTATATTTCAACTATCTTGGTTACTCTAATGATATATGTAGTTGTTGTTTATGCATATATGTATGGACTTTTCTATATATGTTTGTATGAATCTTAGCAGGATGTGTTGTTGGTTTAACCATCTGGATCGTTGGCTAACCTGCTTTCCAACTTGTGATGTATCTCTTCTCGTGCGTTCCATTTCAAGCTGCGTGTTGTCACAGGTTTCTAAGGGGCACACTCATTCCCCCGCCCGTGTGTTAGAGCCATTCATGCACCTTTCTTGACTTGCTGCACATGTCACACCCTTTCTACCAAAAAGGACATCTTACTCACCTCTGCGCGCAACCGCGATCAAGGTGATACCGTATTGCCCACTGTTGGGACTCCTACACCAAACGGTCTAAGGACTAGTTGGGACTTCTTATAGGGGAGATCTCCTAACATATTGGTTGGTCCAGCACCGTCAACAACACCATGCACATGTGAGTTCAAAGAGGGACAAGTCACCACATGGCACGCTTGCAACACATCTGCCACTTCACCTTTGATAATTGGTACATAAAATCGGTCGTGAGCTATATGGGAGAGATCCATGTGAGGGAGTGGGGGGGGGAGGAGGGGTATTAAAAGGGAATTCTTTGGTCCTAATATAATCTCCATAGGAATGACTATGAGGTTCTAAATTATGATTGGCGAACGATGAGAAGGGATATATTAAGGGATGTGTCTCCATCCTAATAATTTGTTGATGTTAGTTTGAACTTAATTCAAAAGACAAGCATGGTTTTCCCAGGCATCTAATTACTTATTTTGACTTCTTAAGATATGGAAGAAGGAATTGAGTTGGAAGTCACCAAGGGCTCCCAAAATTCTATGAAGTGGCAACTTTAATTGATTGTCCCTGGGATAAGAACCTTTGAGAAGGTATTGGATGGTTAGAAGAGAGTCTCCTAGAATTAGAAGTTTAGTAATATCCATTTATTTTTCTATATTTAGCCCTATCATAAGACCATATATTTTCACTTGGTTGATTGTCCTCTTGCCCAGCCCGAGGAGCACTTAAGTGCTAAAGTTTGATCAGAATTTATGATAACCCCTCACCCTCCTGCCACCCCTTTAAATTAAATTTTTAACAAGTCTATCAAATTAAATAATTTTATAACAATTCATATGTAATTTATATGTGGCCTAGTTTAACTAATAGATGAAATAGTTATTTTGGCCAAAATCCAACAATATAATTTCGAGCAAGATTATGGTTTCTTGTTATTTGAAATGCATAAATGGATTTAACACCCTAAAAGACCCCTGAGCCACCCAAACTTCACAAATTAAAAAACTTAAACCTGTGATTTTTAAAAATGATGCAGGGGCATCTGAACTTCCAAGTCATTTTTGAAAAATCAAGGCTTTTTGGAGATAAAGCTCCAAAAGGGGCTTCAACATTTAAAAATAATTATAATTCTTCGCTTGTAAATATTCTTAGTTTATTTAATTATTATAGAATGGTTTTCGAAAAGATATGGATAGGAGAGAGATTTTCCATAAGGAAAAAGTTAATTCACTAAGAGATTTCGAGAATAAATCATGAGAGATTTGTGGAATAAATCATGAGAGATTTAGGGAATAAATCATGGAGTGATTTATGGATGTAGAAAATTCTATTTTTCTTGGAACTTTGTATTTAATCATTTAAGCCTATGGGCAAATCTAATGGCCAAATGAATGTGAAATCAGGCCATAGAGAGTGAATAGAGAGAAACTATGTTTTTGAGTATTCACATGTACAGGATTTGTTGAATGAAGTGGATCGAAAGCATCCTTATGTTCATGATTATCTTTGTGCGTTTGTGAATGAAGAATTCCATCATCTGTGTATAATCTGGAATTAAGGGAGAGGAAAATGTTTTGTGCATGTGTATTTCTTTTGCAGGACAGATGGGAGAAATATTTGTATAAGAAGAGTGGGAATGAACTCAAGTCAAATTATTCGAGGAAGGCTCTTATGAGTAAAAGAACCCTATAGGACAAGGAGAAGATGCCTTATCAGAATAGGCATATGAATATGTCCATAAGATAGTAAATGTTATGAGGCTTCACAAATTTATTAATGAAGCATTCTCCCTTGTGACTTATATGAATGAGAATATACATGATCCCAAGATTGAAACTGTATTGTACATGGAGTGGCTTGAAATCTTGGTATAGAATTAACCTGGATTTTTATTGACATAAGTAAATTAATGTGAAGCACTAGTTTGTTAATGATTGGTCATGTGTGTAATATGATCATAAATAAATTTACGGTTAGTTGGGTTTTGAACATATGTTTTTTATATAATATGTTGTGTGAGTGAACTATGCATGAAAAGTTAGATTTTCCTGCTATCAAGTGGTATCAAAGCTAGAAAACTCTTGGTGGGAGGATTAGAGAATGACATAGCTTGCAAAACTTACATAGGATCAGATTTGGTGAAATCTGATAGGTGAAGCTTTAATGTTTTAATTAATTTGAGCAGGGGGGAATATTTTCAAGTTTATCTCTTTGGAGGATAAATTCAAAGATTGCAGCATCAAAGGTTTGAAAAATCTAATTGAGGTAAATTGTTTTGTTTACAATTTATATTGATGGCTATATGAATCAAAGTTTTATGCAAAAAGAACACTAAAGTTATTTGGAAGGAAATATACTTGGATAAAAGTAGAATGGATTTGAATTTGAAAGAAATATGGAGAAGAATGTTCTTTGGATGATGAAGAATAGTGAAGGACTGCAACAAATGAGACAACATAAGGATTGAATATTGCAAGAGTAGCATGCATGTTTGAATGAGCTCAAATAAACAGGTAAAGTGGTCTTATATTTTCAACGAATTTGTGAGGTATATTGTTGATTACATATCGCAGTGATGAGGATGATTACAGCAGGAGCACTCTAACCAAGAATGGAGGAAGTTCTTAAAGAATTGTGGCAAAGAACATTTACAATTTCCAGCTGAGGTTGGAAGGAGAAGGACAAAGAAGGATAGTTGGATGTTCTCAGACAAAGTGAAGATTTGCATAAGCCAAAAAAGAGAGGAGACTCTCAAGAGATTCTAGAGGAGACATCCAAGTATACAAAGAGGCTAGGCTCAGAGATAGATTTTTGAGTTATTGTAACATATTAAGGAGTAACTTGTTATTGTATAGGTTGGGGTGCAGTCTATTAGTGGACAAGGTAAAGTTAACAAAGGAAGAAGGAAGATGACTATTGATAGCCATGTCATGGGTTTAGAGAGATAGAAGAAAGAAAGATTCCAAAACAAATGGCATAAAGAGAAGAATGAGTCAAGAGAAAGTTGATTGAGAAGTTGTTGAGATAAAAGTACAATTGAATGTACTAATGGAACTGCTACAAGAAGGTGAGGAAGACCAAAGATGCAGAAGGATTATGTGGAAGAAATTAAAGTGGCACAAGTTGTATGTGAAACTAAAGCACAAGTTCTGTGCTTGGTTGAAGAGATAACTCAGGGCAGCAAAGATGAAATTTCACTATTGTTTACCTAAATAAGGACCTATCCTTGGTGAAGACAATGATGAAGGAGCTAACGAGATCCAAGGATATCATGATTTTAAAACTAATGAAATGTTTATGAATGCAAGTCATCTAGTTGTAGATGATGGAGAGTTTCCTCGTGAAGGAAATATTGAATAAATTCCAATTAATGGAATTGTGGATGAAATTCTTACACCAAAACAGGAGACATCCTTGGAGAGGAGGATGAAGAGAATGAGAGACTTACTGCAAGTATCATGAACTATTTGGGAAGTTCAAATCAACATGAGAATTTGATGCCTAAGGCATCAAATAAGGCCAAAAATCCTTATGATTTTAAAGCTAATGATTTGTGTATGTTTGCAGGTTGAAAAGATAGGGGAGAAAGATAGTCATCTTAAGTTGTCATGAAGATTAATGAGGATGATAGAAATATTCTTTGCAAAAGCATAACTGAAGAACATAATCATAATTTTATTACTAGAGGATATGAAGCAAAATCTTCTATTAAAGACAATTAGATTGAATATCATGTACAATTCATAAATGAAATTGTTGATAAGCAATTGCAAGGACCTGTCAGTGCAGGTAACAAGGAAAATTTGACTAGTGAAGATAGTCAAAGGAGAGAGAAGAAAAATCATTAAGATGCAATGCTTGAGAGACATGAAAAAGAATTAGAGTTGTTGGAAAATTTGTTAAGAGGACCTGATCCAAGAGAATATATTACAACCAGAGATGAAACATGTTCACAAGTGCCTAGCAATGAAAGGATGCTTACAACATCTAAAGAACCAAAGGTAAATTTTAATTTTAAAATTGATTATGAGGTTGTAGGAAGTGTTGATGAACATGAAAATGTGGTTAAAGAAATAGAACCTGAACTATTTCTAGAAGGTTAAATTGAGCCTCAAATACAACATTTAAAGTAAATGTTTAGAGATTTTGAGGAAGAGCTGAGATTTTTAGAGAAATGGTTGGTAAGAGATACAAGTAATGAGGGTTGCATAGAGTTTGCAAACTCTGATTTTGAGGAACAACATAGAGTGCCATATAATAGTGGCATGCATGTAAATAAAATGCAACAGCTGGTGAGCAACAACAGCAACAACACATATCAGCGAGAAGACAACAATATTTCTATTGTAAGACAACAAGGATGAATACGTTCAATTGTCTTAAACGTATATGGAAAGATGTATGCTAGGGAGGAGGAACAAGATAATAATTCTGAAATTCTTATGCAAAAGTTGAGAGAGGACAACAATGAATTTCCACTAACATCCAGATTGGATGTTGAAATAGAGAGGTTGCAGAAACTTATGATGAAAGTGTCAAAACAAGTGCACTCTGATGTAAGAAACGAAGTTAGAAGTAGGTGCTAAATGAATATACAAGAGTGCGTCAATAAGGTTAACAGAAAGTTGCAAAACAAAGTTTGGAAGCCTGGGAATTAGAAGGTAACAACAACATTATTAATTGAATAGGAGCATACAGAAACAAAAGATCAAATACAGTACAAGATTTTGGGTCGGTTATATTAAAGGCTTATGAGCAGGAGGTCATAAATTTTCTACCTTGGGGGTCTGATGTAGGAGCATCTAAACTTCCAAGTCATTTTCGAAAAATCAAAGCTTTTAAAGATAAAGCTCCAAAAGGAGCTTCAACATTTAAAAAGAATTCTAATTCTTTGTTTGTAAATATTCTTAGTTTCTTTAATTATTATAGAATAGTTTTAGAAAAGTTATGGATAATAAATATTTTTTCCATAACACAAAAGCTAATTTACCTTGAAAATCATGAGAGGTTTAGGGAATAAATCATGAGAGATTCATGGAATAAATCATGATAGCTTTATGGAATAAATCAGGGAGTGATTTATGGATGTAGAAAAAACTACTTTTCTTGTAAATTTGTATTTAATCATTATAAGCCTACAGTGAAAACTAATGGCCAAATGAATGTGAAATCAGGCCATAGAGAGTGAATAGAGAGAAAACAATGTTTTTTAGTATTCGCGTGTATAGGATTTGTTGAATGAAAGTGATTGAAAGCATCCTTATGCTTATGATTGTCTCTATGTATTTGTGAATGAATAATTCCAGCATCTGTGTATAATGTGGAATTAAGTGAGAGGAAAATGTTTTGTGCTAGTGTATTTGTTTTGAAAGACAAGAGAAATATTTGTATAAACAAAGTGGGAACAAATTAAAGTCAAAGAATTAAAAGAAGGCTCTGACGAGTAAATGAACCCTGTAAAAATAGGCATATGAATATATCCATAAGATAGTAAATTTTATGAGACTTCACAAATTTGTTAATGAAGTGTTCTTCATTGTGACTTATCTGAATGAGAACATACTTGATCTCAAGATTGAAATTGTAATGTACATGGAGTGGCTTGAAATCTTGGTATAGAATTAACTTGGAGTTTTATTTATGGAAGTAAATTAATGGGAAAGCACCAGTATCTTAATGATTGGTCATGTGTGTAATAAGATCATAAATAAATTTATGGTTAGTTGGATTTTGACCATATGATAATATGTTGTGTGAGTGAACAATGAATTTTTTTCTTATCAAAAATTTTTTTACCAAATTTTGGACAAAATTGACTAGAAAAAGTGTTTGGATAAGAGTTATTTTGTCTATTAATTAGACTACAGGATTTACATATAATTAAAATGTATTTGAATTTACATATTTTAAAATATCTCTCTTTCGATCTCTCGATATATATATATATATAGATATATATATATATATATATATATATATAGATATATATATATATATATATATATATATATATATATATATATATATATATATATATAGATATATATGCTAAAGATATTGTTCTTTTCGCAAGGTGCCCATCTGATCTTGATAAGCAACTCAGGCTTCTTAAGGATTTCTGCTCTACCATGGGTATGACTGTTAACACTGACAAAACAAAAGTTATGATTATCAAATCCAAGAAGGACACTTACGCTAATTTTATGTATGACAATAATAACTTGGAGGAAGTGTATTCTTACAAGTACCTAGGAATTGACATTCATCACAAGCTCAACTGGAACCATAGCATTGAGAAAGGGATTAATGGGGGGTGGAAAGCTTATTTTGGTCTTCAAAATAATTGTAAAACTGCAAACCTAGTAATGTGGGATAAAAAGAAGTTCCTCTTCGAAGCTTTAGTCACTCTTGTTATCTTATATGGTTGTGAGGTTTGGGGTTGCAGCATCTCTGGAGAATTGTGGAGAAAGATTAAGCAAATCCAGAAGCGTTTTATAACGTATAACCTGAAATTAAAAGTAATACACCCTATCCTATTCTCCTTATAGAAGCAGGTCGTTCCCCTGTCGAGAGCCTAGCTATGAATAGGTTTCTGTTGTACAAGCACAAACTCAATAACATAGGTGATCATAGACTTCCTAAGCTAGCATTAAATTCCAGCCAAAACCACCTAAGGCTCAAATGGGGGTGGCATAAAGACACAAGGGCCTGGTTAAACTATTGGGAGATCAATGAGAATGATGCATTGCAAAACATTAATAACATTAAAGATATTGTTACTTCTAAGTTCAAAAAAAATGTGGTGTGAGAAAGATTTAGCAGCTAAAAGAAAATTAAGTTATTATAAGAAGGTCATCAACCCCACCCTAGAAGATCAAAAGTATCTCTCTATTTTAGCCAGCTCAAAGAGGAAAATTAATATAGCAAAGATTAGAATGAATTCTCATGAGCTCCATAGTGAAACAGGTCATTGGGCAGTGCCTAAAACACCATGGATGGAAAGGATCTTCCATCTATGTGAGAATGGGAACATCGAGGATGAAAACCACTTCCTCTTAGAGTGTCCCGCATACAACCACATTAGATCTCAGTTTCACAATCTTTGTTACAATACTGACGTTCCTGGCCTTTTACAATGTCAAAATTATAGTGAGCTTGGGAGGCTTCTCTCCAAACTTTTTGAGCATAGGAATAAAATCTTAAATCAAAATAAATAATTTGTTTCTTTAGGTTCGATAGACCAATGTTTGGTCTCAGCGACGTTAACCATCATCATCATCATCATCATCATCATATATATACACACACAATCAATAAAAAAGTTTTTAACATGAGTAAAAGGCACCAAAAAATAATAATAATAACGTAGAAATTTTCTTTTTATTATTTTAGTTTGGAGTTATTTTTATTTAACATAGGGTGGAGTTAATATGGATCTAGATTGGTTTTCCCCCTTTAAATAGTGTATATTCCACATGAATATATTGGGTCAATACCATGGGTTCTCATAAACCTAAAGATCAAAATCCACTAGTAATCAAGTTTAACTAAACTACCCAACAAAAAACAATAAAAATGCTAATAATAACGTAGAAATTTTCTTTTTATTATTTTAGTTTGGAGTTATTTTTATTTTAACATAGGGTGGAGTTAATATGGATCTAGATTGGTTCTCCCCCTTTAAATAGGCTATATTCCACATGAATATCTTGGGTCAATACCATGGGTTCTCATAAACCTAGAGCTCAAAATCCACTAGTAATCAAGTTTAACTTAACTACCCAAAAAAAAAATAATAAAAATACCAATAATAACATAGAAATTTTCTTTTTATTATTTTAGTTTGGAGTTATTTTTATTTTAACATAGGGTTATTTTTATGTTTATTTAATTTTAACCAAGACAAAATATGTATAAGACATTACAACATTTCTACCATGCTGGTATTTACAAGACATTACAAGATTTCTACCATATTGGGTTGGACAGTGCCTCTCTCTCGTTGGAAAAAGAAACCTAAATAAAAAATAACCAAATATAATTATTACTTCATAATTAAACATTATAGTCATGTGTATATAACTATATAAAAATAAAATATCACAATAATAAGGAAGGAATATATATATATATATATATATATATATGAATGAAATTTCAAGATTAAAGAAATAAAATTGAAATGGTAAATAAATAAAAAGATTAATAATAAAAACCAAAGAGAAAGGAAGGGATGAGAGAGAGAAAAATTGAAGTATTCATAAAAATAAACGCTCAACCGAAATTAAAAAATGGATAACATATCAAATCAACAAAGTGTTGTAAAGATAAATGAAAGGACCAATGAGAGAGAATAAGAATCAAAAGAAGCTAGGAAGCAAATCTCGAAGTAAGGCTAAGAATGCAGTCATTGTTGATTTTCCAACCGTCATCTCTATTTAGATTGCTCGTTCTTTGTGAATCTCAATGGCTTATCTGGATTTCTTATGATGGTAGTGACTAATTTTGCCAAGGACCTTGGAGTTTTTGATGCAAATGTTGTGTTTAGTTTTCTCAGAGTGGTCTGCTAGAGCTAAAGAATGGGATGACTATATTTGATGTCATCCACTTGTTCTTGAATTCTCAACTTAATCATTACATGTTCTTTTAATTTATATATGTTTAACTCATATATTAACTCTTATTATTATTATTATTATTATTTAATTTTTATAGTTTTTTATAAGTTTAATAGTGTGAGATATATCATGAGCTAAGTGCTTTGATGCCTATTAATGTTTACTAGTTATATAAATAATATGGTTGCACTTGTATGAATATTATTATTAATAATAATATAAACAAGTGCAACTTAATGCCCTTAAAAGAAGTTAGAAAATACACAATGAATAGTGAAACTTAATATTATTAAATACAAATGCATATTCTTAGTCAAAATATAACTAAAATAAGAAAAACAGTACTTACTTATAAAACTTTGTAAAAAAAATTTGAATCATTTATCTTAAAAGTAAAAGAAAATTTAAATTTTCACTAAATCGCAAATTGAAGGAGAAAAAAATTAATTGAAAGGGATTTCCCCATTATGTTCTCAACAATTAGAAGCCTTGCATCTCGCAAACATAGACCTGAAGTGGAAATGAACACATTTATCTCTCTCATGGATGAAATTCGGTCACTCAAAAATAAATTAGCTCATTAGGATGATGAACTCTGTGCATTGCCTAGGCAACTAAATGGCTTGCAATTGCAAATGGAGACAAAAGATAAACTCCATACATTAATATAATGATGAATATAATTCTAACATATTATTAAACTCCATATATTATATATTTATTTTTAAATAAAGTTTCGGTATTTACATTATTTTTTTTATATATTATTAATTCTCTTAAAATTTTATATTATTATTATTATTTTAATAGAAATGAGAATTTTGTATTAATTTGCAAGTCTATGCCTAGATTGCAACAAATACATCAATAATCACAGAGATATGTCTTCCATATTTCTTCCTGAGCCCTCTTAACTGTTAGAGTTTCAAAATCTTCCACAAAAAGTATATATTTTAAGACAAAAGTTAGGGTGTTGTAGGTATAAACCTTACAAAACTAACGCCCCCAAAAGGCAAAATTTACATATCATAATTTACTAATTAGTTACAAATATTTGATGACAATGGACATGTTCATATCTTGAGTAGGATCATTTAGATCCAGACATTTGATAGAAATAAGAATGCTTCAGTTGATTGTGTCATACACATTATTTGTCAATTTGTTGACTTACGCCTTCAACTCCTTTAGCTATTGTCGAAGGGCTTCCACTTCATCATCTTGCCTACCTTTTTTATACTTGATTTTCCAAAGTGTATCCATCGCATAAGAGGTTGTCGCCATATGTTCATTATGTTTCAAATTAACGGTAATCATATCCAATTCCA
This sequence comes from Pinus tabuliformis, assembly GCA_031772625.1. NCBI lineage: Eukaryota > Viridiplantae > Streptophyta > Pinopsida > Pinales > Pinaceae > Pinus > Pinus tabuliformis. Next base: position 1,045,308,511 of record CM062809.1, read on the forward strand.
ATTGCAGAGATTCTAACCTCTATGACAAATGGGTCAACAAGGCTTTGGGTGGCAGAGTTGTAGGTGGTTCTCTCTGAAGTTCTAGGTGACTGTTGAAGGTGAGGTAATACATGGTGAAATCAATGTTTTGTTAAGTTAGATCACCTCCTCTCAAGTGTCAAGACAATTGAATTATGTTTGGTGGTGGGGGTTGTGCTCTTGCAGCCTCACTCTGAAGCTGAGTGGAGATAAGTAGTGGCCTTTTTGTATGGTTTATTTTGTGGATTGTTGTTTGGTTTGAGTACTATGTAAAGGGAAAGGGAAACATGAGCTTTAGCCATAAAACATTATATTATTATTAAATTTTATCTAATATATATTTATTTTTTAATAGAGTTTTGGCATTTGCATTGTTTTATATTTTTACGAGTTAGATGTTGAAAAGTGTTAAAACACTTATTTCTTTTTTAAAAATAATATTTAAATAAATTTAATTTTTTTTAAATATAAGGTTAAGTTAATAATTTATAAATAGATTATACATATTCTATCAATTATCAATTCATTAAGGACAAATATATTGTAGAATTTGAATTTGAATGAAAAGGGTAACAATATTACTCACAACTATTTAAATTATAGTTGACTGACACATTTTTTTATGATATACTTTGAAAAGCCCTAATCATTTTCCCTCCTTCCAAGGATGATATATATTCCTAATTGCTAGTTTTTTATTGTTATTTAATGCCATGGTGAATCAGTAACTTGTTGGAGTAATTTGGACAATGCCCAAGATCAAACTTGGTTGTTGTCATTATAACACCAAGAACATGTCCAATAACTCCTAAGCTAGATATACCAAGAATATATGACTTAGCAAAAGCCAAGACTCCACGAGAATAAGGAATCCTACTCTTTAAACCTTGTCACAATAGCCAAAAATATCTCTCATAAAATTTGAAATCAAACAAAAAAAATAATATTAATTAATAATATACTTATCGTAAAACCATTAAACATATCCCTTTATTTTAAAAATAGCATTAATGCCCAATTGACAAAAATTTTAAAATATACCGATCAAAAGTCTCTTCACACTGGTAAATATGATTCTCTACACATATCCCTTTAAATCCCTTTATTTTAAGAATAGCATTAATGCCCAATTGACAAAAATTTTAAAATATACCCATCAAAAGTCTCTTCACAGTGGTAAATATGATTCTCTACCCTTCAAAACCATATCAATATGTTAGGCAAAATAAATTTAAATAAAATGAATAATAATCATGCGTTTTATTCATTTCAATTAAATCCAATTAAGCATTACTAATTTGTTTTTTACTCATTTCAATTATTTTCTGAAAACTACGTATTACGTATTCATATTTAAAAAGACAAACTCACTTCATTTCTTTGGAACACTCGAGCCAACTCACGACGAAAGCAAACCTTTCGGAACCAATTCTATATTATCATCCTAGTCAAACCCATGCCATGGAGGTCACCCATCAAGAACGTGGGCAACATCCAACAAATTTGTTCTTTGAAAAGATATATTGAATCAAGACAATATATTTTGCAGAGATACATTGAATCGAGACAACATATCTAACAAAGACGGACTTAGATGGGTTAATTTTTACTTTCGAAGTACATGTTAAGGTGTCTATTTTTAATATTTGTATTGAGGCAAGATCAGATTTGGAAAGAATACATTGAATTTAGACAATATAATGAATAAAAATGCATTGACTCTGAACAACATATGGAATAAAGATATTGGTGGAGTGAGATTATAATGAATTGAGATTTATTTTAAATGATTAAAAGATTATATTATTTAATAATTTTTTATGTTAATTTGATTGAGTAGATTGATTTTAAATGATTAAAAGATTATATTATTCAATATTTTTTATATTTGATCTGAGTAGTTTGATAAGAGATAATTTTAGTTTGAAAATATAGATTTTTTAATGTGTTTTGGAAAAAATTGGTTGTTTTTTTTGGAAATCTAGGTTAAGTTGTCAAACTATAGAATTTTAGGTGCATGGGGTTGTTGAGAGTGTTGAATCTATTTCTACCTTCCAAATTTAGATTGGAACGCTTCTAAATCAAAATTTTACAAAATGAAAAACATTTGATTTCAGGTGAAAAAGTTATTGTCTAGGAAAAAATGTCGTCTCGTTAAACAAGGTCATTTGATAATAATTTATATTAATTTTGATATGTGTGTGTATTAGAGGAATCGATATTTGGGTTGATTTTGTACGCTCATGACACGGAGTTGGTTCCGACCACTACCACTAGAATCCCTAGGTGGGTCCAACACATCCTTAGCAAGCGACCATGGGCTAGAAAACTAAGGGATTTGAACATGGGACCTTGTACTCGCATTTACTCCAAGTAAACTCCCTAAGGGGGTCTTTATAACGGAAGGAAATAGGGATGAGCTTAATCCACTTATGTGTGCATAGATCACGAGATCATTTAATATAATCTCACTAGGTGAGATTCATTTAGTTCTTAATTTTAATATGTGAGGAGTTTTTCACCATTGGTCAAGGTTCAATTCTCATGAGGGTCTCTTATTATATAAGTCATGGGACATCTTGAAATAGTGGTTGAATGTGTGGTTGCAACATGCCCAAAAAAAAAAAAAAGTTTAATGATCTCTTGACTTATGCACAAATAAGTAGATCAAAACCTGTTACACGTCTTCTTTTTTTATGAAACTCGTATAATGTAGAACATTTGGTGATATATTATAATGTCAAGCCATTATAATAGTGGAAGGTTCAATTCTCATGAGGGTCGCTTACTATATAAACCATGAGACATCTTGAAATAGTGGTTGAATGTGTGGTTGCAACTTGCACACAAAAAATATATATTAATGATCTCTTGACTTATGCACAAATAAGTAGATCAAATTCTGGTACATGTCTTCCTTTTTTATGAAACTCGTAGAATATAGAACATTTGTTGATATATTATAATGTGAAGCCATTATGTATTAAGGGTGTTGGTTCAAACTCTATAAATCTAAAAAATAAAATAAAATAAAATAACTAATTTTAATAAATATTGTAAAGTTAACGGAGCAAGTCCACGTGGGTTCAGGGTTGGTGTCCCCTCTCTGGAAGTTGGTTTGTTGTCAATTCCAGGTCATTCGATGTCTTTGCTTATCTATGGACATTGCTTTTCATTTTTGTTCTACTGTAGTTGGCTCTGATAAACAAAATCAACATTTTTGTCACAGTTGTCAGAATAGCCTAAAAAACTAAGCATACTTTTGTTTTGATGAAGATGCTTGTAAAGAAAAACCTATGTAATCTAAAACAACTAAGCTTGTGTTATTAAGCCAGTTTATCATGTAGACAGCACATAACACAAAGCCATATTTTATATATCATTTTACATCAGTAATATAAAATCGAATATTACACCAAAAAAAAAAATTAATTAATTTACCCATAACATATATTTTTTAAATTTATTAATAACATATTTTAAATTTTAAAAGTAAAATCTTATGTATATATATATATATGTTTTTGTAACGTGTTATATGCATAATATCTATTTTAAATTTTAAAAGTAAAATTTTTTTTTAGTGGTGATGGTGGTTAACGCCCATTGAGATCAAATTGGTCTATCAGACCTATAATTTTCTTAGTTCTTAATTGTTTGGCTTCTCGTCTTTCTTGGCGAGATTGGTGTTGTAGCTTTCTTTTTTTTCTCTATGGTCTTCCAACTTCCTTTATCTTGCATCTCCTTCATCTCTTCTGGTTCTTGGGACATTGGTGTCTTAGCTTCGCGATCTGTTGTGTTTGCCATTTTGAAGATAGTCCGAGAAGAAGTTTGGTCTGGGAGATCTGCTTTGCTGTTAAATGAAAATTTATTTTGTGTGATATTCGAATCCTCATAACTGTTGATGCTTGAGGGGTTGTCGAGTTCACTTTTACATTTATTTTTTTGTAATATGTTATATGCATAATATCAATAAAATATATTATTTGCTTGCACTCAAACAATTTTAATATTAAATTATATTAATTTAATATTATAACAATTTTAATATTAATTTTTAATTATATTGATTTAAAATTGGATTAAATTTCATACATTAATACTTATTAATGTATTTTGAAAAAAGAATATATATATATATATAAATTAAAATACAAATGGTTTATATATAAATTAAAATACAGATGGTTTAAAAAAGATAAGTGTGTTGATTTCACTTTTATATAAATTTATTTTTTTAATTTTAATGTATTAAAAATATATTTGTGTATGTGTTTGTTCACTGAGTGAAGGATGTGAAATTTTGAATTTTGAATTTTTTTTATTAATAAGTAGAACTTATATTATTAAGATATTGTATAATATAAAAAAATGGTTAGTTTTATTGGTTTACCATAAGGGAAACCTGATTAATAAAACAATAAGAGAGTTTTTGATATGATAAATTGTTTGAACTTGAAAATAAAATTGACAATATAATATAACTTTAATCTATATGCTTTGATGCTAATAGAGGTACTAGTGTTCATAGCTAAACTTGCAGTCTTGCTATTGATATAAAGAATGACAAAAATTAACTAAGAGACCATTTGCTTGGATCGTGAGTCAGCCTCTATTGTATCAAGATGAGCCTTCTATTCATCTGAAGTTGATAACTCCAACTCAACTAGATTTTTTGTCATATTTGATATTCTACCATCGAGATTCTTTGTTTTCCTTTGAAGCTCATCTATACATAATAGAATTTCTTATTGTGTCTTGCCTCCATTTTAGCTTCTTGAATTTAAGCCTTGATAGTATGATCTGAAAAATGAAAACTCCGATCGTTCTCTGACACTTTGCAAGCCTGATAAACCTGGGTCTTTAAAAGTAAAATTAGTTTTACAACCTTTTCAAAGATGAGGGGTTAAGTTTTCACATAAACTTAAAAGTGAAAAAAATTCATATGCAACTCAATATGATAATCATGTAGAGGAGAAAGCAGCAAATGATAACTGAGTTCACCCCTCTTGGGCTATGTCTCTAGGCCCTACTCCAATGGCTAGGTTGCTTTATTGATCTCAACAACAAATGAGCACATTTAAAATTGTTGACTCTCGAGTGGCATCGTTTCTCCTACAAAGAAACATTCTTCTATAAGAATTCTCACTCAAAAATATGGCTCCCTACAACAAGTCATGATTATGTCAATAGAAAAAATGACTCTCTCACAATATGTCCTTGTACTCCTCCTGAAATCAAAAAGAATAAACATACAACTACTTCACAATGAAGTCTTGAAAAGGGCTTTTCCCATAGCCACACTAAGAAAAGATTGAATATAGTTCATATATTGATGCAACAATTATCGTAGATGCATTTGGAAAGTTTCAAAACCCCTGGCTATGCTCTTTCCGTGCTCAACAAAATCTCCATATGCACTGAAAACAATCTTTGTATATAACACTAAAGGACCTAACTATGCAAAAATTCCATCATACAGTGCTTAAATCAAGAGTTTGATGCTACCATTGAGTTCAGGACACTCAAAAACCCCTATCTAGGCTTTTCTTCAGCTCAAAAAGGTTAAAAAATGAGCAAGATATGCTTCTTGGAACCGAGATCTGTTATTTTTCCTACAAATTGGCAAAAAAACTTCCTAATTGTGCAATGAATTCACCCTTTTGACAAACCACCAGGCGACAATTCCGTATGAGACCGGCGATGATTATGCCCCAATCAGTGCAATTTTCCACCTCTTTAACCACGCCCGTAAGGCCTTAAGCACAAAGTTTTTAGCCCCACTCTTGGGCATGTGGGCACCACGTGGCTAAGGGCTAGGCCATATGCCCTACCCTCCAACTTTAGCTCCCTCCTCTTCAGGTGATGGTCATATCGTGGCATATAAGACCGGGGATCGGGGCTAACTACCCAACCCTGCTAGTTGAGCCCTCGCTCTAGAGGTCGTGGTCACGTCATTAACAATATGATCAAGGACTGGGGCTAATTGCCCACCCCCATAGGCTAAGCTCCTCCCTATTCATCAGTGGTCAAACATGTTTCGAGAACGGAGGGCTAGGTCTTATTTGCCCGCCCCCGTCGGTTGAGCTCCCGTCATGTTTGCGTTGAGGTAATGTGGTTTTTCCATGGAACCAGGGGCCAAGGCCTATCCGTCCACCCCCTCCATCATGCCCTATGTTATGGTCACGTTGGCCTCAATAGGACCAGGATCCAAGGCTAACTGCTCGACCCCGTCACTTCTACCTACAGGTCGTATGGTGGCAACAAGATGAGGGGCCAGGGCTAATCACCCGACCCCTTCCCCCAATCGAGCTCGAACATCAATTCAAATATAATTGAAATTCACCATAGTTTAAGAAACAATGGTGCGGTGTGGCAATAAGTTGTGGTGTTGTTATGTAGGTGGTCTAAGGGTCGAACCCCACCGAGGTCATTCGGCCCTTATAAAAAAAAAAAATCCAAACATAGAGGACCACATGACGCCCTCTCATTAGGCCATGTGGCGCCTCACCATTGGCTCAGTTCAAGCCAAACCAACCAATCAAATGTCGCCACCTCAACTTGTACTACACTACCACATGTTAAACATGTATTGGTCCTCATGTCTACTGTACGCCCAGTAAGCATGTTGATGTGAGTTGTACGATCTTCCCAATCAGCAACTTCGTCAACCCTATTGTTTGAATTTTTAGTTGTTTATCCAAAACTTCATAACATTATAACTCTCTCATGTGACGTCGTATTGAGGTGATTCAAGTGGAATTGGAATCAGGATGACAAACAATATGATATGGTATTGGTTTTGGGAGATTGCGAACACTTTCATTTTTTAGCCTATTTTTTTATCTTTGGATCACACCTTCCCACTAGGAACTTTTGGACCTCCAAAATTATGTCTACACTCAGCAAATAAGTGAGGATACAGCTCCTTCATTTTCTTGATCTCAATCCTTCCTATTATGTTTGAATTGGTGCCTTTAAGCCTCATTCAAGGTACTCCACATTGTCTCTACGTGAATTCCTTATCCTCTTGTCAAGGATTGTGGCTTGTCACAATTCTTCTAAACATTAGCATAATCTTCAATCGATGGAATCTAAAAATTGTCTTCATAATCATCTTTCCTTGGTAGCTCATACGATCTTCATCTTGAAATTTATCCTTGTTGATACACAATCAAGCTTGATCTTCCACATGGAAATCATGATCAAACTTATGCTTGATATGCCTTGCTTTGTTCATGGCCTTGCTTTTCTTAAGTTGCACTTGTACTCTTTGATGCACATCACTATGTCCATCTTCTCCAAAATATTTACCAGAGATAAAATCCAAAAAGTCTTTGGCAAATAGCACAAACCAACTTCACATGAAAATACTTGTATAGATGAGTGCTTGACACAATCGTAGACATGTTGGATGAAATGAAAATTCTCATCCCAAAGTTCCATACAAATTGACTTAACAAAAATAAAAAATAGCATAACATGTCAAAGACATTTTTGCATATAAGTGATTTATACATGACATTACTTTACAAATTACCCAAATGGGAATATACAATAAGTAATTACAATTTTACAAAGCAATCTAATTGTACAAAATAGTATACCCACTCTTTTCCTAACTAGGCTTATGGGTTCTATTTCTGCACCCACTCTACTTCAAAGGTTACTTTGATAACTACATCAGTTTCCACTTTGCCGCATGTCGCTTCCCTTGTAGGGGATCACATGACCTCTTTTTCCTTCTTGCGATGAAGTTCGGATGGAGTTTCCAACACTTTTCAATCTAGTGCCCATTCATGCTACAGTGGGTACAAAAATGTTTGTGCTTGCCCATCGACAAGGAAGTCTTCATTCCTGGGAGAGGTTCCTCATGTCTTGTTGCAATTATTTGATCCCATTTTTTTACCATTGCCTTACGTTTCTCACACTCAGCCACACAATGGTTAGATGCATCACAAAATGTACAAGGAAATATTTCCCATAAATGACCATAAGCACAAACATTTCTGGAATCCCCATGACGCTTATATATGTATTTTGGGTTGTGAATTTGACGAGGAGAGCTGGACTTGGCATATCCTTTGGAATGTTCATCTCTCTGCAAAGACAATTTTTCACTATCACTACCATCATGGTGTGTTGTTCCATCACTTCGTAGGAGCCCCTTTGGCATGAACTCCATACCTGACGATTTCTTTGCCTCGGCAATTTTGGAGCACCATCCAATTTCTTCATGTCCATAACCCAATCCTTCATACCGTGGTCATTCCTTTACTTCAATAAGATTAATGATGCCTTGGCCATTGACTCTGAAGCCCCTTCCATCATAACCAGTCTGAGTTAAAAGCTTCATACCAATACCCTTAGTATGCTTTTCAAAAGCTGCAAAAGATGTGTTATCAACATTAACTGAAGGAGTAGAACTGGAAATACTAATTACCTCCTTTGGCCAACAACCCATATTTTTCATTTAAGATGTTGATGAAGAAGTGGATGATATCTCTAGCCAACCACTTTTACCAACTAGAACATGGGGAGAATATTTCAGATGCTCGCAAAAATCACAAGCATCATTCTCATCATAAGATCCATATCTTGTGTATTGACCATGCCCACAAATTGGTTTCATATTTGAGGGACTCTTTGCTGCTTCCGGGATGGAACACTCACCAATTTGTTCCTCCACTATATGTTGCAACTATAGGTGCATTTTCCTTTTCTCCTCCTCTGCAGCTTTGAGCAATCTCCTTAGCTTGACATTCTCCATTCAAAGAGATATATTAATCTCCTCCAACTCTTTGAGTCTTTCACACTTTATTTTCTTACCCATACTTGAAATCTGGTTAGAACCTACTCTGATACCACATTATCTGAAAAATGAAAACATTGATCATCCTCTGAGACTTTTCAAGTCTAATAAACTCGGGTCTTTAAATGTAAAATTAGTTTTACAACCTCTTTAAAGATGAGTGGTTAAGTTTTCACATGAACTTAAAGGTGAAACAAATTCATATACAACTCGATATGATAAACATGTATAGAAGAAATCAGTAAGGGATAACGGATTTCACCCCTCCTGGGCTACGTCTATGGGCCATGCTCCAATGGCTAGGCCGCTTTATTGATTTCAGTAGCAAATGAGCACATTACAAATTGTTGACCCTATAGTGGCATTGTTTCTCCTACAAATAATTATCACTCAAAAATATGATTCCCTACAACAAGTCATGATTATGTCAACAAAAAAAGGAATCTCTCACAATAGGTCCTTGTACTCCACCTGAAATAAAAAAGCATAAACATACAACTACTTCACAATGAAGTGTTGAAAAGGGATTTTCCCGTAAGCACGCTAAGAAAATACTGAAGATACTTGCTCTACTAAAGTAACAGTTGTTGTAGATGCATCTGAAAAGTTTCAAAACCCCTGGCTAGGCTCTTTCCATGCTCAACAAAGTCTCCATATGGACTCAAAAAAATATATGTCTATAACATTAAAGGACTTTCTCCAAAAATTCCATCATACAGTGCTCAAATCAGAAATTTGATGCTACCATTGAGTTTAGGACACTCAAAAACCCCTATCTAGGCTCTTCTTGAGCTCAAAAAGGTTAAAAACTGAGCAAGATATGCTTCATGGGACCAAGCTCTGTTATACATATTACAAATTGGCAAAAAAACATCCTAATTGTGCGATGTGAATTCTCCCTTTTGACAGACCGCTAGGTGACAATTTTGCTTGAGACCAGCGCTAATTCTGCCACAATCAATGCAATTTGCCACCTCTTTAACCGCGCCCATAAAGCCTTAAGCACTGAGTTTTTAGCCTTGCTCTTGGGCATGTGGGCACCATGTGGCCATGGACTGGACCACGCGCCCGCCCCTTTGGATTTAGCTCCCTGCTCTTTGAGTGTTGGTCATATCATGGCATATAAGACCAGAGGCCGGGGTTAACGCCCACCCCCTCCGATTGAGCTCCTGCTATGGAAGTCGTGGTCACGTCGTTAACAATATGGTCAAGGACCAGGGCTAACCGTTTTCCCCCACCAGCCAAGTTCCTCCCTATTCTCTAGTGCTCAAACTTGTTCCATGAACTAAGGGCTAGGGCTTATCCACCCGCCCCCATCAGTTGGGCTCTCGTCGTGTTTGCAATTTGGTCATGTGGTTTTGCCATGGAAGTGGGGGTCAAGGCCTATCCAATCACCCCCTCCGTCATACCCTGTGTTATGGTCACGTTGGCCTCAATAGGACCGAGGTCCGGGGATAATTGACCAGCCCCATCACTTTCGCCTACGAGTCATATGGTGGAAACAAGACTAAGGGCTAGGGCAAACCGCCCGACCCCTTCCCCCAAACGCGCCTCAACTTCAGTTCAAATATAATCAGACTTCACCATAGGTTAAGAAACAATAGTGTGGTACGGCAATAGGTCGTGGTGTTGTCTTGCAGGTGGTCTAAGGGACGAACCCCACCGAGGCCAAGCGACCCTTATAAAAAAAATTGGCCAATCAGAGAGGGCCACAAGGCACCCTCTCACTGGGCCAAGAGGCGCCTCACCATTGGCCCAATTTAAACAAAACAAACCAATCAAACATTGCCACCTCAACATGTACAGTACTGTCATGTGTCAAGCTCAAATTGGTCCTCTTGTCTTCCATATGCCCAGTAAGCATGCTAACATCAGCATGATGTCAAATGTACGGTCTACCCAGTCAACCATGTTGTTTGACTTTTTAGTTGTTTGGCTAAAAATTGAAAAAATCATAAGTCTCTAATATGATGTTGGATTGAGGTGATTCAATTAGCATTGGAATCATGATGACAAACACTACAATTTGGTGTCATTTTTTGGAGATTTCAAGAACTTGCATTTTTTAGCCTATTTTTTAATCTCTAGATCATAGTAGGAGGAATAGAATGAACATATATCGTTGTTAAATGCTTCACAAAGCATTATTCTCTAGAACTAGAGTGGAGAGGGCTATTTCATCTTCCCTCACAACCTCCATGATGCCCGAATCTAAGCATAGTGAAATAGTACAAATTGAAGTTGGGATGATAGGAAGTAAAGAGAAACAGAAGGGAGGTAGATGATTTTTTATGCACAAGGTAGAGTGATACAAAGCCTAGAGGCAGGGAGAACAAAACCAAGGTTTCATGAGAAAACAAACACTTAGGAGAAAGGGACAAAAATATCAAATAACTAGGAGAGAAACCTAGCCAAAGAGAGAACTAGGAACGTTTGTTAAAATGAATAACCTCTAAAGGAGAGAAGACATGAAAGAACAAGAAAAAAGAAGTCATAAAAGAAGAGATGAAAAATGCCCAACTTTCAAATTAACTAAGAAATTTCCACTTATCCTAAGGAAAAAGCAAGGATAAACTTTGTTGTGAAAGAGAAAAAGGAGTGAATACAAACCTATAGAAGGAAGTACCATAACTATCCACCAAATCCGCATCGGTCGAGACTGACTCACGGCCCACTAGCACACTTAGAGAATGAACCCATCGCCAATAAACCCAAGTAATAATGATGACCTAGAGGAACCAATTACTAACAACAATTGAAAACTCAAATTCGTGCTTGGGTGGAAAGTTTGCATTGTTAACTCTGCTACATACTTCAGAATTTGGAGGACCAAATATCAGCTCGGCCATGTGTTTATGCAGAAAAGGAAAATCGCAGCAGTCTTGTCCTCCATTCTCCTTCATTTTCCTTATACTCCATAGCCCCGCCATATTTGTTTTTCCTCCTAAAACCTCTTCATTCCCCGTTTAAACCCTCCGAACCCCAACAAATCCCCTGTTTAGCCCCAGTCCTTAATCGCAAAGCGCAAAGTCTAAACCCATAAGACCATGATCATGTTCCCTCGCGCCTCTGTAACCCATCATCGCAACCGTTGATTTTCTGCGTCCCGACCTGACAGTCCCACGCCACACTTAACTAGCTCAGTTGTTCCCTGCCGTCCAATCATCCCTGCACGATCGGATAGTAGTCGCTCCTCTCGACCCCGCGAACTACCCGCGCATTAACCCGCGAAGAAAGTGGTTTCTCCCCTGTCCCATCTGCCATGTGTCATGCGATAACTGGAATCGTTGGCCTCTGTACGTTTACCGCCTTCCTCCGATAAGTGGTGCGGGGAATACCACTTACCGCCCATTCGCCCATCCCCCGCTCGTTAACCTTCGTGCAACTCTTCCACTTGGTAGTTGTCGGATCTGTCTGCCTGAGATCCGACGGCTCACAATCGTCTGCCCCCCTGCTTCCTCCCGATGTCTTCCGCCAAGAGATCTCCACTGTCGATCTGTGCAATCCGACGGACAGCCTTGTTCCTCCATTCACTCTGCCCACCCGCCATGAAGTCCACACTCCTTTGACTGTTCTGTGCTCCGAAAGGATAGCGGCGATCAACTACCAGTACCTTGTGCAGTTAAACCTCAAGGAGTATGGCCGAAGGACGAGAAGGACATGCCTCGGGCAAATTATGGCATTTATTAGTTATGGAACTCCTTCAATATAACACTCCACCTGCTCAAGAAGGACAACAAAGCATCAGAAAAGATGAGATTCATTCATTAAAGCAAGCAGATTGTAGCAGAGACTCCATCAGAGAGTTAAAGCGGTTGGTGGTCAATTATGACCCCTCCACGCATAGAATAGCAAAATATCTTTGTAATCAAACTCTATATATACCCAGAACACAGATGTAATCTTGGATGATGGTTGATGGTTGTTGTTTTGATGTAAGGTTCAACTCCTGTAGACTATAACTACTTTGATACTTGCAATGTCTGGTCTTCATTTTCAGCTAATACAAGCTTCTTTTGTTGTTAATTGCTCACTTTCCACTTCTATTATGTTCTAGGTTGTGCTTGTTATGCATTTGTTCATGTGCTATTGATATTTAGCATTAGAGGGGCTGTCATCCCACCTCTGTGTTGAAGTCCAGTATGTATCACTGAATGTGTTATGCAGGTTTCTGTTTACTTAGTGCCAGAGAGTTGCCATCCTGTCTGTGCATTAGGAAATAGATTTGCAGACCTCTTTACTGGTTGCAGCCAGCCATCACATGGTCTTGTGCATCTGCTGGTGTGGTCAGTATTCTCCATATTCATTTAATCCTCAAACTGTGAGTAATTGGTGGTCTAAAGCCTTGTAGTCTCGGGGTGTTCACCCATGTCTGGAGTTAAGCATAGTAGAAGTGGTTATCTGGCTTGAACAAGCATCATTCCTTCCATTCATCCATTTCCAACATTAAGTTGAGTTTGTAATGTTCCTGAGCATCTCCGAGATACAACCTAGGAGAGTTTCTTGGGGTGATAACAGGCATAATAAGACCAAAGGGGCATTTTAAACCCAAAAAATGGGCATAACAAAAGACAATTGGAAACACAAAATTCTACCAATCTACCATTGCGAAGACACGTGGAGCCAATTACCCATAACCTAAGAATATTTCATGCAAAATTTCTCCTGATCATGTCTTCTTTGCTCATACTATTCCCATGAAATTCCATGAAGGTTTTTGTGTCTCTCATGAATCTATTTTGAATACCAAACCAAATCTGACCTCTCACCATCTAGCTTCACCACCTTGAGTTATGCTTACTTCATTTTGCACTATTAAATACCATACCTTATTGGTCACGTTGATGCTAGATGGGGGTTGTTGTTGTCTCCTAGTTGCACATTGTCTTTCATCGCCACTCGCTCAAATTATTACCTTTCATGTTCACTCCTAGTGGGGGAAATTTTTTAACTAAACCACTGGGGGATAAAGGAGGAGATTATTTTGCAAAATGAGGATATTATTAAAATATTATTATTTCAAAATCAAGGAGAAATTGTTGGGTGATAAAGAGTTGGAGGAAAAGAGGAAATTAAGATATTATAAGGAGGTGATCTGCCCCAATCTCAAAAATAAAAATATCCCTATGTCTTGACTAATGTTAAGAGGAAAATTAACATTGTTGAAATAAGAATAAATTCTAATTATCTTTATAGTGAAACTAGGCATTGCTCAATTCCCAAAACACCATGGGATGAAAGAGTCGGTCACCTTTGCAACACTAAGAGGGTCAAAGATGAAAAACATTTTCTCTTAGATTTTCCCTCTTATACTCACATTCGATCTAAAATATTTGTCACACTACCAACCCTATTGACCTTTTGAGTTAGAAAAACTATGATGATCTTGGAACTTCATGCTTTTTGAGTATAGAAACAAAATGTTAAAGAATTATGAATAATGTCTTACTTTATTAAGGTCGAATAGATCATATCGATCTCAATGGATGTTTTTTTAAGAAGAACATGTATGTTGTATTAATTCCAAAAAAAGAGTGAGGCTTGGAAGCCTCAGTACATAGATACAAAAGAGGAAGATGGATCCTAAGATAGAGTTTCTTTTTTTTTTTTTGTAAGTCAACAGTAAATATTTATATTACTTCAACAGAATCGCAATACAAAATGGCAGTTGGTCTGCCATATTGCAAACCAGGCTAGCTGTAGAAATAGATTGTTTTGATACATCTATTGTCTAATAAAGACAGTAATTCTTCAGTCTCTTGTTCAAACCAAAATGCTTATTATTACTGCTAAAATCCCCACTAGGTTTGCCTAGATAATAATCAGTTTTAGCAGACCTAAGATAAACAAAAAAAAATGATTGTCTTCGTACTAAAACTTATATCTAAGTATTCTACTAAGAAAACAAACCCTACGAATAGACTTGTTGCATTCTCGGACCTCATTTAACTGGGTCCTCGCCAAGCGAAGTGCCCACAGGAGCTGCCATATGAGCCACTGTCGTTGAGTTGTTGTTGTAGGAGCTTGAGCCTCCTACCCCTCTCACCTTAAAATTCCTTAGACATGTTGGTTCCCCTTTCGATTCCCCTAGATTAATGTCAATGTTATGGACATACTTCTAATAAATATTGAACATGTTATGAAAGTCACCTATGCGACCATCCTGAAGCTTCTCAATATTTACTAGCATATTCACAATTGTTTCGATCCCTTCAATCTACTAACCAACTTGCAATCTTTGGCCCGACTAATAGGAGAAGCAAAGTGCATCTCGAGAGGTGACTTCAACATGATCAGGTCTCTAACTAAAAGAAAAGGGAGGTGTCAGAAGACTCGATGAAGAAGCCACTCAATTCAACTCCTTCATAGAGGATCACAAGTTGGTGGATATCCCTACCTCAAATGGCTCCCATACCTAGAAAAATCGAAGGGGAGGGGAAAATCAAGTGGCCTGTAGATTGGACCACTTCTTGGCATCAGAATCCCTATATTTGACAAACTTAGGTGCATAAGCAATCATTCTTCCTAGCCATGGCTATGACCACTGGCCAATTAAACTTATACTAAAATGGTCCAGCACACCCCCCCAACAAACCATTTAGGTTTGAAGCATTTTGGCTTCGGCATCCAGAATTTACTTCAAACATGGAAAATTCGTGGTTGGAATCTTCAGCCCTGCAGGGAGGAATAATGTTCCGATTTCAACAAAGGCTAAAATTCATTAAGAAAAAATTGAAAGCAAGCGTGGAACATTACAGACTTTGTGAACATGTAAGAAGCAAAAAGGAAAAGGAAAAGGAGTTAGCAGAGCAACATGGGAAGGGCTACAACAGGAGGAAATTATGTATAAGAAAAAATATAGAATAAAATGGCTACAAGAAGGTGAAAAAAATACAAAATTATTCCATAGATCTATGATACAATATAGGTAGCAAAATAAGATCCATTTCATTCAAGATGAGTCTCAACAATTATTGGAATTGTAGGATGAAATCTTAGCAGTGATGCACAATCACTTCCAAACTCTACTTACGAAACCGGTTAATGACAGAAGGGCTGCAATTAATTAAATTATGCAGCATATCCCTAAATTGGTGTCGGAAGAGTAGAACGCACTCTTATCTCGCGAAGTTTCCGTTAAGGAAGTAGAATATATTGTTATGATCATGACAAAAAACAAGGCACCCGACCCTGATCGCTTAACAGTTGAATTCTATCAAGCTTGTTGGCACATTTTGGGGTATGATGTATGGCAAATTGTGGAAAACTCTTATTGTACCTCTTCTCTCCTCTCGGCATTCGATGCCACCTTCATCTCTCTTATGCCTAAATCTCATAAAGTAGCCTCTCTAGCAGATTATAGACCAATTTCTCTATGTAATGTAATATATAAAATCATTTCTAAAACTATTTCAAATAGGTTGAAGTTGGTCTTTCCTACCATAATTTCCTCATAGAATATTGGATATGTGGAGGGGCATCATTCTTAGGCAGCTTAATTTTGGTTCAAGAGAATCTCCATACTCTAAAGGCCATGAAAACACCAGGTATGTTAAATAAAATTGACATGTCAAAAGCATTCGACAAAATCAGTTGGCAATTTATCTATCATATTCTCTCTTCTTTTGGATTTAATGAGTTTTAGATCCACTTGGTCATGTCTCTAATAACTAAGGTCTTCTTATATGTCCTTATAAATGGTGCTCCCTCCCCCACCTTCTCACCCACTAGAGGGATCCGGCAAGGGGATCATATCTCTCCTTATATCTTCCTTTTAGTTGCAGAAGGGATAGGTCGGTCTCTCAACCATGCCTTAGCCTCTAGTAAACTTTGAGGTCTCCCTCTGGGTTCTGATGTGGTGAGTTCCACCCATCAGCAAATTGTAGATGACACAATGTTAATGGGAAAACCCTCCCTTAAATAAGCACTAGAATTCAATAAACTTTTGTATCTCTTATTTGTAGCCTCTAGCACCTCTATTAATGGAACCAAATCCGAAATTTTCTTTTTCAATACCCCAGTGGTGGTGCAAACCCATATTTCCGACATTATGGGCTTCAAAATAGGTGCCATGCCTTCTACTTATTTGGGAGCTCCCTTAACTGCCAACCCCCTGAAACTTTCTATCTGGGAAAACCTTATCCTGAAATTTGAATCGAAACTCCCATCTTGGACCTTTAGGGCTCTCAATTTGGTAGGCAGGTTGACTCTTATGGAGTCAGTTTTGCAATCCATGCCCACTTATTTTCTCTTCACCTTGGCTTCTCCAAAGGTAGTTCTCAACAAACTTTGAAGCATCCAACGTCCATTCTTTGGGGAGGTCCCCGCAAGGGGAAAAATGGGCCTAAGTGGCTTGGGATAAGATATGTTTGCCCAAACACTACAGAGGATTGGGCCTTAGAGATCCATAAATTATGAGTCTGGCGCTCTCTACCAAAGTTTGGTGGAGATGGATAAAAGGCCCATCTTCTCAATGGGGCAGTATTGGTCTAACAAGTATGCTCCTAGAATCACTTTTAATCAATTAGTTAGATTCTCCAATATAATTTCAAGCTCGCACATCTAGAACTCAACATGTCACAACAGAACTCTGGTATAGGAACACAACTTCTGGGAGGCATGCAATGGAAAATCAATTCTATTTTGGGAGGATTCCTAGAACCAGTGGCCAAAACTCTCTTCTCTTGCCCATATAAACTCTCTAAAAGATAATCTCACCAGTAGGGGAGCTCTAGCATTGTGTGATTATTGGACTGAGCAGGACCCTCCCACTAGGTGGAGAAAATGGAGTGATTTCACCCCCCTCCTATCACCGGACCTCGCAAAGGCTTATAAATTGATCTCAGAACATTTAACCAATCGCAACATTGAGTTGCATGAGGGAAATGATGTGCTCAGGTGTGGATATCGACCTTCAGGAAACTTCAGCATTAAGGAAGAAAGCCAACTATTAATCATAAATCTTCTCCCACTGGCTAGCTATTAGTGGAAGCACTTGTGGAAACTCAATTATTGACCAAAAATTTCTCTATTCCTTTGGCTTCTTATCAAATAGAAAAAACTCACCTGGGATAGGTTGCAGAAGCGAGGATTCATAGGACCCTCGGTTTTCCATCTCTGCTTCTTGAAAGAGGAGAATTATTATCATCTATTTCTTGACTATGATTACGCAAAAGAAATTTGGATGCTTCTACATCGTGCCTTTGGCATTCCTCCTCAAGGTTGGGTGGGAATTAAGGAGCTTCTTGTCAATTGGCCAGTGCCTTATTTCTCCACTCCTATTTTAAACAAGGTCTGGGCTTTGATGCCAAGTTTTATCCTTTCATCCCTTTGGAAGGAAAGGAACTACAGGATCTTCAAGGACTCCTCCAAAGGGCCAGGATTATTATGGGATCAAAATCTACAGATGTTGAATGAAACGATTTATCTTACCCTTTGTGATTCCAAGGATTAGGAGTGTGTTGAGTCTGAAAAATGCATCTTATCCCACCTTGGGTTAAAGGTTTCAGAGACAAGGAAAACTAACAAGCAAGCTTAGGTAAGGAAGACAAGTCACGTTGATTGGTCCCTATCGCCACTTTGTTTTGTTAAACTGAATTTCGATGGAGCTTCTAAGGGAAACCGGGGCCCGACTAGCCATGGATGTGCCTTTAGGAATGAGCAAGGAGCCATTTTTCTTCATTCATGCACAACTTTATGTAAATATGGAAAAGATGAGTTGAATTTGAGAAAATTGTTTTATTGATGGCTAATGACTAAATCTATGAAATGAAAGACTTCTAGACTACAACAAACTCAGGAAACCAAAATGACAATTGCAGGTGCTTCTAAGAAATTATGAATAGTGATCTACTCAACAAGAAATCCTAAGCTATGCAATGATCAAAAGATAAATCTATTTTTGGGGCTGTGAGAGTGGGGCCCTCAAACCATGATCCCATGAGGGAGATGAGGAAGAGGCCACTGCCACAAGATTTTATGAAGTATTTTCTTTCACTATTGTACCACTGATCTACTTCTTCAATTAATGGAAGCAAAACTAAACAATCATTCAAATACTTGTAAATTAACAAAGAAGAAATAACTTCAGCAGCTAACTATGATTCTAATCTAAGAATACATGTACAAAAAGAGGAACCTCTGCTACTAGGGTTGGTCCCTAACCCAAGATATTTAGCCCTCTGAGTCAACTCAGTGCTGGATCAAGGAAAACCTTTTCATTATCATCAAAATGTCAAAAATAACATAAGAATAACAGTCACAATATCTTAGCTCGAAATTGCCTCTTGGCTACAATAAAAATTTGAATCCTAATGAGGCCCTTGGCCTTCTTATTTATACAAACTGAAGCTACCAACAACTTCCTAAAAGTTAGGGAGACTGGGCTCCAAAACTCGAGCATGACTTGTCTTCACTGTCACTGGATTGGCTGCTTGTAACTCTGAGTTGATGAGATCTAGTGGAGGAATCTTTGAATGATTGAGGAGTTAAGGAGGGAGACCAAATCTCCTAAAATCCCTCTTTCTTGTCCACTTCGAGTTCTTGCACTTAAATTAGCCCAAAAACTACTCCAAATTTTTCACTTAAATTAGCCCAAAATCTGCTCCGATGAGGGGATTAGAAGGGGGAACATCTAATAGAGACAGTTCAACTTGATCTAATTCTTGTTGAGTTTCCTTACTGGTTTCTCCATGCTCCTTCTTTCTCCTTTCCTCCTCCTATTTCTTCCTCTGCTCTTCCTCTAATCGTTTCTTCTCTTGCTCTTGCTTCCCCTTAGATTCCTCGGCCTGCCTAAGCCTTTCTTTCCATTCCTTCATCTCTTGCTCTCGTTTCTTCCTCTCTTCTTCTTCCTTGGCCCTCTGCTCTTCCTGTTCCTTTAGCTACTTTTCTTCTAGTTGCTTCTTTCTCTCATGATCTTCTCGCTGCTTCCTCTTCTCAAGTTGGTCCTGGTCACCCGAATCCTGTGATTGTTTAAGCTCTTCCTCTATTTTCCTCTTGATCTCTTGCTTCTTCTTTTCCAGGGTTACATTCCTTTGCTCTAGAATTTCATTATTCTCTCCTACTTCTGGGTCACTCGGGGCATCTTCTACCCCTTTCTCCTTCTGTTTCTTGAGTTTCCCGATGGCATTCTGCTTCTCTTGCTTCCTCTTCCAGGTGGATGATCTCTCCTATAGGCTCACATTCTCCTAGGAGTGTTCAAGGATCTCCTCATCTCTTACTTGCTACTCATTGGGGCTGATCTCCCTCGTGGCATTGTACTAATTCCTAACTCCATCTTCATGATCCTGCCTGGAATGTGAGTATGACCAATTAAAATTATCTCTCTTGCAATGAGCAACTACAACCTTCTCGGGATCATACGTACGATGGTTCAAGGTCACAAAATGACACCCTTTTAATGCCTCGGCCTCTGCCTCCACTTCCTTGAAATTTTCTACCACATAGGCCTCGATGACAAGAGGGAAAGATGGCCATGGTTTCTTCTTCCCTTTGCTCAGTGTTTTTGAGAAGCCCTGTGTCATCTGGTAACATACTTCCCACAAGAGCACTTTATCTGTGGTGAACCTAAGAAGTACATGCGGGGCTTTATAGGAACCAAAAACTCTAATAAATGTCCCCTCCTAGATCGAGAACCAATGTGCCACCTTGACAATGGTTTCCATGGCCCCCTTTGACATACAAATTGGTTCTTCCCCGAACAACTGCTGATATAGTGGAGAAATAATGACTCAGAAATAGTAGCAATCATACCTTTATAGTCGATGTCCCAAAAGATCTTGTAATAATGGTGTACTGGGTTACCTAGAGACGTGTTTCAATTGTAGCTCTAGTTGTCGAACTGTCATCTTGCACAGACTGCACTTAGTAGGTATGAGGCCATATAGAACTCTAGTGGCTATTCTGGCTCTGGATGCTTAGCTACAATTATATTCGTTCTCAAGGCCGACACGAGAATGTTGGCCTGATTAAAAGTTGTTCCTCAGGTGGTGACAACGTACATGATGGGGACAAATGTCCTGTGGAACATGTCACAACCTACTCTCCCATTCAAGTGATTCATCATGGCGGTAATCAGCCGATAGACCTTTCTTAATCTCTCTGTCCTGTAAATTTGGTCAGCTCTAACCCAAAACTTGGACAGATCTTGCCACCATTCTCTGAGAATATCCTTGGTAGGAGTCACAAAGCCGGTGAGCCACTAGGTGTTGAAAGTTTCCTCCTTCTCAAGAAATTTGTAGTATTTAGCAATCTCTGTGGAGGTGATAAATGCAAGTGGTGTGCTAATATGATCCCTTACTGACCATGAATCTATGTTTGTGCTCTGTATGATCCAATCAATCATCTTGGGACACGAGAAGACTAGAGGATGTGATGCCACTTTGTGAAGCTTTGATCTCTTAACATTTATTTACACCAGGAAATCCTCCTGGTTCTCTAGAATATTTGATTTGGCGAACTCCTCATAAATATCATACCAACAGAGCCTTGTGTTTTTATTAATATTGCAAGTCATATCCCCGTAGATGGGGGGTTCTTCGTACTGGTGGACTTCTTGTGAAATGCTTCCAAAGCCCTTACGGGCATATTTTTCTACCAGAGGTGCCATCTCGTCTTCGAAGGAGGATATGGAGATGCAATCGAATTCCATGTCACCTCGCATATCAAATAAACAATCCCATGATGAGAGAGACGACATGAAAATAAAACTTAGTGACAAGTATAAACTATAGTTTTCAGTCAGGGAGAAGGCCTTCTAGCAGGTCGCAAGGGTGAGTAGGTCATGTGGGTCACATGGATTAGGGTGTGACCTAGCGACTTGGAAAGCTAGGAGTGAGGTCATGAGGTCACAAAATCAGTGAAGTCACGTGGGTCACAAAGTTGGTTAAGTCACGGAGTCACGAAGGTCATGGAGTCACTCAGGTCGCGAGGTCGAGCAAGTCGCGAGGTCGCGCCTTTCTTCCTATAGCGATCTTAGGTCATGTGACCTAAGTCTTTAGGTGATTTTGAGGGGATGGACATGGCTTAGGAGAGGTCCTTGGGGCTTTCCAAGGGTAGATGGCTTGGTCTTCAGGGATAGTAGGTTAGCCTGGGACAAAAATGGGCATGATAAACACTCAGGGAGGCTCAAGAAGTTAAACAACAACTTAGCAAGGGTTTGTAGTTGAAATGAGGCCAAATCGTGTATAAAAACCCTCCTAGTTGGGAATTCGTAGATTCGGGATGGAAGAGGAAGACACATGGCAAAAAGAAATTATTACCAGGAAAAGAAAATATCACCTACCTGTGAGGGTCACGCAACTTGTCCAGTCGTCAAGCTTCCCCGTTCTTCGTGCAAACAAGGAGAGTTGTAAAAATGACCAGTTGAGTTTGGTATTTATAAATTTGATCACACATGTGGGGGTCGTAGGGGTTGCACTGTGTTGGGATGGGGTCCCCTGGGTTAGTTTTGGGGTTAAAAACCCAAGTACTTATGTAAATTTTGGTAAAAGATGTAAATTATCCGCAATTTTTGGATGCAGAGTGCGTAGATAGTTAGGAGTCAAAAGGAGTTTTAACCCCTTGTCTATGTAAATTCAAATCAATTTTGAGATCCACCCATTTTCCATGAACCATGGGATTGTATGTAAAAATCTATAAATAGGTGTGTCCTAGAGAGTCTAAGGCATGTCTATGTCTGAGAGAGGAAAAAAGGTCAAGTAAGCATCAGGTAGATAGAAGGGGAAAAGGCTCCGCAGCTGAGTGCGCAGAGGCCTAGAGTAGTGTCCGTAACTGAGTGCGCAGACCCCTACAGCTGAGTGCGCAGGGCAGTTTTGAGTCTGTAATACCATATTGAAGATCAATAAAGAAGACTGTTGAAGAATCTCTGTGTTTAACTATTTACTTCTGTTATTTATGTTGCGATATATGTTGTGATGGAATAATGTCTTTATGAAATATTAATATATTGATGCGCAACTCTATGGGATAAGTCTTATTAACTGTACGCAATGCATGTTAAGTACTTTCGCGAAGATTATAATACATTTTATTATGTTTATTAAATAATTAAGTAGATCCATGCGAGCTCAGATCTAGGGTTATTTTCTGATATGCATAAGTGGATGATTCATTTCCTAAGGGTCCGTAAAGACCTATCGTAGACCTTCGAGAAGGTCTAGAGGTTGTTTAGAGGAAGTTGCAGTATCGAGCCCTAGGGGCTTACAGATCTACGCAAAAGCAGATCTAGGGCAATAAAAGACATCACACTAATATCTCGATGCCTAAACTTTGTTCCAGCATCCCCTCATACTGCTTCGGGTGAGATTTCAGCCTACGCTACGTGAGTTGATTCCTAAAGGGCCAATAGTGTAGGGTTTTGTTTGGCACAATGAACTCTGAACTTGGGTCAGGAC
This sequence comes from Pinus tabuliformis, assembly GCA_031772625.1. Classification (NCBI taxonomy): domain Eukaryota; kingdom Viridiplantae; phylum Streptophyta; class Pinopsida; order Pinales; family Pinaceae; genus Pinus; species Pinus tabuliformis. Next base: position 1,045,331,734 of record CM062809.1, read on the forward strand.
CCACTAGGCAAACAAATGGTTATGTTGTAGTTTTGAGTCTATAATACCATATTGAAGATCGATAAAGAAGATTGTTGAAGAATCTTTGTGTTTATCTATTTACTTCTACTATCTATGTTGCAATATATGTTGTGATGTAAATTAGCTACAGGCATACACGAGGCGAAGGAGGAAGTTGGACGAGTTCAATTCAAACTCAATATGAAAATAATGGAGCTGCAGCTCAAATTACAGCCTACGACTCCACCCGAGGTCAGGGAGCAACGCGAAGCCACTGTCAAGGAAGGGATGGACACTTTGGATGTCGCAGTCACTGACTGCTCGGCCTTATTTGAACAGGCGATGGAGTTGGTAACGACTCTACAGGTAGACCCAAACTTGCAGAGTCTAAATATAGAGGTTTGCGAGCTCTAGAAGTAGTATGATGAGGTCAGGGCAACAAAGCACTCAATTGCTCCAGTGCAGTCCCTCGCCAAGTTGAAGGAGAGGAAACAACTCCTCGCATAGTTAGAAGCAGCTCAGAAGAAGGAGATCATTCTCAAGGCCAATTTTGGACCTTGGTTAGAAGAGGCTTGCCAAGTAGAAACCAACATTCAGGAGAAGCTGACAAGCTTGCAGCAGACACATCAAATGATGAAGTTGGCCATGGAAGGACCAGCTACAGAGCAGCTCATAGAAGAGGTCAAGCAGGAAGCTACACAGAGCATTGTTGAGGTTGCAGTTGTGCAAGTGGAGCTAGGGGATCTTCGCAACAAGATCGTCGCACCAACCGAGTAACTCGAGGGTGAGTTACGACCTTTGTGTTGGGGGCCTATTGGGATGGGGTCCCCTATGTCAGTTTTGGGGTTAAAAAACCAAGTATTGATGTAAATTTTGGTAAAAGATGTAAAGTCTCTGCAATTTATGGATGCGGAGTGCGTAGATAGTTAGGAGTCAAAAGGGGTTTTAGCCCCTTGTCTATGTAAATTTGATTCGGTTTTGAGATCCACCCATGGTCCGCAGACCATGGGATTGTATGTAAAAAGCTATAAATAGGTGTGCCTTTGAGATTCTAAGGCATTTCTATGTCTGAGAGAGGAAAAAAGGGCAAGTAAGAAGCGGGTAGATAGAAGGGAAAAAGGCTTCGCAACTAAGTGCACGGAGGCCTAGAGTAGTGTCCGTAGTTGAGTGCGCGGACCCCTGCAGCTGAGTGCGCAGGGAAGTTTTTAGTTTGTAATACCATATCGAAGATCAATAAAGAAGACTGTTGAAGAATCTCAGTGTTTATTTGTTTACTTCTGTTATTTATGTTGCAATATATGTTGTGATGGAATAATATCTTTATGAAATATTGATCTATTGATGTGCGACTCTATGGGATAAGTCTTATTAACTGTATGCAATGCATGTTAAGTACTTTCGCAAAGATTATAATACATTCTGTTATGTTTATTAAATACTTAAGTAGATCCGTACGAGCTCAGATCTAGGGTTATTTTCTGATACGTGTAAGTGGATAATTCATCTTTTAAGGGTCTGCAAAGACCTATCGTAGACATTCACGAAGGTCTAGAGGCCGTTTAGAAGAAGTTGCAGTACCGATCCCTAGGGGCTTACAGATCTGTGCGAAGGAAAATCTAGGGCAATAAAAGATATCACACTAATCTCTGGATGCAGAAACTTAGTTCCTGCATCCCCCCATACTGCTTCGGGTGAGACTTCAACCTGTGCTATGCGGGTTGATGCTGAAAGGGCTAGTAGTGTAGGTTTTTCTTGGTGCAGTTAACTCCGAACCTGGGTCAAGACCCACTAAGCCAACACATTGCCTGAGTTAGGTGGTATGCGACCCTTGCGAACTTGCGACCTAGTGACCTCAAGGGTTGTTAAGTCACATAGGTCGTGGGGGTCGCATTTGCGGGCTTCTGACACCTTTGCGACCTCATGACTAGCAACCTCGTGGGGGTCGCTAGGTCACAGAGATTGCATTTTGTGGTGGTGAGACCTTTGCAACCTTGCGACCCAGTGACTTGTTGGGTCACGTAGTTGCATAGTCTCGCAGGTCACATAGTAAGAAGGATTTTGACATGGGACTTATGCTACTTAGTGACTTAGTGAGGTCACATTGTCGCATAGGTCGCAAAAGGGGAAATCAGTCGTATTATTATACTGCGACTTGGTGGCCAAACTTGTATCATGAACTTGGTTTGGCTTATGAGGTAGAGACTCGGGCCTTTGAAAACTTTTCTGGGGTTTCTAGGCTTCTGAACGGACTCTGAGGATGGGCGGTAGCTATGGAAATGGTAAAGGGGCTTCGAAATTTTAAAGAGTTAGAAATTTAGGAGGGGTTGTTTCTATAAATATATATATATATATATATAAATATATATATATATATATATAAACTTTTAACTCTAAACCCCCCTGAGATTCATAGTTATCCCTTACAAAATGATAGGCCCCATCTTCCAACCCATGTTAAAGAAAAAGATACACACAGTGTTTCTTTTTCCAAGGAATCCCTCATGGGAAAACCCAAGAGACAATTCCCCACATTTGTGTATGATGTCCTTAGTAAGCCCTTCAACATGAATTAGTGTTCCTCATCTAGGGAATAATAAATTGATCCTATATTAGCATGCAACTAACCAAACATATAGAAACATAGGAAACAACTAATTGAACTAAGCCCTTAGACTCTATAATGTTTATATTAAAATTACAATGAATGGTTGCAAATGAAGAGAGAGGTTAAAAGTTTAAAAGTTAAATTTCACCCATGGGATAATTTTCTGTTCTTTTTCCCTAGAAAAGATCCACCAATTTCCATTTTTTCCAAAAATGATTCACCATATTTCTATAGCATAAAATAATTTTACCTTAAAAATAACAACAATTTTATATAAACTATATAAAATCCTCAAAAAATTGAATTTTTTAATTAAAATATCAACAAATATTTTACAATTTGCATTAAGGACTAATAAGATTCACCAAGATAGCTTAACTTTCAGATAGATTTCCATCCTCAAAATTTTCCCTGGTTTTATGTGTATAACCTACATTTGTGGGTTTATGGAAGACCCATAACTAGGTTGGTGATAAGAAACTTGCTCTTGATCCTGAATTAGAAAATGTAGGGCATGAAGGCTATAATGGTGGTAGACTATATCTCAAAATAGATTTGAGAAGTATTCTCATTTTAAAAAAAAAAACATAAAAAGAGAATAAAACTACATTTTTAAATGACGCCAACAAAACCTAAGAAGCAAAAACCATGGCCA